>OZ025294.1:206397849-207597849 GCA_964019185.1 Maratus speculifer
TATTTCTTTATAAATCTGGAGCGAGCTTTGAAATAATCTTATTACATGTATAAAAAGTGTTTTTAGAGGTTTTTTATTATTATTTCTTCGATATTTAATGGTCTTATTGCTTTAACTTGTCTTGTATTTTTTTCCACGCTTTTATTTAACTATCTTTGTTTCTTTTACGTTAGAATGCAATTTTGTAACTTTGAACTTTGGACTCACATCTTAATATGCAAGGTTTATAATTAACTAACAACTACGTAACAAAATCTACTTCTTTTTGCCCGTAGAATCCGAATCTCCAATAAAAGATGGGGGTTGTCATTTATTATTTAAAAGTTGGACCCTGTCTGACCCCCAGGGGTTTTTTTGCGGGGGTAAGATTTGATATGACTGGGTAGCTTTTTAAAAAATATTTGATTCTTTATGCACCTACGATACTTTAAAATACCATTGAAGAACACTTCCTATAAAAATTATTTATTCTGTCTAATAATAAAAGTTTTTTATTCTTTCCACACAAAACACTCTTCTCGATCAAATTTAGATAGAATAGAGAAACAGTCGAAGCTGAATATTTTCAAAAAGTGGATGTTTTAGTATTTCTTTTTTAGGTGTTTTTTTTTCTTTCTTTAAATAAAATTATATGAAACATATTCAACTGCAAAAGCGTTTCTATTTATAGGGAGGATAATGATGCATTTAAACTCATTGCTTTTTTAAGAATTGTGATATTTTCAAAAGAGTAATTTTGGGTAATTAATCTCATTATTTTTTGTAAATATTTCACCAAAAATTATAGCTACCGATATATTTAATCAGTTTTAATGAAAAAATACATATCTAAATTCCACATTAGTATTATCTAAAAATTCTAGTATACCTTCAGATATAAAAGAAGGTAATTATTGAGGTGGATCAAATTCTTGATAAGTAATTCGTAGATAAAGGGTTAAAAATATTTAACGCGTATTTTTCCATTTTTTGATCTGTTATATATTTTTCGAATTATTTGACCGTTTCTAGACTTTTCGATATATATATAAATACATATATTAAGAAACATAAATACTCGTCAAATTTTTTTTTCATAACTTTATATTATTTAGGAACAATTTTCACTTTCTAAAGCCAAAATTGCGCCAATACTGTTTAAAAATCGCCAATGTCAATATATTGGGAAATTACAAAAATTAAATGTTTTACATATGAAAAGGGATGTATTTATATAAGCATAGTTTAATAAGTGGGGTAAAAATATAAACGATATATATATTTTAAATTAAAAAACATGTTTAAATAAATACATTAAATGCATATTTTGAAAAAAATTTCCAATTCCTGTTTCAACAGTAAGACGAAAATATGTACATTATTAATTCATAAATTCTAATGTAAATAAAATGCACTTCTAAATAAAATTTGAGTACAATAGAATGCAATTCAAATCAAGGATTCCGGACAACAAATTATGTAATTTTTTTTCTCTTCATTTAAAGGTTAAAATCATTTCTCTTTTCTAATTAAATGCCAAGTGGTTTTTTTTAAACTAAATCAATATTTAATACATAAAATAAAAAAGAAAGAAATACGGCAGAAAATTAAGTGCCTTTTGGTGGTGGCTCCTTAGAGATCTTTAAAATAATCGCATTACATCTTTCATGAAAAAAAAAGGTTTTTTTTTGTGTCATTAGTTTAGGGTACAATGGGATTATTGATGTAACATATATCGACTTACAAAAAATAGAAAGTTATATGTATAAATTTTAATGTTTTAAATAACCATCAACAAAATAAAAAATATGTATAAATATAAAAAAAGTTGAACGAATAAATACATTTCAATGTTAGCTTTCTGGAGAATTTTTGAAAAATCTTTTTATATTTTTCATGTAAAGAAAAGTTTTTAAAATTATTACTTTTTTAATCACTATTCTGTTTCAATATACAGACAGAACTAAATTGCATGTAAAAAGCAATAATAATATATATGTAAATAAAATATTTTTATGATATATCTATGTATATATAAATACATATGTTAACATACATACATGCTCGTAAGGTGGGGGTTTTTTTTCATAATTGTTTATGTCATTTAGAAACAAATCTTCCTTTTTAAAGTCCAATTTATGCCAACATTTTTTTAAAAATCGCCAAAGTGAATATTAGGGAAAATAAGAAAAAATTAATGGAAAATTAGAAAAAAATAATTGTTACATTCTCTTAAATGATTTAATATAAAAAGAAATGTAACTATTTAAGGATAATTTAATAAGTAGTTCAAAAATGTAAAAAAAAAAAAAAAAAAAAAAAAAAAAAATTGTTTTAGTTATAAAATAAAAATTTTGTACTATGGACCTCCTTAAAAATAAGGTGCAATTACAATTTTCAACATCTTTAAATTAAAAAATATATTTAAATAAGTACATTGAATGCGTATTTCGAAAATAACTTTCAATTCCTGTTTCAACTGTAAGACAAAAATACATACATTATTAATTTCATGAATTCTAATGTAAATAAAATGCACTTCTAAATAAAATCAGGGTACAATTGAATGCAATTCAAATCAATGATTCCGGGCAACAAATTATGTATTTTTTTTTTTTTTTCTCTTCATTTAAAGTTTTAAAAGATTTTTCTTTTCTCATTAAATGCATTTTGATGTTAGTGGAGTTTTTTAAACTAAATCAATATTTATAAAAGAAAATTTAAAAAAGAAATACAACAGAAAATTAAGTGCCTCTTGGTGGTGGCTTCTTAGAGATCTTTAAACTAATCGCATTACATCGTTCATGGAAGAAAAAAGTTATTAAAGTTATTATTTTTCTTGACATCGGTTTAGGGTATAATGGGATTATTGACGTAACATATATCAACTTTTAAAAAAAACAGAATGTTGTATGTATAAATTTTAATGTTTCAAATAACCATCAAAAGATAATATATATATATGATTATAAAAAAGATGAACGAATAAATGCATTTCAATGTTAGCTTTCTAAAGATTATTTGAAAAATCTTTTTACATTTTTCATGTAAAGAAGAAAGTTTTTGAAGTTATTACTTTTTTAATCACTCTTCTGTTTCAATATACAGACAGAACTAAATTGTATGTAAAAAGCAATAATAATATATATGTAAATAAAATGTTTTTATTACATATATATGCATATATAAATACATATGTTAACATACATAATTGCTCGTAAGGTGGGGGTTTTCCATAATTGTTTATGTCATTTAGGAACAAATCTCACTTTTTTAAAAAAGGCAGTTACATGTAAAAAATTTTATGTTTAAAATAATCATAAACAAAATAAGAAACATGTATGAATATAAAAAAGATGAAAGAATAAATGGCATTTCGATATTAGTTCTCTACAGATTATTTGAAAAATCTTTTTACATTTTTCATGTAAAGGAAATTTTTAAATTTATTAATTTTCTAATCACAATTTTCAGCATAGCATATAATGGTTTTAATTCTACATTTTTTAAATTTTTTTTAATAATAACTTCGCCAATACAAGCTTGAAAGTAGTAAATAAATAACCATAAAGTCATAAAAGTAGCTTATAAATAAAGAATGAATAAGTGCATCTCTATGCAGGTCGGGAGCGAGCTTTGAAATAATCTTATTACATCTCTCATGTTTGAAAATTTTTATTAAAGTTGTTAATTTTCTTGTCGTTTCTTTGATATACAACAGTCTTAATGCTTTAACTTGTCTATTTTTTCTTTTACTCTTTTATTTAACTGTGTTTCTTTTACTTTAAGATGGAATTTCGTAACTTTGGAATTTTGAACTCACACCTTAATATGCAAGGTTTATATATATATATATATAACCATTAGATAATACTACAATTTAATATCGAAATATGGAATAACTCATTAAATAACAAACTCTATCAAACATAGGAGTTGGCAAAAATTGGAACAATTTTGGAAATGAGGTATTTAGATCGTTTCGTTCTCAAGGGCAATGCTAAATAGAAACATTAATTGCGATTAATTTCTGATTAGAAATCAGGACGTCTCTCCGGCGTTAGTCATGGGAGGGCGTTGAGATTCTGCATACCATTCAATATGATCCTCAGCATGACCCATATTCCCATGATAGTGGTTGCATTACCCGCAGTTTGACGGGCGATATCGCGTAACGATAATCCACACTCTCGATAGGAAATGATCCTGCCTCTATCGAATTTCGACACTTGCTAGAAAGCATTTATTCTTATTATTCGAGCCATAACACAGTATTTCAAGCGAACAATGACCTTACAAAGCGCTTTCCGAATGAGATTCTACTGTGCAACTTTTATTTTATGTAGAATTTCAGATGCCATTTCTCACGCCTGTGTCATCTAAATGTGTTTGAAATACTAATCTTTTGCACATTCCAACCCCTTTTTCCTTTCATGTGATTTTGTCATTCGTCAGATCTTTTCTTCCTGGTGTTACAATTTTAATGGTAAGCTGTGTGTATACAATAAATAATTGTAAACATGTTAAAAAAATAATTACCTCCAAGATGACGTGGACAAAAGAATTTTGGTAGCATAAATCATCAGATTTATTATTGTGATACACCAAAATAGTACCTACGAAAAATATATATAAATGAACAATTAAAAATTCGTGGGAAGATCTTGATTCGTTTATCTTGAAAACATATTAAAGGGATAATTTCTCAAGTAGCGTGTGGTAGCTTCACCTTCTTTCACTTTACATTAACAAATACTTAAGCTTTTTTTCTTTCCTATAAATTTCCTTTTCTTTTGAATTACTTGATTTTCTGCAATTATGCCTAAAGACAAAAAAGTAGAGAATTATCGTTATTTCCCTGATCTTGTATTATAAGTTTTTTATTTGTTTTAGAAATGGAATGTAAATTCCAAATACTTTAAACTTGTTAATTCCAAATGCTTGTTTTTTCATTTTCAGTTGCTTATTAGTAAATGTTCAGTGACACAAACCAAAAATTTTCGTAATTTGTTCTTAAAAACTTTAGACATCATAAATTGCGTGCTTTTTTTATGTCAGAAACCAGTATGTTTTGGCCATCACAAAATTTTCTTTTATATATATCGCATCATCGGCAACCAAAATTAAATTACGACTATTCCTTCTTGGAATACATCTATCGAGGAAATTATGATAACAAAATTAGCAACGAAACCCGTTGGTCAATTTACATCAAAACTTATTCAACATCTATTTGTGACCAAGTTTAAACGAATATGAAATTCAATACATTAGTTCTTGAGATATTGCTGTCACTGAAATCGTGTAAAAAGCAGCATAGCAGTATCACTTATTGAACGACTTACAGAAAAATCTATTCAGCGTCTCTGTATCTCCTGGTCTAATGGTATAAGAAATTTCATGAAATTGAGTGCATTAGTTTTTTAAGAATTTTTTTGCGGAAATCATGAAAAATGTACCATAGCAACGATATCTGTTGGCGATTTAAACCAAAACCTAATGAACACCAATTTATGTCAAGGTGTAACTAAATCTGAAATTTGATTAAATTTCGCGCAACAATTTTTAAAATAGGACACTAGCACAGTTTGCATCAGACACATTCAATGCACAGACAGAAAAACACAAACATTTTCTAAACACATCAAAAAGTGTTTAGGACATTTTAAAACGCATAAATCCGCCGAAAACCGGAAATTGAAATTTTCACGAATACAATATTTTCTTCTTGTAAATATAAAAGAAAGTAAAAATCTGTAAAAATGACAGCAAATAACTATGTAAATAAATGATGAAATTCGATGCAGAAACCAAAATATGTCATTTTCGTAGAAATATAGAAAAAGATGTGGCCGGAAACAGCAAATCAAAATTTTCACGAATAAATCATTTTCTTTTTTTAAAGATAAAAGAAAGTAAAAATATGTAAAAATTACAAAAAACAGCTATGTAAATAAATGATGAAATTCGATGCAGAAACATTTCATTTTCATAGAAATAAAGTAAAAAATTTTGCCGAAAACCAGAAATCAAAATTTTTCACAAATAGATTATTTTCTTCTTATAAAGATAAAACAAGTAAAAATCTGTAAAAATGGCGAAAAATATCTATACAAATAAATGATGAAATTCGATGCAAAAACCAAAATAAAATCTGTAAATATGATGAAAAATAAGTATGTAAATATGTGATGAAATTCGATGTAAAATACAAAATAAATCTGCAATATCGACGAAAAATAACTATGTAAATGAATGACGAAATTCGATGCAAAAACCAAAATAAAAACTGTAAAAATGACGAAAAATCGCTACGTAAATATATTATGAAATTCGATATAGAAACCAAAATATGTCATTTTCGTAGAAAAAAAGCAAAAGTTAAATTTATTCTCTTCACTCTCACTTTAGATACAGTGTGGTAAGGTGATAAAGGATTTTTTGTATTCCGTGAATTAGAATGCTTTGTTGCATTTTCGGAATTACAAGCCATTTGAACTAATGATCTTCACATCGAAAACATCTGTCACTGAAAACACGTTTTCAATGTTACCAGCTCTTTTTTTTATCAAATATTTATTACTGTGCTTTTAAAACTTCGAGTCTTGTGCATTTATTAATAAGTATATTTAATATCGAACGAAATATTATTCAGGTAATTATTTTTAAAAGAACGCTGTAGGAATAATGGAATATATTTTTAAACTTGTTTATTTTTTGCATATGTTCTATTCGTATTAATTTACTGCTTGTTTGAATAAATATTGCATTAAAATTAAATAATAAATTTCATAATAAACTTCCAATATTTGTTCTAAAGCTATAATTTTTAACAAAGCGAAATGCTTTTAAATTCATCACTGAATGTTTTGATCATCCTCTAATTTACTCTTGTGGAATATACTTAAAAAAAGGAAAATTATATTAACTCTAAAAATATTGTTTTAAACTTTTTCTGTTAAAAACGAGGAAAAAACGACGGGGAAACAAAGCTGATTTTATATTTAACCGTTTGACTGCTACGCGGCGCAAAAGCGCTGCGATAGTTTATCTCGAAAACCGCGGCGCAGTGCTTTTGCGCTGCGAGTTCTTTATAATACAAAAAGAATTATTAAAATTGATTGATATTTGTCTAAATAACAGTGTTTTATATGACAACATTATTTTTTCCTTTAAAGAAATCAAAATATGTACCGCAATTTTCGTGCATTCTTGCAAAAATTGCTTAGCACTAAAACGGTTAAATTGAAGCACTTTATTTGCAGATGTGCCCGCACACGCTTTAAAAAATATGTAATCCCATTTTTATATTTTTAAATGCTGTTTTATGAAATATCTTCGCAGACAGACAAACAAGCACACAAAAAACAAACATACAAACAAACACACAAACATACAGACAGACAAACAAACAAACATACAGGCAGACAGACAGACCAACAAACAAACCTACAAACAAACAGACTGTCAAACCAACAGACACACAGACAAACAAAAAACAACCATACAAACAAACACACAAACATACAGACAGACAAACAGACAAACAAAAACAAACATACAGGCAGACAGGCAGACCAACAAACAAACCTACAAACAAACAGACTGTCAAACCAACAGACACACAGACAAACAAACCGGCAGACACACAGACTAAAAACAAAGCAACAAACAAACAAACAAACAGTCAAACAAACAAACAGGCAATCAAACAAATAAACAGACAAACAAACAGACTAACATACAGACAGAAAAACAGACTGACAGTCAGACAGACAGACAAACAGACAGACAGACAGACAAACCGACAGACAAACAAACAGAGAGACAAACCAACAAACCGACAAACAAACATACAGACAAACTAACTAACTGGTAAACCGACAAACAAACAAACAGACAAACACACAAATTAAGTAACTAACATACCGACAAACAAACAAATAATTGTACGTTCGAAATTTTAAAGAAATATTAGAGATCATTTATATCTTAAAAGTAATTACCGTGCTAAATGTTATGCTTGTAACACAAAAATCGCATTTTTAAAAATTTTTGCTCCTGCACTCCCTTTAGATTTGTGGCATTGACATAAGATATAGCCAATGTTTGATTCCAGGCGAACACCATCATTTTGATACCATTACTTTTGAATTCCGTTCGGCAGTTTCGGAAATTAGCCCCTACAAACAAACCAACAAACTTTTCTTCTTTATAATATAGGTATGAATTACCGTACTGAATTTAATGCTTGTAGTCCGTTCAGTAAGACAAAAATCGCATTTTTAGAATGTTTTTTGATCCTGCACAGCCTTTGCATTTGTGGCATCGACATAAGATATAGCCTATGTTTCATATAGAAAAACAATTATTAAAGGCTGTGCTCAACATCTATTCTCAACAAATGCAAAACGTTTTAACACATTTACAAATTCTTTTATTAACGGAAAGATTTAAAATTGGAAAGCCTGACTATGGAAGCGTTTTTGAATCGAACTTAATTTTTCATTTTTTGATTAATAATTGCTTATTGAGGTATAAGCTATTTGGATCATGTGACAAACACGTTTTTCATCAGAGTTTGAGTGGTTATTCTTCTTTCGCGCGGAAATTTGGTTTAAAATGCCTACTTTCAATCTATTTTCTGAAAAATCAGTTGTGTTTGCAAAAAAGAACGGGAAAATGCGTGCGATTAGATAGTTTATAAACAACACTTGCTAGTTTCATGCATTTCTGAAAAAAATAAATTAAGTCTTATGTCATAAAGATTATGCCCTTTTTGATCTAAGACATCTTTAAAGAATCAATTTTCCCCTATGTAAAGCACTTTACAATAATTTAATAAAATATGACACATAAATGACGATTACATTCGGATTGTTTCGAAATATATATGCATCTGCAAATGATACTTTAAAATACAGCATCTCTCCTTTAATATGGCACAAACTCATTAAATGAAATTGTGCGCCAAAGACTCAATTCATTCTCTCACCATCTTAGAAGATGACAATCTATCTGTCAATGTACACTTTGATCACCAGGTCGAAGTTTGGCGCCAGATGATAAACGTTCCTGTTGCTTCTCTTCAAATAGATCAGTGAAACATTTTCTTTGCAAACGCAAATCATGGTGTTTGCTTCCTTTCGCCATCTATCATGCAAGCTATATTAAAGACATTTTGAAGGAAACAGAAAACACGGAAAAGTGATTATTCAACTGTCAAATGCGACAGGGCAAATAAAAGACAAGTTCACATTTCTAGAACCTATTTAATGGTGCGTAGCAATAAATTTTATCGATGTAATTCATGGCTCATAATGAACGAGAAACAATTCGCGTGACATGCTTTGATTCGGACTGTTAGAGTGTTTGTGATTTTAATTAAAATTATATTTTTAAATTTTTAAATGATTTAATTATGAATTGGACAAATTGCACCATAAATTATAGTAAAAATACGAACTAAAATAAATACAGATTGTTACATGGTACACTTCAAAAAATATATTTAAGGTTTACGCACTCTCAACTCAGGTATGCTTCTGGACTCTTGAACGTATGTGTTTATATTTTGAAACTTTAACCCCTTAACTGGCACTTTTTTTTCCGTTCAATAAATTGAAAATAACGGATTCTGTTATTTCTGTCTAATGACGGACAAGGGAAGTATTAACTATTGTTTCTTAAAAGTACCATTCCGAATACATTCAATGAGTGTGTTTTAATTGGGTTTGAAAACTGTAGTACTTTAAAGTACCGTCGGGATACAAAGGGTTAAAACTGTTTTAAAATACATAAAATCACGAAAACCTTCTTTTTAATTTTAGAACAGGATATTTGTTTTATAATGCAAAATAGGATTAGTAAAACAACTGCACGTCAAAGACTAAATTCCTCTTGCTTGATGATAGTCTATCGCTAAACCCCATGATCATAGCGTCAAAATCCAGTGATATATGACAAATGTTCCTGTTACTTCTCTTCAAACAGACCAGCGAAACAATTTCTTTCCAAATGAAAATGTTAGTATTTGCATCCTTCCACCATCTATCATGCATGTTTTATAGCAGGCATTTTGAATACTACTGCAAACATGAGAAAAGTATTATTCATCTGTCAACTAATATATGACAGTGAAAGGCACGTGCCCATTTCTAGACTCTCTTTTTTGAAACACAGACTAATAAATTTTTTCGATACATTTTGGTCACAACTCATATGAATATATCTTTTTTCTAAGAAATATTTGATTCGAATCATTATGTGTGTTTCCGAATTCATAATAAATAAATTACGATCATTATTATTGCTAATAATAATGATTTATATCTTTATAGCAAAACAAAATACGAATTAGACACCCGGTATTTAGTTTCACATTAAACACGTTGTTAATTTTAATAGTTACATTCTTTTGAAATATATGTTTGTGAATATAAAAAAAAAATTAGAGTTTTTTTTTTTTTTTTTTTTAATTGTTGGGACACTAGAATCATAATTACACATGAAAGACGACATGCAGACGAAACTTCTGCTCGAAGTAGGATCTGACCTGTACAAATATTCACGTTCCAGCATACTAGTTGCCAACGTGTTAACCAATGGCATTTGTTAAAATACTCAATATGAAAAATATGTTTCGTTGGTGATGTAATTCTTGTATTTTTTTTCCTCATTTCAATAAAAATTTTTATCCTATAGTTCATGGCAAAAATATAATTTGCATTTTATAAAAAAGGTAAAGATGCAGTATGGGATTTTACATTCGGATTATTTTAAAATACTGAATTTGTTTTAGTATACAGCGCAAACGTGTATAACGCGCATCCCGTTACTTCACAAGGAAAATGGCGAGATATTTTTTATCTCGTATATAACGCGCACCATAAATATGACGTACATTATCAAATGAATTTCAGTAAAGAAAGCCGAAACAAATGTCACATTAGGCCAAGAAAGAAGGCGAAATTATTTTTTTATTCTTTGGGTAGAGTATCTTGCTCTAGTGACCCCACACGCATAATGAAATAGTTGAGAGAGTCTATTGTCAACGTCTGGATAAAATGGGAAATCGATGTAGTTATATTGCGATTGTGTAGTTATATTGCTTAAGTTGAAAATAGCTGGAAAAGAAAAGGGTAGAAATGAAAATAGTAGAAAAGAAAATGGTAACCATGCTTTACGATGGGGAGTTAAGTTCGCGAAAGTGAAGGAATATGGGGAAAAAAGGGAAGAGAGAGCACCTTTCAAAAAGTGTGCTTTTCGGGGGAAATGGTGTAATTATCCGCAAATAGAGTAGATGTCAAGAGCATTTGGAATCCGTCGTCAATAAAGCTTCCATGATATACAGCTGAAAGGGAGTAAACAAAACTATTTGCACTCGGGAAAGGCTCTCGCTGATCTGTTTGATGGAGATAAACATGAGTATTTATACACGTGATGCATTATTTCTGACATAAGCCTGCATTTTTGATACGAAGGTTATCACTATAGACAACTCGGATTACAACATAAAAGAAGAATTTTCTGTTCAGTGGTAATAAAAAAACATAAAAGTTGCCAGTTATGCTTCAGTAAGAAATTTCACGTATCTTTCAAATGTTTGAATATGCATACATGTATTGATTATAAATCATGATATGAAAAGAAAAAAAAAGGAGAAATTCGCTTACTAATTCGTTAAATGCCCATGTTCCCATTTTTCAACATTTCATAAAAAAGAAAAATCAACAAAAAAACATAAATGAAAGACATTGAATGAAAACCTCGATGATGAATTCGTTATAAAAAAAGTAAATGTTTCGAAAAAATCATGTTACTATTCTTGCAATCATCGTTTACGTAGAAAACAACTAACACAGTTTTCTTCAAAACTGTATTTATTGTGTTGTTTGCTTCAAAATGTGAGAATATTTCTCGTCAATATTAGCTCTTTCATATTTTGGGTTTTTAAAAAATCGATTATTGTTTTTAAGATATAAAAGAACTATTTCACCCCTTAAATTGGATTCATTATTATTTGAATTCATAAGATCTATAAGACTTATCTCATCACATAAGCTGTCACATAAATGCAATTCCTTTTTGTTTGCTTCTAGCAAAGTTTTAAAAGTATCCTGTTATTTAAATAGAAAGATCTTGTGACGCATTCGTGTATCCCCATGACATGATATGTCTTATTTGTACACAAATAAATGTTTCTCATATTTACTGGATGTCAAGAGCATTTGAAATCCGTCGCCAATAAAGCTTCCATGATACACAGGGAAAGGAAGTAAACAACACTGTTAGCACTCGAGAAAGGCTCTCGCTGATCTGTTTGAAGAAGAGAGTATTTATTAATGTGATGCATTATTTGTGACATAAGCCTGCATTTCTGACATATAGGTTCTTACTATAGACAACTCGGATTACAACATAAAATGAGTACTTTCTGTTATAATGAATATTTATAGATGTTTTGAATATTTATGGGTATACGTATCTATATATCTATCATATAATTTCGATATTATATACACAAGGTAGAACCCGTCGAAATTCGACAAAAGAAATTTTTTAGGAAAGAATTGTTTCATTGATTTATAATAAATCTACAAAATTAGTTACAGTAAAAAGTACATCTTTTATTGGTCAGTCTAACACTCAAACAAATATTATTTTAAGCTGAAATTAACAAAATACTGTAACATTCAATTATTCCAATTATTAAACGAAATAAAACCGAAATTCACTGGATTTTAAAACAGACGATATTTTTTAAATAGTATACGCATTTTAATTTTTTTTTCTTTTTTTTTCCAATTTTAAGAGAAAATGGAGCGATTTTGATGCCACGATTACGAAATTGGTACAAAAATTATAAAAAAAAATAATATCTGAAAAATAAATTGAGATACAGCTTTGAAACAAATTGCATTTAAAAGTACATTTTTTTCTCTATACAACGGTGTAAAAATTTAAAATGTACCATGTTTAGAAGTGTAAAAATTGCAGTACCGAAAATTGCTAAACCGAAATTGCATGAGAAAGTGTTTTGCATTTTAATTTCTTTTTTTTTTTTTTTTTTTTTTTTTTTTTTTTTTTCAATTTTCCAATTTTAAGAGATAATGGAGTGATTCTGTTGCCACAATTACAAAATTGGTTCTAAAAACTGTAAAAATAAATTAATATCTCAAAAATAAATTAAGATACTGCTTTGAAACAAATTGCATTTAAAAGTATATCTTTTTCTCTATACGACGGTGTAAAAATTTAAAAAGTGCGATGCTTAGAAGTGTAAAATTTCTAGTAGCGAAAATTGCAAAACCAAAATTTCAGGGGAAAGTGTTGCCATTCACCAAATGACTTATGCGTTACGCACAGATACGTTTGGCCTTTATAATATACATTAATATCGATATAATTTTCATCAACAGAAACTGGACCGGTAATAAAAATGAAAGTAAAATATTCCACTTTTTATTTAATTATGAAAAAGTAATTTATAGTTACATCTCTTTTATTAACGTTATATATTTTTGTAGAAAATAAAGATACAGACGTACACACACACATATATATATGTATATAAAAGAGAGAGAAAGAAAGAGAACATAAATAGAAAGAGACTGAAAGACAGAAAGAGAGGCAGGCAGATAATTATAAACTATTTTTTTATAATACATTAAAATATGGACCAACTTATTTTCATTTCCAATTCGAATCCCACTTCCGGTTGATGGAAACTATACTATCAGGTTTCGGATATATTTCAAATAGATCTTGGGTCTAGTTCCACTGTTAAGTGATAGAAATTTCAACTGCCATGTGGCGACTCTGATACAGTTCTCTGTAATAAAAATTGTATGAAAATTCTAAATCATTTTTCCTTTTTTTACAGTTTATCAGATTTATTTTAATCAGACTGTATATGTCTCAAAACTATTAATTACTCAGGATAATTCTGTAGCATATAGATTGCTTTAAATTTATTAAATGCTATCTGACCTGCCGACCCGACGTTTCCCGGGTCTGTGATAAAAACTTAAAATCTACCTAAAGTAAATGGTGAAATGTTTTATATTTTAAACAAAATTTTTTCCAATTAAAAGTAATGTGGAGGGTCGCACATTACGTGGCCTTCTGCCCTTCATTTCGTATGATTTTACATTTTTAAACGAAAATCTATCCTAACGAGCTTAGAAATAAAGGTATGGTTGCTTTCGGTATCGTACATCATCCATGATACGCAAACTCATATGCTAAAGTCTGATTTTGCAAATGAATTCAAATTTTTGTATGATTTTACGTTTTTATACGAAAATCGATCCAAAGAAATCCACAGCTAGGAAACGCTACTGTGTTCTCCATTGTACACAGGACCGTAGCTAAAAGTGAATAATACGAGAGGTCGTTCACGAAGGTATAGGGGGTGGGGGCTCATTTTCTTTCTCTCACTGTTTCTGACGCAAAAAAATAAATTAGTGCATATTCACATTGTAGGTACTATGTTTCTTATTAAACAGTTGTAATAACTTCATTTTATGCTAAGAAAAGAACATGATGATGAAAAATTCGAGTTTATAATTAGTGCAATATTAAACATAATGTTAGCTTCATATATGCAAATGCGATGAGCGAGTGTTGAAACATTTATTTTTGTTACAATTTACTATTTCTGCAAAACTGTGGAAGGGCCTCAAAACTAAATTTGATTTTTCAACGGAATTTCATTTGGATTTTCGGAACATAAATTTATTTAGTGACCTTGGAATCTTTTCCAGGGGAGGCTCAAAGTGTTTTAGGGAGGACTCAGACCTCCCTAACTCCGCCTTAGCTACGACCCTGATTGTACATCGGGCATGCTATGCAATTTCCGGTCTAATTTTGAAAACTAATCACGAATTTGTATATATATTTTTTAATTTATTAACCGAAAATCTTTTTAAACGAATGGGGGTGCCGTCATAGTGACTGCATATTTAATTTCTGATATCAGGATAAAATAAACTTTTAGTTCTATCCAAAAGTCAATTGTATATATTAAACTAGTGCAAAGGTCAAAGAGGAAACCTAAATAATACAAAACGCGCACAATGTCCTCACTCAATTAAAACTTGAATTGATATCCAATGCAATCTTAATGGGTAAGCGAAGCGATGTCTTTAAAGTCTTTAATTTCGTACGTGAATCAATTTCCAAGAATGTTTTTTTTAATAGTGAACATTCATATTTTTCAAAGTTAAAGTTAACTGCTAGAACCGGAAAAGTACAATGAATAGGTTGTTTATATATACACTAATTCACATATATACAATGTATTTTCTTCAAGAAAGAGGATGAGGCAATTTTAAAGTATAGAAAAGTAGAAAACTTCATTATAAAATAAAAATAATAAAAAAAAACCTGCACGCTTCACTTTTGTATGTGTGTAAGAGTTCGGAAGCTAGGTGATGCACCGGCATATTTTCCTAGAAGAAAAGAGGCTCGTTATTTTGCGTTCGTCGTTTGGGTTTTAATTTTTCTTAGCTAATTCTAAAAAACAAATTAGAAATATGAGTCCTAGACTCTTTCCGACCTGTCCAAATTTTTAAACCCTCTAAATGCAGTAAATTTCCCTAGAAATCGCAGATACAAACACAGACATCTAAACATCTTTTTTTATTATTAAAATATATTTTTTAAATTTTCTTACGAACATGTAAATTACAAAACATTACGTGCAAGAAGATTTATCTAATCAAATATTCTGAGACACGAAATTTAGGTTATTTCATATGTTTCTATTAGAGCTTAGAAGTATCTTGTTGCATAAAAAGAAGTCCTGTTGACGTTGTTCATGCATATTACAGACATGAAATATCTTATTTGCATATAAATAAACACTTCTCATATGTATTGTTTGTGAGAGCTTTTGCAATCTGTCGTCAATAAAGCTTCCGTAACATATCGTGAAAGGATGTAAAACCTCTCTTTTCTCTTTAGAAATGTTCTCGCTGATTTCTTTGAATACGAGTATTTGTTTCCACGATGATTTATTTCTAAAATAAACTTTCATCTTTGGCAAATTAATAGACAAAATTGAGGATGGTATAAATTTAATATATTCTGGTATAATAAATATTTCGTACTGCTTTGATGTCAACTGTATCAATGCTGTATACTTCGTTTTGTATGAAGACAATTTCAAAGACAAATAAAATTTATTAAATGTATGAACTAAGTGCATCATCCTGTAATTAGAAAGTTATAAGAGAGACCAATATTAGGAAACAGGATGTTTAGTTAAAGTTCTTGATTAAGTTTTGGGTTTGTAACAATTGCAGTTCAATTTACTGGAACAAAAACAAATGATCCATGTTTACGCATCCAATATAGAAAACAAACATTTATAAAAATGAAGAGTTTTACTCCTTCTGACAACTTATATATATATAGTGCAGATATATTTGAACGGAAAACTTCTATAAGCACACCACATTTTTTTTTCCTGAAGTGTGCTTAAATCGTACCTGCAGCGTTTAAAATTTAAACATTTATTTAAGCAACGAAATGCAGATACATTCATGCATTTTGTACCTGAATAAGTCTGATACATCATGCATGGAAATGAAATGTTTATTTATACAATAAAACCGGTGATGTCAAAAAAAACTGATATATTATTCCCATACTCACTCGCAAGAATGTCCTTCTTTTCCAAATTGTCCCCAAGCTTAGCAGTATTTGGCGACAAAAGTAAGCTGTAAAAAACATGTTCAAATTGCAGATAAAAAAATAATTTGGCAATATGCCGATTCAAATGCAATTTTCAGTATAAGAAAGGACCTTTTATGATTATGGTCAATAACAGAAGCATTTGTATTTATGTAGAATAACAGCTATGTGTACATTCACATGCATATACTATGTAATGCATAAAATATATAAATAACATTACGTACACACATATTTACAGGGTGTTTTTTTTTAAACTGACGCCATCTGTAGCTAATTTAAATAACCGGAACTGCTTTAAAATTTATAAGGGGACTAATGAAACCAAGGAAAAGAAGATTCCAAGAAAAAAAATAGTTCCAATCACCAATAAGGTCTATTCCATTTGACATGTTACGCTCGGCCGTCGAAAAGATTGTACAAAATGCAAGGTGTGGTGCAAGAGAACATGAACACATTGAATGTGATCGAATTTCTTGTCGGAAAGGTGAATATGACAAATAAATCATGACATTTTATCCAAATTATTAATTTTTTCTGTTTCTAATATTTTTTTCCATGTACAGAGCCAAATTTCCCGCTATCGGCGGTAATTCGAGCTATTTTTTTATTTAATTATTTATTTATCGTTTCAGTCTTTTTTCCCATGGTTTTATTTGTCCATTTATAAATTTTTGTGTCATTCCAGTGATTAGAAGGAGCTACTGGCGGCTCTGAATAGCGTCAGTTAAAAAAAAACATCCTGTATATGAAATTGCATCTGAATACCTAGGTGTGACAACTTTTCAATGAACTTTGCAATATATGGCAAAATATCATAAATTTGTCGACCGAATTAAGCTACCATGAAAGTCTCCATATGGTCAAAACTGACTATGTCGTGAAATTTTCATTGAAATCCGATTTTCACCATTACTAAGAATCTTTACATCATCAAACTGATGTCAAAATGAGGCATAACATATCCTGTATTTTGACGCAAAATTAACTGCATTCTTGTAACTAGAGGGGAGTTTTTATATGGTAAAAACATATTTTGTATAAATTATATTTTTGTGTTCATCTTTTTTCAAATTGATACCTTAGTTACAAAACTTAATTAATATTTTTCCTATATAAATAAATATTAAGAATGATTATGTTATCATGTATATTATATACATATGCAACTTCAAATATTTGAATATTAACTTTTACAGATTAAAAAATTATAGATTTAACAAAATTAAGAATTAGAGCCTTTCATGTATATTTTACTTCGAATCAATTACAATTACCATACAAGTTTTTATTTCGGCCGTGCTGAATTAAGTACACATACACACACGTATATATGTACAGAGTGTCCATACTTAAACTTGGCGTTTTTGAGAAGTCTGTAACAAAATCTATGCAACAAAATAACATGAAAAATTAGTAATAGTGCAATGAAATAATGGGAATTTCATCTGCTATAGAAATAAGCTCCAAAAGCCACCACTAGATGGTGTATTTTAGCTTTATAGAACAACAAAAATCAACAAATTTAAACAATCTTTTGTTTAAGGAACATGCTCAATATGATGCCCACCATTGTCTGATACGATCTGGAAGAGCAATATCGCATGTTCAACTGTTGAACATAGTATGCCGGTTAATATGCTAAGCACATGGGGCGCTAGTAGCATAACTCCTTTTAAAGAATCTTGTGAAGCAAGGAACGAGATTGTTTGGTAGTTTCTGCAATACACCAAACACAAGGATTGCCTATAAAAGTCATATACCGTGTTCCTCCACTTGCATCGCTACATCATTCACTACCTATGCAGCAACATACTTTCATCCTCTTTTGGCTGCACAGCCAATGATCCCGTCGCTTCATGTTCTTTATGTATGTCATGTTTATGTAGTCATGTTCTTTAATTCACTAGTAGAGTCATTCTTTTGGCAAAACAATTTAACCAGTTTAACATGTTCTTTCCAACGGAACTTCACCTTCCTTGACATGGAAACAAGTTATGACTGCGGTTCGCCTATGGCATCTTTATATCGAGTGTCTTGCTGCTCGAGCACAGGAATACTCCGGTTACGACACTTGCATGTGCCAGAATGTTGCAGTCTCATTTAATGGTGGTTTTTGAAACTAACTTTTTGTGGTTGATAAAACTCCCGTCATGTCATTATGCTATTACCTAATTTTTACGAAATTCTGCTGTATAGTTTTTTCTACAGAATGCCAAGATTAATTATACGTATATGTATACAGACGAAGAATGATTTCAAATTTAGCTACATTTGTTTTTGCTTAAGTGCCGCGGTTAGTGGATCTGAATTTATACTTATGAAACAACAACAATACAAAAAAATAATTCTCTATTCTTTAGAACTTTCCAGGCTAATATTGGACTCTTATTTCAAAACTGTATAGTTAAGTGTTTAGAGTGTGTTCAGTTATTTTTCATGTTAAGAACACGACAATTACATTCAAAACAATTCCACATGTAATGCTTCACTAATTAAATATTTTGTCGACGTTCTTCTTATTTATGTATAATTTATTTATTGGCTTTTTAGAAGTATCTTGTTATTTAAAGTGACATTCTTGTAACGCATTTGTGTATCTTGATGACATGAAATACCTTATTTACAGATAAATAAACAGTTCTCATATTTACTTATGTGCCAATTTTACAAATCTGCATTGATAAAGCTTCTGTGATATATCAATAAAAAAGCAAGCATCACTATTTTCTTTCCGTAAAGATTCTCATTAATCTACTTGGAGGAAAATAACATGAGTATTTCTATACAAATTGTTTATTTCTGTAATAAATCTGCATTTCTGACAGATTATCACCTTAAAAACACTTTTAAAAAGGATAAATTACAACATTTTGTATTTTAATGAATGTTTATTAAAGTTGGAATATTAATAAATGAACACAATGTGTGTTTGTGTACAATATTTTTAATATAAAATATAAAGATGTTATTAGAAATGCAACTGTAGATTCCTTTTAAGGGATTACTTTGTCCTTTTCGGTAAGAGTTTTTTTATAATTTTGAAATAAAATTTTCTGCTTCAAGTCAAATTCAATAGTAAAAAGATAAACTGCCATCCGACGGTAAACGCTTTTTCCTGTGAAAAATGCTGGAAGAGGGGAGGAGGAATGAAGAGAAAATGAATGATCTCGTGCCAAGACTGCAGAAAACGACGTTAACATCATTTGAACAGAAGAAGCTTCATATTCCAAGGACCGACAGCATAAAAACATAAAGTATTAAGCACAAGAAAAAAAATCTTTTTTTTAAGGAAAAGTAGTAATAGAGGAATCTAATGATCCTAGTCTACCAGAAGTGAAGTGGTGCATAAGCCAAAGTACCACTAGTAGTAAGTAATACCACTATAGTCTATTTTTCTAACGGAGGAGGTTGATTCCCCCACAGAACTTCGCTTGTTAAGGGGTAAAATCACGCGCCGCTTTTCTTTTTTCCCACTGTAGTTCCGCTATGACAGTCGGTCGGGAGCCGCGAAGACTCACATATTTGGTGCTAATTTCTCCCTTAAATTTTGTACATTAGCTCAGGTTTTACCCGAGTTTGAGTGATATTTATTAATGGATATACATCGTGAAATTTATCCTACATATTTTTTTCTAAACATCATTAAGCTTGATTTTTTTTTCGATACATTTAATATTTACTTTTAAAATATTATCCTATAAGACATATTTTAATTTTTCATTCAAAAGAAGTGTAAATAAACAACATGAGTGTAATCAATCAACTTTAATTAATTATTGAGTTTGTAGATAAATAATATTACCCCTTGTCAAAAACTCCCCCTCCGTTTCCTCTTTGGAAAAAACTCTAAGCTTTTTGCATTTATAGCTGATTTTTTGCTGCAGAATCAATAATTATGTGAGACAATATCAATTTAAAACAGCCAGTGAAAGATAAATTGCCTACTTTAAGTAAACTTTTTCTTTAAACTTTAAGAACTAAGCTCTATCCAGGGCTAAAAAAAAGAAAAGAAAAATCAGAAAACAATTATTACACTCCACAAATTCTAATTTCTCTACATCCCATTCGCCCTCTCCACAAAAGGCTTAAAATTTTGATTTTTTTTAACGTTTGAATGGGCTGTAATAATAGTTAAGACGTTCTTCTCTCTAAGCTGGTAGACGGGAGGTGCTGGGTTTGATCCAAAACACGCTTGTCGGCTTGTTCATAATACTCTGTGGATTTCTTTGAACCTTCCGTAAATGTGAGTTAGCTTCTTTTAGAAAGATCACCTCCCCCCAAGCACACACACACGGAAAGCACACCCCATTAAGGCATACATTCCACTTGTAGATAATCCGTATCATTACTAAGACCGATAGCTGAACGACGAATTTAGCAAAGTTTTTCCAACAATCGATTAACACATTTTGCATTATTTTTCTTTCACAGATTAGCGAATTCTCCATTTACCATAAAACTAAAAACTATTATTTAAAAAAGGATTTTTTTTTTCTTGCATTAATCAAAAAACAAAGTAAAGGATTCAGAACCAAGCACCATAGAAATTTCATGCTTTATACAATAAAACTATAAATATAAAATAATTATTTTATTACAAATTTTAACGTAAATATACGCTCGTGTGCTTTTTATTGTTTAGTTTAAACTGACTTAAGTCAAAATCAAAAAGGAATATTTATGATTAAGTTGTAAATAAAAGTTTACTTAAGGTAGACAATTAATCTTTCCCTGATTGCTCTAAGTTGATATTGTTTCATAATTATTGATTCTGCATTAAAAATTTAGCTATAAATACATACGCTTAGATTTTTTTTCTAAAGAGGAAACGGGGGTTGGAGGGAGGGAGTTATAGACAAGGAGGAAATTATTTATCTACAAACTCTATAATTAAAAAAAGATGATTGATTAAACTCATGTTATTCATTTACATTTCCTTTGAATGAAAAAATAAAAGATGTCTTATGTATGGATGATATTTTAAAAGTAAATATAAAATGTATCGAAAAAAATCAGGCTTAATGATGTTTAGAAAATAAATGTAGGATAAATTTCACGATGTATATCCACAGCGTTGTAGTTGGAAAAAAATATTTGTGGAAACTTATTTTTTCTTAGAGTAGATGTTGATGGTACCGGATTTTCACTTAGCCAAAATCCAATTTAAAACATTTAGACAACCCCCGACTTTTTTCAAGACAGAAACATAACTATAATGGTTAAATTTAACTATCATAATTATTATATTCTAGTTATTATAGCTATATAGTTTTATTTTAACGCTTTAGGCCTTTCTCTAGTCTCCAGTATAAAAAACTTGATAATTATCTACATAATTAATAATTATCGTTTTGCTCGAAAAAAAAGAAAGAAAAGTTAGTGCTCGTACACGATTTAAATTTTTTTACAGTAATAAACCACATATTTCTGGGAACGGCGTTCCCACCCAATTACAGCTACAGCACTGTATATCCATTAAATAAACATCACTCAAATCCTGGTAAAACCTGAGCTAATGCACAAAATTTAACGGAGAAATTAACACCAAAAAATGCTTCCTCGCGACTCCTGAATCCTGACTGACCGAACTGACAGAGCGGAACTGCAGTAGAAAAAACGAAAAGAGGCGGTAAAGCGGGATTTTCACAATAGCAAGCAAGGCCAGTGGGGGGGGGGGGGGGGGTGAATCAACCGCCTCCGTTAAGTAAAGGGACTACAGTAGTTTACTTGTAGGTTTAACATTGTGTTTTATGTACAGTCAAAAGTATGAAATGATTGTACGGCAGACATAATGACAAACCTACGAGTAAACCACTGCTGGTGTTAATTTTTGGCTTGTGCATCACTTCAGTTCTGGCAGACATGGATCATTAGATTCCCCTATTACTACTCTTCCATAAAATTAAGGGGTTTTTCTTGTGCTAGACACCTTGGGTTTTTGTGCTGTCGGCCTTTGGGCTGTCAGTAGTGTGGCAAAATGTTTTTGAAAGAGGGAAATAGGGTACAAATAGATTACTATACCTTGAATAGAAAATGTGTAGTTTTTCAAGAAGATAAAGATTCAGAATAATAGGAAATGCAGATTATGGTTGTAAAGATAAGAACCGCTAAAGATGCTGTATAGTATTGGTATGTAATGTACCTTTTAAGTGTCTGACTATATGCTTTTGAAGTAACTAAATACATTTTTTAATGACTGTTTATGATGCTAATTCATACAGACACTGTAAAAGGGTTTTTAAGAAAAATAACGTGTCTTTTTAATAGCCAAAAATAACATGTAACGAAGGATCTGTACTAGTGTTGCTCTCCACTTAATAATAATGTCTGATAGATTGGTATATCATTTAACATACCATTATTTATTAATTTATCTTTATTATGAGGTCGTTATTTCTTCATTATTTTGTGGAGTTCAGATGTATTTTCTGAATAAAATTTTCGGTTTCGGGTTAAATTCTTTAGTTCAATGAAAGAAAAATAGTAAGCCTCGCAGCAACTTTATTTCAGTCCACCGTAAGTATGTGAATACTCTAAATACTTTTTATTTCCTTTAAAAATCACCTGTTTTATCAAAGTTAGAATGCACACCACTTATAAATACAATTTATTTCGAATGGGGCATATAAGATATTCTGAGGTAATAATTCAACGTTAAGGTTCTGCCAATTTCCATGCTTACTTTTACATTGCTTCGTTTTCTTTGAGCGAATGTAGTATTTGATACAAAAATTATTGACAATGTATAAAGTAAGAATATTTTCACTGTTAAGTATTCATAAAATGTAGTAGCGTGATTTCTTGACCAATGCTATATGGCATTTTACCATCCTATAGTGGTACTAATAACGCCAAGTAAAGAAAACTATAAAATAAGATGGAATAATGACATGTAAACTAACCAATCTCAAAAATACAAACTCTACAGCCCTAGAAATTGAAAATTACTTTTACTTACCATTAATTGCGATACCAGGATGCAGTAATAATAATTTGATATTTTATTCTTCTGACATGAAGAAATTAGCAGCATTTAACACATACAAATATCTATTTATAATTTTAAATTATCAACAATAACAATAATGCTTTCTAGTGCATAAAATAAAGTATAAATAAAAAAACCTCCTTTGTGCGTAGTTCCACCGTTGAAAAGAATCAACTCCAGTGGGTGACGTTATTACCATCGGTATAGTTATTGCGTAGTATATTTTAAACTACAAGCTACCACGCTAACACATCTAAAATCTCCCACAACATTTTGAAAGTGCATGAAATACACTAAAATTTCTGTATTAAACAAATCCTTTCCTAGTTAATTTACAGTCTTCACATCACAGAACTTACCTCGCAAATTAAAGATCGATCGTTGGATCTTACGTGATTTTTCCAGCAATAAGGTTCATAAATAGAGCAAATTAACTTTTAGTGGTTGTTTGTGATTGAAGTGACTAAGAGCAGTTTTGCAGAGAGCCCGTTGTGCCATTTGTGCTGGATACCTTCATAACTGCGTGTAATATTAGCACTTCGAGTTATTACCCACCCAGGCTCACGCCTGGGTGATATGAGTTTGTTACCCCAGAACACCTTAAATTCCTTTTTATTTTTAAAATATTGCATACCGAAATTCAAACAAATACTAAAATTCCGTTCCAATAAGACCTCTATTGCCGCCTATTCTGTGATATAAAATACAGTTGTTTTTTATTTGCTTGTGACAATTATTTTGAAGTGTTCGGTTTTTAACGCTTTCGTCTATCCACACGACATGAAATGACATATTTGCAAATAAATAAAAACTTCCCACGTTTACTGCATGTGAGAGCATTTCAAATTTGTCGTCAATAAAACTTCCAGGAAATATTTTGAAAGAAGTAAACATCCTTATTTGGGAAGGTTCTCTGTGATGTGTTTGAGACGAAAAACATGACTTTGTTTACACGATACTTTATTTTGGAATTAAAGCTACATGTTTGACAAATGGATTGTCGTCACTTTGAAAACATTGAGAAAAAGAAAATCGTAAAATCCATATACGAGCATTTTAGTGGAGACAACATGCCTGTTAAATCAGAGCTGTTTATTTTGAATGATGACAAATTTGCAAGTAAATGAAATTTATTACGTAAACAATCGTTTATTATCATTTCAGTTAATGAAATTCATAAAAAATTACACTAAAGTATTAATTATAATTAACTTCTTTTTTATCGTTGAGCAATAGATAACTCTTAAATTGTTGCTTTTAGAGGTACAGTTCCAGTTATTGTCCCAGAAACATTCTTCAAATTAAAACACATAAAATAGTAAAATCTTCGCTTTAAATTGCTGAAGTTATAATTTAGTTTCTAAGAATTTTCAGAGTTCTCTAACAATAAAAAAAATGTTTTTCCGTTTCAAATATCATTAAAACAAAAATAAATAAAAAAGGAACGGTATAATTGAACGAATAGAAACCCATTCACAAAAAGATCGCCATAGTTTATTTTTAACATAATACTATTTTTTTTTTTTTTTAAATCTTTTAAAAGCCATCGAAAGTAGCGTGATTTTAGAACCTGCGGTGCCTAATGAGGGTTAACAAGAACTCGTAAGGGGCAAGTGCCCTAGTTATAGTTTTAAAAAATTCTTTTATGTTACCTTGATGCAAATCTCACGAATAGATGTTTTGGTTTTCTTGCAAGAAGTAATTTTTTTCTTTTTCGTGTACATAAATTACAAACAATGATTTAACTTTAAAATAGTAAAATGCTTGGTTTTTGGTATTATTTATTATTTAATTAATTATATTTGTATTTTAACTTAAATGAGTTAAATACAGTAGAACCTCGATTATCCGAACCTCAATTAACCGAAACTCTCCGCTAGCCAAAGTCGGTTTCTTCTGCACTTGCTTTCTACTATCATCCAAAATTTTCTCTTAACAAAGTAATTTAAGTCGTAACATAAGTTAGTAAAACTTAAGCCGCCTTTTCCGAGCTACGAGTGCAGATAAATATTGTCGAATTCCTTTTTTTTTTTTTTTTTTTTTTTTTTTTTTTTTTAGAATTCCTACTCGCAAACTCAATTTTCGGTATGAGTGTTTATCCCCCGCATATCCCCGCTTACAAACGTCCATATTCTGAACAAAAACACGCCCCATTTCGAAATTTGGAAGGTCATACTGCCGAGTCTCAGAACAATCGAATGTTATTGCAACCTCTGATTGTAAGCAAGTGCAAATAACCTAAATTCTTTTGTCATCTCAAGAATAGATTTGTCATCTCAAGAATAGAGAAATTTTCTTTGCAGTGGAATTTGAAAAGGGGGAAGAGTCACTTTATGTCACTTATCCTTTGTGGATTATTCTACTCCAGAAAAGGGAAAACCAAGTAAGGAAGGATAAACTTGTTTGCTGTTCTTTTTCTACCCCTACTAGGACAATCTTTTAGGTACGATCACTTTTGGCAGCTGATCAGATTTCCTGTTTAGTCTTTTTTCTGTTGTTACATTTCCGATCAGAATTTTCTTGAGTGTTATCAGATATAGCTTACGCATTGTCTATCTTATTTTTTTACACTCAAGTTTTCTTTTTTATCATGGCTTTCATTAAGAGAAAAAGAATTGTATAAACCATGCAGGAAAAATATGATATTGTTACGCGACCAGAATCGGGAGAAGCTGTGACAAACTTGCAAAGGAGGTTCATGTTGGCGTGTCAACTGTCAGTGAGATGAAAAGGAACTCGGAAAAATTAAGGAGTTTTTGTTTAAGGAATAAATTTATTTTCATTTATAATTTTAAGTTAGTATTTAATTGTTAAAATAAGTCATAATAACAGTTCAAGGAAGATAGTACATATTAAACTAAATGATTATTGATGAATTCTCGATTATCCGAAAATTTCGGTTATCCGAAGTAGGGTCGGTCCCAAATACTTCTATTAATCGAGGTTCTACTGTACGTGCATTTTAATACCCGAAAAACTATATGTTTTTTAAGTAAAATATGCGAAACGTTTACATGTTTGCTTGAAATGAATATATTACAAATAATGACGATAAGAACAATATTTTGCTGTTTATCATTTGCGCCCTGTCAACATTAAAGTAATAAAAAAAATTTAGAAGAAAAATTATGTTTACCACCTGAAAGTAATT
Source organism: Maratus speculifer (assembly GCA_964019185.1). NCBI lineage: Eukaryota > Metazoa > Arthropoda > Arachnida > Araneae > Salticidae > Maratus > Maratus speculifer. The sequence continues at coordinate 206,424,672 of OZ025294.1, forward strand.
ACTTTCATAGGTTTATTAACTCTAATACTTTTTATCCTTTTCCCAAATCGATGATACGTTTTATAAATTTCTAGGTTATTCGAAGAATTCTTCACACGTCCCGAATAATAATGAGCATAAACTATCCGGAAATATTTCCAAAGCATTCAAAGTAATGGCCTTTTTTGGGGAGGTTACATGTGGCAGATATATTTTCAGTGTCAAAAATCTCTTCAGTTATATTATGGTGCAACTGAGAACTTGCTCAGTTCGAAAAAATTTCTTTTCCTTCTATAAATTCTAGCAGTTTTCTCTCTGTCTTGTGCGTGAGTGTCTATGTGATTTTGTCAAACATTTTTAATTCGAATAATTATAAGAAGAAATACTTTGTCAAAAAAGAAAAAAAAAACAGAAGCTAAGAAAAAAAAAAGTAAAATGTATAACGATAATTTTTTTAATAAAATGTATTAAAGAATGATTTATAAATAAAAAATTAAAACAATGAAGTATTGAAAAGAAATGAAAAGAAAAACCTGAGTTGTTTTTACTATACTTTGTTTAGGAATTAAAGCTGCATGTTTGACAAATAATTTAACGTCTCTTAGAAAAGAAGACATTGAGAAAAAAAAATCGCAAATTCATGTATGAGCATTCTGGTGTAGTGTACATGCCTGTTAAATCAATGCTGTTTATTAAGAATAATGACATTTTTAAAGATAAATGAAATTTATTTAGTAAAGTAAATAATCGTTTATTTTCATTTCATTTAATTAAACTCATAAACGATTACGTTAAAATGTTAAATATAAGTGTCTTCTTTTTTATCGCTAAGCATTATGCAATGGCGTTACACTTTGGATTATAATTCCAGTTATAATCCCAGAAACTTTCTTCAAACTAAAATATATGAAATAATAGAACCTTCATTTTATCATGACGAAGTTTTTAAAATTTATTAAATTTTGATTTTTGTGAATTTATAGAGGGTTTTTTTTTCTCTTAAAACACGTTTTTTCGTTTAAAATATCTTTTAAAAAAATTAATAAAAAAAGGAACAGTATAATTGAACGTATAGAAACCCGTTTACACACACACACACACACACACACACACACAGAGAGAGAGAGAGAGATCACCCTTTTTTAAAAAAATATAATTTTGTTTTTCTTAATTTTTTTTAAAGCCACCCAAATTAGCGTGTTTTTAGAACTTACAACGGCTGAGCAGGAATTAACAAAAACTCGTAGGGGGCAAAGTGCCCTACTCATAGTATAAAAATGTTACTTTTACATTAGCTTGATGCAAATCTTGCAAACAGCAGTTTTGGTTTTCTCGCAAACAAAAGCTTTGTTTCTTCTTTTTTTCGCGTGTATAAATTACAAAGATTTGACTTTATAATAGTAAAATATTTTGGTTTATGGTATTATTTATCATTTAATAATTTACATTTGTATTTTCACTGAATTGCATTAAATATGTGTGTTTTAATGTCGTAATAACTATATATATTTTAAATAAAATATGCGAAAGATTTATATTTTTATTTGAAATGAATGTAATAGAAATATTGAAGATGGGAACAATATTTTGCTATTTATCATTTGCGCTCTGTCAACTTTAAAGTATCAAAATAATTTTAGAAGAAAATATATTTGAATGTAGTTAATTTCATAGGTTTATCGACTCTAATCCTTTCTACCATTTTACCAAATAGATGACACGCTTTGAAAATTTCTAGATTAGGTGAAGAATTCTCCACACATCCCGAGTAATAATGAGCATAAACTATCCGGAAGTATTTCCAAGGCATTCAAAGTAGTGTCCTTTCCTTTAGTGTCACATATGGCAGACATATTTTCAGTCACAAAAATCTCTTCAGTTAGATTACGGTGCACCTGAGAATTTACTCAGTTCGAAAAAAAAATCTTTTCTTCTATAAATTCTAATGGTTTTTTTTCTCTGTCTTGTGCGTGTGTGCATGTGTGATTTTGTCAAACATTTATAATTTGAAAAATTCAGAAAAGAAATACTTTGCCAAAAAAATACAAAAGTTAAGAAAAAAAGTAAAATGCATAACGATATTTTTTTTTTAATAAAATGCACTAAAGAATGATTTATAAACAAAATATTAAAAGAATGAAGTATTGAAAAGAAATGAGAAGAATGAAAAGAAAAACATGAGTTTGTTTACGCGATGCTTTATTTTGGAATTAAAGCTGAATATTTGAAAAATGGATTGTTGTCTCTTAGAAAATAAGACATTGATAGAAGAAAACAAATGTAAATTGCATATATGATCATGCTGGTGTAATGAATATGCTTGTTAAATCCGTGCTGTTGTTTTTTGAATAATGAAATTTTTACAAGTCAATGCCAAATTTCTAATTATTATGTAAAGTAAATAATCGTTTATTATCATTTCAATTAATTAAACTCAGAAAAGATTCACTGAAATGTTAATTATAATTATCTTCCTTTTTGTCGTTAAGCAATAGATAATTCTTACACCTTTACTTTTTGGGTTATAATTCTGGTTATAGTCACAGAAACTTTCTTCAAACTGAAACATATAAAATAGTAAAACCTTCATTTTAAAACGATGAAGTTTTAAAATTTATTAAACTTTGATTTTTGGGAATTTTCAGAATTTTCTTACAGTAAAAACACGTTCTTTTCTGTTTAAAACATTTTTAAGTTTAAATAAATAAATAAAGGAACAGTATAATATAACTGTCTAACAGTATAATATAACTGTTTATTCTGTCAACATTAAAGTACCAAAATAATTTTAGAAAAAAATATGTTTACCTTCTGAAAGTAGTTACTTTCGTAGGTTTATCGACTCTAATCCTTTCTATCCTTTTACCAAATCGATGACACGTTTTGAAAATTTCTAGATTAAGCCAAGAATTCTTCACACGTCCCGAATAATAATGAGCATAAACAATCCAAAAATATTTCCAAGGCATTCAAAGTAGTGGTCTTTCCTTTGGAGTCACATATGGCAAACATATTTTCAGTCACAAAAATCTCTTCAGTTATATTATAATGGACCTGAGAATTTGCTCAATTCGAAAAAAATTCTTTACCTTCAATAAATTCTAACGGTTTTTCTCTCTGCCTTGTGCGTGTGTGTACATGTGAAAGAATGATTTGTAAACAAAAATTAAAAGAATTAAATATTTTGTCTCTAATATATTGGAAAATGGACATAGTAACTATTAAAAAACAACTCTTTCATATGCATTCAGTATTTGTCCGTAAAATTACATCTTTTGTCAAACATTTTATTTGAAAAATTATGAAAAGGTACTTTGGTACTTTGCCAAAAAGTACCAAAATTAAGAAAAAAGTAAAATCTATAATGATATTTTTTTTAAATAAAATGTATTAAAAAATGATTTATAAACAAAAAATTTAAAGAATGACGTATTGAAAAGAAATGGGAAGAATGAAAAGAAAAACATGAGATTGATTATATGATATTTTATTTCGGAATTAAAGCTGCATGTTTGATAAATGAATTGTCGTCTCTTAGAAAAGAAGACATTGAGAAAAAAAAATCGTACATTCATATATGAGCATTCTGGTCTATTGAATATGCCTGTTAAATCATTGCTGTTTATTTCGAATAATGATATTTTGAAAGGTAAATGAAATTTATTAAGTAAAGTAAATAATCGTTGATTATCGTTTCAATTAATTAAACTCATAAACGATTACACTGAAATGTTAATTATACTTATCTTCCTTTTTACCGCTCAGCACTAAGCAATGTCATTATTTTTTGGATTATAATATCAGTTATAATCCCAGAAATTTTCTTCAAACTAAAATATATGAAATAGTAAAACCATCTTAAAATGACGAAGTTTTTAAAATTTATTAAGTTTTGATTTTTTTTCAGAGGTTTATCGACTCTAAGTCTTTCTATCATTTTACCAAATCGATGACACGTTTTGAAAATTTCTAGATTAGGTTTAGAATTCTTCACATATCCCGAATAATAATGAGCATAAACTATCCGGAAATATTTCCAAGGCATTCAAAACAGTGGCCTTTCCTTTGGGGCCACATATGGCAGACATATTTTCAATCACAAAAATATCTCCAATTAGATTATGTTGCACCTGAGAACTTGCTCAGCTGAAAAAAAATTCTTTACCTTCTATAAATTATAACGGTTTTTCTCCCTGTCTTGTTCGTGTGTGTATGTGTGGTTTTGTCAAACATCTTTAATTCGAAAAATTATGAAAAGAAATACTTTGCCAAAAATTACCAAAGTTAAAAAAAATGCATAACTCTATTTTTGAAATAAAATGTACTAAAAGAAGGATTTGTAAACAAAAAATTAAAAGAATGAAATATTTTGTCTCTAATATATTGGAAAATTGACATTGTAACTATTAAAAAAAGTACTCTTTCATACTCATTCAGTATTTGTCCGTAAAATTACATCTTATTTTCATTTTTCTTTTATGAATCAGTGATAATAATAAATAAATAAATAAATAATAAATGAAAAATAAAATTCCGGATTCGATCATTAAGATGGCTTCTTTTGTCGTGCCTCGTAATAAAAGTAAATTTTACCTTAACAGCGTCTATTTTGTATATATGTTATGCTGTTTTTCTTAATTTTTTTTAAGCTATCCAAATTAGCGTGTTTTTAGAACCTGCGATGTCTGAACGGGAACTAACAAAAACTCGTCGGGGGCAGAGCATTCTAGTTATAGTAAATAAATATTACTTTTATATTTGCTGATACAAATCTCGCAAATAGCAGTTTTGGTTTTCTTGCAAATAACAGCTTTTTTTCTTCATTTCGCATGTATAAATTACAAAAAAAGATTTGACTTTTCAATTGTAAAATGTGTTGAATGTTTTGATTTTTTTTTCTTCAATAGTAAAGTGTTATTGTATTATTTATTATTTAATTAATTACATTTGTATTTTCATTAAAGTGAATTAAATATGTGTATCGTAAGGTCGATTAACTATATATATTTTAAATAAAATGCGCGAAAGGTTTATATTTTTTGCTTGAAATGAATACATTACTAATATTGACGATGGGAACAATATTTCAGTATCTATGATTTGCTCTGTCAACATTAAAGTACCAAAAAATTAGAAGAAAATATATCTTTACCTTCTGAAAGTAGTTCCTTTCATAAATTTATCTACTCTAATCCTTTCTATCATTTAAAAAAATTGATGACACGTTTTTAAAATTTCTAGATTAGGCGAAGAATTTTTCACACGTCCCGAATAATAATGAGCATAAACTATCTGGAAATATTTGCAAGGCATTCAAAGTAGTGGCCTTTCTTTTGGGGTCACATATGGCAGACATATTTTCAGTCACAAAAATCTCTTCAGTTACATTATGGTGCACCTGAGAACTTATTAAGTTCGAAAAAAATTCTTTGCCTTCAGTAAACTCTAACGGTTTTTCTCTGTGTCTTGTGCGTGTGTGTATGTGTGATTTTGTGAAGCATTTTTAATTTGAAAATTATAAAAAAAAATACTTTGCCAAAAAGTTAAAAATAAAATGTATTAAAAGAACAATTTGTAAACAAAAAATTAAAAGAATGAAATTCTTCGTTCCTAATGTAGAAATATGGATATAGTAAGTATTTAAAAATGAAATCATTCAAAATTATTTACAAAATTATGTTTTACTTTCATTCTTCTTTAATCAATTAGTGTTATTAAAAATACATGTGCTTATGGGTTCGAATATTAAGATAGCTTTTTTTTTTTCGTTTCTCCTCAGAAAAGTAAATTCTATCTTAACAGAATATTTTTTAAAATATATGACTTTATATCAACTAGATTAATTTGGAAATTATTATGAAAAAAAAGAGATTTTGGAGATTATTTTGAAAAATGGAAAAATTACATCTGTTTATATAAACTGTCGGTTACAATGAGCGAAATTCTCTATCATTGATTTTAATATGAAAATTGTAATTTCCATCTAAACTAGCAATTTGAACTTGAATGCTATATTTCATAATGCATTTTTCATCTTTTAATACCCTGAGTCATATAGCGCAATCGAAAATATCACTTTTTTTTCTTCGTCTTCTTCTCTCTCTCTCTCTCTCTTTTTTTTTTTTTTTTTTTTTTTTTTTTTTTTTTTTTTCTGAGTATGCGCTATATAATAGTCCAGATGATGACTGAGGGGAAAAAAAGGTATCTCATGAAACTGAAAATTTCGAAAAAGAAAGTATACTTATCATAGCAAAGCAAGTAAAAAAGGGTTTCCTAGTCAAAAGGGGTACAAAGAAAATACATCAGCTAATTTCCATTCCAGTGTGAAATTCCGTTGTTTACATAGTTTATTAATTAAAAGAAGAAACTAGTCCTAAAATGAAGATCTTCCATTTTTCTAAGAGAAAAAACAAAACAAAAAAAAACGGAATTTGTTTAAATTTCTACAAAGAAATTAATCATTCATGGAGAAAGTGTAACTAGGAGGTTCTTTGAATGTAGGTAAAATTAGTATTGAGCCTATGAGTATAAATTTCGTTCCATGAAAAAATGGTCATTCAGGGAGGTTGTCATTAATGGGGGTGATCTCCCAGGGAAGTTTCATTGTATATGAATGGGAATACACACAAAAAATTTTAAGTAAAAGAGTATAAAAATACATCTCAGATTTAAAATTTACGCAATATGTCGAAGCGCATTATGCGCTGGAATGTATGGCAAATCTTTTATAGAAGTTGAAAAACAGCAATAACTCTTATCGAAAATATGGATGGACTTTATAGGGTTTGCTTGCGAAAATGTTTTGTAAAAATACCTTCTATGAAACTTATTTTGAATATATGTTCTCATATATTATTTCACTAAAAACAGATTTGCAAAAATATTTAAAGAATTTTTAAAAATCTGCATTGTTTATGTTTTGTACGTACTTAAATGTTCGTTAAGTTAAAATTTGTAAGTAATAATTGCTATTATATGCATCTATCCATAACCAGAACACTGTTTCAAGCTTCTTATATTTAAGATGATATACAATACTGCTAAAGCAAAAATCTGTGAAAGGGATATAAAATATTCCAATTCCAGTTGAAAAGTTTTAGATAAAACCTTTTTTTTTTGTTTTTGAAACAGAACATTAGATTCCACAAAGACTCTGCATTACTTTATAAATCGATATCTTTTAGTATTTTTTAAAACATCCTTTTAGTATGCATATTTATGTAAGCTTTATATCTCATACTGTGAAATTTAAAACAGCGCATGGGGAAATGGGAGTTGAAAAGAAAACTGTTTAAAAAAGGCCTGTTAAAAGTTCCATGTATGGATATGTTTTCAAATGACGTAATTTATTAACCGCGGTTTCGCGCAAGTTAAATTTAATTGTTGTAAAATGGTTTGTTTTTGTTATGTTAAAATTATAGTGACTTTTCACTTGTACAACTTTCAGAGGACCGTAGAAAAATGTCGTATAACTTAGAGAACCCTATAAGTGAAAGACCGTTTTATTACACGTTTCAGACTATGCATGCATTAATTATTTTACCTAAATTAAAATGGGCAAATTTTGTGTATTAAGAACATATTTTAACAAAATTTATATCGTGTATTAAAAAATACAATATAAAATATATTAAAACAATGTTCATAAAATTGTTCACTTACCACTATGTCGATTTTAAAGATTTACAGATCAGATTTTCAGAAAAAATGAAATGATATTAGTTTGTTTCTGTTGTCCCGAAAAGAGAAGATGTCTGCATGTGGTCATTTGGCTTTTGTTATATAGAAGGGAAAAGGGAATTTCATACTTCTACCCTCCCACCATAAATATCATCGTTATAAACACACGAATGTAAATAAAAAATGCTATTCATTATTAATAAATACTTAAGATATAGTGAAATTATAGAAGTAAGAAAACGTGAATGGTTTGATCTTTAAAGATAATAACGAGTAAGAAAAATCATACGTTAAACATAGATTATAAAACACTTCCCGTAACGTTGAAATTTCTCTTTCAGTAATTTATACTAATGTATGGAAACCTATTTGAATACTTTTGTTCAGCCTTGTAATTTACTTAATACCTTTACTACATGCCAATATTTAACTAAAATTTAATGTAAACTAAAACACTGTTAAAACTACTTAAATCACATTTCCAGAAATTATCGATCATGTATCCAATCCTTTGCGTGACTCTGTATATCACTTTATCTGTATTATACAAGCATTTCTTAGTAAACTGAATGCAGTTCGGCGTAAAAATGCATAATGTTTTTTTAAAACCACGTTTAAGTAAATTACTCTCATATTCAATAACGTTCACGAACTCTTTTGTGTAACCCTGTATATCAACTATAGCATTTATGCACACCATATAATATGCATACATTTAATGAAACTTAAAAATGCATTTCATAATTGAAAATGCATTTCATTCATCCAACAGCCGTCATCGATAATATACAGTACTTCAGATGTAATATACTATTTGAAATATTTTGTGTCTCCTTGTAAATGCTATGGACTTCATGTTATGCGTGAAATATTAAGCCTCAACCTATCAGAATATCAATTTTATTGTACATGAAATCGTTTAATATAATTAAAATATGTCGCAAACAATCCCCCCCCCCCCCTCTCTTATTATACACCAATAGAATTCTTTTGTGTGGCCTTGTAAATGAATAATAACTATTATTTTCACTTCATAATTTACGGAATGCATGCTTTAGTGCTCTTCGCAAACGCATATAAATTTGAATATGTTTGGCAGGGTGTAACACCTTTTAAATTCATTTGAAATGATTTTTTCCCATAGGCCGTAATGTAATGGAAAATTTTTGACTGTCCCTGTAAATAAATTAATCATGGTAAAAACTTCATTTGCAATAGGGTTCGTGATAGGGTAAATGTCAATAACTTTCTAAAATGTCATGGCTATCCGAGTATATATACAAGAGTTAGAGTGCGGGCAGACAGCCAGACGGCTATACGGACAGACGGGCAGACAAAACGAAAGCAAAAACAATTTTCAACTTTGTTGGAAAGTGTGAAAAATGCATTTATTTTTAAATCGCTATTACTTTACAATTAAGACTTTAAAATTCATGTTTTAAAGGATTGTACATTTAAAGGTAAAAAACATAAATAAATAAATGAAATAAGTAAAACCAATGTAAAGAACCTGCCTATGATGGAATTCCGTCTTAAATGGTAAAATGTGTTGATCCATGCAAAATAAGTATAATAATACCTGAGAAAAGAATAGACTACGTTTACATCTCCTATGAGGGGAATTCATTTTTTGTTTTCCTATGTGATTTTACTGTATAGCATTTTTCAAAAATTTCAATATATGGAATATGGAATAACGATATTAAACGATAACTGAAGCATTTACATACAAATAGAGAATAATTAAAAAAATAAGTATCATAGTCTTTGGAGCCTCTTAAAAAAGGAAGATTATAAACATGAAAAAAAAGACAAGCTATAATAAGTATCTATAGTCAGAACTCCTCCAAATGAAACAGTTTTTAACCGACAAATTATCGACAAAAAATATGTTATGTAAAAATTCATCAAGTCGGATCGGTATCGGACTGAGATTGTAACATTTTTCCAGGCCGCGCCGAACTTTTTTTTCTATGGGTCATTTCAGGGCCGAGCCTGGATATTTCGGTCAGTGCAGACCTATAATGCAGACATCCACCACATTTTGATAACACGTTTAAGGTAAAATCTATACACTGCTATTTTATGTCCAAAACAGAGGCGCTGATTTAACTCGACTCTTAATAATTTACAATTTGAATATAATCGCTATCTTGCATTCAAAATGAGTCATTAACTCTTCGCTCAAAGGCATGGGTAAATTGTGTATGTTATGAATATTAGATTTTAATATCTCTGCAAGTTTGACATATATTGAGATGATTTTGTGTATGTGTGTGTTTAGTTCAGGAATGGATAAGAAATTTTTTTCCTGGAAATTTCGACCAGTGCAGACTTTTAGTGCAGACATCCAGCATATTTTGAAAGCAGGTTTAATTGAAACCCTATACGCTGCTATTTTTGTTTAAAAAAGAAGCAATTGCTTAAATTTATTTTTAATTATCTACAATTTGTGGATATTTCTTATCTTGCATTCAAAATGAGTTGCTAAACTTTGAAAGGCATGGATAAATTGTGTGCACGAATTTTGCATTTTAATATATCTGAGAGCTTTACAGATATCAAAATGATTTTTTGTGTGTGCTTAATTTAGGAATGGATAAGTAAAATCTCCTAATTAGATATTTTACTCTACGCGGCGGAGCCGTATGAAAATAAAATTTATATTTTCTCAAATAGACTTTCCTCCGCCATGAAATTGAACTTATGACATAAAATGTTTCGCTTTTTGTGAAACGTTGCAATTGTAAGTATGTGTTTAGGAGCAATGATTAAGGAAATAACTTATTATTGCGATCTTTTTTAATAATGTATATAGATACCGAAATTTTAATTGAAGACAGAGTTATATGATTAATAGATCATCCGGATCTTTAAATTAAATTCCTTACGTTATGACAACAATGAATTACACATCAGTTAACGGATGTGAATTATTCTCATTTCTATGCTATGCATAGAAACTTATATTACCATCATTCTTATACAATATTCTTATTAAAGCCAAGTCTCCAAATTCTTTACATCATTTTTTTTTCATTTATACCGAAACATTCTCTCATGATTAATGCTCAAAGTATTAAACATAAACATTCACATATTCCATTATCAAAAATGCATAATTCTCTTCGCTTCTGATGCACTTCCGTTTCGATTTCATCTTCCTTGGAGAAATAACATTAATAATGAAATTAAAGTGATAAACGATCATTATCAGTCAGATGGAATTGTTCCCATTTAGATCTACGCAGAACAAGAATTTCTCGTCTTTTTTTCCTGAAGAGCAACAAGTGCATTAATCAAATGTCGCCTGCCTGCCACTGTAGATTCCATGGGGAGTGCAAGGATGAAACATTATTATTGAAATTACAATAGCTACTCAGAGGACATTAGTAACGTTAGACGAGTGGGTTAAATTGTGAAGAGTTTCATAGTTATACTTTTAAGAATTTATATAACTCATTAAGAGTGTATACTAAAATTTCTCTTTAAAAATTCTTATTCTACTTCAAAAGTTGAAAAATGTATCAACTAAGTAGTTTTACATTTTTATTTTATTTTATTTATTTATTTTTTATTTCCTTTTTTTATTATTGTTGTTTTTGAAAATCTAATATAATTTTTTTAGAATATAAAACAAATGAATTTTAAGTAAAAAAAAAAAAAACGCTAATCTTATTTTATTTTTGATATAAAATTGCGGAGCTGCCATAAAGACTGTATGTGGACAATTATGTGGACTGTATGTTTGTAATTTCTCCATTTTTGTAATGTACTGTAAAGCATTAGAAATTAACGTACTTTTTAAGAAATCGAGAATCAAAAATAAGTTATTTGTATTCATATGAGCCAAATTCAGTAATTAAAGTATTTTTTCCTTGAAAAAACCGCGGTAAGAATATTTATCATCCCGGGAAATATTCAGTTTTTAACACTTGGGAAAAATTTATCAAGCAGGGCGGTCGTTCTGCCAAGCCAAGCTAGAAAAAATAATATGCCCGCCAAACGAACAAACGTCAAGAACATAACTACCCTTAACTGCTTAATATACTCGAGACAACTTTCCCATGTTAAATCCACCAAACATGGCATTTTAAAATTTCGGATATTTAAGAAATGAAGTATCGCAGAGAAATAAAACAAAAACTAGAAGAATTTAATGATGAAAAGCTTCAATTTGAGATGAAACTCATCTTTATCAAACTCATCTTTATAAAATAATTATTAAAAGAGATACAGGATTTTTAAAAAAAAACGTCGAGATACTGAAAATGGTCACTTTTTTCTTCGTCAAACAATTTTACTTCAATCAAGGTACAGACTTAAATAAGGGACAGAAAGAAGTATAGAATACATTTTGGGATAGGTAATAATTCAAGCTACGTGCTTTTGTAAAATTCACTTTAAAAAAACAAAATTTCTATCCTCAATAAGCAAAAAACTCCTAATTAATTAACAAATTATACCAAAGTGTGGTAAACCGCCAATCGTGTACTACCTATATTATAGTAAAGCAAATCATTTTAAATGCTGCCACTTCAAGTTTCATATGCCAATCAGATATTTTTCTTCGAGATTATTTTTTTGAATAAAATAGTGTAAAAGTTCATTTTTAGAAAGATCTTTCAAATAAAACTAATTTTTGAAGGAAGAGCTATCTTTTAAAGTTTAGTCATTTAAAATTATTAGCATTTAAAGTTTCATTCCTAATGTAAACAAAACTTTTGAAAAAAAAATTGAGTTGAGTGTGATTTTTATATAAAAAGAGAACCGTGGTAAACGATATTCGCTTTGTCTGTGAGCAAAGATTCAACATAGATAACAACTTTGACGTCATTGTATGATGAAATACGATTTTACGATAAAATGCTTATTTAGAGAGAGTAATCTATAGAACTACAGAACGAATTGTACCAACCGAACCAACTTTGTACAATTATATTAACCAATAGTATTTTACATCATATCGATTTACGGCCATCTTTCCATATTTTATGGAAATTTCTAACCAATATTTAACCCGTTACCATCCAACGATACCATATAGATTACCTACAACTGGACAAAACTTTTAAATTTCAACACTAGTATATAAGTACGGAAATGTCTGCTATCTAAACGTTGGAATAAGTAACAATTTTGGATTCTCACAACGAATTTGGGTACATTAGAATTTAATGTCAAATGCGAAAAGATGGCCTCCAGACCAATATTAACCAGTTATAATTATCAATAATAAACTACAGGCATTTCGTTTGCGGGAAGACAAACCAATTAGAAAATATCTTTGACTCCATTTTCCTAGGAATAAATGAATTCATGTTTTTAGCACTTTCCAACAAAGTTGAAAAGGCTTATGCATTCGGTTTGTCTGGCCGTCTGTCCGCGCTCTAATTCTCGTAAATTACTCGGATTGACATGAAATTTTTGGACGTTATTTAGGTTTACCCTAACACGAACCCTATTGAAAATGAAGTTTCTACCGTGATTAATTTATTTACAGGGACAATCAAAAGTTTTCCATTACATTACGGCCTTTTGGGAAAATCGTTTCAAATGAATTTTAACATTTATAAAACTTTTCAACAGTTTGAAAAGTGCTTATGCATCCGTCTGCCCGTCTGTTCGTCTGTCCGTCTGTCCGCGCTCTAACACCTGTAAATATACTCGAGTTGCCCTGAAATTTTTGTATGTTATTGACGTTTACCCTAGCACGAACCCTATTGAAAATGAAGTTTCTACCATGATTGGTTTATTTACAGGGAGAGTCACAAATTTTCCATTACATTTTGGCCTATGGGGAAAATCGTTTCAAAGGCGTTTTAAAGATGTTACACCCAGCCAAACATATTAAAATTTACATGCATTTAAGAGGTGCATTAAAATACGCGTTCTGTAAAGTATGCGGTGAAAATATAGTAGTATTCCTTTACAAGGCCACACAAAAGAATTCCATTGGATAATGGTAAAGGGGGGAATTGTGTGCAACATTTTTAAAATATGTATAACAAAATTGATATATGTCTCTGAGGCTTAATATAAATTATACAATATTGTCTTGCATAATATGAAGTACATTGCATTTACAGGGACACACAAAAGATTTCAAATATTGTATTCATTTCGACGAACTGTGTATGTTTCCGATCATGGCTGATGGATGGATGTAATACATTTTAATTATGATATACGCATTTAAGATTCACTAAGTCTTTGTAAATTATAAGGGTGTGTATAAATGTTATAGTTGATATACAGGGCTGTCTAAAAGAGCTCGCCAACGTTACTGAGTATGAGCGTAAATTACTTAAAGGTAGTTCTTAAAAAGGTATAGATTTTTATGCTGAACTCCATTCAATTTACAAAGAATTTTTTGCAGAATATAGATAAAATGATATACAGGGCCACGCAGAGAATTGTGTACAAGGACACCTATGAATGATAATTTATAACAATGTGATTTCTGTTGTTCTAAGAGTTTTAGTTTAAAATGAATTTTATTTTCTTACTGACGTGTAACAAAGTTACAAGGTAAACTACAGGATTGAACAAAAGTTTTCAAATATGTTTCCCATTTATTAGCACAAATTGCTCAAAAGAAATTTTAAGCTTTTTTCTTGCTAAACTAAATTTTTCCAATTTATAATATGCATATCAACAGACAGATCAAATACAGGGCTGTTCAAAAGTATTGGAATACATATTTGGCTATATACCCTTATTTCTCTAATTAACGAAGTTTTTTTTTTAAGATTTCATGAAGCGTTGGAAAGTGCTTCAGAATCTATGCTTAACGCATGATTTTTCTTACTTGTTAAATTAGCTATGCATTTTTATGCTGAAATATATTTCGCATACTAAAAGATGTTTACTGAATACAGATAAAACGATTTACAGGACCACACCAAAAATTAGACATATAACCGTCAAAGGGTGATAATTTTTGGAAGTGTGATTTTACTAGTTTTAAGAGTATTTTAGTCTGAATTAAATTTAATCTATATAGTAGTGTGAATGTAAAGATAGCATATAAAATACAGGGCTGTTGAAATGTATTCAAGTAAGTGTCCGTGAACAGGCACAAATTTCTGTAAGAGAAATTTCAATTTGTTACCCGTTTGCTTCCTAAACAAGATTTTCGTATGATATCTAACTAAAATAGCAACTATAGATCTATATTTTATTTCAGTTCTATCAGTTTTTTACGAAATTTTCATACTTATAAATGATAAATTAAGAAATAAATGATATATAAATACAATGTACACATATATTTCATGCTTCCTAATTACAAAGGTTCTACGAGAGCTCATTCCAATTTAAGTGAGCAGATTATTTAAATTTTATGAGGTGGTCTGGTGTAATAACGCAAGCCAGGGTAATAACGCCAAGTGCTAATATTATGCATAATTATGAAATAATCTGGTAAATGACACCCATGTGCTCTGCGCAGAAGGGTTTTGAGTCATATAAATCGCAAAAAACAGCCTCAAGTTAATTTGTTTCATTATTAGGTCTTATTGTTTTTACAAGCAACTAAAATTAACGCTTGATCTAAAATTTGTGAGATACGTTTTGTGATGTGAAAACTATTTTTTTTATCCGGAAATACTTTGTTAATTACATAAATTTGTAGTACATTTCATGGACTTTCAAAATGTTGTTGAAGATTTTGGATATCTTTTCGAGATAATTTAATTTAAAATGTACAGCGCAATAACTATAACGGGGTAATAACGCCAATCCTTGACATTAATACCCCGGTTGATTCCCTACAGTGGCCGAGCTACATCCTAAATACTGATTCAAATAAACACAGTTAAAACTGTGCAATATTTCTAATAATTCTATTTAAGCGGTCCTTTTTAAGCAAAAAGAAGCTCACGGTCTGATATTCTTTTGCCTCATCCCCCCCCCCACACCACACATTTATTTTTCTTATACTTTCACAAAAAATTGAACATTTTCAATAGCTTAGAATGCAATTTGTCAATTTCTAAGTTTGTAGACTTTGTATTTTCAGAATTGGGCAATCTACATGCAATTATCCCATCATATTTCATAGTTTTGTTTGCATGGCGTTATTACCCATATAGGTGGGTAATAACGGCAAATAGCATTGTTCAAGAAATCACGCCATTACATTTTATGAATACATATCTGTTAAATTATTTTTTTATATAGATAGTCAATGAGTTGTTGTATCAAATCATATATTTGTTTGAAAAATACAATCTAAAACTGAGCCGTGAAAATTGGTAGAACCTTAACGTGACGTTATTACCCCAGGGTACCTTATAATCTCTTTAAAAAAAAAAAAAAAAAAAAAAAAAAGTGATATCTACTAAAAAACACTTTTCAAAAGTTAAAAAAAGCCAAGCAAAGAAAAAAAAAGGATGAAAGTTGTGTCTAAAAAATGGTTTGATATCAAATTTCCAAGTTTATATTATAGTAATTATTTAAAATTTTCCATTAAAAAAATTAATATTTCTAAGTCAATGCCTTTGCATATGTTGATAGAAATCCTTTTCTCTTGTACTAAATACATCGTAACCGTGTTTTGAAAATTCAAATGTTTTAAAATTATGCATGATGGGCTTGTAGGCCGTCTTTTCATATTTTACACAAATTTCCAAGCACCACGTTTGTAAAGGAAAGCGTAGTAAGTTTACATTAAGTACAATTTAGAACTTCTGATTTTAAGTATGGAAAAATATATTTAACACGTTACCACCCAGCGATCTATTTGTAAATTGTCTACAACTAAACAAAACTTTTAAATTTCAATACCAGAATTTTAGTACGGAAATGTCTGCTTAAGTAACAATTTTGAGTTTTAAATTTTAACCATGGATTTGGGTACATAAAAATTAGTATACAATATGGAAAAATGGCCGCCAAGCCCATCACGCATAATTTTAAAACATCTGATTTTTCAAAACACATTTACGATGTATTTAGTACAAGAGAAAAGGATTTCTATCAACATATGCAAAGGCATTGACTTAGAAATAGTAATTATTTTAATGGAAAATGTTAAATAATTACCATAATATAAGCTTGGAAATTTGATATCAGACCATTTTTTTAGACACAACTTTCACCCTTTTTAGGTGTGTTCGTAATTATGTAAATACGTGGCACCAATAGTGGTCGTTCAGTCCGCCCGTCTGTTCGTCTGTCTGTCCGTCCGTCTGTCCGCATATAACAAGCAAAAACTACCCAATCGAATCGTTTGAAATTTAAAATACATAATTATTACATAATTTTGTCGTATCATTTCAAATTTTATGAAAATCGGATACGTAGATCAATTACAGGGGCAATCAAAAGTATTCCATTACATTACGGTCAATGGGGAAAAAAGTTTCGAATGCATTTTAATCGTTTTAAATTTAAAATACATAATTATTACATAATTTTACCGAGTTTTTTCAAATTTTACGAAAATCGGATGGATAGATCAATTACAGGGACAATCAAAAGTATTCCGTTACATTACGGTCAATGGGGAAAAATGTTTCAAATGCATTTTAATGGTGTTACACTCATTCGAACTTAATAAAATTTATATGCAACTATAAAGTACATATTATAATATACATTTTACATAATTTGTGGTGCAAAGAACATTTGTTATTGATTTACAAGGTCACACAAAAGTGGTCCATTACATAATGGTACAGGGAAAACATTGTTTGATGAGCGCTTTAATTGTAATTCACTATTTACAATTTTATAAGATTGATATATGAGAGTAATATTTTTAAAACTTCGTTATCGTACGAACGCACCTCATTTGCTACGCTTCACGTGCAATTTCCAACTTATTTTTTCTTTGCTTGGCTTTTTTTCACTTTTGAAAAGTGTTTTTTAGTAGATTGTAATTACTGTTGTAAACAAATTCAATTAAGTATTTCAATAATGGTTTTTTGAGATAAGTGCAAAAATTGATGGCATGTTTTAGCAAAAAAAAAAAAAAAGTTGATAAAATCTTAATATATAATTTAAATGAAATTCTACAGATTAAGAGACAATTTTCTAATAATCTTGTTGTAAATTTTAAGGAAAACAAAATTTCAAAAGATATTTAAATAAGAAGCTAATTTTAAAATATGACTTATATTGGAAAAAATATAACTATTTAATACTATAAGAATTTAATAAATATATTAAAAAATATTTTAATTAAATATTATATATAATATAAGAATTTCGCTATGATTTTAATTCAACAATGTCACTATTTACCAGGTGTCCAAAAATGAATGATGGATTTTAAAATTCGATAATTTGCAAACGGTGATAAATTAAAAAAAAATTCTCACAAGAGGATTATGCCTTATGTCAGAAATTTTTATACTGTGATTCTTAGTTTAAATTATAGAAAGCAGTGATAGACGTCGCTGCAAGCAATAACCGCTAAATCAAGGCTCGATTTTTTAGCCTTTTTCTTCTCTCATGCGGATAAAGGAGATTCAAATGTATTAAATAATTCCCGAAGTACCAAAAATTGGGTCTGGAACGAGCGTTAATCGCTGTCAGTGCCATCTATTGTTTAAAATTCGAACTAAAATAAAGAATCCAAGTTAAAAAAAACTCTTATTATCATACATAAAACTCTTGTAAAAGTTTTTTTTAATATCTGTCATCGTTTGAAAGTTATTGAATTTATAAATCCATTAGTCTTTTTTAAAACACTCGGTATACAGGGTGTTTTTTTTTTTTTTTTTTTTTTTTTTAACTGGCGTTATTTAGAGCTCTCTGTAGCTAATTTTGATAACCGGAACTGTTTTAAAATTTATAACGGAACTAATGAAACCAAAGAAAGAAAAATCCAAGAAAAAATAGTTCCAATCAACAGTAACGGCTATTCCATGTAACATGTTATACTCAACGTCTACGTCAACAGTCGAAAATGTTGTACAAAGAATGTAAGGTGTACTGCAAGAGGACGTCACATTGAATATAATCGAATTTCTCATCGGGAAAGTGAATATGACTAATAAAACATGGCATTATATCCAAATTATTATTTTGTTCTGTTTCTGATGTTTTCTTTCCATGTACAGGGCCAAATTTACAGCTATCGACGATGATTGGAACTATTATTTATTTATTTATTGTTGTAGTCTTTTTCCCCATGGTTTTATTAGTTCATCTGTAAATCTATAAATCCAGTTATTAGAACAAGCTACCGATGGCTCTGAATAACGTCAGTTTAAAAAAAACACCCTGTATAGATTTTATTATTGAACCTCATTATTTCTGAACATATTTACTAAAAATAGGTACTAAAATAAATACAGATTACTAAATGGTACACTTATAAAAATAATATGTTTAAAATACACTTAAAAATTCATCAATATTTTATTCGCTTCTGCGAACGCGTCGTCTGGATACATTAGAAAGATGTTAAATGCAATTTAAAGTTTCAAAATATAAACTCATACGTCCACGGGCATAGTTAAGTTGAGAGTGCGTAAACATGCTTTTTAATTAATTATATCATATTATGCCAGATTTGATGAACTGAATATGATAAATGATCGTTACAAGCTCGTGCCCCGAGCTTAATGGTTGTAATTGTAACGGACTCTAAACTTTTATTGGGATACGGATTTTTGCATGGAATGATAATTTTAGCTTCATCAAATTTAATTTTGCTACCTTCATTTGGAAAAGTTAACCTTGAGAGCATAAATTACATTTCACATCTTTCTGTTGTATTCTGACAACGTTCCCAGAAGTGAATGAAACGTTGGTGAATTTTTAAGTGTTTTTAAATATATATATTTATATTTTATGGGTGTACCATTTAGTAATCTGTATTTATTTTAGTACATATTTTTAGTATAATTTATGGTGCAATTGTCCAATTCATAATTACTGAACATATTTGTTTTTTTTCTTTCCA
The DNA here is from genome assembly GCA_964019185.1 of Maratus speculifer. NCBI lineage: Eukaryota > Metazoa > Arthropoda > Arachnida > Araneae > Salticidae > Maratus > Maratus speculifer. Next base: position 206,444,251 of record OZ025294.1, read on the forward strand.
TCTAATAGGTTCCATGCTTGAACACCTGTGCGAAGTTCAGCACGATGACGGTGGGCAATTGAGGCCGTACGCGGATAAGCATCATCTGGCCCGTGCTGCCAGGGCCCTCCTGGCATCAGTGACCAGGGTGCTACTCCTCGCGGACACGGTCGTCGTCAAACAACTGCTCAGCAGCAGAGACAGAGTGAGTTGAAAGCATGTATCTTTATTAATGTAGTAAGAAACTTTGGTACTGCTTGGTTATCCCGTCGACCAAAAGTCTATCGCCAAACTACAAGATTAAACGCCAATAATGGATATCGTAAATGTCATATAGACTTGACATTAAGCACAATATACATGTTTGTTACGCCATCAAGTTATTTTTAATTCGACTTTTTTATTTCTACTTTTATTAATGCTCCATTAATTAAATTTCGCTATTTAAACGAAAAATTACGTTAATTTGTATAATTTGGCCAATAGTTTGGCGATTTGTATAATTTGGCGAAACTGGCTGACGGGATAAACAAGTAGACCCGAAACTTTTTACAACGCTATGAATTAAAACAACTGAGATTTCCAATTTGATCGATCCTAGATTTTTTTCTGATTTTTCTGTTGTATTGTTCTTCTGATTACTGCTAACTGTAACTGTAACCAGTGGGTTATTATTCTGGTATAAATGTGGTGAGGGTCTCGACGTACAAGCAGTCATCCTCAAAATGTGATTTAATTTGAATGATATTCAATACGTTACGAACCAGAGAGTTTATTTATTGACATTGTGTGCTTCTATTTACCTATTTGGCTCAAGTTTATTTAATTTTACTTCTAAAATGATTTTCTAACTGAAAACTGATGTCAAATATACATCTTATGGAAGAACACTAAAAATATGACAGCTATATGCTTTGTGAAATCTTTTCGATTCAATTTCTAATGTTAGACGTAGTCTTTTTTTTTTTTATCTATAATACAAGGTGTGGCAATTAATTTCCAGGACTGGGGTAGTTGTATGAAAATCGAGAACCGCTAGAACGCGGTAATACTTGAATTCGAAATGTTCTTTATCTGCGCATGTCCAACAACCAGGGATGTAGTGGAGGGTACACTAGGGATATAAGCCGTATAATTTCTGGATTTTTTAAAGGAACATCGTATACCCTCTGTTTCTCAAGAAAGCTATAGTATACACACACAAATACCCTCTGCTTAGAGCGTGTATCCGCTCTTATTTTTACGACTACAGCCCTGTCAACAACATCGGTGCTATTGACCTAGAAACACACATTAAAACATAAGTGTTAAATTTTTGTTGTCGAAATCGATATGAAGTAGAGAATAAACATTAAATTTTGCTTCAGACTGATCAAACCGTTACAAAATCCCATGAAATGTTGAAACAAGTCTACAGAGAGGAAGCATTATCACGTTTATACACTTTTGAATGATTTAGCTGTTTGCGGGAGTTAGCATCTTCCGTAAGTATGTGGAAGCTGGAATGTATACTACATGGCCAAATCCGTGTGTACGCCAAAATCAATAGAAATAGTTTGTGAGCATGTGACTTCGGATCGCCGATTGACACTTCGAGTAATGGCCAATGAACTGAAAATTTCCAAGGTGGTGGTTACCCAGATTTTGACACAAGACCTATTTGAACAAAATTTGATGATATTGAAGCCATTAAGAAAACGAGGTGGAACCCGTCGAACTTCGACGGAAGAAAATGTTTTAGAAGGAATTATTTCATTGATTTACAACAACGTACAAAATTAGCTACAATAAAAAATGCATTAGTTTAAAAATATATTATTTTAAGCTAAAATTAACAAAATACCATTTTTATAAAAGTCAGTTGTCCAAATTATTAAAATTAAACTTTAATCCCATATGTAATAAGTAAAACATGATAAAGATAAATTATTATGATGAAGTTATCAATGAGATTCTTATGCTTGGTAAAAATGAAAAAAAAATCAAATTGATACGATCATAAAATTTCACGTGAAATCTAAAGCCGTCATCATTTTCATCTTCTCAAAATTGAAATACAAAATTTTAATTTCATTTTTTTATTTTCAATTTTAAAAGAAAGTGGCGCATTTTTGTTGCCACGATTACAAAATTCGCACAAAAACTATAAAAAAATTAATATCTCAAAAAGAAATAGAGATACAGCTTTCAAACAAATTGCATTTGAAAGTACGTTTTTTTCTGTATACGCCGATGTAAAAACTAAGAATGTGCGATGTTCATATGTATAAAAATTGCAGTAGCAAAAATTGCAAAATCGAATTGCATGGGAAAGTGTTGCCATTCGCAAAATGACGTATGCGTTACGCACAGATACGTTTGGCCTTTATAATATAGATGGTGTCGTCTCCATTAAACAGCATTCCGAAAGAAGGCTTGAACAGTTGTTTCCGAAACTTATGCAACAAGAGCACAGAAGTGCATTATGGCAAGTAGGAGTCACTTCGAAATAATATTTAATGGAAATGTATACTGCGCAAAAAAATTAGCGGAGCAAGCAAAGAAGTTACGAAAACCGTGCGAGACAGCCATGTATTAGTATAAAATGAATAGTATATGTGTATCAATGCACGATACAGAAAAAAAGGCGCAAAATTTTTTGAATTAAGCTTTAATTCTTTAAAAAATGGAAAAAGCATGAAAAGAAGATTTAGGGCAGCAATTTGGTTTTAGGTAAATGGTAAAAAAAAAGTCTTGTTTAGAAAATGTGCAAGATTTTTAGTACAGCGTGCTGTCTTTTCGAACAGCTAAGAATGCTGCACACCTGTTTTCCATGGATGCGATGATGCTATCAATAAGACTTTGGGGGATCCACTCCAGAAGAATGCAATCTCCAAATCTCGGAAAATAAAAATCCCTGTCGACTAGGCCTATAAGCACAGGTAGATTTCGAACTTAAGTGCTCATTTCAGGAACAAAAATAAAAAAAAGATTAGAGATAAACCCAGTTTAATAACATTATCTAGCCGTTTTCGAATTTTTTAATTTTATTTTTCTGTAAGAGCTAGTTATATCAGAATCATCTTAAGCAAAATTCGACTCAAAATGCCCACTTTGACAGATTTTTTTTAACACGTTCTAACTTTATGAAAAAGTCGACCAATACGGCACATTATATAGTTCCTAAATATGAGAAACTGACAAATGAATGTGTTTGAACACAAAATTGATTTTAAAAATGAGTTAGAAAATAAGCAATTTGTTATTTGAATATTTCCTCAATTCTTCAATCACGATTGCTTCGGGTAGTTTTGTTCAAAATGCCCATTATGACAGCATTTTTTGTAATATATTCTACCTTTATCGAAAAACTGGCCAATACGTCACATTGTATAGTTCCTAAATAAGAGAACCTGCCAATTGAATGTGCCTGAGAGTATAATGAAATAAAATTTATCAAAAATCTGCCATGCATAAACTTTTGGTCCATTTTTTAAAAATAATATAAACTGTAAACTGATTTGATATCAATTTCAACTAAGATGTTGTGGGTTTTTTTCTGTTTTCACAAAGCTCTCCTTATTTCCACCACCTTTGATTGATTTTGCCCATTAATAACGTGACCATTAATAACGTAACCGTGATTTTATGCCCCTTGATTTTATGTATGAGTTTGGAAGAGATTTGAACAGAATTATAGAAGTTATCGTGTCCATAAAAAAGTTATATAGATAGATAGAAAGAGAGATAAATTTTTTTACTGATGGTAGTTTTGGATTTCGGCGTCATAATCGGAGTAGAATTGCAAAAAGTTTTGAGAAATTCCAATATAGGAGCGATCGCAATAGGTAGTATTTCATACGAAATCTACCAAAAAGGAAGCCTTGGTCTTGGCGCAATGCGTCGTCCGAATGTGTTCTCAACGTGTTTGATCCAGATTCTGGCCAGAAGAGCACGCTGACTATTCCATACAATATATTATTTCAGCTTCAAGCATTGTTCTTCACAAGGCTGTATGCGGCCTGGCATTATCATGCTGGACAACAAAGGAATTTCCAATGGCTGCAGCATAAGGTAGTACATGAAGTCTCAGTATCTCGTCTGCATACAGTTGGACCTTCAAAGTACTATTCCGAATGATATGCAGGTCCGTACGTCTGCCTATGTTGATTTCACCTCATGTCATCAAATCATCTTGTTTGTTTTGTGATGTCCAATGTGGGGTTACTTCGAGTGCCCCTTTATCACCATACCGAAACACGTCAGATGTCACACTCCAGACATATTCGGGACTCGTCTGCAAACAGTACTTGGCTCCAATCATGTTGCTCCCAATCTCGATGTTCAGCAGCCTATCTTCTTCGGACTCCACTGTGACTTCTGGTCAACTTGAATGCAGACCATTGCCTACGTGCACAGAGACATACCTGATGAAGCCTATTAGATACTATTTGGTTGACATCTTGTTTCCAAGAGCAACTGTCTTCGCAGCTGAGTAGCATTGTCTGTTGTGTTTCAACGAGCTTTTAACATTATATACGGGTCATCATTTGCTGTAGTGACGCTTAGCCGAACTCGCTCTGGTCGACGTCTAACATTCCGTATTTCTTGTAATCGATTCGACAATCTTGCAACGATACTTCTGGTGACTCCTTCGACATGTTTGCCTGAACTCAAGTCTGCTTATAATATGCCATGCCATGGATTCTGGTAAATCACGCTGTTGAGATATTTTCCAGTCACCTTTTCTAAAAAAAATAAATAAATAAAATAAGGTAAACAGTTGAATTTCACAGTTAAGGCCGGTGAAACAGACGCTTCTGCAACATCCTGATTTCTACCATTATGTTCTTTTTCTGTTTTCAGACACATGAACTTTGATTTGCATATGAATTTTTTTTTCTGTTTCATACTATGCTTTAAATGATGGATGATTTATTTTATGTTACTTATAGGTGTAAGTATTTGCATAATATCGTGGTTCTGATATAACATTTTCTGGAGTTATTAGATCCGTCCTAGAAATTAATGGCCATACCTAGAATATTTGACGCCATATGCACATAATCACTATACATCATACATGTGTCTACTAATCTTTTGCTTATGGAACACATATGTGAATCCGTCCTTTTCTACACTAGTGCAACTCTTTGGGACACCTTAAATTCAACTGCATGTTACTTTGTTATGTAGTTTTAATGAAATAAATCAAATGATTTAAATAAGAAATCAAATGAGAAAGTCAAGCGTAATATTTATTTTTTTCTCTTATTTCTCTTAAAATACGGAAAATTTTGCAGTAAAATTAACACCATTTATCTGTATTTATTCACAAATATCAAAAGTGGTGTTAAAATTTTAAATTTTGAATTAGTTTTCAAGATATTATTTTTTCTCTTTGTAATTTTAATAACATATTATTTTTGATGGCAACAAAATTTTTGCGAAAGAAAGAGGAGAATAGGAATTATTAGAGTTCTGTTACACGAAAGGTCAATGTTGCTTCAATTTCCAGGGGTCTCTATGTTATCCTATAAGTGCTATTACACGTGTGTTGCTGCAGGCGTCTCCATGTTATCCTATGGGACCAGGGGAGTCACTTGGTAGCGCGCGATTCTCTTTTGTCGGAGCGTCTTTGACGCCTGGAACGAAGCGAGTCGCCAGTAAGAGCCAATCAAATGCTTGGAAATACAAATGATGGTAAAGACTCTTCTTGAACAACCAATGAAATGCTAAGAACACGAAAAAACGCAGGCGATTTTTATCGCTTGCAATTTTTACGTGTAATAGCACTTTATGGCTCCAGGGGAGTCGCTCGGAAAGCAAACAACTATTTTGTGTCGGAGTGTCTTTGACGACTGAAACCAAGAGAGTCGTCAGTAACAACCAATCAGATACTTGGAAATCTGGATGATGGAAAAGCCTTTTCTCCAATAGTCAATGAAATGCTTAGAAAACGAGAAAACGCACGTGATTTTTGTCGCTTGAAATTTTTACTGTAATAGCACTTTAAGATATCTTCATTTTCGCCACTTTCAAATTTTAATTAAAATTATCTTTTATTTCAGTCAATAGTAAAACAAATTGTCATTAAATTATGCTTAATAGAAAAGTTTGAAAAAATAGAAATTAGATTTGTTTTTGCGTTATTTTCAAGATGAAATTTAAAAGGGAAATTATTAAAAAACGAACGGGAAATTTTGAAACAAGAATTAAATGGTCATGTGTTATGAGTTAATAGATGAAAATTTGGAAAATTAAATCAAAATATTTACGCGTAAATGTTCCAAAAAATACGAAAAGTTCAAAAAAATAAAATTTTACAGTGAAACGCATTTAAAGGTAATACATAATTACGTCATATGTAAAATATTCTACAAAGTAATGAGAAAGAATGTCCGAATATCCGAATGCTTAAAATAATTAATATATTGCAGGCATATTAATTAGTCAGATCCCAGAATTTTCTTCTATCTTATACATCTATACTTCTTGCCTTGAATCTTGAGATAGAATTATTACAGCATAAAAGACAGCATAGAAGCGCCACCTGTCGAGTTATTTACACCAAAATGTAAACAGCATCCACTCATGTCAAAGACTAACCGAATCCGAAGTTTGGTGAAAATCCATCCGTTAGTTCTTCTGCTTGAACTGTTGCGGAAATAGTAAAAAAGGCAGCATAGCGGGCGCCACCTGTTGAGCGATTTACACCAAAATGTAAACAGCATCCATTCATATCAGGGACGACCTGAATATATTTTTTATTAATTTCCATGCAATAGTTCTCGAGACAGAGCGTTCACAAAATTTATGTCCACATACAGACAGACGTACTCGCAGACACACAGACAGACATTTTCTAAAAACATGTTTTTTGGAATCCCTGACCTTTAAAACATATAATTCCGTCAAAAAGCGGAATTCGAAAATTTTCACAAATCCTAAACTTTTTTCTTCTGAAGATAGAAGAAAGTAAAAATATTGAAGCTTGAAAATTACTTAAAAATCTCTAAATTGCGATAAAATTTTCAAACAAATCTTACCGGAAGTACTCTTTTGTTCTTGAAAATTACTTAAAAATATCTAAATTGGTATAAAATGTTCAAACAAATCTTACCGGAAGTACTTTTTTGTTTTCCATTAGATGTTGAAATAATCGAATGTGCAATGTTTAGAGACCAAATTGCAACAAAAGCGAAATTTATGGTTGGGTTAGGTTGTTGCCCCCAACAATATGATGCTAGCGTTATTCATAGACAGGTCTTTTCTTTATAATATCTCATTAACAGCAAACGGATACATCTTTCGTAATTGGTATACACGCTCATTTAAAAACATTTGTGCTTGAAAATTAATTTAAATTGATTCAAAAAAATCTATAAATTGAGATAAGTTTTCCAAACAAATATAAACGAAAATATTTTTGTATTCTTACAAAGGGTGAGTCATAAATATCGAAACAATGGGCTATCTCCTCAAATATTGCCCCTGGACCCATACTTCCAATTGCAAAAATTCATTAAAAAAAAGGTGAAATTTCTGATAAGATAAATTTCAACTCCATGGGGGGTCTATTTGAAAAAATAAGAAAATTAAATTTTTATACGGCCCCCGTAGGGCAAAATTCTCAATTAGGAAATTATTCCTTATCCATTCCTAAATTGAACAAAACAAATTTCATATCCGTATCTAAAAATCCCACAGAGATATTAAATCCAAAAATCCTCAAAAATTCCTGACTTACACCACTTTACCCTGAAGAATTCAATTGTTCGAAAGTTTATTAATATTTTACTCAACTCAAAATTAATTACTCATATCTGGTTTTAAACAGTTTATTCTCATGAGTAAACTCAACTCAGGTTCTTTCGAACATTAATAATTTCACAAAACACAACTCCAATAAAAACCGTAACATTTTTTCACATATCTCATTAAAAAACATTCTAATCAAACTCAAAAAAAAAAGAATATTGTTTCACACAGCTTAGGTAACAGCTGAAGAAATAAAACAGATAATGTATTTATCACAAAAAATCGTTTGCACGGAAAACTTTTTACATTTTGAAATAATTAGGTATATCTTGGTTGTTAGGTGACAAAGTCAGTAGAAAATTAAATAGCCTTTTATCAAACATACCGCCCCTCTTGAAACCTCTGAGGGGGGTTTCAAACTAAAACACTGCAATTACAACCATTGTAAAAAATATAAAGAACAATACAATTAAATACAATATAAATGAGTCACAGTTAAGTTAAATTTAAGCAAATATTTAAACAATTTTACATAATACATAATAAATAATGAAATTTTACAATAATGTACACTTTCTTATAAAAACTGAATTACTTTTCAAGAGGTAATACAGCAATTTTGGATACTGCTCTTTTATATATTCCATTTGGGGTTTTTATATTTACAACTCTTATTCTATTATCATTACCAAAAAATACTTCTACAATTCTCCCTAATAACCATTTAGACACTGGAAGATCATCTTCCTTTATTACAACCATATCTCCTATTTTGAGGTTGTTTTTTGATATCATCCACTTATGCCTTTGCTGCAATGTACTTAAATAACTATTTTTCCACTTTTTCCAGATTGTCTGAACCATTTTAGTGGGTCTTTTGCCATAAGTTTAGTCTATTATCTTCAATATTACTCAGGTCAGATTCAGCAATGGCATTAAGTGGGCGACCAATAAGAAAATGTCCCGGGGTCAAGACCTCCAACTCATCAATATCTGTACTCAAGGGAGTAAGCGGGCGCGAATTTAAGATACCTTCAATTTGGACAATTATAGTTAACATTTCTTCATAAGTTAATTTAGAGTTGCCCACAACACGTTTAAAGTGATACTTGAAGGACTTGACTCCCGATTCCCATAAACCTCCAAAATTTGGAGCTTTAGGGGGAATAAATTCCCAAGCAATACCTTCAGATATCAAGTAATTAGTAAGGTTCTGGTCTGGTTTGTTTACCAATTCATGCAACCTTTTAAGCTCTACATTAGTCTTCACAAAATTGCCTGCATTATCACTGAAAATTTTTCGAGGTTTGCCTCGTCTGGCAAAAAACCTCTTTAATGCTGCAATAAAAGCCTCAGATGTTAAATCATTGACTAATTCCAAATGCACTGCCTTTGTTACCATACAAATAAAAATACAAACATAAACTTTATGATAAATGCCTTTACGTTGACCTCTATATCTAATCAAAAATGGACCACAGAAATCAGTTCCTGTGCAATTAAAAACAAAGTCTACATTTATTCTTTCTTTTGGGAGCTCGCCCATAATTTGCTCTAACAATTTAGGTTTGGCCCTAAAGCATGTAATACATTTATGTACAATTTTTCTACAAATAGCCCTACCGTTTAAAGGCCAAAATTCTCTTCGAACACAATAAAGTAAATTTTGTGGTCCTATATGTAGATATTTTTTGTGATAAAACTCGATAATTAATTCTGTTAATTTGTGTTTAGAGGGCAGTACAATTGGGTGTTTTTGGGCATAATTTACCGTGCTATTTTGGAGACGACCTCCAACTCTGATTAAATTATTTTTATCCAAGAAAGGATTTAATGAAAGTAATCTACTATTTTTTGGTAACTCCTTACCCTTAGATAACAATGTGAATTCAGAACTGAACTCTTTTTCTTGAACAGATTTTATGATAAACTGCTCAGCCTTCTTCAATTCAGCAGGTGTTAGCTTACCTGAATACCTTTCTTTTGGCTTTTTGACATTCTGAATGAACCTGAAAACATAGCTAAGAATTCTTATTAATTTAGCATAATTATTACTCAATTGCAAAAAATAATCAATAAAAGATGAACAGTCTGATATTAAAAGTGAAGTCTCTGAAAAAGTCTTTTTAAGTTCACTTCTGTATAGATCCTTATCATTTTGCTCAAGTTCGACAGTATTTAAAGAAGGTTCAGTTTGTTGTGTTAGGAATAGTGGACCCTTCCACCATAAGTTACTCTGGAGAAGTTTGTCTGGATCTACACCTCGTGACACAAGATCAGCAGGATTATCAGAAGAAGCCACATGTCCCCAATGACTGATATCAGAAAGATTCTGAATCGTAGCCACACGTGATGACACAAAGGTTTTTAAGTCACACGGCTGTTTTCGAATCCAACATAATGCAATAGTACTATCTGAATAATAGTAAACAGATTCTTTAGGAACTTCTAAGGTTTTGTCAACCTTATTCATCAATTTGGCTAATAAAACTGCACCACAGAGCTCCAAGCGAGGAATAGTGATTGTTTTGATTGGTGCAACTCGACTTTTACTGCAAAGCAACTGAGAAATTTGCTCTCCTGAAGACTTTGAAGACACAGCATACAATGCCACACCGTAGGCTTTCTCCGAAGCATCTGAAAAGCCACAAATTTTAATTTGCACTGGATTATTTGTAAAAATGTATCCAACAGCACTTATATTATTGATGGCTCTTAATGATTCTAAAAACTGCAACCAATCATCAAGCTCAGCTGTAGGGAGATTTTCATCCCAATCAATTTGCAGTCTCCACAGTCTTTGTAGGAAAATTTTTGCTTTCGTCACAACTGCTCGACTTTTATCGATAAGTATCATGCGATACATCATTTTTACATCTGCTGTAAATGCATAGCGGTGTGTACGAAATCTAAGTATTATGCTAAACAAATCATCTTGAATGACATCTCCATTCAGCTGTATGGAATTTAGGGAGTCTCCTGATGAAGTTGCATGTGAACCATTAAAGACAACTCTCAATTTTGTAGAACTTTTATCTGGGCGATAAACAGCATGATGAGGTAGATAATTCGCATGTATTGGCTCATCTGTTTTCTCTACTTCCTCCATATGGCCTAACTCTCTATACTCTGCCATAAATGCGCAATATAACTCTAAAAGATTTGGATTTTTGACTAGCCTATTCCAAAGTGAATTTAATCTATTTTCCGCTAATTGCTTTGATTCTCCCAAAAAACTAGGATCTTTTTTCAACGGCATTTGTACTATGAATTTGCCCGTTATATCTCTCTGATGTGTGTTTATAAAGTGGGTGTCGCATGCTAATTCTTCTGTATTTCTCAATGGTGTACTTTCTTCTACTCTTTCAATTTCCCAAAATTTTTTCATTTCGAAATTTAAATCTGTTTCAGTAATTAACCCACAATGTATTTGTTCCTGATCGTTACAATCGTAAACACTCCCACTTACTATGCAACCGAACACCGTATTTTGCAGTATTAATTTAGAATTTGGTAGCTTCATACGACCCACCTTTATCAATTCTAGAAATACTTCAGCTCCTAGCAAAAGATCTATTTTCCCTGGTCTATTAAATTCAGGATCAGCAAGAATAATAGACTCTGGAATTCCTAGCTCTGAAATATTAATATATTTCGAGGGCATAATTTGCGAAATTTTTGGTATGATAAGGAAATCTAACTCCCGACTATAATCTCCCGAATTATTACTGATCAAGGCAGTAGTTTTATTTTTTACCGCTACAGAGGATCCACTTAAACACGATACCAAAATATTACTTTTTTCTTTTCGAATTCCTAATCTTTCAACTAACTGCAATGTTAAAAAATTGCTCATTGAACCATTGTCCAATAAAGCACGCACCGGAACGTTATTTCCGAATTTATCTCTCATATAAACAATAGCAGTGGAAAGAAGAACTGTTTTAACATTATTCGATCTCACATTTGAAATACCAGTGAAATTTTGAATTTGGTTATTTAACTCAAATGGTATGGCGTCAACATTTAATGTTGGTTTACTTTCATTCGTCGACAATGCATTTGGCACTTCCTTATCACTATAATTTTTTGTGTTTCCCACCGCATTGGAATTTCTCTCACGCCTATCAAAACAAAGAAGTATATTGTGGCGTTTATGGCATTTTGAACACGAGAATGTTGAGTTACATTTTTTGACGCAGTGGAATTCTGAAAGACAGTTAAAGCACATATTGTTTTTTTTCACAAAATCTACTCTTTCCTGTACATTAAATTTTTGAAATTTGGGACATTTAAAAACACTGTGATTTTCCTGGTTACATACAACACATTCGCGCATATTTTTCTCATTTAAACTCGCAACCATGGATGTTACCTTTGAAAAGCTATGCTTTGTTTGGCTTTCGTTTTGAAAATTTCGCTTTGTATTTACTTGTTTGGACGCACTTAGTGTACGCGCGTGGTCTCTCAAGAATTCTAGCAATTCAGTTAAACTCGCTAAATTATCCCGCTTAAGATGTCTTTCCCACCACATTTTTGTATTTACATCTAATTTTTGAGCCAAAATATAAGCAAACATAGTAGTAGAAAACCCCTCAACTTTTTGTTCTAAAATCTCTAACGACCTAATACATTCATTTGTTATATCTATTAGATTTAATAATGCTGCTGGGGACTCATTCTGAATAACAGGAATATTTAAAAAACGTTTTAAATGCGCGTAAACTTGTTCTCTCGAATTTGAAAACCGTTCTTCCAAAAGCGACCATGCAACTTCATAATTAGAATCCACGATTGAAATAGATTGAATTATACGAAAGGCATCTCCTCTCAATGAAGACTTCAAATATTGTAATTTCATTGCCCCTGACAAATTAGAATTTTCATGTACAGTAGCCTTAAATATATCTTTGAAAGAAAGCCACTCATGCAAATTACCCATAAATACAGGAAGAGTTAACTTTGGCAATTTAATGTTATTATCAGCCTTTGTGGCGTTTTCTAAATTAACAGTTTGCACTTTCATTTTTGATAACTTTTTTGTAAGTTCAAATTCCATTATTTCTAAAATTTCATTAATTTCTTCGTTTTCCTTAATAAAATCCTCAATTTCATCTTCTTTACTTATCTTATAAATAGACTCAAATAACTCAGAAAAGTTTTTCTCTAATTTATTCCGTTTCTCCTTTATGAGAATTAATTCATTTAATTCTAGCTCAGTATTCGATAATTTTTCTTTATATTTTGTCAAGTTTGTTTTGAAAATTTTCTTTTTTGTTTTTAATTCTTTCATACTCATTTTTAATGAATAAAAATTAAATGGGTGCACTTACCCCTCTTGGCTCTTTAAAAGATGAGTTCTAACATCGAAGAAATAGCAAAACAGCACAAAATATTCACCAGTTATCCTTCAATCATTGACGTAGAACAACTCGCTGATTTTTCTCCGTTGAGACGGACCATATGAAGAATTCTATTTATTCGAAAGTTTATTAATATTTTACTCAACTCAAAATTAATTACTCATATCTGGTTTTAAACAGTTTATTCTCATGAGTAAACTCAACTCAGGTTCTTTCGAACATTAATAATTTCACAAAACACAACTCCAATAAAAACCGTAACATTTTTTCACATATCTCATTAAAAAACATTCTAATCAAACTCAAAAAAAAAAGAATATTGTTTCACACAGCTTAGGTAAAAGCTGAAGAAATAAAACAGATAATGTATTTATCACAAAAAATCGTTTGCACAGAAAACTTTTTACATTTTGAAATAATTAGGTATATCTTGGTTGCTAGGTGACAAAGTCAGTAGAAAATTAAATAGCCTTTTATCAAACATACCCTTCCTCTAAACTGTGATTTCTTGACTCAATTCAACGCTTGTTAGGGAACATTCACAAATAAATCGGTTTAAGATAGCGCTTTTTCTTTGGACATAAAATAGCAGCGTATAGTTTTTACGCTAAATTGGTATACCAGACATCTGTCCGGGTCAAAATATCTAGGTCAGGTCCCGAACTGACCCATAGGGGAAAAAGTTCGGCGTGGCCTGAAAAAATGTCGACATCATAATCCAGACCGGTCTGGAAAATAGTTTAAATCATAGTCCGGTTCAGTCGCAAATTTCTAAATAGTTTTTTAATTCGGCGTATGAAAAAAATGTTTCATACGCCGAATAGAAGATTTCTGACCAAAAAATTCTTTTATAGCTTTTCGTTTTTTATATTTATACTTTTAATTATTAAAGAAGCGCCAAAGGCTGTAATATATTTATTTTATCAATGAATCTCTATTTATATGTATATGTTTCACTTATATTTTAATAGCGTTAATCCATATCCCATGCGTTGGAGACTCTGAAAAATGTTATAAACTAACACTTTTTAAGACGGAATCACATAGGAAAGAAAAAATACGTTATAGACAGATGTTCTCCCTAGAAGATGTAATTGGAGCTTATTTTCTTTTCAGGTACTATTGCATTTATTTTACATGGATCAACATATTTTCCGTTTAAGACAGAATTCCGTCATAGGCAGATTTTTTTTCACTGGTTTTATTGTATTTAATTTTTTTAGCCTTTGAATAATCTATTTAAAAAAAATAAATTTTAAAGGGTTTTTTTTTTTTTTTTTTTTTTTGTAAAATAAAGATTTTAAAATCTACCTGTTTTTCGTAAAAAATTCGATTGAGCCGAATTTTATTTATTTTATGCACGTATTAAGTCAGTCAGAGACAGTGATTTTAATACGGGTTTTGTCGAGACCGGGTTTGAAAATTTCATCCAGAGTCCACCTAAGTTGAAGGAAGTAGTCCTCTCCTTTATGAAAAGTACGCTAAGCCCGGCCTGGCGGGTCGTCAGAAAAAAGGTAACATCTCGGTCTTGGCCTTACCTGGGCCCAGAATACAGATTTTTTAACGTTCTCTGGAGGACGATAAAAAGCCTGAAGTTGTCAGAGGTAAATTTAAAAAGAAAAAAAAGACTTAATCTGCATCTTAGAAAAAGCAGTTTTTAAAATAACTGGTGGACATTTAAACAATACACTTCGTTTTTCTGCATAATGAATTTTTTATCTTCTATTTCTTGTCTTTAAATTATTAAATGTTAAGAATTTTTAAAAGAAAAAAGAACTTAAAACACGTTATTTTTGATTTTTTATATTAGTTTTGTTTCGGCAAATTTGAAAAAATGTTTACTTTTGAAAAAATGTTTGCTTTTGAAAATATGATTTTTTTTTAAAGTTATTTTTTCAATAAACATTTTTAATAGTTTTAAAATTAATATAAAAAAAACTTTGGAACAAAACTAAAATCAGATTTTTATCATTAATTAAATGGAAAGAAATTGAAATCCGATAAATAATGTTACGAGTTATAACGATTTTTGATTGTCCCATTTAAACCAGTACTAACCACATGAAACTTTTATAAATTGTATGAGAAATTTTAGAATGTGATTTTCTATAATTATAAGGCTAAACATCACAAAAAAAGAAAAAAACAAAATTCTAACTCAAGAAATAAATTTTTTACGCGTTTTCTAGAACTGTTAAAGTAACATTGTTTTTTGAATTGCGCGCATTTCAATTTGTGTCTAATCCCTTAAAATCTGATGAATTTTTTAAACGGCTATAACTTTGCGAATTTTGGAGATATGAAGATGCAACTTTTTGTGTCTTATTCAGGACTGAATAAGGAAAGTTTTCCTAGTAGGAATTTTTGTCCTACGGGGGCCGTATAAAAATTTAATTTTCGTAACTTTTCAACTAGACCCCCCATGGAGTCCCAATTTATCTCATCAAAAATTTCGCATTTTTTTATGAATTTTTGCAATTGGAAGTATGGGTCTAAGGGCAATATTTAAGGA
The DNA here is from genome assembly GCA_964019185.1 of Maratus speculifer. Taxonomy (NCBI): domain Eukaryota; kingdom Metazoa; phylum Arthropoda; class Arachnida; order Araneae; family Salticidae; genus Maratus; species Maratus speculifer. Next base: position 206,459,845 of record OZ025294.1, read on the forward strand.
GATAGCCTATTGTTTCGATATTTATGACTCACCCTTTATAGGTTGGAACAAACAAATGTGAGATGTTTAGAGATCAAATTGCAATAAAAGCTAAATTTATGATTGGGTTAGGTTGTTAGTGAAACTACTTTTGTATTCTTTTATAGGTTGGAACAATCAAATGTGAGATGTTTAGGCATCAAATTGCAATAAAAGCTAAATTTATGATTGGGTTAGATTGTTAGTGAAAATACTTTTGTATTCTTTTATTGGTTGAGACAATCAAATGTCAGATGTTTAGAGATCAAATTTCAGTAAAATCTAAATTTATGATTGGGTATACGACTGCCGCGTTGCAAGTCAAGAATTCGATTCCTGACTAGACAACGTCCATTTAGTCTTTCAACCCATCGGGGTCGTTATAATGAATGCCCATCTTGCTTGGAACGGAGACGGAGAATCCCGCTGGCCACCAGACCAGGACATACCCATTACAGTAACTCGGGACCCGGGGTTAAGAAAAAAGAGATAGGCATAGTTAGCGCAGATCCTCTAAGCATTATAGCCACAGAGTTTAGTTTTTCAGTCTTAATTATTTAAAAATCTAAATTATTAAGAAATTTGCACAATCTTAAATAGAATTATCAAACCCATATCTCTATAAATTTTACAAAACAATTTCAATTTCATCTTTGTACGACCTATGATAAACTAAAAGGGTACAAAATTTGCACTACGAAAAAGCCCATTAAAAGGATGAACGGAATGATGGAAACTTATAAAATGAGCGCTATTTAATATGTATAATGAATTGTATAACCTCCTTTGTCAGAAGACGGTTTAAAACATGATGAGGTATCACAATTAACCATTTGTAAAATGGTTGATGTTTCTAGTCGAGAATGAACCTTGTGATGTCCGCATTATATATTTTTTATAATTGATCCAGGCATATAAATGTTTAATCCATGACTTATGTAATATATGACTCGGTTATTAAATAATCCCCATTTTGATCATGATAAAAATGATGTTTTTACTGATTTTTATTAACAGAATAGGAAACTTTCAAACATTTTGATTTGAGCAATGGATATCCGCATTTTATTTATTTTTTCACAAATTCTTTACATTTAGAGGAATTTTTATTTGAATAGGAAAAAAAGTGTCGCTGTTAATAAAGAAGAAAGTAAAAAAACTGAAGAGACGCGAATTATCAAAAAAAAAAAAACGAGGTCTGATTATCGAACTAATCGATTACGAAATGTATGATAATCACGAAAAAGGAAACAGTATAACGTTGAACCAATTAATTGTAAAAAAAAAAAAAACAGGGTTTTTTTAATAAAATTTATTTATAAGTCTTAAATTTTAATATTTGACAAAAAAATATTTTCTAAATAATTTTAGCAATGTGTTATTTTATTTTGAAAAATATGAATTGTAATTAATATTTACCGCATAATTTTTGCACCTTAGGTTTCCATCAGCCTGAATCGTCTGGAAAACGTGGCCAATTTTACAGAGTTCGTCAAAGCCTTTAGTCAGTTTGGTACAGAAATGGTCGAAATGGCCAACCTGGTCAGTAGCCGATCACAAAGCGTAAGTACAGGATTCATTTCTTCTACAATTGACTTGTTTTACCGTTTCCGTTTCATAAGTTTATCTTCCACTTTCCCTTATTATGAGATTATTTATAAATGCTTCTGCCAGTAATGTTGCCAGATATCCCAATTTATAGTCCAAGAGCCGACAGTACAAAACCCTATGTTATCGAGTACAAGAAAAAAACTTTTTATTTTATGGAAGAGTAGTAATAGGGGAATGTAATGATTCACATCTGCCGGAAGCGAAGTGGTGCATGAGCCAAAAATGAATACCACCCTTTGTGGACTCGTAGGCTTAGCATTGTGTTTTCCTGCACCCAATTTTCCATGTTTTCATACTTTTGATTGTAGGACAAACACTGTGCTAAACCTATGAGTCAACCACTAGTGGTATTCATTTTTGGCTTATGTACCACTTCACTTCCGGCAGACATGGATCACTGGATTTCCCTATTACTACTCTTCCATAAAATAAAGGGTTTTTTCTTGTGTTCGATAACATAAGGTTTTGTGCTGTCGGCTTTTGGACTGTTATGCAGGATATTGAGATTTTAAAGAGTTCCAATACCAATTTCGCGGGAACCCAAAAGTCCCGATTTTTCACGATAAACAAAATGTCTTACATTTTTTTTAGCACCATGTAGTTCGTTAGACTGCAAGGAATAGAATTAAATGCAGAAAAAACAATCTAAACAGAAACCATCTGTAATAGAAAATTTTTAGGCCCTGAACAAAGAAAATCCGTAAAAATCTACCAGCTAAGACGGAATCCTTTTTAAAACAAAATATCCTTCTGATCCCTATCAATTAACTTAGCTAGCCTAAGCCTAGCTAAAATCTAGAGATTTTACAGCATGAGACAGTGTTTCTTTAATACGATAAAATCTAATAATCGTGAATGTCAATTGACAAAAGAAGCGTTCGATTTTAGGCAAATTTCTGTCTTATCAGATATAATTTTAGTGTATTTCTTCCATACGAAATATGATTTATTTACATTTAAATCAGTATTCTTGCATAGGCAGGTTACGTTTTGATAAAAATTTACTGTCAAAGTTTAGAAGCCTGATGTCATTTTTTTTTCATCTTCTTATCCTGCTTTTTAAATACCTGAAATTGGTAACACTAAATAAACTTGCATATACAGTCGAGTCTCCCTATAACGAAACTCCATACATCGAATTCTTCTATATAACGAATTTTTTGTAGGAACGGACCCCTTTTCGCATGATTACATTAAAAACAGTCTCTATATAGCGAAATATCTATCTCCATATAACGAATTTTTTCATAAATTGGTCTTAATTTATTCAGCTTTTAAAAAGATTCGAAATCATATGGAGTCAATTTTCCATCACTTATTTTTGATTTATCGTTCAGTGATGAGTTTTTTTTTATGTATATTACTTATCTCCTTGTTCTTTAAATCCAACGAGTTCATTCCACCTTTCAACATCCTTTTCAAAACAGAATCAATTAGATTGTTACACATATAAGAAAGGAATCAAAGCGAGGCACATAAGAGAGGCCTTCAAATGGAAGAAAATGTTGACTACAATTTTTCATTCCTTGCTAAAATTTGGGCATTTTTTTGATAGCGTAACAATTTTAAAATCAAAACAACAAAAAATTACAAGATTTCTTCGTCTAAAATTAATGCAAGTCTTCCTTATTTGACTTTCATTAAGCTTTCAAATAAATGTCTGTTTTCTTTTTTTGAAATTGCTTAAATAACACTGATAAACAAATTTTAACGAATTTTCTGTTTCTCCATATACGTTTGGTGTTTCTCATAGATTTCAAGCTGCTGAAAAAGAATATGTCTGTAAAATTTTTCTATCACCCTCCAATTTTGATAAATTTCATTTATACGTTTTGGAGTATGAAGGCATCGTATAGGCATTATAATTATATTACATTTTCTCTTTCATGTATTTGATTCACACAAACATTGCTTTTTCTTATTACAACGATAGAAGATACAACAAAAGAGTAGAAACAGATGTCCCCCTAATAAATTTAATGTTAGCGACCTTGAACAGGCAGCTCTAGCCACCCCCACAGTATTTGACTTTAACGCAAGTCCATGACAGTTGAAACTTTTGGGGCGAGTGTACTACTATTTCTTTGTTCTGTAAGGCTTTTAGGTAGATTTCGTAAGAAATACTACCTATTGCAATCGCACCAGTTTATATATCTATCTATCTATCTATCTATATCTATATATACATATATATCTCACTTTTTTATGGACACGATAACTTCTATAATTCTTCACCAATCTCCACCAAACTGGTACATAAAATCAAAGGGGATAAATCTTGGCTAAGTTCGTTAATGGACAAAATCGGACCAAGGGGGTCGAAATAGGGGGCGTTTTTGTGAAAACCGAAAAAACGCTATAACTTCTTAATTAAAGTAGATATCGAATCGGTTTAAAGTTTATATTACTTCCTTCTTAAAAATGGGCCAAAAGTAATGCATGACAGATTTTTTATAAATTTAGAAGTGGGATCAAGGGGCGAAAAAAACAGGGATTTTGAGAGAAAAAATATTCATAACTTCGTCAATTTTCAAGATATCAAGTCCAACTAAATTTTTTGTAAATGTTCTTAAAATTATCTAAAACTTTTGTATTTACAAGTTTTTGATAGGACCAACTTTTACCGATGAAAAAAATTAAAAACGAAAGGAAAAAGGGTGCTGAAAAAAGAGAAAAATCCATAACTCCGTCAATTTTTAAGATATCAAATCTGATAAAATTTATTTTATATCTTCTCAAAAATATCTATCTACAACTTTTATATTGACAAGTTTTTCATAGGACCAATTCGTATAGCAAAAAGAAATTAAACAAAAATAGGAGTTGGAGAAAAAAAACCTCAAATCCAAGTTGCTTATATTCTGACTCATTTTTAAATTCATTTTTGATTTTAAACGCATCCAAATGGTAGATCCTTTTATTTAGAAACTGTATAAAATGACGCATTGGTCAATTTTCTGATAAAGACAGAATATATTTCAAAAAAGGCTACCAAAAAGGGTATTTTGAACAGAATTTCCGAAAGTCATCGGGACTGAAAATTGAAGGAAGTATTCAAATAAGAAATTGCGTTTTTTTTCTGACTCGTTTTTAAATCAATTTTTGTTCTCAAACGCATCCAATTTACAGATCCTCTTATTTAGGAAATATATAATGTGATGCATTGGTCAGTTTTTTAATAAAGACGGAATATATATCAAAAAAGGCTACCAAAAAGGGTATTTTCAACAGAATTTTCCGAAATCATCGTGACTGAAAATTTAAGGAAGTGTTCAAATAAGAAATTGCGTTTTTTTCTGACTCGCTTTTAAATCCATTTTTGCTCTCAAATGCATCCAATTTACAGATCCTCTTATTTAGGAACTATATAATGTGATGCATTGATCAGTTTTTTGATAAAGTCAGAATATATTTTGAAACAGGGTACCAAAAAGGGTATTTTGAACAGAATTTCCCGAAATCTTCGTGATTTGAAAATTTAAGGAATTTTTCACATAGCAAATTGCGTTTTTTATGACTCGTTTTAAAATCCATTTTCGCTCGCAAACGCATCCAATTTACAGATCCTCTTATTTAGGAACTATATACTGTGACGCATTGGCCAGTTTTTTGATAAAGATAGAATATATTTTTAAAAATGCTGTCAAAGTGAGTATTTCACACAAAATTTCCCTAAGCAATCATGATTAAAGAATTAAGGATGTATTCAAACAACAAATCGGTTATTTTATGACTCATTTTTAAATTCAATTTTTTCTCAAATGCATTCAACTGACAGTTTTCTGTTATTTAGGAACTGTATAATGTACTGTTTTGGTCGATTTTTTAATAAATTCAGAATCTATTTCAAAATATGTTGTCAAAATGGGCATTTGAGCTGAATTTTTCTTAAGATGATTCTGATAAAACCAGTTTTTGCAGAAAAATGAAATTAAAAATTTTTCATAAACGGCCAAATGAAGTTATTAAACTGGGTTTATCTCTAATCATATATTTTTTTGTTGAAATAAGCACTCTTCGAAATCTACCTCCACCTATAGGCCCAGCCGACAGGGATTTTTTAGTTATATTTTGATTATAATTATCCTATTTTCCTCTACAATATGTAAAACATGTCTAGAGGATGCGTTAATGAATCCAATATTTTTTGCTATGTGTGCGGGGAGCTAACTTTGAAAAAACGTCGATGCGCTTTCACGTCGTTAATAAAGACTGCCTATCATGTGTACTTTGGATATAAAGTAGGTGAACAAGATAAGAAATGGGCACCTCATTCTTGTTGTACACGATGTGCTACAAACTTCCGGGCGTGGAGGAAAGATACAAAAATGTGTATGTCCTTTGCTATACCCATGATATGGCGCATGCCGAAGGATCATGTAACTGACTGCTACTAATGTTAAAGGATCCTCTGCAAGAAGTGAACATAAAATTAAGTACTCGAACTTAGATTCAGCAATGTGACCAGCATTACATAATGATGATTTACAAATACCGAAACCTCCAGAGAATTTTACATATGACGATATAGCAGTAGAAATGGAAATTGATGAAACTGAAATTTCCTCTACATCTGATATGAACTATTCTCCTGGCATAAATGTAGAGCCACACCTAATTACTCAAAAAGAATTAAATGATTTTGTGAGAGACTTAAAATTATCAAAGAAAAACTCAGAATTACTTGGATCAAGATTACAAGGTTGGAATCTCCTGAAAACACTATAAAGATATATATTTATCGAGATTGACATAAGAAATATTCGACATTTTTTTTTCAAGAAAAGATGATTTGTGCTATTGTAATGATATAAGTGGCTTAGTGCTTGCTTTAAATTGTCAATATAACTCGGAATAATGGCCTATAAGAGAGCTGCCACAGATAAGACATTTACCGCTACATAAAGTATGAAACTCCTTATTAATATCATTTCTTTTTACAAAAATTCTTCTATATTTTTCTGAAACTTTATAAACAATGCATACTTTCAGTGTTTTAAATATTAATTTTAAGCTTTATAAGTGTTTATTTAAAAGTTTGTCATTACTAAAATACCAAATGATAAATTTCATAAGGTATATGTGTAGAATAAATACTACAAAATTAAGATTTTCAAGATTTTGAACTTTTTAAAAATCTGTGGGTGATGGAAACTTTTTAATGGCATATTCTTTCACAGCACCACCTAAAATATAAAAGTCACCACATACTTAGTTAGAAACAGAAACCTTGTTTATCAGTGTAATTAAGAAATAGAATGTTAGGTTAATATTTACTTTTAAACATTTCAAATTCTTAATTAAAAACATCAAAAATAATATTTTTTCAAAATTTACACCTTAAATACGATTTTTAACATCATTTTCTATACATCGAATTTGTCTATATAACGAATTTTTTACTGGAACGATGAATTTCGCTATGTAGAGACTCGACTGTATTTTTCGAAATTTCTTTAGAAAATCTGGCAAAACTAACAGCTGGAGCTGGAGACAGTAATGTAATTAACTGCGCGTGCACTTGTCAATCGCGACTGTATCATGCGCGTAGCCAGGGGGGTGCCCTGGGTGCCCGGGCACCCCCTCGCTCGCGTAGATCCAAGATTGATTTTTTTAAAATCAAAATTTATAAAAGAAAAAAGAAGAAAAATGTAAGCAAAGTTAGTTCAATTAGTTAATCAAAACTAACAGTCTGTTTTGAAATGTGATAAAAGAAGAGACCTTGATTCTTTTTTTTTTCTTTTTAAGAAAATTATTTTATTCATCTTTCTTAAAACTAGAATATTTACTATAATCTGTATTAATCACAGTAAATCAAAAAAAATTGGTTTTATAATCCCAATTTGATGTCGTTTCTTTATGGAATTTTTTTAACACATTTCTATTGCATGCATATTTCCATAAAAAATTAGAGTAAATTCTCGACAAGGATAGAAACTACTATTTATATCTTTGCTTTTGTTATCTAAAGTCTAGATAGGAGCAAAAAAAGAAATTGAAAGGAAATACAGATGTGAAACGATAATTCCACCATGGGATTAGCCTGGAGAACGGAGGGGATGGAAGGTTGTACAAATTAGAGATGAGACAGGCTCAGCCCCAGCACGAAAGCCCGAGCCCAAACCCGGGTACGAAGCGGGCACGGGCTCTATTCTCATTTTAGTATTCGGGCCTGGAGGGGGGGGGGGGCTCGGGCTCATTCTTTCTGAGAATTAAAAAACATTTATGTGTAGAAGAGATTGAAAGAACTACTATTTTCCTTTTAAAATTATTTATTCTTTTTCAAGTCATTTCAGTGTTATTTTGATCAAAACGAAAGAAAAATAAAAATATTTTTTTTTTATGTTTCAATAGTTGATTGTTGCTTCAAAAGAAAATTTGTGATGTATGGAGATTTATGTCTACTGTATTTCCGACGACGATTAATTGATAAGGCGCCTATCAAAATAATCATAAATAATAAATTAGCTTCTGGTTGGATTTTCGTTTAAGGCAGAAGATATTTTTTAATTCGATCGTTTATTTATTTATTTTGTTAGAGAATGATTTCTTCGTTTTTGATGCAGACTAGATTCTTGAGGTTTGCAAATTATTTGACTGCGCACGAATCATAATCGTTCTTCATATGACAACAGCATTGTGATTTTTTTTTCTATTTGTCATCATGAATTTTGCTTATGCTGAGGATTTCCCTTCGAAGGTAAACATATTTTACACGTTATTCCTATAGAAAGCATTCGATTAATGTTTCTTCTTTTCCCATAAAAACAACGGAACTTTAAGATAACTGTATCAATGTTTTAATTTGCGTAGATTTTAAGGTTCCCGTCAGTCATGGGGAATTGTTAAGAGAAATGAATTGATTATAGATAAATGTACAGGGGATGTAGTGAAGGGTATATTGCGGTATACCTTCTGGATTTTTTTAGTGAACACCGTATAACCCTCTGTTTCTCATGAAACCCATAGGATGTACTCTCTAGAATATACTCTGTCCCTTGAGCATATACCCTCTGCGTCGATCGTGTAACCTGTGGTTTTTTTACGACTACACCCCTGAAGATGTACACTTTTTACAGTAAATTGAAAACGTTTTTTTTGATTCTTCAGCATACAAATAGTAATTTCTATAAACTCTATCCATTTATTCATTACACTTCTTTAATATGTCAATCAAATTTTCTTCTTAAAGGACAAGAAATATGGAAATCATTTTAGGTATGAAGGATATTTTTATTTGATAGCAAATTGCTCTTTTCATAAGCTTGAATTAAAATTTTTATTTAACAGTAAATTTTATAAGAAAATTTTAAAAATGGGATATCACATTTAAAACAATTTTAAAATATCATTAAATCTTTTATTTATTTATTTTTGTTCACTTTTTGTATCGGGCTCGGATCAATGGCGGATCTAAGGGGGGTTGGGCCCATAAAGGTTTTCAAACCAACATGAGAAATCTTCATGGAATAGGACTTAGGCTGAAGGCCAAGGTCGGCACGGCGCGGCCCGGCCCGGGCCGCGCCAATTCATGAATCAGGCAGTGGCGGATCTAAGGTGGGGGGGGGGATGAGATAGCGAAGGGGCTATCACACACCCTAGGGTTGGGCTGGGTCAGGTTTTCTGACTTTTAGAGCCGGGCATTATCCTGATCTTTATTTTTTCTGATGATTTGGGTCGGGCCAGACTTGTTTTTCTTCCATGTCGAGCCCTGCCTGAAGTCATTCTTCCTAAATGTCTGTATTAGAGAAGAGACAGTGCTCGGACCCGGACTCATTTTTTTCTGAAACCTATAACTTTTATTTATCAATGAATAGAAAATATTAAAAGAACTTGCCTCCCCCCCCCCTTAAACATTATTTGTTCCTTTTCAAATCACTATATTGACATTTTGTTTAGAATGAAGGGGAAGCAGAAATTGTGTTTTTTTCTATTGTAGCTTTAGAATGCTATTTTAAAAGTAAATTATTAGTCACTTCTACAAACCTATTTTAGCCATTTCCGACGATGTTCTGGCGCCAACAAAAAAGCGGGAATAATGAATTTGTCTGTAGTTTGGTTTTTGTCTGTAGCAGAGGTTATTTTGTAATAGGGTTGTTTATTATCATTATTATTTAGACATTTAATGCGAAGGGGATATTTTCTTCCAATTTTAGGTTGCTTTTGGCGCATAATTTAGATTACTATTGTACAAAGCGTACACAGGTCGTAATCGCTTTTCATATGGGAATAATTTTAGTGATTGTTGCTTTTTTGTGAATTCTGATGATGCTGGTTACTCTGCAATTTACGAAGTCACTTTTAGTCGTAAGTAAATTTAATTTCCATATTATTCCGATAGAAAGCAATTGAGCAGTGTTTCCTTTATTCCTGTAAAAGCATCGTAATTTAAAACTTTCAATTTAATGTTATTGTCTGGGTCACGTCTACCCAAAAGATTGTGATAAGGAATGAAATGGTTATAGTTAAAAATGTGCACTTTTTATAGAAAATTGATAAATGTTCGATTTGACAAATAATCGATAATAATTTCTACAAGTTCCATGCATGTATTCATGAAACAGACTTCATTAACATGTCCATAATATTTTCATTTTAAAGGAGACAAAATATGAGACTTTTTTTATGTATAAAGTACAATTTTATTTTATACCAAACTTTATTTTATATACTATTTTTTACAAAACGATTCGTGCAATTCTTCACTCCGAGCCCAATTCGGGCTGGCATCTTATTTATTATTCGTAAAAAATTTATTTATGTTGCACATTTGTTTAGCGAAATCTTAAGAAATGCATTTTTTAAAATTTACTTTTCTTCGTATTGTACAGCTTTATTATTATGATTTATATTGTAAGTAGAAGTTAACCCGACCCGCAGCAAAAAAGAAGTCATCCGGACCCAAACGCAACCCACAGCAAAAGAGGTTAACCTGACCCACTGCAAAAAAGTATAAGTCAAATGGACCCAAATGCGAACCACAGAAAAAGTATTAGTTACAGCTTGGTGCGAAAGGGTGGGGGCGGTCGCCCTGGGTCCGGAAATTTAAACGACGTCAAATTTATACTACCAACGTCATTTTTGCCTGTCACAAGAAAATTAGTCTGGGGGAGGGTGGGGGGCAAGCTGAAATTTTGTCCAGGCGCAGTTTTCTGTTCACACGCCCCTGATTAGTTAACACGACCAGCAGAAAAAAGTAGAAATCAAATGGGCCCAAACCCGACCCGCTTGAAAAAAAAAGTCGACCGGACCCAAACCCGACCCGCAGAAAATATAGAAGTTAACCGTACCCAAACCCGACCCGTAGTGAAAATATTAGCCCTGACCCGCGCATAGGATGCGAGTCTCCCAATTTTTAAAATCGCCCCCCCCCCCTTGAGGACTCTCCAGATCCGCCCTTGGCTCGGATGGTCTCGTGCTCCAGTGTACTAAAAATCTTTCGGGCGCGGGTTTCAAAAATCGAGCCCGAACTCATCTCTAGTACAAATCTGTGCTTCCTCTGAAAATAAGAAATGATGCTACGCAAAATTCAAATTAATTTGGAGGTTGGTTCGTTGGTTTGCTAAATTTCGTTTTTTGGGATCATATTTTGACATTCGTACGGGCTCATTTTTTTTAACGGGAAAATTTTATTTATTCATGAGTAGAAAATATAAGAACTATTTTTCACTTTAAATTGCGTACTACATGTTATTTCAATGCTACTTTGATCAAAATGACGGGGGGAACTAAAGTCGTGCTTATTTATTTTAGTATTTTATTGCTGTTTGAAATGAAAACTTGTGATAATTACAGATTTATGTTTACGGATATCTTATTTTTATATCTATCATGTATTACTTATGTTTATATATATATTTTCTTATCCATTAGCAGCGTCGTGCGAAAGGGGGAGCGTATGGGGCAGCTGCACCGGCATGGAATTTTATGGGGCACCAAATTTATACTACCAACGTCATTTTAGGCTGTTACAAGAAAAAGTTGGGTGGAGGGGGCGCCAAATTATAACTTTGCCATGGGAGCAGTTTTCTCTTCGCACGCCCCTGTCCATTAGATTTAGTTTTAAGCAATTTCTCATCCTTCTTCACGCAATGAAAAATTGCGTTTGGGTCCTTTTTAAAAGAAGTTCTACACAATTATACCTTCCGCAAAAAACCTGTCTAAAACGGAAATTTGATAGGTTTTTATGGGGGTTCCGTTTTATTAGATTTTATTAAATAAGATATTGTTTGTACCCAACATGTTCAGGTTAAAAAATTTGGGCACCCCCCCGTTCAAGAGGCTGGCTACGCCTATGTGTATAATATGCAACTAAAGACAGTTCACATTGTTTTCATCAGATTAAATTTATGCGCAGTGAACAACTTCCATTTGGGCTTTGTTTTACGTGTTTTTAAAATAAATTTCCAAGTTCTTTGCAATGGTTAACAGCATTTTTTGTGAATCAATATTGCATTTTGAAACTTAAGCTGTAAAGTACGTACCACTCTAAGAGAAGTAGTGTGAGCAATCGGCCAAACATGATAAAAAACTAAATCCTATAAATTTTGAACAATGTTTACGATAAATGGCGATAGCTACGACATCTGGACGTAACATTCGTATATCGAGCCATAAACATTCTATGGGGTTCAACTGAGGCATCCTTTCGGCTGGTGAAGAATTAGCAGATGTTGCTGTGATTGACGTATGTCGTTCGCAACATTTATGGTGTTCGATTTTTTAACACTTTTAAAACATTATTGGAATAGTCGTCAAAACATTACCAAAACATTATGACCACCTACCTAATAATGTATCGGCTCATCTCTGATCCTCAAAACAGCTACAAACTGCATGATTACCCCCAAGTTCTTGACAGATAACCGAAGATAAATGGTATTAGCTGTTCAAACAGCAATCATGCATATCTGGAATATTCCCAAATATTTGTTTTTGAGCTCTGGGCTTCCGTTGAATCACACCCGAAATGTGCTCTGTCGAATTACGATCCGTCGAGTTAGGCAACCAGGAAGTTAACTGGAATTCAGTGTACTATTGCTGTAACCAATCGAGCCCAATTTTAATCATGTAACTTGGTACTTTTTTTTTTTTTTTTTTTACGAAAACTCCATTTTAAATTCGTAAGACAGATGCCATGTAATGGTGCAACTGATCCGCAATACTGTTCAAATATTCCATTGTGTTCATGGTCAATTCTTCAAGAACCACAAGTCCCAGAAATGCCCATCAGAACACCCTCCAAAGATTAATATTTTCACAAACGGCCTGTGTATGACCTGTTGTATAACGGGAAGTAACAGTTCACTAAGAAGGCGGAATACCCTAGCATGGCTGTTAACATGTTAAAGGATGAATCGTGTTTCATCCGACGTGGCAACTCTTTCTCTATGATTCATAGTCCAATCATGATGCTTCCGTGCCTAGCGTAGGAGTCTTTGGTGATGATGTTTGATCAACAGAGGCATATAAGAGGGACATTTGCTGCGTAGTCTCAGATTCAAAAGTATCAACTAAACTGTGTGCTCCGAAAATATTCTAGTTGGACCTGTATTGTATTGGGATGTCAGTTAAGCTAGTCTCTGATGCTGATTTTGCTCTACCAAAGGGGAGAAGTTTCGAACGTCCTTTTTTATTTGATAACATATGCACATCCAACGTGATGTCTTCTGCAGATTGTACTATTGTTATTCATCCACTTTGTACAGGTATTAACTACGATATGTCACGAAAAACCCATGATAAGTGCAGTTTCGAAATTCCTTATTCCGAGTCGTTGGGCAATTGAATTCTACCCTCTATCAAAGTAGCTTAGATCAGTAGCCTTTACCCTCACAAGCAGACATAGGTGCAAAAATAATTCCTGAAACTCCCATTATGTGCTTTCCATGTCATCCAAGCGAATTCGTAGCAAAATATGGAAGGGGGTATAATATTTTGGCTTTTGAGTGTATACGAAAATTTAAAGACAATGTAAAAAAAAAAGAAAAAAAATCAGATTTTTTTTTTGTTGCATTTTACGCTTTGTTGCGTTACGATTCTAGAAACCACTGAATATCATCCATATATCGAGACACCTCGCAACTTTACTTAACGAGGCGCAAAAGCCATCGCAATTTATGATGGAAGCAGTTCGATGTAGATGACAATCTGTTTCTTAATTTCTTTTACTGTGTTCTTTTCATCGCAATCAAAAATATTAAGTGCTACCAACTTTTGCGTTAACGTAACATGTTTATTAAGCTTCAGTTGAATCGGAATTACAAATTATTTATTAATCACTATTAATTGCATAAGTAAAAAAAACAAAAGCTCGTATAAGGATATATACATAATGGAAGTATTTTAAAAGTAAAAAACTGTTTCATAATCTTAATTAATAATTTCTTGTACGTCAGTAAAATCTTCCAATATAAAGGATGTTTACGTGACGAAAGAATTTTTATTTCCAAAAAAGTGGAAACTCAAACAGGGGTGAGATAATAAGCGAGACATAGCTGGAATTGTTTGGTAGCTTTATCGCCCTGAGCCTAACCCTTCCCGCTTCTCAATGTCCTTAAATTCTGTAATTTTCCATTTAAATTTGTCCGGTATCAATTTTTTATCAATTTCCTCTTTTATTTTTTTTAATTCTTCTAGAGAGTCGGATATTCGAGACATAGCTAAGGACCCTTTCAGACTAGCTTCCGCAAAAAAGTAAGATTATTCAGATCTAAGATAAGATCGCGGACGAAAATGGTTCTTTAAAAACCATGGCCAACAACAATTCTTCCAAACAACCTGTTGGCATTAGTGAGAGGCCAACGATAATAGAAGATTTTTGCGTGAAACATTGAACGAATAAAATAATAATTCATAATCCCTTTTTACTTAGTTATTAATCTTTTGGAAAATGACTGCTGATTTCGGTCGAGAAACGGTTCGGCCGTGAGGTTTTCGCATTTTATTTATTTATTTATTTATTTGACGTCCGTGAACCTTTGGCTTTTCTTCTCTTCAGGCCAGATTCGAGTGCCCCAAGCCGCGTCCCAAGTAGTCGGGTCTCTGGCTGCGACAAGATTGGGCGGGGGGGGGGGGAGGATTAAATGTTGAAGTAGGACATGTGTAGCGAAAAAGTTTATTGAGTCGGAGACACAGGGGGGTGGTGGGAGGAGTGTATTTAGGATTCTGCGGCTTCAGAGCGACCGCAGCTGTATCGAGCTTGTTATTTTTGAACCATTAGCTGACTATTTGCATTGGATAAATCCTGTAAAGTTAAATCAGACAATGCTTCGTCATCTGAATCTGAATCTATATAGCCAATTCGATTAGAATTTCATTTATCAAATAATTGTTTTAATTTGTCAAAAATTATTTTTTTTCTATTTTATTTTTATTATTGTACGTATTCATAAAATATAAATTCGACTATGTCTAAGTAAACAATTAAACATAAGTATTTATTTTGAATGTCTCCTACAATGTGTAAATGTTCCAGGCATTCTTTTAGCACTCTAAATAAAAATTAAAAATATCTATCTTTGATTTATCGTTCTGAAACTATACACTAAAAACAACTATGAGATTTCGACTCTAATTAAAAATAGAATGGTAAATGGCTAATTTAAGGCCGCATTCCAGTAAAACTATGTGTTTGGCATTTGATGGGAGTAATTTTGTTTGTGTTTTTACCAGTGTGACTCCGAGGCATAGATAGTGATTAATCGACAAGAGAGAAATACCTATCGATTAACTCCTTCGGTATTTTTGGCTGTTGCTAAACTAAATTGTTATTGAGACCACATCTCTATAAACAGATCAATGTAAATGGCGTAGTGCGACTGAACATGAAAAGCGACATGAATCGTTCAGAAACGCGGATAAGAATATCGGATGTACACACCCATACACAAACAGAGCATAAATTCAGAACTTGTAATTTGGCGAGTCTGATTGTTCGTTTACTAGTCAAATGAAGCATTTTGTCACTATTTCGTGCAATGACGAGCAGCAGAAAAAACTTTGTATATGACTCATTATGATGATCATAAAAATAATGTGTATTATTATTATTAATTTAAATATAGATTTTATTTATAAGTCTTTAAAATTTTAGTCTTTGAAAATATTATTTTCCAAATAATCGTAGTAATTTGTTAAATTACATTTTTTTATTTATTTATTTAGGGTATTGGTCTTGGAACGCTTTTGCAAACTTTAAAACTTTTATTGACAAAAACCCCACAATTCGAGAGAGGGAGAAAATCCCAAATTAGACGAAATATAATTTTTCCTAAAGTTTCTAAAATTAATTTCGGCTGCATTCAATATTTTTAATGAGCTAGCCATTTTAATAGCTAATATCTATTAGAAAATCCCGGGCTCAGAGCTTGAGAATTCATGGCATAATTAAGAATTTTCAGAACGAATTGAATATTTTTATTAAATTAAATCCTCTTCAATGGTTATTTTATAAAAATCGAGGGTAAAAAAGATCCAGCTTCTCAAATAGCGCAATCAGTGCATCAAAATAAATTTAGATATCTCAAAATCAGGAAAATTTAATTTGATGAGTATTTAATCAAAACGTTTGACTCTGCTGAAATTGCAAATGCTTTTCAGAAAAAAAAATTAAAACTAATTACGTAAATAAAAATATTTTTATGAAGCCGCATTAATTACTCTATGACATTTATAACGAGTTTAGTGCAACGTTTAATGATATGGTTTTGGATCATTATCCGAGAAGTGTACATTTTTGATGCTAAATTTTCTGGAAAAAAAAAATCAAATTGAACGAAAAAAGAATGTTTTTAAACATCTGGATATATTTAAATTTATACCAGTTTTTCACAGACTGTGATAGATATTTTATTATAATCGGATAGTTATATTATGTTTATTTTATTCTCGTAATCATGGAGTATACGGAAATTATGTCGTCAGGCACGTCTTTCTGTAAATATTTTTATTTCATGGGGGGAGGGTTGGCTGTCCTTTACGAGCTATGCTCGTCAATCCCTGTTCAGACTTGCCGGATTCTAAAAGCATGCTAATTACATCGGCTTTAAAACGGTTGAATTATATTTTAAAAAGCAGTGGCATTTTTCCTTTGATAGGAAATTTTTAAGTCCAAATCATCCTTTTGCGAAGGTGATATTGTGACTAAATAATATTGACTCATTCATCAGAAGGATTTTGTATAAAAAATAAACTTTAATAACTTCGCAAACACAACAATAAATATTCGTGGAAACGTCACTGCGAGAAAAGGAGAGAGCGCTTCGTTAAAAAGTAATTCCATTAATTGAGTTGCCATTCGTTGAAAGTAAAAAGTTCTCATACGCGAGAGAAAATTACAGCAGAGCTCGAGATGAGCCGCTACAGAGTATGCCCCCAGTGACGTAGTCACGATTACAAAAAAAAGAGTACTTGATACAGATACATAAGATAGGTCTTGAGTACATACATATGATGCAATAATAAAATATATATGCAGTACATTAAGAAAACATAAATCGACAAATAAATATTGTACACACATACAAAATATTTATACAATACAAAATACAATGTATATACAAAATATTTATACAATATAGTCAGTTACGAGATGTTGAGGAAAACGAACTTTGCGACCAGATTTCGTGGTAGGCTGTTTGACAGGAGGAGCATTTATGGGATTATGTTGTTTTTGAGGTAGGGAAGATGGAAAAGAATCTGATAACTGATAAGCTGGTTTGATGCGATCAATTGATACAGTACAGCGTTTCCCGTTTATTTCCAAGTCAAACGTTTTAGTAGATCTGGCGATCACTTTATGGGGTCCTGAATAAGAGGGTGATAAAGGAGGATTCACTTTGTCTGATCTTAAAAATACATGACAGCATGTTTGCAATGAGGGATTTACATAGATTTTGGGGTTGCCGTGCCTTGTAGTGGCAACAGGATTTAATGCCCTCATTGTTTCAATCAACTCAGTCACATACGTGAGAGTAAGTGGTTGATTTACAGTCTCGCTATTAATGAGATCACAAGGTAGTCTGATATTTGTCCCATAAACAAGCTGAGCACAGGTAGCTTGGATGTCGTTCTTAAGAGCTGTGCGCAAACCAAGTAAAACAATGGGGAGAGTTTCAGTCCATTGATTTTGATTGTGCGCTGTAAGCGAAAAGTAAATAAAGTAATTGTTTCTCAGTATTTTTTAACAACGCTAAAAGAAAGTTCTTTTAAATAAGATACTTGAAATGCATTTGGCGTAAATCTAAAGTAATTTTTCATCAAAGATTTCTTCAGAGCTACTAGAGCGTACCAACTTAATGCTGAAATCTGTCGTAAGTTAACAAGCTGCGCCAGCTGGTGGCAGGGGTGCAAATGAATGCGCGGGTTTGACGTCATATATGCGCAGATGTTTATTATCTCTGCATCTCTTGCGCATATTTTCTGAATTTTCACTCATTCATGACGGATTAATCAAGTCTACGAGATATATTGCAAAATATTTTTGTTACAGTTTGTATCGATAAAATCATGTACATTTAAAAAAATAATCACAATATCATTTTAGTTTCGGGAGAAAAAGCACTAATTAGTACTCATAAGTACCATATAATGCTACTAAAAATATTGACTTTTACCCTAAAATTAAAATGACAATGCGACTTTTTTTTAAATACCCAGATTTTTTTATTAAAAAGATATGTATTTAAAAAAAGTCGCATTGTCATTTTAATTTTAGGGTAAAAGTCAATATTTTTAGTAGCATTATATGGTACTTATGAGTACTAATTAGTGCTTTTTCTCCCGAAACTAAAATGATATTGTGACTATTTTTTTAAATGTACACGATTTTATCGATACAAACTGTAACAAAAATATTTTGCAATATATCTCGTAGACTTGATTAATCTGTCATGATTGAGAGAATAGCTTGAAATTTGTGATTGAATTTTTAATATGAAGTCTCGAAATAGCTTTGTCTGTTAAAAAAAAAAAAGAGAGAGAAAGAGAGAGTGTGTAATCTACGATTTTAAGAAAATTATTGTCTAGAACGTTAAATATTTAAACAAATAAATTAACAATATTCCTTTGTTTAATAAAACAATATTTAATATATACATTTAAAATTAAAGTTATTCCGAATATACGTATAATGAAATAGGTTTTTAAATTAAAAGAATGAAATGTTTGCAAGTTAAATAATAAAAGTCGATTCGACCAAGAAAACATTGGATTTTTATCGTCTGCAATTGATAATTAAAAATAGAGCTAAAGTTAAATATTTTATTTAGTATTAAATTCTATACATTTCTAAACATTGCTAAACATTATATTATCATAGGAAATATTAAGGTGTGTACAATTTTTTATAACTTAGCTCAACAAGAATTTAGTAAAATGTGACACTACTTCAAAATTCTGCATTTATATAATCTACTTACTAAATTATATGAGTCATCTTTCATTACATTAAAAACATAATTAAAATCGAACATATTTTAATCAGCGATATTTGTATCGCATAATTAAAGGATATTTCATCTTAGTATATTTTATGTTAATATTTAGTCGTACTACACTTATTTATTCTATATTTATTTACAATATTTCAAACTTAAAACTTATTCTACGTAATATTTTAAAGTAACATTTAATTGAAACAAAAAAGTTTTGTTGCCATTCACACGAAAGAAACTGCAATCTACTTAATAATCCTCTGGTTATGCACCCCTACCGCTAGGTAGCGTATACCTTGGCCCAACCTTTAATCTTGCGGACACCTCTTCCATGGGAGTTGGAACGCTTGAAATATATGCAGTTTTGGATTTCTTTTTTTTTTAAATTCGCGTGAAAATACTTTTGTTGTTAAAAAATAAATATTAAGTGCGTTGTCTTTGAATTCAAAACAATAGTTTAAAAGATTATCTCAAAATATGAAATAAATATCTCGCGCACATATATTTTTAAATTTAAACAGATTTACATTAATATTGTTTGGTCATTTCAAATATGATGTAATTTCTCCTATTTACTGCTTTTAACTCATATTAGTGAATTTGTTAAAGTTTTATTTCTCTTTGTAATATTCATGTGAAACTATTTTTCTTGCTCGAAAGGAAATATCTTTATTTTCGCTGCTTTAGAATTAGCAACAATAGTTTTAAAAAAATTGTAGTTTAACAAATTGCAACGACTATTTGGAAAATGTTATTTTCAAAGACTATAATTTTAGACTTATACATGATTTCTGTATTAAAAAAAAACAATAATAACATCATTTTTATGATGATCAAAAGTAGCTTACGTAATAACAGAGTTATATTATGCCTGGACATTTAGAGTCACGTTAATATTCCTGGGTCAGTCATAAAAAAATATTAAACAAAATTTCAGTTTAACAATTTTCGATATTGTAAATTTTTAAATTTTTAAACATCGCACATTTTTCATTTTTATACCGTCGTAGAAGGAAAAAATTTATTTTTAAATGCAACTTGTTTCAAACTTGTATCTAATTTTCCATTGAGTTATTATTATTATTATTATTATTATTTTTTTTTTTTTTTGTAGTTTTTAATTTTTTTTTTTTTTTTTTTTTTTTTTTTTTTCATCGTAGCAACAGAAGTATTCCATTTCTAGACATTAAACATAGACCAATCAGACAACGAATAAAATGAAATAAGTTGCGGAATTCAACCAATAAAACATTCGGATATACCCTAGATTTGCCAGTTTTCTAAAGAGAACAACTATTTTTCCAAATAGTTAAAACGATCATCTAGAAATGTGAAATGCCTCTTTAATATTTATGTAAAAATATTTTTGTCGTAGAAAGGAAATTATATTTACAAGTTAGTATTTATTATATTAACTATTACATTGTTAATATTTTACATATTAACAATATTGCCTTAGAATTCACGATAATAGTTGAAAAGATTATTTCAAAATATGAAATAAATGTCTCGCGTAAATATATTTTTAAATTAAAACTGTTTTGTCGACTGTTAACTATTTGGACATTTTAAATATGACGTAATTCTCTCCCTTTACGACTTTTAACGCATAATAAGGAATTTATCATTTAAAAAATTTCTTTCTCTTTTGAAATTCTCGTGTAAATATAGTTTTATCACGTAATTTTCCTTATTTTCTTGTTTTTAATACGTAATCATTTAATTATAATTTGAAAGTTTTTTTTCTCTTTAAATAGCCACGTGTAAATAAATTTTTAATTTGCAGGAAATATTATTCATTGAGCTGTTTTTAAAATTGTCAACAATTTGAAATAATACCCTTATCTAAAATATGCAACAAATATCTCCCGAAATGCTGAAAATTTGAATTTAAAGTAAAATTAAATCCTCAAAAAATAAGTCAAATTAAAAAAAAAATAAATAAAATCTTCATATCAAGAACTTTTCATGTATAAAATGATCTAAAAATGTTTAAAATCATATGTATAGTTTTTGCCCTTATAAAACATTTGTAATGGTAATGGAATGATTTTGATCAATTTTAACATTGAAATCTCTTAAAATAATTATTCGATTTAAAAACTGTCTACACCAACGTGTTTATTTTTTTTTATTTATTTATTTTTAATTTTTAATTTTTTTTATTGTGAATTTTGTTCTTATTAGATGGAATCGAAACATGTCAATAATATTTGTTTTTAATTTTTTGTTACACTTCTCTCAAGTAAAATAAAATTGTTTATTCAAATGATTAACAAAAAATGACCTCCATTCACAAAAAATTCATTGACAGCGGCGGTGACAACATTAGTTATTTTTTTTTTTTTTTTTTTTTAGAATAGAGAGATCATGGTTTGAATGAATGATGCTGAATGCTTGGCAAACAATACAAGTGAATTTTTCCATCTGTTTTTTATTATTAAATAATTCTGAAACAGAATTTTGATTAGGAATCCTAAAATGAACAACATGCAATAAATGGGATCATTTTAAAAAATTTAATAGTTATTTTCAAAAAAAAAAAAAAAAAGTTTGTAAGGAAAAAAGTTTGTTTGTTTTTTTCTTGACTGTGATGAAGCAGTTTGTGTTTACATAAGAAATTCAAAATTAAATATAAAATTCCCATATTTTAATCATTTTTTAATGTACTCCAAAAATAAAACGGAAGGAGGAGAACAATCCTTAACACATTTTAAAATTCAATATATATATTTTTTTAAATCGTATAATCTGCGTACAAGAATGCGGTTAATACGAAAATGCTTCACGTGGTTAAAGTTTTGTTTAAGAAAAAATTAAATATTTAGTTTCAAATTTTCGCTGCGTCTATGGCGGTGCTTACCATGAAATATGATAGCACAGGGTTGAAAAAAATATGTTACCTTCTCAGAGAACTCTGGGATCAATTTTACTATTTTAAATCCGATGACATTAAAACTAGAGATAACTCAAAAGACACGCGTATCATTTGTTAGATAAAAATTTATTGCACGGAAATTTGTCAAAATGTGGCGCTGTAACAAGTAACAGTAACAGCAAGTACTCTAAGTGTTTAACTGTCTTAATGTACTTTAACTGCAATCATGCATCCACAAAAATGTTTAATATTACTACAATAAATGCTTTGTATGTATAATTTCATTTGAAACAACGTGTGCTGTAATCTGAATACCATATTTTCTGTAACAAAGTGAGATTCGGGATTCTAGCCAAATATGAAAAAAAGCATAGCTGAATGCTTTTATCCGTATTTGTACAGATACATTTATTAGTGAATTTTTATACAACATTTTTTAACTTATAATTAACGCATTATTTGTATTAATGTAGTTTAAATGTTCTACCATTCGGAACATTAAAATTCTAAAAATCTAAAATTCGTAGAACACACTTCGGAGCTCTCTAAAGTGAGTTAATTTATTCTTGTCATGTTTGTAAGTTGTACTAACGATTTAATTGTAAACAATGTCATTGTAATAACGATTTAATTTAATCGTTTATAGCTCCTAATCTTGATATTTTTAGTCTTTTTTTTCAGCTTTAAAAGTATAGCACCATCTATGGGCAAATATTTAGAATACTTTTTTAGCGGCCTTAATCAAAATTTTCAATCACGAGAAGCATTTTCGACTAAACTGCACTTAAAAATGTCAATCGAAATTTTTTTCCTTTTTTAAATTAATTTTAAATGTCTCAAGAATTTTTGCCATCTTGTTATAATTATGCATTTTAATGCAACAAAAGTACACTGCTCAAAACAACTAAAGGATATTTGAAGTTTTATGTAAAATAAAGATATAAACGAAATTTTTTTTTGCCGAAAATAGAAGAAGAGAATCACAAATGCAAATTTTTCTGGTTTTCAAACTGTGGAGTATGCAAATTTTGAGTTCGACGTCAAAAACGTCGCTTCAGTGGCAGCGAATGAAATTTGACTTTCAACTGGATAAAAGAGAATGAAAACAAGGTTGATCGGCATTCAGTGATTGCTTTGTTTCGATGAGTACGATGTCTCAGCGAAGTCATTTGACAGATTCAGAAGCTTGGAGAATTGTTGGTAGGTTAGAAGGGTGCCAAACTCAAGCCGAAGTAGCGCAAGCCATTGGAGTGTCACAAAGTGTCATTTCCAGGATCTGGAACCGTTTTTTTTGAAGAGTGGATGTGCAGGCCGAAGACCAGGGCAAGGTCGTAGACGGGCAACAACGCCCAATGAAGATCGGTATTTAGCGTTAACAGCTCGGAGACACCGAATCATGAACGCTACTCTTCTCCAACAACACCTTCGCTCGGCTACAGGCACCACGATTTCAACTCAGACTGTCCGAAACCGACTCCATGCTGTAGGTCTGTATGCTCGCCGACCGATGGTATGTGTTAGATTAACATCAAGGCATCGTCACGACCGCAGGGAGTGGGCAACCGAGCATGTCAACGGGAGGAGAAATGAATGGAGCAATATTCTGTTTTCTGACGAGTCCCGTTTTTCTGTGCATCCGGATAATAGGCGTATTTTCATCTGGAGGGACCGTGGCAGTAGGAATAATCCTGCGTTCGTGCACGAAAGTGTCAGATTTGGCGGTGGAGGAGTGTTGGTGTATGGTGGCATCTCCATTGACGGGCGCACTGACCTCTACATCATTCGAGATGGAGCTCTGACTGGTCGCCGATATAGGGTTGAGATCCTCAGACCTATTGTAGTCCCTTACGCTGCAGCAATCGGAGATAACTTCATTTTAATGGACGATAACTGGAGGCCACATCGTATAAACCTGGTGGAGGATTTCCTTTTCGAGGAAGGAATCGTTCGAATGGAATGACCAGCGTGTTCTCCAGACATGAATCCAATCGAGCGCATTTGGGACGCTCTAGGAAGACGAGTTTCTGGCCGCCAACAACCCCCACAAACTCTCCAAGAACTGGAAAGAGCTCTTCTGGAAGAGTGGGGCAGAATACCCCAACTCGTCATTAATAGTCTCATTGAGTCCATGCCTCAAAGGTGTTCAACGTTGCTGGCCGTCCGTGGAAACCATACCCCCTACTGAAAATGATTTTCTTTGAAGAAAACATTTTTTCTTATTCTTTTTTTCTCATATGCACAAATTGTGTTTTTTTCCTTTTGTACACAAATGCGATATAAAATGCATTTTTTTCTGCCAAACATGTGTAATTTATTCTCATATAACCTACTATGTCTGTCGACCATGTATCAATCAGCAAAAAAGTTTCCCAGATACAAAATCCACCTAAAACTGCAATATCCTTTAATTGTTTTGAGCTGTGTATAATTAGACACTTCAGTGTGTCATGGAGTAGAAAAGTGTGTAAAACTTTGCACTAAATATTACTTTAAAACTAAGCAACACTTTCTGTTTCCAATTATTAAAGGGGAAAAAAGAAACATCTGTCTTTCTAAACCCCTGGACAGAAAAGCATACTTGTTACTATTTTAAAGTAAAAATGCGCATCTGAAAACAAAACTATATATTGTATCTCTTTTATCATCATTGAATAAAATACACAGCTATTTTTATGCACTGATTATAACAACATCTTAGGCAGTAAAATATGTTAATTTTAATAGATGCTTTCCAATTATCAATAAAAATGTACAGCTGAAATCTACTTTCGAAATAATAATAACATTTCTTTAATTTATCTTCGGAAGCAAGACTACATTTTTATTGTTTAAAAATAATGATTCTATGTTTCACGATTTATTTAAAATGTGTTATTTTTAAAATAAGTGTTAAAAATGTCTTTTCTCGTTACATATTTGTTGTACGTTCTGTTTTGAAAAAAAATATATTAAATTTCTAAAATCCATTGTTCAAAGTGAATACAAAAGCAATTAAAAGAAAATTAAGAATTCAATTTTAATTCTAAGGTCAATTACTTTGATAAGATCAGAAAATCTTTAAAATGTAATTAAAGATAATTTCAATGTTAATTTATATTAAATGGTTTCAGAGATCGCCAAAATGATAGGAAAGCAACAAAAAATTAACTTAATGTTTTCTTTTTATCGTTCATGATTCAAATTATTTACAAATACAGTGTAAGACTAATGATGACCTATTATTTGCGAATTTAGACGTTTTGTTAAATATCTAGAAAAATACATGAGGAAGTATCCTGAAATTCCAGACGTTGTAAACAGTACAGGTCATATATTTCCACGAAGATTTTTTTTCGAAACCCATAAAGGACCGTCAGAAACTGAAAAGGAACGAATATCTTTTAGATAACTCTGTAACAACTTGTGTAGCAAGCGCGTTTAAATTGTAGATAGTGATTATGTGGCGTATTATAATAAACAATGTTCATGTTTATGAGGATAACATATATACTCGTACAAAAATTAATATTTTAATAAAAACTGTTCCAAATTTCTTGTTTCCAAATTTTTTGCGTATAGTTTGCGAAGTACTTAATAGAAAAAAAAATTTCTTTTCAGAAAATATAACAAACAACATTTTACGCAATACTCTGCAATCAGAATTAAAAAGTAATAAAAATTGTATGAAAAATAAGCATGTTTACTTAATAAAGTTTCACTGCGCATGCGCGAATGAAATCTAAATATAATGTGCAGAATGTGACAGCTAAAGATATTGAGCTACTTTTGTGAAAGTTTCAAAAACATTGCTTAAAAATTCTGGAAATTGTCGTCGATAGAATAAGCTCAAAATCCGTTGCTCCCAAAAGGAAGCAAAAGGATGAGAGGTTGTATCCATATATCCATTGATTAGTGTCTATACAGCATGCAATATGTTGCACATACTACTAAATTTGTATAAATCTCCTCATTTTTTATTTCATTTTATTTTTATTTATTTATTTTATTTTTTATTTATTTATTTTATTTTTTATTTATTTTTTTATTTTTTGCTTTTTTGGGGAACAACGGATTTTAAGCTTATTTCTCAAATAATGTTTTTGAAAATTTCACAAAAGTTGCTCTAAACATTTAGCTAATACAATTATGCACATTCTATTTTGGTTAAATTCACATTTCATGTTGTTTCAAAAAGAATTTCATTAGGTAAAAGTTCTTAATCCAGCGTGAGCCCCTATTATGAAAAATTCCCTTATTTGATCAGTGCTCGCTAAAAAGCGCTAATTAGTCAAGTTGTTTTAAAATATACATAATTTTTGTTCTTTTTCTTTTGGTTAAGATATGGCATCAGAAAAAAAGAAAGCTTTATTTAAACTATCTATTCAGGATTTACAAATTGCTTTTTGAATATATAGTCATAATTTTATCCATATTAAATTATTAAATAACGAAATAATGAGCATATATATAGTGTTTTATATAAGAGTATAAATTAAACAAACCCAATAACAATAAAAACGATGAACTCAACTTTCTAAACCAGACCAACAACAAAACTCCCTTATCCTCGGAAGGAGAAACAGGTATAAACATTTAAAAAATGTAACCTCACAGGTTTCGAAAGGCATGGCAAACCTACATACTCCAACAGTATAAAATAAAATTCCAAATAAAATCAATATTCTCCTAACGTCAAACAATATTACTACCAAACTACCAATTAAAATGAATAGAAACTCAAATTTAATTATAACTTATTAATAATTAGAAATGTATAACTTCAAGCAAAATAACATTAAAATAAATTTAAGCAAAATGGACGTGCAGAAAAGCCAAGCCCTCCATCTTGACCTGTAAAAAAAAAAGAAGTTGTGTGCGAAATGTAACTAAATTGTGTTCAGGAGGCGAAATTTAACCTCCCCCCCCCCTCAAAAAAAAGTTCAGTTTATGCTATTTAACCACTGTCAACGATTCAGATTTTGAGCTCAAAATTTAAGTTTAAATCTAAGCTTTTAAAGTCCTTTAATGAGATATAAAAAATAACGGTGAAAAATAGTTATAAGTTACTTCAAAGTCTAAAGCACCCTCTATCAGCATTTTTTGAACTTCATCTTTAAAATTTATTTTCAAGAAAATAAGGAAAAAAGATAAGGAATAGTTTTAGTGAAAACCGCAAACGATTCGACAATTTTTTTCGTTTTATATAATCATTTGAAGTTTTGAACCCTAAACTTTAATGACGCCTATTTCCATTGGAAGACGTTTGGGGCCCTTAAAGGAGAGTGGGGATGAATGGGACAATTTTTACATTTTTATTAATAACTTAAGCTATATACAGTTTTTTATTTAAAAAATATTACTTAAAGAATATTTCAGCATTTAGCAATTTATTGACATACTAATTTCAATAAACAATTGATTTTTAAATTTTTAATATTTTGCATACTGTCGTGCATACTGTCCCATTCATCCTCATAGTGGGGATGAATGGGACAGGTAAAAAAAATATTCTAAAGATATTTTATTTAAAAACTGATTGATACATTTTATTTTACAACATATTGACTGAAGCTAATATCAAATGGCAAACCTCCTTTGCTTCTGGCAGTTCCCAGAGGTCTAGGCTTTGGTAGTTTCATACAATATGCTCCAGATAAACAAAATAAATTTCTGGTGGATCCGTATGATAAAATAAGAAATTATTATCCTTTTTCTCAAGAATTGTACTTGAAAGTTATCATTATTGTGCTTTAAAACTCTAGTAACGTAATGATAAATATTTTTTCCACATATCTTTGTTAGGAGAAACTCGTCTTCTATTATATTATCCAAGCTGCAAACTTGGTGGTCCATATCACTTGAAATCATGTTCAAATCATTTTCATTTTCATCATGAAGTGATAAATTGTTAGATTCATCACTACCTTTACTAAAACTATTTCTTGAAGGCAGGCAATTCATTTTTCTTGGTTTCTGTTTTTTTTACAACTTCCTTTTCCAAATATTGTTTTTCTAGTGTATCGATTAGGACACAACAGTGTTTTCTCCTCTTAACATCCGGTTTCTAAGTAATGACAAAATGTAATTTTATTTATTATGGAATAGCCCTGGGGATTAATAGAACAGTCCCATTCATCCCCATAAACATTGTCCCATTCATCCCCATAGCCACATGGTTATATAAAGCAGTGACTAGGCTTAGAAAGCACTGTCAATATTGTTCATTTGCATCATAAGTATAACAACAGATTATATTATTTTAACATAAAAAATTTTAATGTTTTGAGAAGGTTAACTATCAATTAAATACTACAAAAATTAAACAGAAAAACTTACTTTGCTTCTTGAAAAATACACTTTGTACAATAGCTAATCTTCTGTTATGGATATTGCTTTGAAACTATGTCTATTGAATGACCTCAGTACTTCCATCAGTAAGGCAAATTATCAAATTATTTATGTCTGGGGAACATATATAAATTTCTGTTGTCCCATTCATCCCCACTCTCCCCTACTATCCAATTTAATATAGTTTGTCTTGATGTGTACTATCATCCCTTAAAGTGTTGCTCAAGAGTTTAGATTCACCCTGTACTATATATAATGATATTATATACAGGGTGTCCAATAAATGACTGACCCACTTTGAATGTAAATAACAAAAAAACTGCTTGAGATAAAAATATGCGGTTTGCTGCATTATCATGAGAAAATCAGTAAATTTTTAAATATACACTTTCTTAAAATAGTTCGAATTTCGGTCAACAGAGGAGCTGGCGGCGGCATGAATCTGTCGTAATTTAGACATTACTCTATTTTCATAAACATGAAATTTTTGCTGTTTTTGTAGAGTCGAATCTCAGTCGACATATTTAATCGACTCTAAACTCACCTGCAGAAATAGAGTTTGTTGGATTGAAAGAGATTTATAATAATATCTATAATTGGATAATGTCTATTATACTTAATAAAAATCAACAAAACTTCCTTTTTATAAGCAATGACTTTTCACACATTTACCATAAATAAATTGTATTCAAAAAATGTTTTTGTAACCGGTTATCTGAATCTCTGTTTATGTAAAATAATGACCATTAAATACGGGATATTTAAATAATGAACAATATGGGATAAGCACCGCTTTTCTAATTTAAAAAATATTATAATATTCAACCTAAACATTTCTTCCATTAAATAGTATGAAACTGTGTTTAAAAAAAAAATAGTGGTATGAAAAAGCTTTAAATGATGGATCATGGTGGATCAAGCAAACTCTTCCTGCCTACGTCGTGCAGTGAAATCAGTTAAGTGGTTAAAACAGTGGTTCGGAAATAGTGTTGAAAATTCCCTGTCTTAAAAAAAAAAAAAAAAAAAAAAAAAAGGCGAGGCAGTGACTTATAAATCGGCACATAAAAATATAATAAACCTTATAATTAAGGAATCCGTTAATAACAAATCCTGTATTAAACGTAAAAAAATATTGATTTCGACGGAGGAAGTAACATACGTAACCAGCTGCTAAGACGGAAACCTGCCTAAAACGAAACATTGTACATTTTTCCGACAACCGAAAATATCCCTACATTATATTCATATTTTGGCATTTAATAAATCTGAAAACTTTATCACGAAAGCCACGAAAGATTTTAAGATGACACACACATGATGATACACACCTCTGTCTTCCTCCTCCCCTTAAGTGAAAACACATCTACGCTGAAATATAAGGATGTTTAAAAAGAAAAAAAGTATCGTACCTGTTTTATATCCTGCGAGTTACCCCTTTTCAAAATTTCATTACAAAGAGCATCATAGATCCTGAAATATATTTTTCGTTCTCCCCCCCCTTTCCTTAACTGTTCTTTCTGAGGAAAAGAATGGAAGAAGAATTCTGAAAATTCCTTTTGCATGTGATTTGAAATAAATAACATTATTTTTTTTAAATGATTCTAAAATTTTTTAAAAGTTATAAATGAAAAACACTAATGTTCCAGTAATTTGGTAATATTTATATTTATAAAATTGAATTAAAATAAGTAGAATTATAATGATTCTATGATGATTCAGGATCTATTATGCTTTCGGTAATAAAACTTTGGAAAGGGGTAATTCGCAGGATATAAAAACAAGTAAGTCGCTTTTTTTTTCTTTTTAAGCATCCTTCCATTTCAGGTTGATGCTTTTGCAGTCAGGGGAAAAAGAAGGAAGGGTTGTATGTAAAAAGCATCTTAAAATCAGTCGTGGCTTTCGTAATAAAATTTTCAGACATGTTAAATGTCAAAATACGAGTATAACGTTAAGATGAGTACGGTTTACGGAAAAATGAAAAATATTTCGTTTTAGACAGGTTTTTGTCTTAGCAGGTAGTTTTGTATGTTACTTTCACCATCGTGATCAATAAATTTTTATGTTTAAGACAGGATTTGTTACAGACGAAATATAGACGAACCTTTATTCTAAGGTTTAATATATTTTCATATGCCGATTTATAAGTCACTGCTCCGCTTTTCAAGAAACTTGCCCTACCACTATTTGCTGACCACTGTTTTAACTTCTAAATTCACTACACGATTTACAAGCAAGAAGAGTTTGCTCGATCCATCATTTAAAGATTTTTGAGATCACTATATTTTTTAAATACGATTTCATACAATTTAATGGAAGAAATGTTTAAATTAAATATTAAGATTTTCTACTTATATATATAAAATACAAATTTTCGGTTTTCCGCTAACTCCTTCGTTTTTTACTAAAGGGATTTTGATGAAACTTATATAATTAGATATATATTATTTTAGGGAAAGTTTTTGCATGTAATACATCATTCTACGTAGATTAGTTATAAAGTTATGACGGAAAGTTCTTTTATTTTGTACGAAAGGGTTACCATTAAGCATTTGTTTTTCGTTTGGCGACAGCATATTAAGCTATCTTTGTTAAAGAATTGAAAGGTTTATGTTAATTCAAAATGAAAAAATACAAACATACCAAAAAACAAAATTAAAAAAACCCATTATTAATTTTATTTCAAATGCAAATAAGAAAAAAAATCAATTAGAAATAATATAAGAAAAATTTTTTAATTTAAATATGGGATCAATCTTTGTATGGTTTAAAAGAAATATTCGTTGTAAAAGTCGATTCATTAAATCAATACTTGGCAATTTATCAGTTTTTTGCCTCTATATTTGGCTCTGAAATATCGAAACATTTATCGGAAATTAAAATTAAATAATGTACAAACGACGCAATTTTTGTAACAGAATTTTTAAGTATGTAAGAACTAATTACAAAAATTACCGGATGTATTTTAAAACATTATATACATCATTGTATAGGTTTCCATAGTATTCATATTACAACGATTCATCTATTTTTTAAAACGAATTGAAATTTTCTTTCTCTGTTTTTGGATCTAAAGATATTGCTATTTGTAAATATTTATCAGCTGCGCAAATATATATTATGCTAGTGTTGATAATGTAATTGAAACGGCTATATTAATTTCGAAAAAATATGAACAGAGAGTAAAAACTGTTAATAATTTTGTTTAAATTCAATTAAATAAAAACATAAAAACAATTCAAGGGAACTTACGATTATTCATGTATGGAGATTTATGAGCACAAGTGTCATACACGCTCCGGGCTAACTCCTAACTGATTGGCATATGAAATAGCGTTATTTTAACTGACATGGTATCTTGGATATTGTTGTTAATTTATTAATAAATTTCTTATTTACTTTTATTTTCTTTTTTAACAAAATACAAATAAAACGCTTATAACACAAAAATACAATTAATAATACGTTAATAAAAATTTAAAAATTACGTATTTGTGACACTTGAAAAAATTTGGCAAGGTGCTAAAACGGCATTTTGCTCACATTTTGGATTTTTTCGTCAATCGCGTGAATAAGAGTAAGAAACGGAAATCTTCCCTTATTGTTTAGTATTTTTAATGAAATGTGTGAAAGGCGTGTGCCACAAATGTCATATACGCACCAAACTGGCACGATATTTTTCTGAGGCCAATTTGGCGAAAACTTCGTTTTCAAATATCAGTTACACGCGAGGTTACATCTATATTTTTGGCACAAATATCATATACGCTGCATCACATAGGTGGGATATTTTTTCTGACGCCAATTTGGCAAAACCATCGTTTTCAAATGCCGGTTACCATGCATATTTATTTTTTAATACTTTAAAAAGGAAATAATAATGTATAAATAAAAAAAGTTTACTTAATAATTACAGAACAAAACAATTGATATCATTATAAAATAGAAAATAAAAGTAAATAAACAGTTTATTAGTAATTAAACAATAGTAGGTGGGTTATAATGTGAGGCATAAAATCGCCATTTTGTTGAAATCCCGCCAATGTAGTGCGCATATGACATCTGTGTCAGGCGTGTATTTTAAATGTATTTAATGTGGATATTTTACACGTATGTATTCTAAATGAAATGAGGGAAAGGTTTATATTTTAAAGGAACTTAATACAATAAAAGTAACGAATAGTGAAAAAAATCTTTGGCAATTTATGACATATGTCTAGCTAATATAAAAATGTCGCTTTTCGTAGAAGTTTTTGTAGCAACCTACATTAAGAATAATGTAAAAATATATGTGTAGACAAAAATGGCAGCTACGAGTTCTGTTTATAATGTTACAAATATTGCTAATATTGAATATTACGATAGCAAGTCAAACAAAAATGCTATCACACTGATAGACATATTAACATCTAGGTGTAGCAACTGATCATAAAATCAGCAAAACTGGAAAAGTGTAGGTGTAGTTTGCAACATATGTATTAATTAAAAGGGTAAAATTAAATAATCCATCTAATCGACGATTAGCGTAAGTTAATTGGCGTTGTTTTGCATATGATGAACCTAAAAAAGAAAGATTAAATTGATCCGGCTTATTCTATAATCCATAACCGTGTCTATAGCAAATTGGCGTTTTTTGGAACAGAGTTTTTATTTATTTATTTATTTATTTATTTATTTGATAAATTTTGATGTCTTTTCATTATATTAACACAATGCCGAAATGCATAATAATTCGCTATATATATCAACTCAAACGTGCTCAAGTTTTTATTGCAAACATTGTATAACTTGCTATTTATTGAACCTATCTACTTCTTATACATAAAAAGTAAATTTGTATTTCTTTTCGGAAGTTGATAACATGAGTCCTGCTGAAAACATTTTCATGGAATTTGCACTGTCAGATAATTTATTTCGGGAAATATTTAATATTGATATACCAGCTTAGTAATGTCCTCACTTGGCAGAATGCCAAGCCGATTTCATTCAGACTTAAGGGAATAGCATATGAGACCAAGACTGCTTCTACGTATTCATGTAAATGATATTAAATATTGTTTTCTATTTTTTGTTCCGAATAAAATTTTATTTTAAATTAATTAGATTGTACACCTTCTATCAGTTCTCGGAATAACTTTTCCAAAATATATATTTTCTCCTACATTTTTGTCAATTTTAATAAAAGCATGTCTTTTTTTTTTTTTACATTTATATTTATGGCTAAAACACAGTTTTAACGATTGCTTGTCATCTGACTTGGAGGCTTAGCGAGAAATTCGCCAATTGTGACAACCTAAATATTCAGGGCACATGTATGTCATACACTCACTAGGATTTACTTGGCGTCAAAATGGCGTTATTTTGCCTAATGTGGTAACCCTGATATTGTTGTTTATTTTTTGATAAACTGTTTATTTACTGTGATGAATTTCGTTCCCACGCTTCCAAAATTATCCCCCACGACGGGAATCCCGGAGAATTCTCAGAAGGAGAAATACATCTTTCTCCACTCTCAAAGTAGACATAAGAAAGTCAGCCGATTTCAATAAAGCACTTAAGTGAACTCTTCGATTAATGCACAAGGTCGTTCCGCTGATTTTAGACCCCACGGAAGTTGAGCCTTTGAAGTGTTGAGAGAGACCGCATGGCGATGATTTCCACAAGTAAGAGAAAGATATTTCTCCAAGGCGACCGCTGTGCAAGAATGAGGAGGCGGGTCATCCCAAGGAATGATGGATGAGGGAAAACGGGATAAATAGAGCGAGGGGATGCTCTAAGGGACTTCTTTTGCTGTTCGGATGCGGAGCGTTAGAGACGGGGGAGTTGGCCCTCGCACTCAGAAAGAGTAGTGACCAGTGTTTGACTCTTGGAGAAGAATTAATAGGCGGTTAATGCCTATGTGGAAGAACTTGTGGAGAACAACTCCTGATAAACTTTTATCATATTAACGAGTGGCGGTAAAGCCATTTCAAATTCAATACGAACAATCTTTTCAATCTGTTGTGGAGAACCCATCTTTTATTTTGTTATAAGTGGAATGGATTTCCTTGTAATGAACTAAATAAATTCTAGTGAAATCTGATCCAGCCTCTTGCCGCTATTTTTCGACCCGCTACCACACAAAGCCGACTGGAGGTCTTATAACTGGTGGCAGCGGTGGGATTCTTACACCAGAAAAGAAAAGTTGTTTGGATATTTTAGTCTGCCCCAGAGTGTGATAATAGCGCCCGCCCAGAGAGACGACGCTAATAGGAGAGCATCAAGCCTGACCGTGCCTCAGCAACCAGAGAAAAGATATAGGAGTGCCTCAGCCGTGCCGCAGCAAATTGAGAAGGAGCCCCAGAGTCCTTCAGCTATACCCAAGGAGCGCCAAGCTTCAAGTGCCTCGAAATCAAGGACCACTGAACGCTGACAAGTGGAGCCCGAGAAAAGAAACCCTCCGACCCAGACCCAGGAGCAACCGGGACCGACCTCTTCAGAAAGACGTGCCAAGCAGAAAAAGGTAGGCTCATTTTTCTTTGAGTGGCCTCAGATTGAAAATTTAGTGTATTTATAGT
Organism: Maratus speculifer; assembly: GCA_964019185.1. Taxonomy (NCBI): domain Eukaryota; kingdom Metazoa; phylum Arthropoda; class Arachnida; order Araneae; family Salticidae; genus Maratus; species Maratus speculifer. The sequence continues at coordinate 206,494,668 of OZ025294.1, forward strand.
AAAATATTGTCATGATTCTAAACTTAAACTTAAGTTAAAAAAAAAAAATTATTTCAGTGAATTTCGATTTAGGACAAATTAATTAAAGTTAATCATAAAATAGTTTAATAAATAAGTAATATCTAGCTGTAAAAAAATTCTCGAGTTAGAATTATTTTGTTTTTCTCTAAAAACATTTGATAAGCCAGTGGGTGAAAAAAAAAGGCCCTTGGAAAAAAAAAGGCTCTTTGAAAAAAAAAAAAAAAAAAGGCCTTCATAAAATTCAATAACTTAGTTACTAAATTTAAAATCTTATTAACGGTTAGTGCTGTTACATATTTCTGTTGACTATTGTATGTTAGGACAGGTTTTGGTAAAAATATTTTTTATTTAAATTAGTAAATGTTTCTGTTAATAATCTGTGTGAGTGCCCAATCCAAAAATCCAAGTTGTTTTTCTGTGACATTTCAAAAAGTTAGTTGTTATTTGTGTTTTTGTGTGCATAGGGATCTTTAAGTTTAGGAAAAATTTATTTTATTGAGACTAAATTACAGAATTGAAGAAATGGTCTGAATTAGAAATCCTTATATATCTATTGAATTGTGTTTAGAAATTTTTATTTTCTTATACATGCATAAAATTTGGATTGTGAAATTGTTAACGATTTAGTTAAATGCATTTGATTTTTTGGGTTCTTGTTAACTGATTTAAACTTAACGGAATCATGGCGAAAATTACGTCACTCAAATATTGTAGGAAGGCAGACTTACAAAATTTGGCAGAAGTTCTAGGGGTGGATATCGAACCGGATGATGATATGGCAGCTATTATTAGGAAAATTGAATCCGCGAGCGATTATGATCAAACTCTTGCTTTAGCTCAAGCTGAATATATAGTTAGGGATCGCGAAGAGGAAAAACAAAGGTTAGAACAAGAAAAACAATGGGAAAGGGAAGAAAGAGAAAGACAAGCTAAAGAGAAGGAAAGGGAATTTACATTGGAACAGCTGAGATTATCTCAAACCTCAGAGAGGCGTAATTCTACTGCGAGTAGTAATGCTGAACGTCAACCTAAGCTTGCACTTAAGACTGTAATGCACCGCTTTGACCCCGATAAATCCGACATAACTCTTTTCTTAAACTTATTCGAACGACAAGCTAATAGAGTAGGTATCGAAACTGAAGACTACGTAACTCATTTACTCTCTTTATTACCCATAGACATAGCGGAATTGATCTTGCGCGAACCGGCAGATCAAATTGAAAATTTCGCACACGTGAAATCATTATTACTGGCCAGGTATAGGCTGAGTCCTGAAGCTTATAGGGTAAAATTAAATAGGCATGCTAAAAATCCTGGAAGCCCATGGAAAGATTTAATCTTTGAACTTGACAGTTTTCTCGAAGGATGGTTACACGGTTTAGGAATTTCAGATTTTTCGGCTCTGAAAAAGTTATTGATTACGGACCAAATCAAACGTCGTGCTCCCACGGAATTAAAAGAGCACTTCATAGATTCTTGGGCTAATTATACGGATCCCCTAACTCTAGCAACAAAATTAGATGAATACGAAGCTGTTAAGGTATCGCAAAAAAAATCGTGGAACGCCGGAAACGCAATAGACAGGAGAGGCGATAAACCAAAAATTGATGACAAATCGCGAGAAAGGAAAAACGAAACTGAAACCAATTGGAGAAAGAGAAATGATAACACAGAACGGCAACGGGTTTTCGAACGACCTAGTGGAAGGAAGTGCTTTTTGTGTTCTAGTTTTTCCCATGTGAAGGCCGATTGTCCAGAGAATGAAAAAAATAAAAAACCTGTAACAAATGTTCGACATATTAGCGACGGAACTAAATTCGAAAAAGGTTTCCAACCTTATTTGGGTCGCGCAAAAATTAATGGAGAGGAAATAGTTACACTCCGAGATTCGGGCAGCTGCCAAGATGTTATCCCAGGACGATTAATTAAACCTGATCAACTAGACGGGAATTACGTTTGGATTACGCAACCTTTGATGAACGATGTACGTTGTTTACCTACGGCGATAATAGATTTAGAAATTGAGGGGGCAGGTTCCATCCGAACAAAAGCTATAGTAGCAGAAAAGGAAATTGACATGGATTACTATATTTTGGGAAATGATACTCAGAAATTGATTGAGGAAGGAAAAAAAATAATCCCGCAGTTTTAAATGCCGTTCTCACCCGCAATCAGACTAAATCAATTCTGAAAGAAAAAAAATCCGGTTCTCTGGAAGGGGAAGAAAGGGAAGGCATTGTATCAAACAACCCCAAAGTTCCTATTGAAGATACTACTATTGTATTGTACGAAAGCTCTTCCGAAAAAGGGGAGGAGACATCTCAAACGGAAGAAGATGTATTGATTGTTCCGGACCTGGAGCCAGACGCGTGTTCGATTTTAGGGGAAGTCAAAAAGGCAGATTTCGTGAAAGCTCAACAAGATGATGTAGAATTAAATGAAGTACGCGAGAAAGCGAAAAAAAAATAAATCGCATTACGAAATTCATAACTCTATTATTGTGCGAAAGTCAACTGATCATAGAGGGAATGTAAGAAAACAATTGATTATTCCCCGGAAATTTAGACAAGGAATTTTAACGGCTTGTCATGAAGGGATTTCTTCACACACGGGAGAAAAAAAACGAAAGATAGACTATTACGATATTTCTTTTGGCCAAACGCAATTGAGGAAACGGAAGAGTTCGTTAAGTCGTGCGATATTTGTCAACGCGTTGGACGAGCTGGTGAAGATAAGAAAGCACCGCTAACTTTAGTTCCTATTATATCCGAAGTTTATTCCAAAATCTCCGTAGATTTGGTGGGCCCACTTCCGTTGTCAAAAAAGGGAAATAAATACCTTTTGACGGCTTTATGTGTATACTCGCGATGGGCGGAAGCGATTGCAATTCCTAACATGCTTTCGGAGACGGTGGTGGAAGCGCTAATTACCGTATTCAGTCGAATAGGATATGCAACTGAAATACAAACTGATTTAGGACGCAGTTTTATCTCCAGTCTAACGACTACGTTTTTAGATAAATTCGGAGTAAGACTAAGACATTCTAGTGTGTGTAGGCCTAGCTCAAACATGGTAGAAAGATTTCACCGGTCCGTTAAAAAATTATTAAAGTCTTTGTGCTTAGAAAATGGAGAGGATTGGGAGCCAAATTTGCCTCACGCCCTATTTGCACTTAGGACGGTGGTCCATGAATCTACCGGGTTCAGTCCGGCAGAACTTGTTTTCGGCCGAAATCTCAGAACGCCTGAAACATTGTTGTTCGAGCAGTGGACGGGGGAAGGTCCCGAACACGAATTAGTTACGGAGCATGTATTCAATCTGGTAAATAGATTAAAAAGATGCCGGGAACTTGCCGTCGAAAACATGACGAACAGCCGGGAGAAAAGGAAATTCTATTACGATAAAAAGGCAACTGAAAGAAGTTTCGAGCCGGGCGATGAAGTTTTAGTACTAGCCACGAACAAACCAAATAAGATGTCTATTAAATGGATCGGGCCGGGAAAAATCGACTCGAAAATTTCAGATACAAATTATTTAGTGAGTGTCCCAGGGCGACGCGAGAAATCACAAATCTACCACGTTAATTTGCTGAAACCATACGTAAGACGCGTAGTAAAAGTAAATATTTTGCCTAGCAAAGTTTTCAACTCTGAAGAATCCCCGGATCTTGAAATAGATTTTCCATCCGTCGATTCAAACAGTTACAGTTTCGAGAAAATATTAAAAGACGGGAATTTAAAGGACAGATGTAACCCAAACCAGTTATGCGAATTGAAAAATCTGTTAGACGAATTTCAAGACGTGTTTTCAAATGACCCAGGATTAACTCATCTGATCGAACATGACATAGAATTGAGCGAAGATAAACCGGTGAGAACAAGACCATATCGTACCTCCGTTAGACAAAATGAAATCCTGAAGAGAGAAATCAAAAGAATGTTAGAATTAAAAATAATAAGAGAGGGGGAGTCAGATTATACTTCCCCCATGATTTTAGTGGAGACCCCTGGAAAGGATCCACGTTCCTGCATTGACTATAGACAATTAAATGCTATTACTAAACCGGAATTTTTTCCGCTTCCCAACATTGAAGAAAGAGTGGAACGGGTCGCAAATGCGAAATACATAACTGTGCTAGATTTAACCAAAGGTTATTGGCAAATTCCTATGACCCCCAGAGCGCAGAAACTCGCCGCATTCGTCACGAATTTTGGGAGTTATTTACCTTTGGCAATGCCTTTTGGATTAATAGGGGCTTCGTATTGATTCTCTAAATTCATGTCCAAATTATTACACGGACTAGTGTTATGTTTTTTTTTTTTTTTTTTTTTTTTTAGTAATATTTTTTTTTTGTATAAAGTATTTTAATATTCCAAATTTAAAAAGAACTCTTGTTAAGATATTTTTAATACGGCTTTTTATAATGCTCTATGTATCTAATATTTAAAATTATTATTCTTTTTTTTTCTTAGTAGCGAAAACCCTGGACATTTCCTTTTTTTTTCTTTTTATTTTATGATCGTTCTCACGAGAATATAGGCAATGGTGGGAAAGAAAGTGAAAGCTTCCCATTCCCTTATCTAGCATAAATAACACCCGTTCGTACGAATGCTTTTACTGTCCTGGAATAATTGTACTATTTGAGTAAAGTGGTCCTTTGTTGATTTTTTCGAAGAAGAGTAGCTTCTGGCTTGCTTGTAAGGGGCATATATTCAGCCTTGTTAAAAATTGGCCCACACGCATAGTTTATTGCTTGCGTACGTGAATGAATAGTACCCTAAAATTTTATAACCCATGACAAACGTTGACTGTCATTTGAGGCGGAGTAGATATTTCCCAGACCCTTAAAGTTATTTTATGACCGATCTGAGATAATAGTGCCAATTCACGGTTATCGGCGGGCATTGGTTTGCAAGCAGGTGCAAAATTTAGAAACAGCTGTCCCTGCTATCTGACCACGTGATTGAGAGGAGGGGACGCGAGCGATGACCATATTTGGTCATGAGAGAGGGTGACTGTTGCATTGCCCAATGAGATGGACCTAGTAGCGGGAGAGAAAGGGGGAAGCAGTAGTCTTCCTAGTATTTGGTGCCCCTTTTGTTTGTTTGCAGAGGAGCATGCAATTCGGTTTGGAGATGAGGTAGTTCCCCGCTAGCTATCTAACGAAGAGGATGTGAGAAGAAATAGTACCTATTAGTTCGTAACATGTCGCTGTCCTGCCTTTTCCTGACATGAAGTCAAGTCCCAAACTCAAGTCTCAGCGAATTTTCTTTCAGCCCCGTGCCCTCTCGGAGGAATAGAAGTGGAATCGGGTGAAGAGAAACCTATTAGTTCGTAACATGTCGCTGTCATGCCTTTTCCTGACATGAAGTCAAGTTCCAAACTCAAATCTCAGCGAATTTTCTTTCAGCCCCGTGCCCTCTCGGAGGAATAGAGGTCGAGGCAAATGGTATTTGTGCTTTGCAGCCGAAATCGTGTTATCAACTGGTAGACGCGAGTACTCCAGAGAAACTGTAGAATGTCTATAGGAATCAATACTCACCTGTGTGCTTGGAACTAGTATTATGTGTCAAGCCAGTGTCGCTATTTTTGAAAAGAGACCAGAATGGTGATTTTAATGATCTGGTTAGCTGTAGTATCAACTATTCCCAAGATTATCCATAATTATTGTGATAATGAAAAATATACTACTTGGAGCTCGGAGGTAAGCTACTCTCAATGTGTTGTTAAGTAACTGAGTATAGTGCATAATAAGTTGTTATGTTTTTATAAATAAGTGTACCTATTATCGGATGTTTTACGTCCCTAAGAATGATATTAAATTACAAATACTCTTGTCCTTCACTAAGTGTACGTAGTTTAATTACTGTCGATCTAATATGAAGAAGAAGTAATTGTTAGTAAATCTCACTTCAACATACATTGTATCTTCATCGAAGTGAGAGTGAGTATTATTTAAGTAAATAAAAGGGATTTTTTTTTATGTGAAAACAAGTTGTTATTGATACATACCATTTCAACATGTCTTATACTCTTACTCTGTTTAGCAGAATTTAAAAAAAAAAAAAAAAAAAAAAAAGGAAGAAAATGTATACTTCATGTTGTTTTATTTAGAAATTCATGTTAGACTTGATTAGAGATGATGAATATAAACCTTCTTATTAGTTTTCTTTTCACTATTAAAATGTTAAGATGGAACTAAGTTTTTAAGTGATAATTTAACTCAAAGTTAAATCCTTGTTGCATTTAGTCTTGAATAAAAATAGTTTTTTTTAATTAAAGTTTTAAATTTCTAAATACAGGATTGGTTTAGTATAATTATGTGATAATTTTTGAAATTGTAGAGATTCTTCTAAATGTTTATAAGAAAAGTAAATATTTCATTTGATTTCTTACTCATTAAATTTAAAGTAATTTTATAAGGATTATACCTACCTCTACATAAACTGATTTACAAGACTATATTTTTCTAATACTAATCACTATACGAAATTGGCCAAAATATCATTGTTGATTTCTGGGGTGTTTATTTTTATTATTTCTTGTGTTTTAGTTTTTTCAAAATTAGATCTTTCTTTGCCTTCTTGAAAATAAGAAGGATTTCAGGGTCTTTCTTTTCTCTTTTGTAATGTTAGATTGAATCTTGTATTTTTAAATTATGAGTATGAGTTTAATATCTCAGGAATCAACGTTGATAAATGTTGGGTTCTACTGCAGATCAAGGTTTAGTACTTGAGACTGGGTCAAATTGAGAATCCTGTTGTGTTTTTTTCTTATTTACTTGTAATCATTAAATTTTAAAAGAATCTTAAATAATATTTGTGTTTATCCTTTTAATCGTTTTAATTTGTCTTTTAGTTTATTTATTTTAGTGATTTCTTAATGTTAACTGGTGTAATCTTAATTTAATTAATTCTTTTTTTTTATATAAGCAATTAATTTAATTAATTAAATCAACAACAAGATTCATGTGATTGGAAATTTGACCCAAATCTCATTAAATTCTTTAATAAAGCTGAAGAATATTTATTGATCCATAATAACTAAGTTTAATTTGCTGAGTAGAAGTTGCAATTAATTAAAGTAATGATCTGTAGCAGAAGTTTAATAAAAAGAACCCAACAACATAAATGGTGCCGTGTGTGAAAAGCCTGATTATTGTGGCACAATAAGTATAAAAATAGTACTATGAAGTAGAGCCTATTTATTACAACAATAGCCTGAATTTTGATATATATTTACTATATTAAGAGTGAAACGAAATGAAAATATATGTGTTTTGTGATTTTATTGTGTATTATGTTTGATTATTTTAGTGTATGTTATGCATAAGCAATAGGGGTGTACATAGCTTACTAATTTCAAATGCTTTTTTTTTAGTTAGGCAATTTTACCGGGTTTTCAAAAAACTATTTATTTTGAAATTTTTACTGTTATATTTACATTTAAATGAGTGTTTGGGCTTACTGAGTAAATTATATGCCAATATAAGTTATGTATTTATGTATTTTTTATTTATTTTTTTTTCTCTCTTTCTTGGGCATCTGAGAATTAAGTAGCAGTTAAATTACTTTATTTTCTATTATTTTATTTTTAATTCGGTGTGAAGTTTTGCCTAAAAATGACAGAAAACCAGCATTTCAAGGAGCTCGCTCTTATTCAGAAAAAGAGTGCTTTAATCGAAAATGTCAGTCTTATTCCCCCTTTTAGTGGCGAAGGCAACTCTTGCTCATTTACTGAATTTTTGGAAAAGTATGAGCAGTTGTCCGAGTTCTTTAATTGGTCAGAGGATGAAAAAAAATTTGCCCTACTAAGTAGATTAAGTGGGAATGCTGCTAGGATATATAAATTGCACCGCACTAAGGGAACTGTAGAAATAATTAAAGTACTTAAAGAGAGATATACGCAAGAGCTAGCCCCTGATATTGCTTTGACCCAATTTTTGAATTTTAAACAAAATCCCCATATGCCTGTTCAGGAATTTTACGACAGAGCATATGATTTGTCCCTTAAAGCATTAGTAGTCGAAAGTGTAGAACAGAATGTTGCTGATAAAAGCAGGGAAGCTCTACTGCATTCTATGTTATTAAGTAATTTAGTTCCTGAGATAAGAAGAGGAGTTATAACTAGGTGCCCTAAGACACCTGTTGAAATTTTAGAATTTGCCCTCCTTGAGGAAAAGAGTGTTAATCCTTTATATAACATGCAGGTAGAGAATATCAACCCTTTTTTCCCCCAAATTGCCCAGCAAAGTGTTGCATGTGCTGCTATCCAGCCAAGTCACCCTAATCAGTCAGAGCAGGAGATTAGTAAACTGCGGGAGCAGGTAGAAGCTCTTACTAGTAAATTAGAGAGATTTTTAGAGGGTAGCAATCAGCAAAGAGACTTGCACACTACTGAGAGGCCTCAGTATAGAGAATTAATCTGTTACGTGTGTTCCCAAACTGGGCACATAGCCAGATTTTGCCCACAAAACCAAAATGCTAATAGAGGGAACTTTCAGAATTTTAGAGGAAAAGGTAGGGGTAGTTATTCTCAGTCCCACCAAAATCGCAGGGGTGGATATAATAATTACAGAGGTAGAGGGGATAGAAATAATATTAATGGTGTAAATATAGAAAGCGAGAATGTTCAAAGCTCAATTAGTGAAGGGAATAATCAAAACAATTCTTTAAACAGGTAAGGGCTGGTGTCGATTTGGTCGAATCGTCTCCATCAAGGCCTCTAGACCTCCCAATTATTTTTAGTATGTTTTCACCCCAGTCTTATCATTTACCTACTGTCTTCATAAATGTAAATAATGTGTTTTTTAATGCGCTGTGTGATACAGGATCTGCTATAAATATTTTAAGTAATACAATACTTAATGATTTAGATTCTTATGAAATTGTAGAGTGCAATACCCCTATTTTAACGGTGACTGGCGAGAGAGTGCTTTTAAACCATAAAATTTCCTTAAATTTTAAATTTAATAATTTATTATGTCAGTCTGAGTTTTTTATTGTCCACGGTAAGTTGGCCGATGAGTTTAGTGCAATTTTGGGGATGCCCTTTTTAAGTAAATATCAGGCTGTAATTAATTGTAAAAATAACAATGTGGTTTTAGATGTTCCTACTGAAACGCAGTGTAAGCAAATAGTGGAGAGTCATATGTCAAATGTTTCACCTGTGAAAAATTCTAGAGAAAAAAGTGTTGTAAATAGTATCAGTGTAAATAGTGTAGGTTTAGAGAATAATTATGTAAATACTTGTAATGTGCAATCTAAAGGCAGGCAAAGTTCTGAGAGTGGACAGAGAAGTAAGTGTAGTAATAAGAGTACTCCTAGGAAAAGTGTAAACAAAAAGAGTAAGGAATGTGTAAAAGAAAAATTTGGGAATCTGGGTAGTGGAAATGAGACGGTTCAGGGTAATAGGTATCCCATTATGGAGGAAAGGGTAGACTCAAGCATAACATTTAATGCGAAAGAGTCAGAAAGTGAAATTGCTCAGGTTTTTTGTTTGCAAAGTATACCAGGGAGTAACTCAAGTACTAATGAGTATGAAATTAATGAGAATAATGTGCCTTTAGACCTTAGCCAGCAATCAGCGAGTCAAATTGTACAGGAAAAGTCAATCTATGTTCACGAAAATCTTTACATATCTGAGGATAATGAAAATGAGTTAGAAAATAGAGCAAATCAGACTAATGAGTTAGGCATTGTTGATAATAATAATAACAGAAATAGTGAAAGTACTTCCTTAGCTATTTTATGCGAGAGAATTTCTGTTCCCCCCCAGTCAAAATTAATAGCTGAAGTTAAATGTAATAGAAATAATTTTATAAAAGATAAAGATGTACTAATATTAGAACCTTTAGCGAAGAATTTAAGCCAAGGGCTTCTTATTTCTCGAGCCATTTGTACTCCAGAACATGGCCTTTTTGTTTCGCTTGCTAATTTTTCGGATAAAACTGTTAAGCTAGGAAAAAATACTTATGTTGCTAAAATTCAGAAATGTGTAGATAAATCTAATATACCCTTAAATAATAATAATATAACTTGTAATGTAAATTTAACCACTCCAATAGCTGACTTTGATCACGCTGATCTCACTTGGAGCTCTGATATTGATTTAAGCCATCTAGACCCCCCCTTAAAATCTAAAATACAAGAATTTTTAGACCAAAATAAAGATGTGTTTGCAGCTTCTGTCCTAGACTTACCAGGCTGTAATACCATACCCCATGTTGTAAATTTAACCTCTGATAAACCTGTAAAATCCAAAGCTTATAGAGTCCCATATAAATTACGCCAGGAAATGGAAGATCAACTTAATATTTTACTGCAAGCTGAAATTATTTCCCCGTCTATGTCTGAATTTGCTTCACCAGTTATTCTTGTAGAAAAAGCAGATGGTTCTTATAGGTTAGCTGTTGATTTTCGTAAACTTAACAAGAATCTTGTCAAAGATGCATATCCTATCCCAAACATTACTGACTCTGTTGATGCGTTAAGTGGAGCTAAATTTTTTTCAACACTAGATTTAACTAGTGGCTTTTTTCAACAGGTCATAAGACCCGAAGACAGGCATAAAACTGCTATTATCACGCATAAAGGTCTTTTTGAGTGGAATAGAAATTGTTTTGGGTTGTCCAATTCAGGCAATAGTTTTCAGAGGCTAATGAATGCCATTTTTGGAGATTTAGGAAATCTAGGAATTTTAGTGTATATAGATGATATTGTCATTGCTTCTTCTGATGTAGAATCCCATTTTGAAAAACTTAAATTAGTATTTGATAGACTAAGACAACATAAACTGAAACTTAAGCCCAGTAAATGTAATTTTCTTTCAAACAAAATACAGTATCTTGGCTTTGAAATTAATAGCGGGCAAGTATCCCCGGTTAATAAAAATATTGAGATAATAGAAAAATTGCAACCACCTACTAATCGTAAAGGTGTCAGGTCTTTTATTGGAACCCTATCATTCTATAGGCGTTTCATACCTGATTTCACAAAAAGGGCATTAAATTTAATCGATTTGACTAAGGAAACTGGACATTTTGCCTGGACAAAAGAAGCCCAGGAGGAATTTGAAGATTTAAAAAAGGCTTTAATATCTAAACCGTGCCTAGTATTGCCTGATTTTACTAAAGAATTTTATCTATATACAGATGCGAGTGGAGAAGCACTGGGTGCTGTTTTGTCACAATTGGATGATGAAAATAAAATTCATCCAGTGGCGTTTGCCAGTAGGCGACTAAAAGGTGCAGAGACAAGATATTCTGCCACTGAGAGAGAACTTCTCGCTCTGGTTTGGGCGACTAGTCATTTTAAGTGTTATCTAGCTAACACTCATTTTAACATTTTTACTGATCATGCCCCCCTCACTTTTATGTTAAAAATTCATGACCCCACTTCACGTATAGCCAAATGGGTATGTACTCTTTCAGATTTTGATTTTACTATTAAATATATTAAAGGGAAATGCAATAGTGTAGCAGACTTTCTATCTAGATTTGCTAAAATTGATGAAACACCTGAGATTAGTAAGAGTAATTTTTGTATTCAAGTAGAAAAAGAAACTACTTTTGTTCCCCATTCAAATTTAATTGAGAAAATTAGTGAATTACAAAAAATTGATAAGAAATGTTGTGAAATAGCTAGAAAATTAGACAAAAATATAGATATAGCACCTAAATACATGAAGTTTTTTTTTAGAGATGATATTCTTGTATGTGAGGACACCAGAGATTCAAGTGTAATAAATAATCCTATTAAGTTAGTAGTTCCTAGGGACATGATTGAGCAAGTGTTCGCTCTAACACACGATTCTCTAGCGGCTTGTCATCAAGGGTTTAAGAAAACGATTGACCGCATCCGGGAGCACTTTTACTGGCCCGGAATGTCGGCCGATGTCAAGCATCTAGTAGAGTCTTGTATTAGTTGCCAGCAGAAGAGAGCGTATAAACCAGATCAGCAGGCACCCCTTCAACGGATGCCTACACCTGAATTTCCCATGAACAAAGTTCACCTAGACCTAATTGGCCCATTACCGGTCACGTTTTCTGGTAACACCCATATTGTTACGTATATAGACTCGTTTACTAAATGGCCAGAGGCCTATGCTGTTAGCTCTACCACGTCTGATGTTATCGCAGATACACTTGCCGATTTCATTTCACGTTATGGCGCTCCTGTGTATATTGCGACAGATAATGGAAGAAATTTAATATCGGAAGCGATTGAGCATGTATATAAAATGTTTGGTATTAAACATATAACTACATCTGCCTTTCACCCAGCCTCGAATGGACAGATTGAACGGCAGAATAAAACTTTAAAAAACGCACTCAGTCACATTGTAAATGAGAACCAGTCAGACTGGGATACTAAACTAAAATTTGCCCTGTTAGCGATGCGTTCGGCTGTGCATTCTTCGACTAAATTAACTCCCGCAGCAGTTTTATATGGCAGAAACTTAAATCTACCATATAATCTATTTTCGCAGTCGCCGAGGTTTAGCTATAACGACGCCCCGTCTTTTTGTGAATTATTAATACCCGCACTCCAAAAGATATATGCTGAGGTGTATGATAATTTAGTTAAGGTGTCTGAAAGCCAGGAAAGGTACAGAGAAAAAACTGCAGTCGTTAAGGATTTAAAAGTAGGCGATAGAGTCTGGTTATTTAACCCATCCATCACTGCTGGAAATACGAAAAAATTGTCAAAATTAAATAACGGACCATTTACTATAATTGAGAAGCTCAGTGAAGTTAATTTTAAGATAGCATTAATTGCTAATCCTTCTAAAACTCAAGTTGTCCATGTAGACCGCCTCACTTTATTTAAAGATAGGCATATTTCAGGTGTAAATGAACAAAGTGGATACGATATTGTAGACCAAAACAAACGCCAAACTCTGATATCAACTACGAATGATTCGAATCATTCTCAATTCAATTTCACTACGCGAAGGAAAAGGAATCGATTCATAAATAGATTTCCCCCTCCCATTCCATGTCAAGGAACCAGCCAACCTGCAGTGCAATCTACGAGCAGACGACAAGAGCGTAGCGAGGAAACGGTTGGTGGGTTGCTCTCAGAAGCACGGGAAAATACGGAAGTAATAGCGAGCGCTGATAGCTGTGAGGGAGTAAGGCAGGTAGGAACGCCTAATGATTCGGAGCGCGTGAGTCGTTCGCGAGATCGTAATGGCGTCTGTTTATCTAGGCAAAACAAATCGTATTCGATTCCGAGAACTGAGTATGCGTTTCGAAAAAGGGATTCGCGACCGAATTATAAATTTTAGGGCGGTTTAACTTTATTTTTTTTAGATTGTATATAAATACTTGTGATTTTAGTTATTTTAGGAAGGTTTTATGCGCGAATTAGCTAAAATTTAAGTAATTTTCGAGCCTCGATATCGTTTGTTTTGATTTGGTTCCGCTGTTATTTAATGTGGATTTCCGCCAGTTCCGTATTTTCTCTCGGTGATTTATGGATTATTTCGATAGATTTAGACCGTGTAAGTGCTCCGCCCCCTATATGTGTTCTTTTTTTTTTTTTTAGCGGGTTTTAGCGCTAATTTTGGGGACTTAGAGAGATTTCGGGTCAGGAAATTTTGGAGTAGAGATTTGGTAGCAGTACATGTGATGCTTGCGTATTCCTACTGCCCCCGTTTTGTATATAGTATAGGTACTGTTAGGAATGTAGTTCATCTTTTATTTTTATTTTTTTCTTTTTTTGCATTTCTTTTAACTTTGTATTTTTTTTGGATATTTTTGATATTAGTTCTCTATTTGGGAAGTGGGGATTTAAGATACAGGTAGTGTACACCCCACAGCCCACAGATATATTATCTGGTTTATGTGTATTATATATGTATATAGTTTGTTTATATAGTCTGTTTTGTTATTTCATGTGATTTTCTAACAATATACCCATTGTTTGTGTAAATTGGGTATTTTAAAAAAATTAGTGGTACTTGTCAATGAAATTGGCGAACTCTCTTGTGAAATTATCAGTTCATTTTAAGTATTATGTGTAGCATTTTATGAATTTTTTTAGTTACTATTAGTATATGGAATATTTACCCATTGATAATAACTAAGGCAGACAATTATCAGTCTAGGCTACACAAGGTAACCTATATAATTATAATGCTGTGATATAAAATGCCCATGCACTTATGTAATACTGTGTCACCGATACAAGTCATTGAACTGTTTTTTTGTTTATATGCACATGTTATGCCACTGAATATAAACAGATATTAGTGCTATTTTTTTTTTATGTGTACCCTATATATGTACTGAAAGGTTATTGCTATTTTTATTTTGTTTATGTGTATACAAAATGTTATCGTGCTATTATATGTATATATCTGTGATACCTACAGCTGGCAAGTAGTATATCTATTGTTTTTTTTCAGAAATTGATTGTTTCGGTCCTTTGGCTCTATCCTGCTCACAGGATTCAAAATTTAAAAAAAAAAAAAAAAAAAAAAATTTAATTTTTTTATTTACTGGACAACTCTTCCTTGCATTCTACTTGTGAAAAATTTTTTTTTAGGGATTTTTTTTTTCTTTTTACAGAGGTGTTAGCAGATAGGGATATCCCAGTGTGTTGGTATTCTTGACGGTATAGCAGATGTGCAGATTTAATTAAGTATGCCAGGTATATAGTGTAGATTTTAATAGCATCTTAGGCCCTAGTATATGTTTAATTTCTAGATGTTTTGCCCAAGCTTCAACTTAGCATTTCCGGTGTGCAGAGTTGGTGTGGTAGCTTAGTAGGGTGAGGTTATCAACTTTTCGGGTCGTCGTCTGATCTGTTCTAGGCGATTATCTTTATTCTACTTTTCAACCGGGGTACTGCATTGTTTTTTTATTTAATCTTTTCTTTCATTTTGGATTTAATTTTAAATTTTTTTAGGACTTTCTTTAACTGACCTTATGTGGTCATTTAGCTAAAAAAATAAAATTCTTGTTTTTGTTCAAAACTAATAATGTTTATTTTTTTTTCAACGAGGGGGAGCTCTTGTTATGTTTTTTTTTTTTTTTTTTTTTTTTTAGTAATATTTTTTTTTTGTATAAAGTATTTTAATATTCCAAATTTAAAAAGAACTCTTGTTAAGATATTTTTAATACGGCTTTTTATAATGCTCTATGTATCTAATATTTAAAATTATTCTTCTTTTTTTTTCTTAGTAGCGAAAACCCTGGACATTTCCTTTTTTTTCTTTTTATTTTATGATCGTTCTCACGAGAATATAGGCAATGGTGGGAAAGAAAGTGAAAGCTTCCCATTCCCTTATCTAGCATAAATAACACCCGTTCGTACGAATGCTTTTACTGTCCTGGAATAATTGTACTATTTGAGTAAAGTGGTCCTTTGTTGATTTTTTCGAAGAAGAGTAGCTTCTGGCTTGCTTGTAAGGGGCATATATTCAGCCTTGTTAAAAATTGGCCCACACGCATAGTTTATTGCTTGCGTACGTGAATGAATAGTACCCTAAAATTTTATAACCCATGACAAACGTTGACTGTCATTTGAGGCGGAGTAGATATTTCCCAGACCCTTAAAGTTATTTTATGACCGATCTGAGATAATAGTGCCAATTCACGGTTATCGGCGGGCATTGGTTTGCAAGCAGGTGCAAAATTTAGAAACAGCTGTCCCTGCTATCTGACCACGTGATTGAGAGGAGGGGACGCGAGCGATGACCATATTTGGTCATGAGAGAGGGTGACTGTTGCATTGCCCAATGAGATGGACCTAGTAGCGGGAGAGAAAGGGGGAAGCAGTAGTCTTCCTAGTATTTGGTGCCCCTTTTGTTTGTTTGCAGAGGAGCATGCAATTCGGTTTGGAGATGAGGTAGTTCCCCGCTAGCTATCTAACGAAGAGGATGTGAGAAGAAATAGTACCTATTAGTTCGTAACATGTCGCTGTCCTGCCTTTTCCTGACATGAAGTCAAGTCCCAAACTCAAGTCTCAGCGAATTTTCTTTCAGCCCCGTGCCCTCTCGGAGGAATAGAAGTGGAATCGGGTGAAGAGAAACCTATTAGTTCGTAACATGTCGCTGTCATGCCTTTTCCTGACATGAAGTCAAGTTCCAAACTCAAATCTCAGCGAATTTTCTTTCAGCCCCGTGCCCTCTCGGAGGAATAGAGGTCGAGGCAAATGGTATTTGTGCTTTGCAGCCGAAATCGTGTTATCAACTGGTAGACGCGAGTACTCCAGAGAAACTGTAGAATGTCTATAGGAATCAATACTCACCTGTGTGCTTGGAACTAGTATTATGTGTCAAGCCAGTGTCGCTATTTTTGAAAAGAGACCAGAATGGTGATTTTAATGATCTGGTTAGCTGTAGTATCAACTATTCCCAAGATTATCCATAATTATTGTGATAATGAAAAATATACTACTTGGAGCTCGGAGGTAAGCTACTCTCAATGTGTTGTTAAGTAACTGAGTATAGTGCATAATAAGTTGTTATGTTTTTATAAATAAGTGTACCTATTATCGGATGTTTTACGTCCCTAAGAATGATATTAAATTACAAATACTCTTGTCCTTCACTAAGTGTACGTAGTTTAATTACTGTCGATCTAATATGAAGAAGAAGTAATTGTTAGTAAATCTCACTTCAACATACATTGTATCTTCATCGAAGTGAGAGTGAGTATTATTTAAGTAAATAAAAGGGATTTTTTTTATGTGAAAACAAGTTGTTATTGATACATACCATTTCAACATGTCTTATACTCTTACTCTGTTTAGCAGAATTTAAAAAAAAAAAAAAAAAAAAAAGGAAGAAAATGTATACTTCATGTTGTTTTATTTAGAAATTCATGTTAGACTTGATTAGAGATGATGAATATAAACCTTCTTATTAGTTTTCTTTTCACTATTAAAATGTTAATGTGGAACTAAGTTTTTAAGTGATAATTTAACTCAAAGTTAAATCCTTGTTGCATTTAGTCTTGAATAAAAATAGTTTTTTTTTAATTAAAGTTTTAAATTTCTAAATACAGGATTGGTTTAGTATAATTATGTGATAATTTTTGAAATTGTAGAGATTCTTCTAAATGTTTATAAGAAAAGTAAATATTTCATTTGATTTCTTACTCATTAAATTTAAAGTAATTTTATAAGGATTATACCTACCTCTACATAAACTGATTTACAAGACTATATTTTTCTAATACTAATCACTATACGAAATTGGCCAAAATATCATTGTTGATTTCTGGGGTGTTTATTTTTATTATTTCTTGTGTTTTAGTTTTTTCAAAATTAGATCTTTCTTTGCCTTCTTGAAAATAAGAAGGATTTCAGGGTCTTTCTTTTCTCTTTTGTAATGTTAGATTGAATCTTGTATTTTTAAATTATGAGTATGAGTTTAATATCTCAGGAATCAACGTTGATAAATGTTGGGTTCTACTGCAGATCAAGGTTTAGTACTTGAGACTGGGTCAAATTGAGAATCCTGTTGTGTTTTTTTCTTATTTACTTGTAATCATTAAATTTTAAAAGAATCTTAAATAATATTTGTGTTTATCCTTTTAATCGTTTTAATTTGTCTTTTAGTTTATTTATTTTAGTGATTTCTTAATGTTAACTGGTGTAATCTTAATTTAATTAATTCTTTTTTTTTATATAAGCACTTAATTTAATTAATTAAATCAACAACAAGATTCATGTGATTGGAAATTTGACCCAAATCTCATTAAATTCTTTAATAAAGCTGAAGAATATTTATTGATCCATAATAACTAAGTTTAATTTGCTGAGTAGAAGTTGCAATTAATTAAAGTAATGATCTGTAGCAGAAGTTTAATAAAAAGAACCCAACACTAGAAGAATATTGTCTTCCTTATCTGGACGATACAGCAGTATTTTCCAACATTTGGGAGGAACATCTCATACATTTAAGGACAGTCTTAATTAGGATTAAGGAGGCTAGGTTGAAAATTAAAATTGCAAAATGTAAATTCGCACAAAGGACAGTAAAATATCTCGGACATATTGTCGGGGAGGGGCAACGAAAACCTTCAGATGTCAAAATCAGGACTATCGTAGATCTGCCAATACCGAGAAACAAAACTGAAATAAGGAGATTCTTGGGAATGACAGGTTATTATGCCCGGTACATAAAAAATTATGCCGACATCGTTGAACCTCTTACGAGTGCTTTAAAAGGAAAAAACAAAAGGGAAAAAATAGTTTGGAACAGCGAAATGGGGGAAGCGTTCGAGAAATTAAAAAAGAAATTAACTGAAGATCCCGTGCTATACGCCCCCAATTATGAATCCGAATTTATAATACAAACGGATGCTTCAGAAAAGGCTATGGGTATAATACTGCCCAGAGACAAGGCTCAGAAGAGCATCCGATACTTTTTCTAAGTAGGAAATTCACAGACGTAGAAAAGAATTTTAGCGCTTCAGAACGCGAATGCTCCGCTATAATTTTTGCAATAAAGAAACTAAGACATTATATTGACGGTCAGAAGTTTTCTATACAAACCGACCATAATCCTTTAATATTCTTAAAGAATAACGCAGGCAATAACCCTCGCCTTTTACGTTGGGCACTCACCCTGCAACCCTATCATTACGCTATAAAACATCGTCCAGGAAAGGACATACCCCATGTGGATTATTTAAGTAGGATAGAGTAAAATCTATCAGAAAATCCATTTGTATATATGTTTTGATGCTAATTATCTGTATTTTGTAATTTATAATTGTGTACTTTATTGTGTAGATAAATTAAACGGATACCGAAGGGAAAGATCCTGTTAAATGAAAAAAAAAACAGAAACAAACTAAAGGGATTTTAAAGATTTAAAAATATATCGGGGCCACCCAAGTTTAATGAGCTAACCTTTCCCTTACAGATATTGTGTCTTGCAGCCCAATATCAGACTGGCGGAAGGGGTGTTGTGATGAATTTCGTTCCCACGCTTCCAAAATTACCCCCCACGACGGGAATCCCGGAGAATTCTCAGAAGGAGAAATACATCTTTCTCCACTCTCAAAGTAGACATAAGAAAGTCAGCCGATTTCAATAAAGCACTTAAGTGAACTCTTCGATTAATGCACAAGGTCGATCCGCTGATTTTAGACCCCACGGAAGTTGAGCCTTTGAAGTGTTGAGAGAGACCGCATGGCGATGATTTCCACAAGTAAGAGAAAGATATTTCTCCAAGGCGACCGCTGTGCAAGAATGAGGAGGCGGGTCATCCCAAGGAATGATGGATGAGGGAAAACGGGATAAATAGAGCGAGGGGATGCTCTAAGGGACTTCTTTTGCTGTTCGGATGCGGAGCGTTAGAGACGGGGGAGTTGGCCCTCGCACTCAGAAAGAGTAGTGACCAGTGTTTGACTCTTGGAGAAGAATTAATAGGCGGTTAATGCCTATGTGGAAGAACTTGTGGAGAACAACTCCTGATAAACTTTTATCATATTAACGAGTGGCGGTAAAGCCATTTCAAATTCAATACGAACAATCTTTTCAATCTGTTGTGGAGAACCCATCTTTTATTTTGTTATAAGTGGAATGGATTTCCTTGTAATGAACTAAATAAATTCTAGTGACATCTGATCCAGCCTCTTGCCGCTATTTTTCGACCCGCTACCACACAACGCCGACTGGAGGTATTATATTACCTTAATTTTTCTTTTATTGAAATTATATAAAAAGTTTTTTGTTCTATAGTTATTAGTTTTTAAAATTTAATATATTTAAAAATTGTTTTATTTATTGTTATTTTTTTAAATAATAAAAAATAATTTAAAGATGTATATTTAACCAGTATTCGAAAATGAGGTTTTCGCCAAATTGACATTGGAAAAAAAATTGTTTCAAACCTAATAAGTATATGACATCTGCGCCATATTCATATCTAATGCATGCAAATAATATAAATAAATAATGTACACAATAATGTAAAGAAACATATTTAAAAAATTTCTAATCTGGTATGTTTTAAAATTACGCCATGTTGCCGTTACTTCTAAAAAGATTAAGTTGCACTATATTGCGAGTGAAAGTTATTAAGCTGAATTTAATAATCATACCTTTTGACTTTTTATAACTTATTTCGTGTAACAGAATTACAATGTAATTTTAAAAACAGACAATTCAATTACAGAAACAAAAAGGTATCCTCCCCCCCCCCCCCCAAAAAAAAAAAAAAAAAAAAAAAAAAAAAAAAAAAAAAAAAAAAAAAAAAAACTCGACACATTTAGGGTTGTTTAATAAACAAACTCATCTCAAGATGGTACTAACTTCCCCATTTTTGACATGGACTCGCTCTTTTCGCCCATGCGCAGTTCTGTCCAGTTTCCTCTCAAACGTGGTTCATCAGTACGTTTCACGTCGTTTTATATTACTTATGTATCGAATTATGGGAAAAAGTTTTAAATCAGGAGAACCCAGTTATGGAATATCATTCATTTTAAAAAGGTCTGCTAACTGCATTTTGATGAAATGTAAGTAGATAATTGTAAGTTAGATAATTTTTCAGGGATGTTTTTAATATATTTCTCATTGCTCTGCAATACTCATTTACAATGTTAGTCAGTTATGTTGGAATAAATTTTTATAATCACGTGAAAATGATTATGAAAGATTAGTCTTTTTAAAAAGTACTAATGGAGGGATTTTGATGAGACATACATTTTTAGTTAGATGAATTTTCAGGAGTAGTTTCTGTAAATTGCATATGGTTATGTCGTTTTATAATAAAACTTACTGTAAAAAATCAAAGGATCGTCTGAAAGAGAAGACCAGCATAGCGGGCGATGCCTGCTAGTTTAACATAAAAGAACTGTGTTAATACCATGTTTTCAATTTATTGTACGTAAAAAGAGAATCCGTTAACCGGTTACAAAAGCATTTTTGAATACAATTTACTTATGGTAAATGTGTGAAAAATCAATGCTTATTAAAAGGTATGTTTTGATGTATTTTTCTTAAGTATAATAGACATTATTCAATAATAAATATTATTTTAAATCTCGTTTCATCCAACAAAATCTATTTCTGTAGGTGAGTGAAGAGTCGATTCAACATGTCGACAGAGATTCGACTCTGCGAAATGAGCCGAAAAGCTCAGGCGTATGAAACCTAGAGTAATGTCTGAAATTCGGCAGCCTGATGTCGCCGCCAGCGCCATCTGTTGGTCGAAATTCGAACTATTTTAAGAAAGTGCATATCTAAAAATTTACTGATATTTTTATAACAATGCAGCAAACCGCACATTTTTATCACAAACTGTTTTTTAGTTATTTACATTCAAAATGGATCAGTCATTTACTGGACACCCTGTATATGTATATGTAAGTTGTATACATGCATAATTAATTAAATACATAAATATAAATAACAAAAAATATAATATTTTTTAACTAAATCGTGTATTCTACTAAATATAAAAAACAGTGATTTTTTTTCTATAACCTTGTCCAGCGGCACGCCAAATTAATTTATTCTAATTTACAAATAGCAGACAAATATTAAGAAAATTTCGTTACAACCAAACAATCAAAAACAGAACTTTTGCTCAATAACCCAAGAAAGACGGATGGAGTTTCAAAATCAATACTCAAAGACACGAAGTCACGTCGACAAATAATGGATTGGAGAAACAAGAACTGTGCGCTTAACTTCAGTGGTTTTCTTTGCCAAGTATTACATTGATAAGGCGACATGTTTTTACCTTTTTTTTTTAGTTTTTTAACCGCAATCCGTACAAGTTTTGAAGAGATAGAAACTTACGATTTTCCTATATTTTTTGTAGTATGTTTTTAAAAATTGTGAATGTATATAATAACTATTTCTTATTAAAACTGTACTTCTAGTTGAATTTTTTCATTCGTATTTTAGGTAGCTTTCGTAACAAATACTATAACGATATCATCGTAGAAACTCGATTGCGTTTCTCGCCAAGCTAAACAAATAACATTGCAAACATAGAAACTCGACTGGGTTTCTTGCCACACTAACAAAAAACAAAAAGAATAAAAGGGTAAATGAAAAGGAAATTTCTACCAATTGATGTCAAACGATTTAAATATATACATGTATATACATATATACAGGGTGATTTTAAATTGTTTTTACAACAAAAGAGGCTTGATAGTGCACATCAAGACAAACAATATTAAATAGGACAGAAAGGGTCCCAAACATTTTCCGAAGGAGAAAGCCGTCGTTAAAGTTTACGGTCCAAAAATTCAAATAAACATAAAAAAACCGAAAAATCGGTTGACTGATTTGCGGTTTTCAATAAAACTATTCTTTATGTCGCTCTTATCTTGAAAATGAATTATAAAGATAAATTTCAAAAAATGCCGATAGAGGGCGCTTTAGACTTCAAGTAAAGAACAACTATTTTTTGCATCTCACTAAATGTTTTCGTAAGCTTAGACATAAATTTTAAACTCAAAATGCGAATAGTTCGGAGTGGTTAAGTAGCATAAACTAAACTGTGTTCAGAGGATTCAAATTTAAATGATTGTAAAAAAAGGAAAAATTGGTTGATTGATTTGTAGTGTTCACCAAAACTATTCTTTATGTCGGTATTTTCTTAAAACTAAATTATAGAGATAAATTTCAGAAAATGCCGATAGAGGGCGCTTTAGAGTTTGGAGTAACGGACAACTATTTTTTGCCGTTAATTTTTGCATCTCATTAAATGTTTCGTAAACTTAGACTTAAACTTAAATTTTGAACTCAAAATTTGAATAGTTGGGAGTGGGTAAGTAGCACAAACTGAACTGTGTTCAGAGGGTTCAAATATCAAATGATTATAAAAAACGGAAAAATTGGTCGCTTTGTTTGCGATTTTTGCTAAAACTACTCTTTAAATCAGTATTTTCTTGGAAATAAATTTTAAAGATAAATTTCACAAAATGCCGATAGAGGGCGCCTTAGTCTTTGGAATGGTGTTTAACTATTTTTAACCGTTATTTTTTTAAAATCGCATTAAATGCTTCCAAATACTTAGACTTAAATTTTGAGTTCAAATTATGAACATTGGGAGTATTTAAGTAGCGCAAAATTGAACTGTGTTCGAGGGGGGGGGGGGGGGGGTAAATTTCAACTCCTGAACACACTTCAGTTTGCGCTTCTTAACTCCTCCCAACGATTCAGAATTTTAGCTCAAAATTTAAGTTTAAATCTAAGCTTCCGAAAACATTTAATAAGCTTTTGCAAGCATTTAATTAGATAGAAAAAATAATCGTTAAAATTAGTTGTTGGTTACTGTGAAGTTTAAGACGTCCTGTAACGGAATTTTTTGAAATTTATCTTTAATTTTTTTTTTCAAGAAGATACTGACTTAATGAATAGTTTTATTTTAAACCGCAAATGAATCGACCAATTTTTCCGTTTTCTATAATTATTTGAAATTTGAACCTTCCCCCTCCCCCCCCCCCCTTGAAGACAGTTCAGTTTGTGCTACTTAACCATTTCCAACTATTCAGATTTTGAGCTCAAAATTTAAGTTTAAGTCTAAGCTTCCGAAAACAATTAATGAGATGCAAAAAATAACGGCAAAAATAGTTTTTCGTTACTCCAAACTCTAAAGCGCCCTCTATCAGCATTTCTTGAAATTTATCTTTATAATTTATTTACAAGACAATAGTGACATAAATAATAGTTTTAGTGAAAACCGCAAATCAATCGACCAATTTTTTTCGTTTTTTATGATTATATGAAATTTTGGACCCTAAATTTTAATAGTGGCTATCTCCATCGGAAAACGTTTGGAACCCTTGGTTTCCAATTTAATATTGTTTGTCTTGATCTGTACTATCACCCTCCTTTTTTTGTAAAAACAATTTAGAATCACCCTGTATATATATAAACAGTGAAACCTCCAAATAAGGGACACTCCGAATAAGGGACACCTCTGTTTAAACGACAAAACTTCCGGTCTAAGTCCCTTGGTATAGGACTTGTAATGAATAAGGAACCTCTGAATAAGGGACACTCGTAAATGAGATTAAAGAACCTGGTTCTTGCATTTCAAATAGCGAAATAGTTTGTGATGAAAATGAAAATGCAGATTTTTGTGAACTTATCAAACAGATAGACAGTCAAGTTGATACAGAGACATACGCCGCAATTAATGAGCATTTATTTACCCACAATTCTGATTCGATATCAGTGCGTTTATCTCCCACTGAAAGTAATATTGAAAACTGTGACGATGATTCTGAAAGTGGCGAATAAAAAAAAATTGTGAAATAAAGAACTTTACAGATACTTTTAGGCTGTTCTCAAATCCAAAATGGCAATTTTTAAGACATAAGTTTTAATTTATTTTTATTCAAAAATGCCTGAAACTATACCATTGATGTTCAAAAAATAAGCAATCGACCAATTTTTTCTATTAGCAAATGCAATCGATCTTTCAGAAAATATTTAAAAGTGAGCGGTTTGAACAAAATTCCCACGCGAAAGAAGAACAACTATTCAAGAAAGGGTAAAAAACGACTTTGCCACATGATCAAAATAGCCTCTAACTCAATAGATAATTTTTTTATCAAAAACTTGAAAGCACATTTCAATTTCATCTCACTTCCGTAGTCAAGCGTTCCAATTTTATAACTTTCCGTTTAAAAATGAATTTGTAAATGTGTCAAAACGTTTTCCGCTTACTGGGTAGAGCAGTTGAGAGATTTATTGCTTTAAAATACGCAAAACAGTAGATTTTTTTTCTTTTTTTGTAAATACTTCTAGTAATGAAAAACTAAATTTATAAATATGGAAAATTAACGCTTGAAAGGTTTGTACTTAAAAATTGAAATTCACAAAACAATCCCTTTTGATCGATAACCTCAAGTAAAATTCTTTTAAATGTTTTCATACTCTTTGCATGCATATAGTTTGCATAAAAATACAAATCATTTAACAATTTAGTAATCAATCTTTTCTTCCTTTTGTCTGATTAACGTACTTTATAACGTACTGAGTAATAGTAAATAGGAAACCAAGGGTCCCAAACGTTTTAAAAAGCAGGTAGCTGTCATTAAAGTTTAGGGTCCAAAATTTCAATTATACATAAAAAACGAAAAAAATGGTCGATTTATTTGCAGTTTTCACTAAAACTATTCTCTATGTTGGTATTTTCTTTAAAGTAAATTATAAAAATAAATTTCGAAAAATGCCGATACAGGGAGCTTTAGACTTTGGAGTAACGAACAACTACTTTTTGCCGTTATTTTTTGCATCTCATTAAATGGTTTCTGAAGCTTAGACTTAAACTTAAATTTTAAGCTTAAATTCTGAGTAGTTGGGAATGGTTAAGTATCACAAACTGAGCTCTGTTCAGAGGATTTAAATTTCAAATGATTATAACAAACTGAAAAATTGGTCGATTGATTTGCGGTTTTCACTAAAACTATTCTTTATGTCGGTATTTTATTGAAAATAAATTTTAAAGATAAATTTCAAACAATGTCGATAGAGGGCGCTTTAAACTTTGGAGTAACGAACAACTATTTTTTGTCGTTATTTTTTGCATCTGATTAAATGTTTTTGTAAGCTTAGATTTTAACTTAAATTTTGAGCTCAAAATCTGAATAGTTGGGAGTGGTTAAGTAGCACAAACTGAATTTTGTTCAGAGGGTTCAAATTTCAAATTATTATAAAAAACGGAAAAATTGGTCGCTTTGTTTGCGATTTAAAATAAAACTACTCTTTAAGTCAATATCTTCTTGAAAATAAATTTTAAAGATAAATTTCAAAAAAATCCATTAGAGGGCGCTTTAAACTTCAGAGTAACCAACAACTAATTTTAACCGTTGTTTTTTGTATCTAATTAAATGCTTGCAAATGCTTATTAAATGTTTTCGAAACATTAGATTTAAACTTAAATTTTGAGCTCAAACTCTGAATCGTTGGGAGAAATTAAGAAGCGCAAACTGAAGTGTGTTCAGGAGTTAAAATTCCCCCCCCCCCCTCCCTCTCGAACACAGTTCAATTTTGAGGTACTTAACCACTCCTAACGATTCAGAATTTGAGCTCAAAATTTAAGTCTAAGCATTTGAAAGCATTTAATGAGATAAAAAAAAAAAAAATAACGGTTAAAAATAGTTGTACGCTATTCCAAAGTCTAAGGCGTTCTCTATCGGCATTTTGTGAAATTTATCTTTAAAATTTATTTTCAAGAAAACACTGATTTAAAGAGTAGTTTTAGCGAACACCGCAAACGAATCAAACAATTTTTTCGTTCTTTGTAATCATTTGAAATTTGAACCCTCTGAACACAGTTCAGTTTGTGCTACTTAACCATTTCCAACTATTCAGATTTTGAACTCAAAAATTAAGTTTAAGTCTATAAGCTTACGAAAACATTTAATCAGACGCAAAAAAATAACGGCAAAAAATAGTTGTTTGTTACTCCAAAGTCTAAAGTGCCCTCTACCGACATTTTTTTTAATTTATAATTTATTTTCTATAAAATACCGACATAAAGAATAGTTTTAGTGTGAAAACCACAAATCAATCGACCAATTTTTCCGTTTTTTATAATCAGTTGAAATTTGAACCCTCTGAACACAGTTCAGTTTGTACTACTTAACCACTTTCAACTATTCAGGTTTTGCGCTCAAAATTTAAGTCTAAGCTTACGAAACCATTTAATGAGATGCAAAAAATAACTGCAAAAAGTAGTTGTTCGTTACTCCAAAGTCTAAAGCACCCTCTATCGGCATTTTTCGAAATTTATCTTTATAATTTATTTTACAGAAAATACGCAAATAAAGAATATTTTTTGTGTTAGCCGCAAATCAATCGATCATTTTTTTCGTTTTTTATGTATATTTGAAATTTTGGACCCTAAACTTTTATGGCGGCTACCTCCTTATGAAAACGTTTGGGACCCTTGGTTTCCTGTTTACTATTACTCGTCTTGATGTGTTCTATCACCCTCTAGCGTATGTACCATAAGTTTAGGGACATCCTGTATACTTCGAGTGCATTTGAATTTCCCCTTTAATGCTTTGTAAATTTTATATCCTTCTGAACGATTAATTAAAAGTAATATTAAAAAAAACTCCGAATAAGGGACATTTCTATTTAAGGGACAAAAGTTCCGGTCCTATAGGTGTCCCTTATTTGGAGGTTTCACTGTTTATATATATATATATATATACATTGGTATTGTTTTGCTTTTTCTTGGCAAATACGAAGATGAAACCATACACTTCATTTCTTGTTGCAAAGTATTTGGGACCTGAAGATTCTGTTTTGGTTCTACAAATTTCGCTTGTTTTCATTTTAATTATTTATTTTTCCCTCTATGTTCAAAGTGCTATAAGTTATTAAATTCAATGGTTTATATATTGTAATACGATTAATGCTTTTATATATATAAATTTATTTATTTAAATCGAACTCAAGTTCTATTTAAAATAGAAACAAAATTTTTATTTCTATGGAATGGAACGTGCCACCTGATTCAGGAAACAAAAGTAGAGTGAAATTCGATGAATATGTTTTTAGTAAATGCGATTTTAAAAGTGCTTTTGTTTTTCGAATCTTGTTTAGACCACGAACTCTTGACAGGGGAATAGCGATGTGTAATCTTTGGACTTTTACGCGGTTTGTTGCCCTTAAATTGTTTTTATGAGTAGTTTAAACCTTTTAAGTTTCATGTAAAAATATAGTTTTTTTATTTATATGAGTATGAAATAATTGATTCCTATACTTAACATAGATCAAAAAGGTATTAAATGACCAAACTTTTGGCAAAATGATCGTATACACATGATATTGAAATGTGTTACTACAATCGACCTAATTAAGTTTATCATTGTAATACAAAATTGTAGAATTTATGATTCATTCTACTTAACATAGAAACAAAATTTTTATTTCTATAGAATGGACGTGCCACGTGATTCAGGGAACAAAAGTAAAGCAGAATTCGATGAATAGATTTTTAGTAAATGAGATTTTAAAAGTGCCCTTGTTTTTCGAATCTTCTTTAGACCACAAACTGTTGATAGGGTACAGCGATGTGTAATCTTTGGATTTTTGCGCGGTTTGCTGCCTTTAAATTGTTTTTATGAGCAATTTAAACATTTGAAAGTTTCATATAAAAATGTAGTTTATTTTATTTATATGAGTTTCAAATAATTGATTCCTATACTTAACATAGAGCAAAAAGGACATTAAATGATCAAACTTTTCGCGAAATGATCGTATACACATGATATTGAAATGTGTTACTACAATCGGCCTAAGTAAGGTCACCATTGTAATACAAAATTGTAGAATTTATAATTCGTTTATAGGGTCGCTTAAAATACCTTTAGATAGGCTTAATGAGTTGTGTACTTATTCGATTTTTAATTGAATTGCCGCTATTAACCGACTACATTTGATGCAATAACATATCTTAACAATTAAATACTATTAAATAGAATTAAATATATTGAAACATCTCTGAAAAATCCTTTTTTTCACTCATTTACTTGTAATATTTTTCTTTTATTTTCCCCTTCATTTTAACTCATGATATTTCAGTTTAATTGGTGAACCTGGATTAAAAAATACTATAATTTGCAAAATGAAAACCTTTTATCTTGTATTTTTGGAATTGAAAAATCTTGGTTTTAATGAAAACCAATGAATGTAGTCAAACATTTTACAGGTTCACGTTATACGACCGGTGTTAAAATGAAGCCTGAAACATTAAGCTTAAGAATTGAGATATTTAAGTTAATGAACGAATCAGAGTCATCTGCCATTTTTATAAATATATGTATATTTTGATAACTCCTTTATATTTATCTTGAAAATTCGATGAACGAAAAACCAAACGTAAATAGACCCATTCACTTTTTTTCCTTTTCTATTTAGAATTCAAGGCATACGGGTCCTAAGTAAAGACGTTGGACTCAGCTCTTGGTCGCTTAACAGCGGCAGCGCTTCGCGCAAGAGAGTCGGACTATTCGTGACGTAGGTAGGAGTCGTGGACGAAGATGGGCCGCTCACCGCGGCGGTTCAAATGATGACTGATGATGAGCTGTATCCATATATCCATTGATTTGTGTCAATACATTATATATGATATTGCACGTGCTATTTATATTTGGATGCAGCTTCTCACTTTTTTCTTCATTTTGGGGTCAACGGATTTTGAGCTTTTTCTATCAACGATAATTTTCAGAATTTTCAAGCTATGTTTTTAAGACTTTCACGACAGTTTCTCGGTAAATTTAACTAACTCATTATACAAATGATATTTTGATTGCCTTCACGCATGCATAGTGAAACATGTTTTAGTAAGCCTGCTCATTATTCGTACAATATTTATTATTTTTTTTTTTTTTTTACTTTCATTACAGTGTTTTGTGTATAATATTATTTGTGGTGTTTTTTGAAAAGAACTTTTTTTTATATCAAGAATTTTACAATTATTAAACAAAAAACTTGGCAAAATTTGGGACTGTTTTTATGAAATTCTTAATTTTTCTATGAGTATACTGTCAAAAGATATCCGTTCTTTTTCAATTTTTTGACGGTCCCCCTTCAGAAAAAAAAATATTCACGGACATTACATGACTTGTGCTATTTTGTTTACAGACCTGGAGTTTCAGAATAATACCTCATGTATTTTTTCAGATATTTAACAAAACATAAAAATTGCAAGATGGTCACATTAATATGACTGGACAGTGTATAAAAAAAGTTTATTGTATAAAGAAATAAAAGTAAAAATAAAAAAATAAAAGAAGTAGGATTAAAAAAAAGGTTTTGTATTATCTTTTGAAAACTATCTTTTTATTGTTGTTGTTGTTGTTGTTGCCATTGTTTTTCGTGTGTTCTCTGGCGAACGTTATTGTTATTTTTTGTTTTACGGTATATATGGCATTTCTTATAAAATCACGAAGTGGAAAATACACACATCCTCACAAAATGATAAAACACGTCGGATGGATGCCCTGTCCAGAAAAAATAGATTTGAAACTGTCAAAATCATAATGCATTTGTTCAGAAAATCTTACATCTGTCATTGCCATTCTGTGTATGAAAGAAAAGAGATTTTTTGTTTCTTCTTTTCTTGTCTGACAACATTTTTGTTTTAGTTGTTTTGGCATGTAATCTAAATATCTGTGTGAGAGCAAACATAATGAAACAAAATGTTCGAAATTATTCTAGATACACTTTAGAATATAAAAAGGAACATAAGGGTTCTTTAATTTATTCTCTGAAGAAAAAAGGTTTCATTTATAAATTCATTTTTTACTCGACGATCTCCAATAAAGAAGCAACAGTTTTTTAGCCGCGAAATGAGTTTAAAACATTTAAACACACAAAAGTAATATTCTAAAAAAAAAAAAAAAAGAATTTATATATGAAGACGTTA
Organism: Maratus speculifer; assembly: GCA_964019185.1. Classification (NCBI taxonomy): domain Eukaryota; kingdom Metazoa; phylum Arthropoda; class Arachnida; order Araneae; family Salticidae; genus Maratus; species Maratus speculifer. The sequence goes on from OZ025294.1 coordinate 206,525,067, forward strand.
GTTTCAAAACTCGCCTTATCCAAAAAATCTAATTTTGGGAAATCGTGATAAATCTCTAACTGCGTCAATTGTTTTTCATTGTAGACCAAGATTTTACAATGACACAGATACAAGACAAGACTATTTTATTTAGATTGTTGTGTTTTTTGGTGCAGTTTTACCAATAGAGTAAATTTTTTTGGGAAAACTAGATTTTTTAAATTGTGAATAAGGCGAGTATTGAAACTCACGTCCTTACATGAAACTTGGAAAATATAGTAAATATCTCTCCGTATTTAGGACATCCAGTTTGTCGCTAATAGGTCTATGAATGAAAAAAGTCACCTAAATGCATAGAATATTTTAGAACTCTAATTCGAAACTCTGTCGCCTTTCCCCGAGCTTACATTTCAGATAAAAGAAACACATCGTAGTCCTTGACGTCATTTGAATTTGGTTGTCAAACTTAAAAAATATATATAATGGACGGACTCGTAAATTTTCGCCACATTTAGGGAATATGAGAAAGCTTGATAATAAACGATGTACATTCCTGTAAAAAAAAATAATAATGCATAGACCCCTCCCTACTAACTCCTCAATAAATAATCGTGGAAGAAAGTTACTAGGACCGAACGATAGGAAAAAAAGCTTGCTTTAAAATGATGTATAAAATATTTGCTTAGAAGCTATTTACATGTTAAAACGAGCTCTAACTTTATTTGCTTCCATAGCAGTACACAATAGTTCTACACTCTTCACTTTGCATAAAAACAAATTTTCATGCAATTCGTACGATAAGAAATTAATCATTTTAAAACGAGCATATTTTATCATCTGTATTGAAACTGAAGTTCAGTAATCGATTGTTGACTGAGAGAGCCCCCTTCTTGATCAAGCATCTTAGGGGTCACTCAAACAGTCATTGACGATTGCTAGATTACAGGGTAGTATAAGAAGATTCAAAATACTTATTCACTTTCTGTCGTAGATGGCCCCTTAAACCATCATTTTGCAGGTTTTTAATTATAATTTGGAAACTAATTGGAAGAAAAATTCGAAATGTTCGATTTCCATAAAGCAGAACTTAATAAATCTAAATCCATCAAAAAGATTGTAAGTTGCAATATATAATTTTTCCGAATATTAATTGCATACTTCATAATTCCTGTCATAAAACTATTAAAATTGCAAATTCAATGCATTTATTTTTGGATATTTTAGAATTACTCTTACATAAAAAAATTAGTCCATTAGCAGTGTTATTTCAAGAAATATTAATAAAATTATCAAAATGTATTTTAACATTATACGCACTAAATTTTGAATTTTTATAATTCAAAAACTAATCATTCAAATAACTTGAAATTTAATGTCTAGGCATAGTAGGAACCGAAGATTTTAAATATTTTATTAAAATTAGGTATTACCTTTGAAAAAAATGAAGTTTGGGTTCGTTTTAATATGTAGATGGCTCCATAAAAAAATTTTATATACATCATTTTAAAGTAGACTTTATTTCCAATCATTCGGTAAGAGTAACTTTCTTTTGCGATAATTTGTTGAGAAGTTAATAAGGATGTTTACTTTTTTTTTTACGATTGTATTTTGTAGTGGAAATTTTGTTTTAAGAAAATCTTTTAAATGCAGAGAAATGTTTCGCGATTGTTCCGTAAGCTCTAATGTGTCTTTATATATCATTTATATAGTATTCTTGGGTTAAGATCTTAAATAAAAGAACACAATCGGAGATCATCACATTTAGGCACAATGATCTTAACCCTTCGCGACGAGAGCTCTTTGCTTAATTAGGGTTCCGTTCAGGGGGGGGGGGGTGCGAAGAGAAAACTCCTCCCGGGGATAAATCTCAATTTGGCGACCCCCCCCCCCCCCAATTTTTTTCTTGTGACAGGCTAAAAATGACGTTTGTCGTATAAATTTGGCGCCCCCTAAATTCTTGCGCCCGGGGCGATCGACCCCTTCGCCCCCCGTTTCGCACGGCGGCGTTGGTTCCGTTCTTAAAAATCCCTGTCGGCTTGGCCTATAGGCGGAGGTAGATTTCGAAGAATGCTCATTTCAACAACAAAAAATAAAATTTGATTACAGAGAAACCCAGTTTAACAACTTTATTTGTCCTCTTTTGAAAAATTTTTAATTTCATTTTTCTGTAAGGACTGTTTTTATCAGAATCATCTTAAGCTAAATTCGGATCAAATGCCCATTTTGACAACATATTTTGAAATATATTCCGACTTTATTAAAAAATCGACTACTACGGCACATTATATAGTTCCTAAATAAGAGGATCTGCCATTTGGATGCGTTTAAAATAAACAAGTTGGAAATTGCACGTGAAGTGTAGCAAATGAAGTGCGTTTGTACGATAACGAAGTTTTTAAGATATCCAGTCCTTGCTGTGATAGTAGACAGTACTTCGATACAGTATAGTTGTCGAAATCTTTTTTGTGTTCCTGTAAATATACAGGAAGTAACCTTTATTACACCTCAGCAACGTATATCATATTCATAAAATGTGCAAAAATTTAATATAATTAACACACGTTCAAAACAATGTTTCTCTGTATAGCATTATGTAGTGGAATACTTTTGTGTGGCCCTGTAATTTAATAATAAGTATTCTTTGCATCACAGATTGTACAGAATGTATATTTTAGTATATATATATACTTCATAAGTTCATGTCAATTCTATTATATTCGAATGAGTGTAACACCATTAAAATGCATTTGAAACTTTTTTCCTTATTGACCATAATGTAACGGAATACTTTTGTTACTGTAATTGATCTATGCTTCCGATTTTCATAAAATTTAAAATGACTCGACAAAATTTTGTAATAATTATATATTTTTAATTTCGAACGATTAAAATGCATTTGAAAAAAAAATTCCCATTGGCAGTAATGTAATGGAATCCTTTTGATTGACCCTGTAATTGATCTATGCATCCGATTTTCATAAAATTTGAAATGACTCGACAAAATTATATAATAATTATATATTTTAAATTTCAAATTATTTGGTTGGGTAGTTTTTGCACTGTTATACGCGGACAGACAGACAATAATTTATGCATCTAAAAACACGTTTCAATATGCCCTTTCGATTGTCGCTTTTTTTTTTTTTTTCTATTTTTACACCCATTGGGGTAGTTTCCTGGTCAGTACCGAGTTAAGTTCCGTATAAATAGGTAAGAATAAGATTTTTTTTTTTTTTTTTTTTTTTTTTTTTTAAGAGTTTTATAGAATAGCAATATTTGATATTTAGGATTCATATCTCTCTGAACTTTTATGCTATACCCATTCATACTTTTACACACATTACTACTACTAGTATATTCACCTATAACAACCCTACTTTGTATAGTTTTTTTACAAAGTCTTATCATTCTTTCAACGACGATTTTTTTAAATAATACAGTCAACTCCTTCGCGATGAGAGCCCTTTGCTTAATTTTTAATATTTTAACATCGGGTTTTTCAAAACAGAAAATTTTTTGTACTTGAATCGCGAAAATGCTCCAATTAAATAAGGTAAACTATAGAATAAAAAATAATTGATGGGAATATTGAAGGATTCTGAGAATTTTAAGTGGCATTTATGCCATTCGCTCGTTGCCAAGGGGTTATTAAGACATATGTTTATTGTACGGAACTCTCTCAGCACGAGTGATATTTGCAGCTTGCACTTGACCGTTTATTTTTAGTCTTTAATCACCAGTCTTTCAAAAAAAAAAAAAAAATCTGCAATGGAATTGAGAAAATTTCTGATTAAATAAAGTAAACTTTACAATAATTAAAAACTAGTGATAATAATGAAGGATTTTAAGCACCTTAAGTGGCGCGTATAATAGTCGTTCGTCCCCAAGGGGTTCGTTGTTAAATACAAAAATTAGTTTACAAAGGAAATGTATTTTCTCCAATAGGCTTCGGCACTTTGTTTCTCTTTGTTTTACGAATATCATTTTCAATTCTGACAGGTTACCTTTCCGATGTTTGGCCAGATTTTCATGAATTTCCTTTATACTCTGTCCTGTAGCATTTCTTAACGTTCCATTCTTTCAAATTCAAGAGTTTCTACAGATCAAACATAAAATTTCAGTTTTTTTTTTTTATTACAATGGTACAGTAAATCACCTTTAAAAAAATTGCTATAATAAAAAAAGTTAATAAAATTAATAAAAGTTATAATTATTATATAATTTAATTAATATAATTTTAATTAATATAATTTAATTAATTAATATAATTTTATAATTATAATTAATAAAAGTTTATAAAAAGTGAATTTATAAAGTAACTTTCACTTTCAGAACCGGTTCAGAAAATGAAAGTAGCTTCATAAAAAATACTTGCCACCGAAATCGAAAAAGTAATCAAGGAACGATCGTGAGAGGGACCTCAGCTATGAAATGAAAAAAAAATTATTTAAAAATTTCAAAAAGTGAAACAGTTATTAGAAAAATGCCTCCCCAAAGGAATAGCATTAGCGCGTGAGTGTCTTCGCTGACAGGGACAGGATCCTTAAAGACAAATATCTACATACTTCAAAAATGAAAAAAAAAATCATAAATTTTGAACCAAAGAAGTTATAAAATCTTGTGGTAAATTTAAAAAAAATGTAAAATCAACGAAAAGAAAACTCATTTTAATCTATTAAAAAATAGATTTTAATTTTTATATTTTAAATGCATTTTTTTAATCATGAGTTCTATTTTTGAAATATTTTTTTAACATTATATTGCTTAATGTGAAGTATTTTTTTTTCGTAGAATATGTTTAGCGGTGCATATTTTTTTAATAAATTATTATCTAATAAGCTTTTACTTTCAACATTAAATAAAATAAGCTACTTTTATGTAACTTGTTTCAAATTCCTAAAACTCTTGTGAAATGATTGATTCTTTTTGTTTAGGGGCTTCTCCATAGATGGCGCCCTTTCGTAAAGACTCTCGGTTCACGCGCTTTCTATTTATTTTCATTTTTCAACCTTCATTTTAGAATTTTCCTGTTCACGGGTAAAAATTACTCTTTATCTTGAAAATTAATGGAATTTTACTAAATATTTAAGAGTGATAACTCATGCTTAAATAAGGTTTCTTTTTTCCCAATTCAAGTTCTATCAATCTGTTTCCGGATGTGGCATGTGAATTGAGCTGAATAGTATTTGTAAGAAATCTTGTCGTCAAGCTTTTATTCCTAATAAACAAACCTCTTTTGACCTGATCATATCTTTAATAATATTAAATTTTTATACATAATATTATGATATATATTATACTTTGATTGAATTAAAGTATATGGTTTTTGTTCGAACACATAGTTACCGACGAGCTAAAACTTCCAATTCGACTACTTGATAATCTATTTTTCTGTATATTTGTTTTCTAAAACATCGAACTTGCAATCAAATTCAGGAAAAAAATGTTTTTTCTGTTACTATGCTCATTTTTTATAGTTAATTCTACCAAATAAAATTTTTTGAAGCCGTCAAAATTTATTTTACATTCATGAATTTTATTTTACTGTGTGTTATCGTGGCTCGGTGGTCTAGGGGTATGATTCTCGCTTTGGGTGCGAGAGGTCCCGGGTTCAAATCCCGGCCGAGCCCGAAGTTTTTTTAACTGGGGTCAAGAAATTTTATTTCATACCTCATTTCATTTCATTTCTGATTTTACTCTGTTCTAATATAATTAAAACACGAGTGAGAAGATTTAATTTTCCATCCAACTGTGTGTGTGTTTTTTTTTTTTTTTTTTTTTTTTACAGCTGCAGTATTTTCTAGAAATCCGCTATCCTGTTCCTTTGTATGTCACATAAGGCCAAAAATTCATAATTAGGAAATGGTAAATACATAAATTTTATAACAGTTAAATAAAGCAAATATTCATTTTCAAAAAGATATATTCTGAAATTACAGTCAAAAATGTTTCAGAGATTATGCATTTAAAAAAAAAAGAATAAATCCAAGTACAAAATTTAAAATCGGTTAAAAAAAAAAAAAAAAAAAAAAAAAAAATGCTGTCATTTTGGGCAAATATTACATAACAGCTTTTTTTTTTTTTTTTTTTTTTTTCCCTTATGAAAAAAAATATTGGCGCTTTTTAAAAAATTTTTCTTATTTTTATTTAAAACAAATGACAATTCTTATTATTTTGAATAATTAAAACACTAAGAAAAAGAAAAACCAGGATTACTTTTCTCGTTTGGAGATTTTTGCCCTCTAAAACCAGAACCACCTCCAAGGCGCCTTACAGACATTTTGTAATTCCGTTTTCTTTTTGCGTTCATAGTTTTTCAAATTTATCTAAAACGGTGATTCCGGGAGGCTCTATCTCCTCCCTTCTGGCGAATGTAAAAAGAAATTGTTTGAATTCTCCATGTTTTAAAATGTAATTAAAAATTTATATTTGTACATTTAATTTTGTTTTAATTGCTTTTTTTTAACTATTTGAAAAAAAGTAGTTGTTCGCGCTAGAGAATTGGGAAATCTAAAGTATGTCTGAATCTTTTTATTAGTTGAATTCCGCAACTTTTAAAAGTTTATTTTTTCCTGGTTGGTCCAAGTTTAATGTCCAAAAATGGAATACTTCTGTTTTTTATTTTATTCCTTTTATGATTGGCCCAAGGTTAAAATCCAAAAATGGAATACTTCTGTTGCCACGATAACAGAAAAAGTATTAAAAACTTTTAAAAAAATTAATAATTCAAAATAAATTGTGATAGAGATTTCAAGCAAATTTAATTTTAAATAAATTAATTAAATTTAAAATATGCGATATTTAGAAAATTGAAAAATTTGCCATTCCAAAAATTGTAAAAATGAAATTTCATTTAAAGTTTGTTTGTGATGGGTCCAGAAATATTAATGTTTAATCCATGTCGTACATAATATCCATTGATGATCGTCCACTTGCGATTTTAGACTTTTTGTTAAATATCTAGAAAAATACATGAGGAATTATCCTGAAACTCTCAGTGTATAAACATAATAGTACAAGTCATATATTTACATGAAGATTTTCCCCGAAACTTTATAGGGGACCGTCAACAAATTAAAAAAGAATGAATATTTTTTGGATAACCCTGTCAAAACTAATGTAGCAAAAGCGCTCAAACTGTAGATTATGATTAAATGGCTTATTTTAATAAACTGTGTTCATTTTCATGTTGATAGCATGTATACTCGTTGAAAAATTAAGGTTTTTATAAAAACAGTCCCAAATTTTTCCAAGATTTTTGCTTATAATTTGCAGAGTTCTTAATATAAAACAATATTCTTTTCTCAAAATGTGACAAACAACATTGCACATAATACCCTGTAGTCAGAATTAGAAAATAATAAAAATTGTATAAATAATGAGTAGGTTTACTAAATAATTTTTCACTGCGCATGCGTCATCGATATCAAAATTTCATTTGCATATTATGTTAGCTAAATGTATAGAGCAACTTTTGTGAAAGTCGCAAAATCATAGCTTGAAAATTCTGAAAATAATCGTCAATAGAATACATTAAAAATTCGTTATTCCCAAAATGAAGCATAAACAAGTGGGGTTGTATCCATATATTCATTGATAAGTGTCAATATAGAATACACAATATGGGACGTACTACTACATTTGGATAAAATCCCTCATTTTTTTGCTTCATTTTGGAAACAACGGATTTTCAACTTATTCTATTGACGATTATTTTCAGAATTTTCTAGCTATGATTTTGAGACTTTCACAAAAGTTGCTCTAACATAATATGCAAATGAAATTTTGATATCGTTGACGCATGCGCAGTGAAAAATTATTTAGTAAATCTGCTCATTTTTCATACAATTTTTATTATTTTTTAATTCTGATTACAGGGTATTATGTGCAATGTTGTTTGTCACATTTTCAGAAAAGAATATTATTTATATTAAGAACTCTGCAAATTATAAGCAAAAATATTGGAAAAATTTGGGACTGTTTTTATAAAAACCTTAATTTTTCTACGAGTAATACATTCTATCGACATAAAAATGAACACGGTTTATTATAATATGCCACTTAATCACAATCTACAGTTTGAGCACTTTTGCTACATTCGTTTTGACAGGATTATCCAAAAGATATTCAATCTTTTTTAATTTGTTGACGCTCCCCTATAAAGTTTCGGGGGAAAAATCTTCACGGAAATATATGCCCTCTACTATTATGTTTATACACTGAGAGTTTCAGCATAATTCCTCATGTATTTTTCTAGATATTTAAAAAAATGTCTAAAATCTTAAGTGGACGATCATCAATGGCTAGGTAGTGTATGACTCATTATAATCATCCTAAATATGATGTTTATTATAATTATTAATTTAAATGTAGAATTTATTTATAAATCTTTAAAATTTGAGTCTTTGAAAATATCATTGAAAATATCATTCAATTTGTTAAATTACAACTTTGTTGTTTATTTATTTATTTATTTTATGTTGATAACATTCAAAAATTACAGTCGCATCTGTTTCAAAATATTTCCTATACTTTGATTTCTTTCTTTCGGTGCTCAGGTCTCTAAATATTTCAAGTTGTATCGCACTTACATTAGTTATATCGTGAAAGATTTAGAAAGGCTCTTTTAATTCCCCCTCCTTCCGTAGATATACTCGTGTATTTATTTCAGCGTTTGATTACTCATATTAACATTCAGATAAAGTTATTGCATTCTGAGAAAACGTATTGCTTCGGATAGCAAGCAGACTTAGTTTTAGATGACAGTTAGCAGTATAGCTTTAAACTTGGAAATACAGCTGAAATATATGAGCTAATGATTTTTATTTGCAGTTTAAATTAATTAAAGGACCTTTTTTGTTGGGGGGGGGGGGGATACATACATTATTTGGCGCAGAACCAAAACAGGAGTTCAGTGTAAAGGAAAAATATTTAACACATTTAAAAGAGAAAAAAAATGTATATTTAATTTACTCATACAATAAAACAAGCAATTCTCTTCAAGTATAATTAAAATTCATCATACAAACGATTTTTCCGCTAATCTTAACGTTTTTACGCTGTTTGCTAATATGCGAATAAATTTTTCTACATTCATGTTTACAATATTAATTCAGTCTCTATTACAGTCTCTACTCTCTACACATGTATTTTTGAGTCTTAGATTTTTATGTTTCCTTTTAGATTTTCCAATTTTCCAATTAGGTTCCTTATTAACTCCTTTATTAGGTACGTTCGTAATTATTTAAATACGTAGCACTACATAATTAAACACTGCGTGATTATATAAATGCGTAACCGTTGTTTAGTCCGTCAATACTTTAAAAAATTCGATGCTTACGGCTCCTTATTATAAAATTCAAAATATAAATGCATTAGGGAGAAAAGGACTGATAAAAAATGAAACATTTAAAGACATATATACGAATTCCTATTTAAAACCATTTTCTCTTTCTATTTCAGAATAACTTACATTGATCACTTTTAATTACGATGTCCTTTATTTAACAAGTGTGGAAAGCATGAAATATTCGCAGCACCATCTGTATATTTAAAAAACTAGGTTTTTTTTTTTAGCTCTTAGCTTTCTATTACACCGATTTTGACAATTATTTTTTTTTTTTATGAAAGCTGTTTATATATACATGTGCCCATTACAGCTATCTTTTAATTTATTTCCATTTTTACATTTTAATTTTAATTTTAAAAACTTTTCAATGAAATTTCTTTAAAACAGTGCCAATTAGAATACTTCCATTGTTGCACAGAAAAGAAAAATAAGGAAAAATATTGATTCGCGTGTTTTTTTTTTTTTTTTTTTTTTTTTTTCTTATTTTACTCACCCATCATACGTAGTATAAGGTAAATCTTGCAATCGTTTTGAAAATCGAAAAGAAAATTTGACGCATTTACACGTTTTAGATAGTGAAGATTCCGAAAAACATATTTTCAGAAAGAAAAAAAAATAGCCGTCAGTCTGTGTGTCTGTAAACGCTCTATCTCCCGAACAAATTGAGATAGAGACTTGAAATATTGTATGAACTTAGTATGTAAGAATGGGACGAAGCCTATTTAATATAAATAACCTCGATTATCTGGAACTATTTTTTTGGACTCTCGAAAAATTCGTTCTGATGAAAGGAAAAATTTCAAAATTTTCGATCGGATTATTAGTTGCCGAAATATCTGTAATCCTGTTTTCCACATTCTTCGATTTTTCATGACCCTGTATTTCATTCAAATTTCAATTCAGATATATATTTTAATTGGAAATGAGACACATAATCCGACGCAGTAAACTGTCAGTTAATATGAGTATTATTTTTTGAGTTATAAGGATGTTTCTTTTACGCAGTTCGGCACTACTTGAGTTCTTGAGTAGTTTGGTGTTTTATATAATTTGTCGCAATTCATCAGCAATTCATTAATAGAGCATTGCTATGTATATTAACAATATTTAAATATTCGTTTAAATTTTGTTTTGGAATTGCAATGCACTGTATAAATAATATTTATATGTTTTATTTTCATATATTATATTATGCATATCCATGATGGGTAAGTATTACGGTGGCCCCCAACGAATAGTTTTAATTTGCGAATTAAATGTCCGTAAATATATACATATATACACGAGGACTTTATTTTGATAAAAGAATAAAAAGTCACATTTAGTATGATGCCACAAAAAAATTACCTACTGTTTTTTTTATTTTTTTTAATCTTTATGCATTTTAAATTTATTGATGTCTTTTTTTTTTTTTTTTTTTCATTACAATGAAATAGAAAACGCGATTTTATTTTAATACATGCTGGTTAAGTATAAAATATGTATATAGAGTACCTGTAAAAAGTTTGTTCCGGTCGAAGTAGCTACATGCTTGTTTTAAAATGTACCTTAACTCGACACATGTAAAAAGAAAAGTTGATCTGCGGGTGTAAAAATGACGTAATTTTAATTGATTTTTCATTTCTTTATTGTAAAGATTATAATTAGAGACCTTAAAGATTATTTCATCTTGATGACATGTTCTCTTTCGCTTAAAAAAAAATAATAATAATTTTAGGTAAAATTCATTCATTTTTATAAAGCATTTCAGGAAATTAAAATTAATAAAAAATAATTTTGCAATAAAAAAAAAAGCGATTTAAAGCGTATATTTTTATAGGAATAATTTTCGTAACTTTATGGTTAATTCATTTATCAATCCTTATTATCGACAAAATCCTATTTCTTTCTTTGTAGACTTTCATTGTGTATGGAATTCGCTGTTGCCGTCAAAAAACAGTAATCTATTTTTGAACGGCAGCGAAGACGCAATGACATTTTTTTCGAAATATATAACGATGGTGATAACGAACAGCACTATCGTTTTCACATTTATCGTATTTGCTAATTCTAAATCTAAATAATGTACAATTTTAATTGTTACATAATAAAACAGGAATAAAATTAACTTAAGGATGAAATTTATTTTAAATCTTATTATCAATTTAGCGACATTTTAAATTATTTTCAAGCATGAATTATTTTCACATCTCTTTGAATCAACTTAAAAATTAGAAATAAAAAAAAAAAAGAAAAGAAAAGAAAAGAAAGGAAAGGGGAAGATAGAAAAAAAGAATAAAAGATAAATCATAAAATTGGATTCTTCATAGAATGCATCATTTTGTCATTAAATTGAAACCAAATGAATTGCTAACCAAAAAAGACAGAAATTCACTTTATATAGAACTTAAAATTAATACCATGTCAAACTATCTTTTGAATCAGATTATGATAAGAATTACATTTCATTATTTTTTAATGATCCATTGGGTATGTTACTTTATAACAGAAAGTATCCCGTTTGTGGAAATGGATCAGCCCTCCTGATTTTGCAAAGCGAACGAGGAAACCATGCAACGAAATTATCAAATTTTATATTCTGCTTCATTTGCAAATTGTCCATATATTATTTAAAAATATTTTCTGCATTTTTATATAAATATTAATTAGTTAAAAACAATGGATGCGTTTTGGAAGAAATGGAATTGAAACAAAAAATGAATTGATGAGGACATTTTAAAGCTTATTTTTAACGTCGAATTTCGACGGATTCCTTCTCGTATGATATTAAATGAGAAACTTTCTCACGAATTTTACTTTTCTCGGACGTTTTAATGAGATTCTTTGATGCTTTCATATAGAAATAATGTAATGAGTTCTTTTTAAATGTGAATGATATTGTTACAGTTATGTATTTCGAAATTTGTTTACTTCATTTTTTTCAGCTTTGTTTCATTTTCAAAACGAAAATTGTACGATTTCAATCTATTCTTCAATTTTCGGATGAAATATTTCTGAATCAACGTTGATATTTGTCTTGCTTTTATATATATATATAATTATGTAAATATTTTTATACAATTATAAATGAATTAATTAGTTTTCGAAAAAATATAAAGATATCGTAGATGCTCAAAAAAAAAAAAAAAAAAAAAAAAATGTTTAAAACAAAAGTGTATATTTATATTTTAAAAAATAATTAAATTACAAATTTATACACACACAATTTATTACTTTTTATCATAGAACATTTTTTTTCCCAGGATTACTTATAAATGATCATTTTCAATTACGATGCCCTTATAACCAGGTGTAGGTAGCATAAAATATTCATTGAATATTAAACGGCAGATTTTCTCACAAATTTCAGTTTTCTAGAATTCTTCAAAGAGCTTATTTGATGTTTTCAATACAAGGAATTATTTATTAAATGTACATGTGAATGTGTGTGTTATTTAATTCAGCAATTTGTTTACTCTATCTACGTACTTCTTACAGTCTTGCTTGAACTTTTATTAAAAAGTAAAAAAGAATTAATGAATTCGTTTGTTTTCGAGAATTCCGGAAACATCAAAGAGGCTATAGTAAACGTTGAAACTTGATGAGATTTTTACCCATTTATTCTCAACGACATTTTTTGTAACAATGTCTAATATTTGTTTCCTGAATTTTGTTAGATATTACACTATCTAAAATATTCCTAAAGAATCACTACGCGATTATTATTTTTTTTTTTGTTTGTTTTTGTTAATTTTTGAAGTACTTTTAGATGTTAAAAAATATAAATATTAAAAACATTAAAATAATATTTAAACATTAATTTTTATTTTTTTAATAAGATTAATGCTGCAAATTGCAAATTTATATACAAATATTTATCATTTTTCATCTTGAAACATTTATACTTTCTTTTCACAGAAACTTATAATTAACTAGCAGTTACCCGTGACTTCGTTCACATAACATTTAAAGAAGAAATAATTGATCAATCAAGCAAAAAATTTCGATGATGAAAAGCATGTGTAATTAACTTTTTATCGCGAATTTATGGTAAAAAACCTCTGATTATCCCTATTTGTTAATTTTTTTGCTGGTTAAAATTTTCCTTTCAGCGATTAATACTAATAGATAGAAACATTCTTAAATTCTTTTGTTCAGTTCTGTAGTTTTCCAAGTGCCTTTAATACACGAAAGTATCTTTCTAAAATTTATTTCAAACAAAAATATTTCTTATTACTATCTAAATTACATTTTCAGAAATTATCATCCGAAGACAACCTTGTATCCAGTTCTTTGCGGGACCCTGTATATCATTTATATATATACTACAAACATTTCTTAGTTTACTAAATGCAGTTCAAAATAAAAATGCATATTTTATTTAAAAACCACCTTTAAGTAAATTACGCTAATATTCACTAACCTTTCCGAGATCTTTTGTGTAATCCTGTATACCTAAATTTAACTATTTATACTATTACCATTTATACTCTCCATTTAATATGCATACATTTAGCAAAACTTAAAAGCACATATAGTTCAAAATGCATTTCATCCATGCAACAGTCATCATCTATCATATACAGTACTTTGAATAGAATATATAATATTTGAAATAGTTTGTGTGTCCCTGTAAATGCTATGCACTTCGTATTCGTATTATGCATGAAATAACTCACATTAAGCCTCAGCAACGTATATCAATTTGATTATACATGAAATCGTTTACCATAATTAAAATATGTCGGAAACTGTTCCTCCCTTTATTCTTATGCAATAGAATTCTTCTGTGTAACCCTGTAAATGAATAATAAGTGTCCTTTTCACTACATACTTTACAAAATGCATATTTTAGTGCACTTTGTAAATGCACATAAATTTGTTTCACAGGGTGTAACATCGTTAAATTTAATTAAAACGATTTTCCCCATTATGTCGTAATGTAAGGAAGTTTTCTGACAAACCCTGTAAATTAACTAATCATGGTAGAAACTTTATTTTCTATAGGTATTCGTGCTAGGTAAACGTTAAGAACGTCCAAAAATTTCATGGAAATCGGAGTATATTTACTAAAGTTAGAAAGCGACCAGACAGACAGACAAACCGAAAGCATAATAACTTTTCAACTTTGTTCGAAAGTGTTAAAAAATCGAGCCAAAAATATATTAATCAGTAGTTTTGTTTTCTTCCTTTTCCCCACAAAAAATTTCTTCCATTGATAATTATGAGTTTTGAATAAAAATATTCATTTGTATGTAACTTATAACTTATTAATTAATATAAGTACAAAATATTTCTCATTCATTTTAAATATGACGTCATTATTTATCTCGCTCCATTAGCTACTGATATTCATACCCCTTGTATTTTTAACGACTGCTATAAAGTACCTGTTTTATTTCAACTATGACGTCACATTTTCATAAGTGAACCATTTTATTAAAAATGCAATTCTTTTTCATTCTTTTTACTTTTAATTTATGTCGCCATATTTTACACAAAAATTCCCATTAACTAAACAAATATCCTTGTTAAATATATTATAAAAAATACACCTTTTATTTTTATTTCAAACATGACGTCATATTTATTTTCTTTTAAATTATTTTATTATAGTTTTTCGCGTGGATGTTTATTAAAAATTCATTGCCGCTGAAAAATTATTATTCCAATTTTTTATTTTCTTGTCAACAGGAAAGGAAAATGGTTAAATTTTATCTGAAAAATGCCTATTGATTTTGTATGAAAAATAATTAAATTTTGAATTATTAAGGAAAATATTTGAATAAAATAAATAAAAATTAGCCTATGTTCATTCCACTCCTATAATCTATCCATATGCAAAGATTCAAAGACATTAATCCATCCGTTTTGAAGCCAAGTTCATTCCAATTTTTCGGACACACTTTCACATTTATAATATATATATAAGGATCACTTGTAATTATGATGTCGTTTAAATACCAGGTGCACAGAGCATGAAATAGTCACTAAATGTTTCAAAATTAAGCGACAAACTTTTGCACAAATTTGCTGTTCTCGAACTCTTTAATGAGCTTGTTTGGTGCTTTCATTGAAAAATAATGTAATGAGTACTTTTCGAATGATGATTTAAAAATGTATGGTATTTAATTCTAAACCGCGTTCTTTACAGCCTTGTTTAAAGGGGGTCCATGACACAAAAATCTTTACATTTTCTAAAAATAATATTAAAATAAAATTTTTCCAATTTTTCTGCTTAGATCATGTTTTGATCTTAATTAAAGCAAGAAATATTATTTTTTCATTTCGGTTTCTTTCTAAAACATAACTTTCAAATAATAGTTGCCATGGAAACGATTTCCTGTGAAGATGCGCTTTTCTTCACGATGAGTTGTTTCATCATTTCTCGTATTTAAATTCTTATAAATCAAGGAACCGTGAAAAATAAATGGTTGAAACTTGGAACATTTTTTTTTCAACTGATTTACTTTGATTTTGATTCAGGAAATTAAAAAATCTATTTACTTTTGAAAATATGATTTTTTTTAACTTACATTTTATTTTTTAAATTTTTATTTTAAATATATTTAATTTTTGTTTAATAAATATTTTTTAATTTGCTGAATCAAAATTAAAACTTATATATTTTAGTTTATTTAAATGAAAAAAAAAATACAAATAACATTTCGAGTTATATCGATTTTAAATTACTTCACGTTTTTAATATATTTTTAATTTTGGTTTTGCTTACAAATGGTATGATTAATCATCGCACAAAAAATTTAAAATTTTAACTCAATAAATAAAAATTATTTTAAAATGCATTCCGACTCCCTTTAACTTTTATTTACGAAAAGAAATGAGAAAATGCATAAGCTTATTTGTTTCAAGAATGTTTATTCTCGAAACATCAAAGATGTTATTACACTTCATGTTCTTCATGTCGTTTTTAGGCGTTTATCCTCTACGACACATTCTGGAATAAATGTATGTTGCCCGATTTTTTTCCCTATTAGCATAAAATATTACAATACAATGGCAATAAAATTCATTAATTTTCCTGAAAAAGTATGAAAATCTCTCAGATATTCAAAAATATAAATGTTTAAAACAAAAGTACAATAAAAAAGAAAGGTTCTAAGGAGGCATAGTACCTTTGAAACCATCACTTCAATCGTGAATAATATTGTAATAATGTGTGGTGGCACAATACTTAATGCTATAAATAAATAAAATTACTAAAAAAATCTTGTAAAACCAGCCTATTTTAGTAAAATTTAATTTTTTTTAATTAACTTTTCAAAATCTCTACTACTTTTATAAATATGAATATTTTTTTCTTCATTTTTTTTCCTATGTTCATTAGAATTGATTATATAAAACTGTATGGATTTTAGAAAAATGGGATTTTGCACTTAATCTGATTTTTTTTCTCTCGTGTACATAAAAAAATAAAGGAAATTCAACAAAAACTCATTTAAATATAAATTTTTAAATAACTATAAACTTTAATAACAGAGTAATTTATTCCATTTTTCAATATTGGGTGAAAAAAGTCCGGGCCAGGATTCGAACCAGGGATGTATTGGCTGAATTTCACCCAATATTGAAAAATGGAATAAATTACTCTGTTATAATTAATTCACCGATTGAATAATCGTGTTTAAAAATTAATCTAATATAAACTTTAATGTCAAATCCATGCAGAAAAATACTAAATATACCATGGACAGCTAATTAAAACTAGTTGGATGTGGCAATCCCAAAACTTTCGTCTACATCATACACGTTAATACTTTCATAGCACAAATAAAGCAAACATAGCAGCGTCACTGGTAAGGTAATTTACATCGAAATCTAATTTGCAACAACTTATTTCAAATTATAACTGAATCTGAAATTTGATGAAAATCCGTGTATTAGTATTTGAGGTAGAATTATCGCAGAAATTGTAAAACAAACTGGATAGAAGGCCACATGTGAAGCCATTTACTCTAAAAACTAAAGAATACTAATTCATATCAAGAACTCACTGAATTTGAAATTTGATGAAAATCCGTACACCTGAGATAGAGCTATTGTAATAATCATGAATAATGCCGCATAGCAGCACCGTCGATTTACACCAAAACGTAATCAGAATCATATTATATCAAGGACTAACGGAATCTGAAGTTTTGTGAAAATCCATTCATTAGTTCTTGAGGTATACCTATTGTGGAAATCGTGTGAAATGCAGAATAGTAGCGCCACTTGTTGTGCGATGTACATCAAAAACTAATCAGATCTAGTTTATATCAAGGTCCAACAGAATTTAAAATTTTGTGAAATTCCGTGTATTAGTTCTTGAGATAAGGCGCCGATAAAATTTCTGTCACATTACAAACGGGCAGACAGACTCACAGAAGACATTTTGAAAAAACATATTTTTTAGAATCTCTGACCCCTAAAATGTGTAAATCAGTCGAAAACAGGAATTCGAAAATTTTCACGAATCCGATACTTTCTTCTTGTAAAGATAGAAGAAAGTAAAAATTCAAACTTCTATCTAAATTAGCAAAAAAGCCTTAGTGTTTATCGAACAAGCAAGTTATAAAATATGAATATAGAGAAAAATCAACTTAGGTTTAATTTTTATGGGTAATTGCGCTGAATCTATTAACAAAATGTACAATATCTCGCGATATAACTGTCGTATAGCTAAAAATCAGGTGTCAAAATATTCACAATTAAAGAAGCTTTCAGTTAATAGTAAAAAATGAAAATCGATATTTTTACTAATTCCAAGGTAGCGTATCTCCTTAAATAAGATTAAAGCGAAATTTATAAAAACATATTTATCATTTTCTAGCTTAAAACATTTATTCTTTTTTTTTTTTTTTTTTTTTTTTTTTTTTAAGCTATTGCATAGCTTTTATCACGGGCTTTGAGCGCGGCGACCGAATCCAGAAATTCCGTAACGAGGAAAATCCTAACACTTCCGTAACGAGAAAACCTAACAGGGTCGAAAAATTTAAAATGCTTATAACTCGCGATCTAATTTTGGTAGCGCGGCCAACTTTTGTTTGGTAATTTATTATGAGACAGTGTTAATTTTTGGTGACAAGAGACCCCCCCCCCCCACGGTGAGGGTCTAAAAATTAAAAATGCTTATAACTCGCGATCTAATTTTCGTAGCGCGGCCAAATTTTGTTTGGTACTTTATTATGAGACATTGTTAATTTTTCGTGACAGGAGACACGGAGGGTCGAAAAATTTAAAATGCGTAAAACTTGCGATCTAATTTTCGTAGCGCGGCAAAATTTTGTTTGGTAATTTATTATGAGACAGTGTTAATTTTTGGTGACAGGAGACACCCCTCGGTGAGGGTCGAAAAATTTAAAATGCTTATAACTCGCGATTTAATTTTCGTAGCGCGGGGAAATTTTGTTTGGTAATTTATCATGTGACAGTGTTAATTTTTGGTGACAGGAGATCCCCCACGGTGTGGGTCGAAAAATGTAAAATGCTTATAACTCGCGATCTAATTTTCGTAGCGCGGCCAAATTTTGTTTGGTAATTTATTATGAGACAGTGTTAACTTTTTGTGACAGAAGACCCCCCCCCCCACGGTGTGGGTCGAAAAATGTAAAATGCTTATAACTCGCGATCTAATTTTCGTAGCGCGGCGAAATTTTGTTTGGTAATTTATTATGAGACAGTGTTAACTTTTTGTGACAGAAGACCCCCCACGGTGAGGGTCGAAAAATTTAAAATGCTTATAACTCGCGATCTAATTTTGGTAGCGCGGCCAAATTTCGTTTGGTAATTTATTATGAGACATTGTTAGTTTTTGGTGACAGGAGACCCCCCACGGTGAGGGTCGAAAAATTTAAAATGCGTATAACTCGCGATTTAATTTTCGTAGCGCGGCCAAATTTTGTTTGGTAATTTATCATGTGACAGTGTTAATTTTTGGTGACAGGAGATCCCCCACGGTGTGGGTCGAAAAATGTAAAATGCTTATAACTCGCGATCTAATTTTCGTAGCGCGGCCAAATTTTGTTTGGTAATTTATTATGAGACAGTGTTAACTTTTTGTGACAGAAGACCCCCCCCCCCCACGGTGTGGGTCGAAAAATGTAAAATGCTTATAACTCGCGATCTAATTTTCGTAGCGCGGCCAAATTTTGTTTGGTAATTTATTATGAGACAGTGTTAACTTTTTGTGACAGAAGACCCCCCACGGTGAGGGTCGAAAAATTTAAAATGCTTATAACTCGCGATCTAATTTTGGTAGCGCGGCCAAATTTCGTTTGGTAATTTATTATGAGACATTGTTAGTTTTTGGTGACAGGAGACCCCCCACGGTGAGGGTCGAAAAATTTAAAATGCGTATAACTCGCGATTTAATTTTCGTAGCGCGGCCAAATTTTGTTTGGTTATTTATTATGTTACAGTGTTAATTTTTGGTGACAGGAGACCCCCCACGGTGAGGGTCGAAAAATTTAAAATGCTTATAACTCGCGATCTAATTTTCGTAGCGCGGCCAAATTTTGTTTGGTACTTTATTATGAGACATTGTTAATTTTTCGTGAGAGGAGACACGGAGGGTCGAAAAATTTAAAATGCGTATAACTTGCGATCTAATTTTCGTAGCGCGGCAAAATTTTGTTTGGTAATTTATTATGAGACAGTGTTAATTTTTGGTGACAGGAGACACCCCTCGGTGAGGGTCGAAAAATTTAAAATGCTTATAATTCGCGATCTAATTTTGGTAGCGCGGCCAAATTTCGTTTGGTAATTTATTATGAGACATTGTTAGTTTTTGCTGACAGGAGACCCCACACGGTGAGGGTCGAAAAATTTAAAATGCTTATAACTCGCGATCTAATTTTCGTAGCGCGGCCAAATTTCGTTTGGTAATTTATTATGAGACATTGTTAGTTTTTGGTGACAGGAGACCCCCCACGGTGAGGGTCGAAAAATTTAAAGTGCGTATAACTCGCGATTTAATTTTCGTAGCGCGGCCAAATTTTGTTTGGTAATTTATTACGTTACAGTGTTAATTTTTGGTGACAGGAGACCCCCCATGGTGAGGGTCGAAAAATTTAAAATGCTTATAACTCGCGATCTAATTTTCGTAGCGCAACCATATTTTGTTTGATAATTTATTATGAGACAGTTTTAGTTTTGGTGACAGGAGACCCCACACGGTGAGGGTCGAAAAATTTAAAATGCTTATAACTCGCGATCTAATTTTCGTAGCGCGGCCAAATTTTGTTTGGTAATTTATTAATAGACAGTGTTAATTTATGGTGACAGGAGACCCCCTTCGGTGAGGGTCGAAAAATTTAAAATGCTTATAACTCGCGATCTAATTTTCGTAGCGCGGCCAAATTTTGTTTGGTAATTTATTATGAGACATTGTTAGTTTTTGGTGACAGGAGACCCCCTTCGGTGAGGGTCGAAAAATTTAAAATGCTTATAACTCGCGATCTAATTTTCGTAGCGCGGCCAAATTTTGTTTGGTAATTTATTATGAGACTTTGTTAGTTTTTGGTGACAGGAGACCCCACACGGTGAGGGTCGAAAAATTTTAAATGCTTATAACTCGCGATCTAATTTTCGTAGCGCGGCAAAATTTTGTTTGGTAATTTATTGAGCTATTGCATAGCTTTTATCGCGGGCTTTGAGCGCGGCGACCGAATCTAGAAATTCCGTAACGAGAAATAACCGAACACTCCGGCTAACGTCGTTGCAGTTCGGCAGACTTCGGCACGGTATTCTACGGTAGCCTTCGGCAGACATTGACGCGGTATTTTTCAGATATTTAGAGGATATCAAGTCTCAAACTTATGTTTCTTATTGCAGTTACCATAAACCTATAGTTTCAATGATAAAAACTCCTGATTAACCTACATGTATTGTAAGATAATAAAAATATTTTAAACGATATTAAATTCTCATTTATTCAATAAAAGAAAAAAAAATGTTTTCTTATCGGTCATCACGCTCAAAAAGTGTAACTTGAATTAATATCAAAGAAAAAGAAAAAACTTGAATTAATATCAAAGACAAAAAAACTGCATAAATAAAAAAATATATAAATAATTATAGTTGCATAAGTTGATAAAAAATGCTATGCAATAGCTTTACCGCGGCAGTCTCCGAGTGCCACACGTATTTTTTTTTTTTTTTTTTTTTTTTTTTTTTTTTTTTTTTTTTTTTACAGTGACTTAGAATTAATCACTATTAATTATGATGCCATTTAATTACAGGAGCACAATGCATGGAATATTCACTGCATCTTTCAAAATTAAACAAGAAACATTCGCACGAATTTTGCTTATCTCTAACTCCTGACCTTCTGTGGCGCTTTCTTTGAAATAATGTAATAAGTTCTTTTAGAATGATGATGTAAATATGTACGTTATTTAATTCTAAAATTCATTTGATGTAGTCGCGGTCATTTCAGACTTCTTTAAAATTTTATTTACGAGTAGAAATTAATAAATGTACATCATTTTGTAACTCATTTATTTCCAGAGCATTTATTCTTGAAACGTCAAAGATACGTCAGACTATCATATAAGTCGCATTTTACTTATTATTTAGAAAAAAAAATTCAGAGAGGCATTATCTTTAAAGACAACGCTATTTTCACAAAATCATTTAAGTCGCATTTTACTTATTTCTCAGGAGTAGAATTCAGATAAACATTAACCCTGCAAGGAATCGCTATTTTCGCAAAGTCATATAAGTCACATTTTACTTATTTTTCAGGAGAGGAATTTAAAGACGTATTGCCGTGCAACACAACGCTATTTTCACAAATTTACATAATGAATTTTACTTTAAAATAAACTCAATAATAATTCGTTTTATATTGAATACATCATTATATTTCGTAGAAGTTCTAAACTGAAATTTATCTTTTACTTGTTTATTTATTGTATATTTAAAATCACAGAAATTTAAAACTATTAGTATAGTTAAAAATAAAATTAAAATAAGAATTATTATTATTTTTTCAGGGAAAATCGGAGCGAAAAGGTAATACAAATAAATAAATAAGTAAATAAATAAAAGCTTAGTTTTGTCACTTAAAAATTGAAAATAAAATTGTTTAAAATATTATCATATTACATTTTAATATATTTTATTAAATTATGTATTATATTTTACATACAATATTTATATTATTATATTTTAAAATATTATTATATTAATTTATGTAAATTAAAAAAAAATAATCATCTTATTAGAATGAGGATTGGCCCAGTTTCAATAAAATTAACTCACAAAAATTGTCTTTATGGCGTGAGAAGATTGTTAAAAAATGCAATCAATAAATACTATTATTATTTTTTTTAAAAAGAAATGGAGGCAAATTTCTAAAAGTAATTTTTTTTCATAGCATGCCCAGTTGCGAAATCATATTGCTTTCGCAATGATAATAGTAGAAAGTAACTTATGAAAACAAATTAATAAGATGCGACTTTGTATTATAAAAATAGTAATAAAAATAAAAAATTTGATCTTCAATAAATGTATCTCATTTCTGAATTATCAAAGGAGGCGGTGTAGATGGGTGATTTAAGGAAATTAGTACCTATTATAGCTTATAACTGTCTAATTGAATTATTAAAGACATTTATTATTAAACTAATTGGAAGAAAAAAACATTAAGCATATTACATTTTTATTATTTAATAAATGCTAATTTAAAGGTTCTAAAAAATGTACGTAAACAGCCAAAAAAATATATATGCAGTTTATATAAAATACTTTTTAGTTTATAGTAGTTTATAGAAGTTTATATAAAATACTGATACTAATAATTAAAAATAAAATTTAAAATATTTATTCTGATTAATAATAATAATACTAAAAGCAAAATACAATATCCCTAAACTTATATCACATTGTTTAATCAAACAAATTTTCAGTTCGCTGGGATTTCATTATTACGAGTTATAAAAGTTTAAATTTATCGGACTCTTATATTCAACTTTTTATAAAACTTGGGGGAAGGGAGAGGGAGACTTAAAAAAAATTAAAAAAAGGCCAAAATAATGTTGAACTTATACCATTTGACAAGCCTTCAACAATTATAATTCGACTTATAAGGTAGCGAGCAAAGAAATAACAAGAGACCGAAATGACTAAGGACCGAAATGGCAAGGGGTCAAAGTTGCGGGGGATCGAATTATCTCGGGACCGAAATGGCCAGGGACCGAAATGGCCAGGGACTGAGATGTATCGGGGCCGAAATTGCCAGGGACCGAAATGTCTCGGGACCGAAATGTCGTGTACCCACGAGCGACACGTATGCATGCCGCAAAAAGGTTTAAGAATCCTTGTTTATCAACATTAGTAAAATTATACTGTAAAATTTGCCATATCAGAGCATTTTCTCGATTTAATAAAGTACAAATTTCTGTTTTTAAAAACCGGTGGCAAAAATTTCGTAAAAGGTTCCCGTCGCGAAGGAGTTAAAGAAAATGTTGTTATTTTAAATCTCCCAACCATTCCAATTAAATAAAATAACATTTTCTGTATTATAATACCTATAGCTAAAAAGCCGGAGACTTGGCAGTTCTGGATATTATAACCACCCTTTATATAATACAAGTATAGCAATATTTTGGTTCGGAAAAAAAAAATCTTTAGTACAAAAAGCTGTTAGAAATTTTTAAAAATTTGCCATTTTGAGAATTATGCTAGTTTGGTTCTGAGGTGCAGAAATATTTAAAGCAAAAGTATGCGAAATAATGGTTTTTTTTTTTTTTTTTTTTTTTTTTTTTTTTTTTTCAATATAATATAAATACTGTAAATTGCAAATTTCTAAACGCATATTTATCACTTTCCAACTTAACTAAAAGGTTTCACTTTTCCTTTTCCAAAATCACTTTTAATTAGCATGCATTTTAATTGCGAGGTGCAGCGAGCGTGAAATATTCACTGCATCATTCAAAATCATACGAAAGACTTTCTCACGAATTTTACTTTCCCCGAACTCTTTAATGAGCTTGTTGGACACTTTCATTGAAATATACGTAATGAGTTCTTTTGCAAATATTGTTGCAAATGTTTACGTTGTTTCATTCAGAAAATTTGTTTTACTGCATTTAAGCTCATTTCAACAGTATTTAGGTTCTTAAAAGTGCTTTGTGATTTCATTAATTTCCTTCTTTTAACAGGTGAAATATTCTGATATAAACATCTAATTGTTGGGTGTTTTGCATTCACTTTAAACTTATTCACATGCCCCATCATGTCGGTAAACAATTACATTTCGCTTGAAAAATACATAGCTGCCAATTACTGTGCTTTTTTAAAATGTATAAATCATTCATTTTATTAGGGAAAATAAATAAATAAATAAAAATCTTTCATTTTTTTAAATTTATTTATTTATTTATTTATTTATGTTTATTTTTTTATTTACTTATTTTCTTTTCTTTTAATCTTGTCTATTTCTTTCATTTCCTTTTTTCTTTTCTCTTTTGTTATTTTTTTTATTCTTGTGGCAACACTTGCGCCTTCTGCCTGGGCTCTTCGGTGATTGTTGTTTACCATAGAGTAAAAGGAAATTAAGAGTGGAAGTATTATGTCTGGGGGTGATAAATAAAATGTAACCCTACGTTAAGTCCATTTAAGTACCAACAAAACCACGTGCTTTGACACGCCTATAAATTGAAACAGGTTTAAATCCGTATTTTTTTGCTTTTGTTTTTTAAAAAGAACTAATCTGTCGCTTCACCGATAAGAATTTATTAATTATTTTATCATATGTGTTTTAAATATCGATATAGAAAATTCTTTTTACGTTTTGCTTGAAAATATAACATTCTTTTGTTAATATCATAAAATCATTTGCAGTCAAAAATCTATATTTTAGATTAATATTTACTACTTAAGTTTTCATACATGATTTTAAAAGAATGCTTTCATCATCATATTTTAAATATTTATTTACATGCAATTATTAAGTCATAAACATTTTTTATTTACGTTATAAAGTATTTAAAATTACATTAAACAAGGAAAGTTTTAGTAATACAATTTTCAGTTCGTATCAAATGTTTTCAATATCTTATTTAATTTTAATTTGATATTTAATCATTGCTAATTTTCAATATTTCTGTCATTTTAAAAGCGAACATTTATTTAAATAAATAATAATAGATGAAAGACCATTTTAAAAATTTGTTATTTCTTCTTAAAATATGCTTCAGTTGTAATTCATTTCTTTCAATTCGTCTTATTATACAAAATCCCTTACACGTCCTTTTGTTTGGGAACACTTTAGGACAATAAAGTTACTGTATATAACCAAATATGTATTTGAATACTTTTGATTGGTTGGTTGGTTGGTTGATTTTTGGCGTCCGATTATCTGCGCTAAGGATATAGGACCAGGGGGGAGTGCCCTTCGTGGGGGTCTTTCATAGGGAACCTAACCCGTATTTACGCAAGGTTCGAAGAAAACCACGAAAACTCCGAACGGTTAGGCCGACAGCCGCGATTGGGTTCGAACCCAGCAGCTCCCGTCTACCAGTTGAGAGGTCCGAACCTCTCGGCCACTGGTGGGGCTTGAATACTTTTGAACCGTCTTGTATTTGATCTGTCGGTCGATATATGTACTATATAAGGGGAAAATTTAGTTTAGCAAGGACATGTCTAGAATTTTGAAATTTCTCTTTCAGCAGTTTATTCTTTTGTTCAGATTTATAGTTTACCTTGTACCTGTATTACACGTCAGTATTAGGCTAAAATTTATTTTAAACTAGAACACTATAAAAACTACTGGAATCACATTCACAGAAATTATCATTCACAGGTGTCCATGTATCCAATACTTTGCGTGGCACTGTATATAATTTTATCTACAATTTGCAAACATTTCTTACTAAATTCGGTGTAATTCAGCGTAAAAATGCATAACTTATTTTAAAACCACTTTTAAATAATTTAAGCTCATATTCAGAAATGTTTGTGACCTCTTTTGGGTAGCACTGTATATCAACTACAGCATTTATACACACCACATAATATGGATAAATTTAGTAAAACTTATACGCGCATATCATAAATAAAATGCATTTCATTCATCCATCAGTTATCATCGGGTACATATACAGAACTTCGGAAAGAATGCACTGTTTGAAATCTTTTGTATATCTCTGTAAATATTTGTACTTTATATTAGGGAAGGCAGTATCGTATAATTTATACAAAGCCTCATTGACATACATCAATTTTTTTATACGTGAAACAGTTTAATATATTTAAAATATGGTTAGCTAGTCCTCCCTGAACTTGAAAAAAAAAAAATCGCGGGAAGGGGGCGTTGCATTCGCGATTCTTGCGCCATTTCCAATACTGTACCGGCCAAAAGTGTATGAAGTTATGCATCGAATTGAACCAATTGTTTTGTGTAAGTGTATGGCTATGGATAGTTGGTCCTCCCTGAATTTGAAAAAAATCCGTCGGAAGGGATCGCTGAAATCGCCATTTTTCAGCCATTTTCAATATTTTACCACATAAAGTGTATGAAGTTATTCCTAGAACTGAACCAAATTTTTTGTGTAAGTGTATGACCAAGGCTAGTTGATCCTCCCTGAATTTGAAGAAAATCTGCTGGAAGGGGGCGCTGCAGTAGCAATTTTTGTGCCATTTTCAACATTTTACCACATAAAGTGTATAAAATTATGCCTAGAACTGAACTAAAATTTTTGTGAATGATTATTTTTTGGTACGGCAAGTAGCTTCTCCCTGAATTCGAAAAAAAAAAAATCTGCCTATCATTCTATTGTCCATGTTCATCGGCTCGTGCAGAGACGGAAACTCATTTTTACTCCGATTAATTGACTAAAATAGAAATTTAAGATGAAAATCAAATTTGGTATATTATTGAATTAAAATTATTAAAGCATTAACATGAGTAACTATTTTTTTAAATATTAACATGTACGTATGAAATAGAAGAAATTTTTTGGATTGGAACATCCAACTAGTTTAATTTGTTAAAATGTTTTAGTTACAAATAGTTTAACAATATAAATGTCAAATATTTCTAATCTCATTTTTTTTTCAGGCACTCAACTTCCTGTTCATATTTATCTTTTACAAAATTAAAAACGTTATAAAGTTTTAATCTTATTTAATATTTCATTTATAGTTATTTGGATTTAGTCGTAAAAATTCACTAGTAATTACTTCATTTAGTAATTGTTGTTTCAAATTTAAAACGTGTGATGCATCATGTCTTAATACTGAATTTATAATTTATATTTAAAACAGATGATAAATTGTAATATTCTATATATATATATATATAAACATATATTTATATCTATATAAACATATATTTATATCTATATAAACATTATTAATATATAAAATATATAATGTTTATTTCGAAAAAAAAACCCGCATTTTATTTAAGTAAAAGAGGAACACTGAGCTGAAAATTCTGGGAGCATATACACCTAAACAAGTCGGAACTTATAGGTCAAGCGTAGCAAATGAGGTGCGTTCGTACTATAACGAACTTTTAAATACTAGCTTTCCGCCCGCGGCTTCGCCTGCGTAGAATTCGGTTATATTGCGGTATAAAGCACTACTATAAGAAAACTTCTCATTTCCACGGAAAAATGTAAGAAGCGCGATGTAACGCTGGATACGATTAGTTGTTAAACCAAAACTAAATGGTACACTATATTATATGTTTTCCCTCGTGGAGCAAAAACATGCAGATTTTGGGCACTGGAAACCCGGGAACACGCTACATAGAGCTGACCATGCTGACGTTGAGCCTGTTACGATAAACGGACTTGAGTACGAATATCATTCTCAGAAGCCCTCAAAGAAGCTTGGCGAGCGGCTTGCTCCTCAAGTCTTTGCTGGCGCTGAGATGGTAACTCAGCAGCTCTCGAAGCAGCCTGACGCTCTGCTTGTTCGCGCCTTCTTAATTCAGCATGGAGAGACGATTCTTGAGATCGGGCAATTTTCATTGCCCGAGCTTTAGATGAGGTGCTCGACAAATTAGATTTACGTTTGCGAGGCATTGTGAAAATATGAGTAAACTATAAACCTAAACTAAACTAAAATCCCAAACTAAACTATAACAATCTAAACGACGTAATTATTTGTCGAAAAAACAATAACTACGTTAGATATCTACCTATAAAAAAGCACTAAACTAACCTAACCTATCTATTATACAGCTACTGCACATCGTTACCACGTTTTAAAAACACCCAGCGCCATCTATCGCATACCTCAAGAACTAAATAACGTAACTAATACTTATACCAATTAGTAATTCGTTGACTTATAGTTATTTCAGGATAAGTAGATGTAAAAAAAAAAAAAAAAATTAGACGATAAAACAAATAGTACGTCATCCCTCGGGAATTCCTCATTTTCGAGGATTCATTATCGTATCATTTAGCTTCTAAATTTACATGTTCATATTCGTTTGCAATATATAAGTAGATGTAAAAAAACAGTTTAGACGATAAAACAAATTGTACGTCATCCCTCGGGAATTCCTCATTTTCGGGGATTCATTATCGTATCATTTAGCTTCTTTATATTCGTTTGCAATATTTTATCTTGTTTTAAACGACACACAGCGCCATCTCCAATCCATCCATCAAGCAAACTATATTTTTGTTTTCCCTCGGGAATATCAATTTTTTCCGGGATAAAAAGTACCCTATTATTTAATCCGGACTTCTAACTTCACGTCTGCAAAATTTCAAAGCAATCGGTTCAGTAGTTACGGCGTGAAAGAGGAACAAACAAACAAACAAACTCACTTTCCGATTTATAATATTAGTAAGGATACTCAGATCTTAATGTAATAGTATGCAGTTACTTCGGATACAATATAGTATCCGAAATGTTTTGTATGTCAATATAAATACTATCAACTTTTCATTATATAGGAAGTACCTTGTAGTACCTATAGGTAAGTACCATCAGGAACTTATATCTATTTCATAAAGTGTGAAATAGTGTAATATAATTAAACCCCCAAATAATGTTCCTCCTCCCCCCAATACCATTATGCATTGGAATACTTTTGTGTGGGCCTGTAAATTAATAATAAATATTCTTTCAATTACAGATTATACAGAATGCATATTTTAGTTTTTCATAGATTCTTATCGATGTAATTATGTTCGGAAGAGTGTGGCATGATTAAAATGCACTTGAAACTATTTTTCTCCATTGACCGTAATGTAACGGAATACTTTTGATCATCCCTTTAATCGAATTATGCATCCGATTTTCATAAAATTTAAAATTATTTGACAAAATCATGTAAAAATTATACATTTTAAATATCAAATAATCCGGTTGGGTAGTTTTTGTAGTGTTATATGCGGGCAGACAGAGTGAACGACAACTGTAGGTGCTATGTATTAACTTAATTATAAACACACCTAAAGAGAAATAAAAGTATTCCTAGATTCTTATCGATTTTATTTTGTTCGGAAGAGTGTGGCATGATTAAAATGCACTTGAAACTATTTTTCTCCATTGACCGTAATGTAACGGAATACTTTTGATCATCCCTTTAATCGAACTATGCATCCGATTTTCATAAAATTTAAAATTATTTGACAAAATCATGTAAAAATTATACATTTTAAATATCAAATAATCCGGTTGGGTAGTTTTTGTAGTGTTATATGCGGGCAGACAGAGTGAACGACAACTGTAGGTGCTATGTATTAACTTAATTATAAACACACCTAAAGAGAAATAAAAGTATTCCTAGATTCTTATCGATTTTATTTTGTTCGGAAGAGTGTGGCATGATTAAAATGCACTTGAAACTATTTTTCTCCATTGACCGTAATGTAACGGAATACTTTTGATCATCCCTTTAATCGAACTATGCATCCGATTTTCATAAAATTTAAAATTATTTGACAAAATCATGTAAAAATTATACATTTTAAATATCAAATAATCCGGTTGGGTTGTTTTTGTAGTGTTATAGGCGGGCAGACAGAGTGAACGACAACTGTAGGTGCTATGTATTAACTTAATTATAAACACACCTAAAGAGAAATAAAAGTATTCCTAGATTCTTATCGATTTTATTTTGTTCGGAAGAGTGTGGCATGATTAAAATGCACTTGAAACTATTTTTCTCCATTGACCGTAATGTAACGGAATACTTTTGATCATCCCTTTAATCGAACTATGCATCCGATTTTCATAAAATTTAAAATTATTTGACAAAATCATGTAAAAATTATACATTTTAAATATCAAATAATCCGGTTGGATAGTTTTTGTAGTGTTATATGCGGGCAGACAGAGTGAACGACAACTGTAGGTGCTATGTATTAACTTAATTATAAACACACCTAAAGAGAAATAAAAGTATTCCTAGATTCTTATCGATTTTATTTTGTTCGGAAGAGTGTGGCATGATTAAAATGCACTTGAAACTATTTTTCTCCATTGACCGTAATGTAACGGAATACTTTTGACCATTCCTGTAATCGAACTATGCATCTAATTTTCATAAAATTTAAAATGACGCGATAAAATCTTTTAACAATTATACATTTTAAATTTCAAATAATCCGGTTGGGTAGTTTTTGCTGCGTTATATGCGGACAGACGGAGAGAATGAACGACAAATATAGGTGAAACGTATTTATCTAATTACAAACGCACCTAAAAAGAAACAAAAGTATTCCTGCAAATACAATTAATGCAACTTCAAGCAATAAACAGCATTTCCGACTTGGAACTTCGTTAACGCAAATTCAACACCTCGCAGCGTAAAATATTCATTCTACCAAATGCACAGCTACATTTATTAATGCTTAATTATTTAAATTAAGATGTCATTTTAATTAGCGTGTTGGGAACTCGAGATAGTTTCGTTGCAACAGTTTAAATTAATTTAAAGAACTTCTCATACGTATTTATCTCTCCTTGAATGGTTTCATATGTTTAGTCGAAGTTTTCTCAGGAATGTTGTTTAACTTCATTTATACCGAATTAGACTTGACGTTTATTTCGTCATGTCGAATTATTTTTAGGAAGAATTCAATGCTGCTTCTTACACAATGAATTTGATCATCTATATATTTAAAAAATAAGGCTATTTTTTTCTTTAGTCATAAGTTCTGAGCTTTCTACTGAACCGATTTTAATGATGATGATTATTATTATTTTTTTAAAATTAAAGCTGTTTATAACATGTGTAAATTTACCAAGTGGATTAAAAAAGTCCGGGCTGGGATTCGAACCAAGATTGACTGAACCAGGGATTGGCTGAAGCTGCCAATGCTCTTCTAACTGAGCCATCCCTGACGAATGATGGAAAACTAATTCACGCAATAAATCCTAACGATCACAAAAACTGGTCTGATGGTTAGGATCAGCTCAACAGAATAAATTGAAAGTTAATATATAATAATATATTCTTATCGATTTTATTATGTTCAGAAGAGTGTCGCATCTTAAAATGCACTTGAAACTATTTTTTCCAATTGGTCGTAATGTAATGAAATACTTTCGATCATCCCTGTAATTAAACTATGTATCCGATATTCATAAAATTTTAAATGACTCGACAAAATCATGTAACAATTGTACATTTTAAATTTCAGATAATCCGGTTGGGTAGTTTTTTCTGTATTATATACGGACAGACAGACGGACGGAGTGAAGGACAACTATAGATGCTACGTATTTACCTAATTACGAACGCATCTAAAAAGAAATAAAAGTACTCCTGCAAATACAATTAATACAACTTCAAGCAATAAGCAGCATTTCTGACTTGGAACTTCGTTAACGCAAATTCAACACCTCGCAGCGTAAAATATTCATTCTACCAAATGCACAGCTACATTTATTAATACTTAATTATTTTAATTAAGACGTCCTTTAATTACCGTGCTGGGAAAGTGAGATAGTTTCGTTGCAACAGTTTAAATTAATTTAAAGAACTTCTCGTACGTATTTATCTCTCCTTGAATGGTTTCAAATGTTTAGTCGAAGTTTTCTCAGGAATGTTATACAAGTTCATTTATACCGAATTAATCTTGACGTTTATTTCGCTACATCGAATTATTTTTAGGAAGAATTCAATGCTGCTTCTTGCATAATGAATTTGATCATCTATATATTTAAAAGATGAGGCTGGTTTTTTTTTCAGTCATAAGCCCCGAGCTTTCTACTGAACCAATTTTGATGATGATGATTTTTTTTTTTTTTTTATTAAAGCTGTCTATAACAGACGTAAATTTTCCAAATGTATAAAAAAAGTCCGGGATTGGATTCGAACCAGGGACGTATTGGCTGAAGCCGCCAATGCTCTTTTAGCTGAGCCATCCCGGACGAATACTGGAGAACTAATTCACCCAACCAATCTTAACGATCACACAATCTGGTCTGATACTTTGAATCAGCTCAACAGAATAAATCGAAGGTTAATATATGGAACTGCAGAAAACGCTGCATACTAAATTGTATTAGATTAATTTATAACACTATTATTCAATCGTCAAATGAATTATAACAGACGTAAATTTTCATAGTGGGTTAAAAATGTCTGGGCAAGGATTCGAACCAGGGATGTATTTGTTGAAGCCGCCAATGCTCTTCCAACAGAGCCATGCCGGACGAATACTGGAGAACTAATTCACCCAACCAATCTTAACGATCACACAATCTGGTCTGATACTTTGGATCAGCTCAACAGAATAAATCGAAGGTTAATATATGGAACTGCAGAAAACGCTGCATACTAAATTGTATTAGATTAATTTATAACACTATTATTCAATCGTCAAATGAATTATAACAGACGTAAATTTTCATAGTGGGTTAAAAATGTCTGGGCTAGGATTCGAACCAGGGATGTATTTGTTGAAGCCGCCAATGCTCTTCCAACAGAGCCATCCCGGACGAATACTGGAGAACTAATTCACCCAACCAATCTTAACGATCACACAATCTGGTCTGATACTTTGGATCAGCTCAACAGAATAAATCGAAGGTTAATATTTGGAACTGCAGAAAACGCTGCATACTAAATTGTATTAGATTAATTTATAACACTATTATTCAATCGTCAAATGAATTATAACAGACGTAAATTTTCATAGTGGGTTAAAAATGTCTGGGCTAGGATTCGAACCAGGGATGTATTTGTTGAAGCCGCCAATGCTCTTCCAACAGAGCCATCCCGGACGAATACTGGAGAACTAATTCACCCAACCAATCTTAACGATCACACAATCTGGTCTGATACTTTGGATCAGCTCAACAGAATAAATCGAAGGTTAATATATGGAACTGCAGAAAACGCTGCATACTAAATTGTATTAGATTAATTTATAACACTATTATTCAATCGTCAAATGAATTATAACAGACGTAAATTTTCATAGTGAGTTAAAAATGTCTGGGCTAGGATTCGAACCAGGGATGTATTTTTTGAAGCCGCCAATGCTCTTCCAACAGAGCCATCCCGGACGAATACTGGAGAACTAATTCACCCAACCAATCTTAACGATCACACAATCTGGTCTGATACTTTGGATCAGCTCAACAGAATCAATCGAAGGTTAATATATGGAACTGCAGAAAACGCTGCATACTAAATTGTATTAGATTAATTTATAACACTATTATTCAATCATCAAATGAATTATAACAGACGTAAATTTTCATAGTGGGTTAAAAATGTCTGGGCTAGGATTCGAACCAGGGATGTATTTGTTGAAGCCGCCAATGCTCTTCCAACAGAGCCATCCCGGACGAATACTGGAGAACTAATTCACCCAACCAATCTTAACGATCACACAATCTGGTCTGATACTTTGGATCAGCTCAACAGAATCAATCGAAGGTTAATATATGGAACTGCAGAAAACGCTGCATACTAAATTGTATTAGATTAATTTATAACACTATTATTCAATCGTCAAATGAATTATAACAGACGTAAATTTTCATAGTGGGTTAAAAATGTCTGGGCTAGGATTCGAACCAGGGATGTATTTGTTGAAGCCGCCAATGCTCTTCCAACAGAGCCATCCCGGACGAATACTGGAGAACTAATTCACCCAACCAATCTTAACGATCACACAATCTGGTCTGATACTTTGGATCAGCTCAACAGAATAAATCGAAGGTTAATATGTGGAACTACAGAAAACGCGGCATACTAAATTGTATTAGATTAATTTATAACACTATTATTCAATCGTCAAATGAATTATAACAGACGTAAATTTTCATAGTGGGTTAAAAATGTCTGGGCTAGGATTCGAACCAGGGATGTATTTGTTCAAGCCGCCAATGCTCTTCCAACAGAGCCATCCCGGACGAATACTGGAGAACTAATTCACCCAACCAATCTTAACGATCACACAATCTGGTCTGATACTTTGGATCAGCTCAACAGAATAAATCGAAGGTTAATATATGGAACTGCAGAAAACGCTGCATACTAAATTGTATTAGATTAATTTATAACACTATTATTCTATCGTCAAATGAATTATAACAGACGTAAATTTTCATAGTGGGTTAAAAATGTCTGGGCTAGGATTCGAACCAGGGATGTATTTGTTGAAGCCGCCAATGCTCTTCCAACAGAGCCATCCCGGACGAATACTGAAGAACTAATTCACCCAACCAATCTTAACGATCACACAATCTGGTCTGATACTTTGGATCAGCTCAACAGAATAAATCGAAGGTTAATATATGGAACTGCAGAAAACGCTGCATACTAAATTGTATTAGTTTAATTTATACCACTATTATTCAATCGTCAAATGAATTATAACAGACGTAAATTTTCATAGTGGGTTAAAAATGTCTGGGCTAGGATTCGAACCAGGGATGTATTTGTTCAAGCCGCCAATGCTCTTCCAACAGAGCCATCCCCGACGAATTATGGAGGACTAATTCACCCAACCATCCTTAACGATCACACAGTATAGTCTGATACTTTGAATCAGCTCAACAGAATAAATCGAAGGTTGATGCATCATGGAACTGCAGAAAACGCTGCATTTGAAATTATACTAGATTCAACGATACGAAATTATATTATATTATATTAGAAATTATATTTTTCAAGCACTTGGAAAATTTACATTTACTGTAATTCCTTTACCGATTGAACAATCGTGTTATAAATTAATCTAATATAATTTCGTATGCATTGTTTTCTACAGCTGTATGTCTTAATCTGCGGTTTATTCTGTTGAGTTGATAGAGCATATTGTGTGATTGTTCAGGTTGGTTGGGTGAATTAGTCCTCCATTATTCGTCCGGGATGGTTCAGTTGGCGGCTATGGCCAATTCGAATCCTGGCCCGGCCTTTTTTCACCCACTTGGAAAATTTACATCTGTTATAATTTATGTACCGATTCAATAATTGTGTTATAAAATTATCTAATATAAAGCTGTTTATTTGTTTACTAGCTATTTTTTAATTTGTTTACTTTTTTTCTCTATTTTATTTTTATTTTTTAAAGTTGTTTTATAAAATTTCTTCACATAGGTGGGGCAATTGAGTTACTTTCATTGTTAAAGAGAGTCAGTAGGGAAAGTGAGACAGTGGGAATTACTATATCATTAAGAATGCCATTTTTGTATTGCAATTAAAAAGAATTATTTAAAATCTTTTGAGCAGAAAATGACGCCACGATTTAAAACAACGTAATTTTACAGAATATCAGTAAAAGAAAATCTTCTGAAATGTTGCATAACTCACTAGCAAGAATTTTGTAATAGCTGTGTCACCATTTGTAAGCATTCGATTTTTAAAATCAGCCAATCCGTTTTCGGACATCTTCTATTAATATGTATCTACGAATATATATAATTCTTAAATAAAAGAAAATATATAAAAATAAATGGAAACATAAGTACAACAAATTTAAATATAGGAAAATGAAAATTCAAAAATACGATTCTGTACTATGAAGGTGTTACGAATTCTTGAGTATGAATTTCATTTTGAAGTAAAGGTATGTTATTTCGAAAATTGTGAACAGAAGATTCAAAAATCACAACAATATATTCGTTGTGACATATCGAAAAAAAAAAAAAAAAAAAAAAAAAAAAAAAAACGTATGTATTATATACAGCGAATATTTTGGGTGATCTAAAAGTCAGGAGGAACTTTAAAAACGAATAATTCAAAAACGAATCTAGATTCAAAGATACTGTTTGCACGAAACGGATGGAAAAGAAACCGGGTTTTGTGAGGCTACGAAAAAAATAGTTCTATTGGCAACCAACAGATGGCGCTGTCGGATTTCTGACTTGCAAGCGCGACAGGCACTCCAAACAGTCACCTTTATGCAAGATGGAGCACCACCTCATATTGCTCTGTCTGTGTAACGGCTTCTACGCTTGATATTTGATGGAGGATCGCACTATCAGTAGCTACTTTAATCACGCATGGCCTCCAGGATCTCCCGATCTGATACCCTGGGACTTTTGGCTATGGGGATTATTGAAGTCAAAAGTGTACCTCGACCAACTGGCATCACTAGCAGCACTGAAAGATGCCATCCGCCAAAATGTGTCTGCCATAACGCAAGAAATGCTACTCTATGCTGTGAACGATGAAGTGCCTAGTCTCACAGCTCTACTTCTGAATGATTGACGGCACATTGAACATTTACTGTAGTACTAATTAACTGTAATTATGCTGAATAGTAAGTTGTCAACATTTTACGTAAAAAATTTTCTCAACAATTCTGTCAATATTTTTCTCATTTGTAAATCATCTTTTGGTGCATTAAATCACTATAGCGCCATTTGTTGGTCGACGACAGAACTATTTTTTCGTTGCCACATAAAACCCGGTTTCTTTTGCATCCTTTTGGTACAAACAGTATCTTTGTAATTGATTCCTTTTCGATTTATTCATTTTTAAAATTCGTCCTGACTTTTGGGTCACCCGGTATATGTATATATAGAGAGAGTGTATTTCCCTGTGACATAATTTTTTAAAGCTTTCTGCGACAAGCCAAATTAACCCCCTGACTGTCGAACAAAAGGACAAAATTGTAGTGTTTTTTTTCCTCTGCAATTTATTTTAAATGTTAATAAAAAAGGGATTTTCTCTCATGGTATAATTTTTTTTTGTTACGTATATGCTTATAAAGCCTTGAAAGTATCAATTATAACTTAATTTCTTAAAACTGGATTATATTTTTAGAATCATATTAATTTAAATAAAGCGTCAACTGCAGTGAAACCTGCAGCTTAGTGAACGGATATATCCGGTCGCGGCAGTGGGCAGGTTAACAGCAAAAATTTTCTGCAACGCGATATATTTTAACTGTAGACATGGAGGCAAATGTATGCATAACACAATTAGAAAAAAGACACTAAAGAACTAATGTATCATAAACCAGATATTATATTTTTTTATACTTCATAATATCATCTACTTTTAAATTTTATGTAAAAAAATTCAAAATTGTAGAATTCATGAATCAGCATTAGAGGAAATACTTAGCATATTTCTATTATTGTCCCTTTCTTTCTCATTTTTTTGTTCCACACATTATGCCAAAGAAAAAAAAAGTTTCGGATATACATGATACTATTTTTATATTCTACTCGCACTACTATACTCTAAAAATAAATTTTGTAATACATCTATTTCATTTGCAAATTTCAAAGTAAAAATGTTTCATAAAAAAAGTGGTGCCTATCGAATAAAATTCGTGTAAAAGATTCATGTTTCGATGACCAGAGGGAAGTGAAATAGGACCGATAAAGTTTAAAACTTTTTATTTGAAATGAAAATAACAATTAAAAATAATAATATTTCTATCAGCTATGTTAAGCGGTTCGAGAATGAAAATTTTCTGCAAGGGACGTTTCCTTTCTGCGACAATGTCGCTGCGTTTCGGTGCTCTCGCAGTTGGTAGACGGGATTCTGGGTTCGAACCCAATCGTGCCCATTAGCCTAACCGTCCGGAGTTTTCGTGATTTTCTTCGAATCTTACGTAAATATGAGTTAGGTTTCCTTGGAAAGACCTTCCCCCAGGACCTATATCCTTCGTGCAGATAATAGACTGTCATAAATAACACCAACACCGCTGCGTTTCTACCACGTGGTTTATATTTAAAATGAAATGATATGGTGTAAAAATAAATCGAAAAAAATATGAACACGTTAAATTGAAAATGTAAAAATAAGAATCTATGAATATAGTAGAAGCCCGGTATAACGCAGTTGTTGGGAGACATGTTTCACACCAGCGTTATAACGTAACCGCGGTATATCGGAATGGTGTCAAAGAAATGGTATAAAATGATGAAAAACCTTATCCGCTTTGTAAAATGGAATTAACTTTATCATTTATTGAACACAAGCTTAATCTTACACTATCTTAAAAAAAGACCATAAGTGTTGTTTTGCAAACAGACGCGCTTCGTTTCTTTTCGGTATATTATTTCACACTAGAAAGATGGAATGAATGAACAGAATTTGAATCTTGTCTTGCTTCTCCATCCACGAAATTATCTTCGTTAAGCATGAAATGACTTCAGTAGTATGTGGAATGTTGTCTTTCATTGCCATAACATTTTCAATTTCATCATCATCATCTTGTTCACTGCAATTTTTATGCGTTACAGTCCAAACGACATCCTGCTGATCTTTAATGACCTCTGAAATTAGTTCGCTGTTGTCAGTTTCTATCCAGTCATTTAAATAGTCAACAGAGATATCGAGGTGCATAGCACTAACCGCTCTAACTTGCAAGTCCCTCATTGTATTTCACTGAAATTTTAAACACAAAATTTATCCTGATATTTTTAAATTTTTTTCGGGGGACATACTTTTTCCCGCGTTAAATCCGAATTTGCGGTATTTCGCAGCGTTATTTCGGGCTTTTGTATTTTATGGGTTCGTCGGAAGGGCTTTAGTGAGCAAAGTTCATAGTAAAAATATGTAATTTTGTCTGTATGAGAACCTTTAAATGACACTATTAAGCTTCTATTTTTTTTTTTTTTTTTTTTTTTTTTTTTTTTTTTTTTTTTAATTGCAGGACGTGCACAATGAACGACGTCGTGCCCAGATGGCTGCAGCCAGACAGGTCTTGGAGAGATCGACTGTTTTATTGCTCACAGCTTCAAAGGTAACAAATTATCAGTCATGCTTTAAATACAATAAAATAAGGTACTACTTGATTATCCCGTCGACCAATTTCGCCAAATTGTACAAATTTCCAAACTAATAGCCAAATTACACATATTGACGTAATTTTTATATTAAATAACGAAAAACAAATAATTAGTAGAATATTAATAAAAATACAAATAAAAAGTAGAAATAAAAAACCTTTAATGTTGTTTTAAATTCGTTTATCGTATTTAATGTTATTGGATGTGACATTCACGATCATCCATTGTTGGCATTTAATTTTATAGTTTTGCTATAGATTTTTGGATAATAATAGATTTTGGAAATATTTCCAATGAAATGCAAATATATAATCAATATTAGCGTTTTATTAGCAATAGTTCCAATAAATTAAATATTGGTGCAACGTTGGATCAATATTGGTTTGCTACTAGGGGTACCACAACGTTTTTATTGCAAGTGTGTTTGTTCTAAATTACAATTACAGAATTTCATCAAACAACTTTTTACAATAAGCCTTTGGGTTATTCAAGAATATCTGTGAAACCCCGGTTATCTGAAAATACTTTGGTACTATGCTTTCGGATAACCGGGGTTGTACTGTATTTCCATAACTCTGCTATTTTTTCGCAAAGTTTTTCTAGCCAAGCCCATCCGACGTCGCAAAATTAGAAACGGGTCGGCATTTATTATGAAATGTCAATTTTGAGAACAAATTTTTTCCCATTCAGGTCAAATGAGAACTTCAATCCTGACAGGTTTAGAAAAAATATAAAAAAAACATTATTTCTTGATATTTTTCACCAGGTCCATTCATAAATTCACTTGGTACTACTGGGTTATCTCATCGACCAAAAAACGATCGCCAAACAATAAGATTAAATGCCAATAATGGATGATGTCACATTCAATAACATTAAATTCGATACACGTGTTTAAAACGTCATTAAGTGGTTTTTATTTCAATTTTTTATTTGTATTTTTATTAATATTCTACAAATTATTTGTTTTTTTTTTCGTTAATTAAAATAAAAATTACGTCAATATGCATCATTTGGCTATTAGTTTGACGATTTGTATAATTTGGCGAAATTGGTCGACGCGGGACAACTAAGTAATGCCTTTCACTTTTAATTGGAATTATTAAATTAATTAATAGCATTTTTTATTGTTTGTTTGTTTCGAAACAGGCGTGCCTTCGTCACCCGGACTGCGACACAGCGCGCGAGAACCGCGACACTGTGTTCCTGCAGATGCGGCGTGCCATGGACGTGGTCCACTTCGTGGTCAAAGAGGGCGTCATTCCTGAGCTAGCGGGACTGGCCCCCAACAACAATGGGGGCCACAGGAGAAGCGGCAGGGGCAACCACGCAGATGAGACCGATCAGTGCCTCACAGTGTGCAACGCCATCAAAAAGTTCGAGGTGAGTGTGCAAGCTGTATGTTATTCTGCTCATACATTTTAATATGGGTTTCGAAATTAGCCTTTTCTAAAATTTTAACGGACATTTTCAACATAGTGTCAAGTCCGTTACCAAATGTCAAATCTGTTACCCCACGGTTTTTTAATGATTATCATTTTTTTCGCCATTCTACTTTTATTTTTTATTCAACTAAGAAACAAATATACACTTTCCTTAAAATTTAATAATTTACATGAATATATACTGTAATTATTAGAAAAAGTTCTTGTATATGTCTCTCATTTCAATCTAATTTAAGTATTATTAAGTATTATTTAAGTACTATCATGTTTTGAAATTTAGGGACATAAGTCACTTCAAAGTAAGTTGATTTTAGAAAATTTAATAAATTTCAAGCTGAGTATTTTCAGTAATTTTGTATGGTAACGGACTTGACAATTTGCCTTACAAGCCGACTTTAAGTAGCATTTACATATTATATTATAAGGCAAAATGCTCAGTCAATTTTTTTTTCATGTACCTTAAATATTTACTTAAAAACCTGTCTCTATTTTTAAAAGAAATTAAGTTTGAAGAAAAAAAATAAATTCTGATATGTAAGCTAATGATGAAAATGGCCCTTAAAAATCGAGTTTTCTTCATTAACCCTTCATCTACCGATGGTACTTATAAGTACCATTAAAATTACTTATTATAAAACTCTTTTAATACGTCAATTAGTTGTAATACTGTTTAGAATGAGTTACAGATACATTACTCTATTTTGTTCCAAAAGCATTATTGGTTATACAAAACAAAAATATTTTTAAAAGGATGATTTCTTTTGCCTTTGTATCATTTCAGCTTTCCTGTCGCTGAAGGAGGGGGACGGGGATTTTTCAATTAGGAAATATTTCTATATTTATATTGTAAGAACATTATATTTGTACATTTTATAATTCTTCAAAATAGTAAGAAAGCAATTTGAAATTAAAGGTTTGTGTAGGGTTATAAGTATTGCACAAAATCTCTGTAAATTCAAATTTAATGAATCCTTTTAAATCCTTCAGTCCTTCTAAAATCCTTCAAAAATTTATTTCATGATTATGTAAATCTTTTAATTTAGTTTAAACAATTTACGTAAAATGCTTTAGAATGTAAAATTTTCATGAATCATAATGCGGTAGATAAAGGGTTAATCTGTCTACTGGTGAGTCTGCATTGCAAAATACTACAATATTCACAAAAAACATATTAAAAAACTGTCGTCCATTTGCTTGTCTGTAAACGATCTACCCCCCCCCCCCAAAAAAAAAAAAAAAAAAAAAAAAAAAAAAAAAAAGATAGAGATTTGAAATTTGGTGTGTATACTTAGTATGTGAGAATGGAAAGCTGTATATTTAATATTAATAACCTCGATTTTCTGAAACTTTTTTTTTTTTTTTTTTGGACTTTCGAAATATTCGTTCTGATGAAAGTATATACAGATTTTCAAAAAATTTTTTTTAAGGAGTGGTCGTAAAAGACAATAAAATAACACTAATTTTACATAAGGAACGAAATTGATCGGATAATTAGTTGCCGAGAAATTTGTAATCCTATTTTCCACAGTCTTCGATTTTTCATGACCCTGTATTTCATTCAAATTTCAATTAAAAGATATACTATTTTAACTGGATATAATGCGTTTAATCGGACGCAGTAAACTGTTAGATTAAATGATTATAATTTTTGGAGTTATAAGGATGTTTCTTTTACGCTATTCGGTACTATTTGAGTAGTTTGGCGTCATATATAATTTGTCGAAATTGGTTCATCAGGAATTCATTAACAGATCATTACTGTGTGTTAAAAATATTAAAATATGCGTTTAAATGTTATTTTGGAATTGCGGTTTATAGTTTACACATGTTTTATTTTCATATTTTATGTTATGCATATCCATCCATGATGGCTAAGTATTACGGTGGCCCCTTAACGACTAGTTTTCTTTAAGTTAGAATAATTTAGAAAGAGAAAAAATATCTCCTCGATATTAGTCGGGATTTTATCGATTTTCCCCCGCTGAATCATAAAAAACATATTTTTAAGACATATTTCTAACCGAAGCCCTTATAGCTCAGTCAATAAGATGTGCTTCCACAATCAAGTGGTCTCGGGTTCAAGTCCCAGGATAGCTATAGAAACAAACTGTGTAAAAATAACTGATACAGCAATTCAAAATTACTCGAGAAATACAAGCTCTTTCAGGCTCACTGAAGATTAAGTGATTTACTGAGTTTTTATAATTTCACTGAATAATTTCTCTGTTATTTAACAGAATATCATATTTTCTAATCTCGAATTTTATATAAGACTTAACTTAATGGATTACCAGTAGATTCTCTGTAAATTCACAGAAAATTTCTTAACAGTATATAAACTATTATTAAATGTCATGAAGCTAAGATTTTGTGTTTATTAACTATTTGGAAAAATAGTTGTTGCTCTTGGCAGAGAATCGGGAAATCGGAAGTATATTTGAATGATTTTATTGGTTGAATTTCGCAACTTATTTCACTTTATTCGTTTTCTGATTGGTCAATGTTTAATGTCCAAAAATGGAATACTTCTGTTTTTTTATTTCATTCGTTTTCTGATTGGTCCATGCTTAATGTCTAGAAATGGAATTCTTCTGATGCCACGATGACAAAACGTATTAAAAACTACAAAAAAAAAAAACTCAATAACAAATTTAGATGCAGGTTTCAAACAAGTTGCACTTAAAAGTAAATTTTTTTCTGTATACGAAGGTGTAAAAATTAAAAATGTGCGATGTTTAGGAATTTAAAAATTTATAGTACCTAAAATTGTTAAACTGAAATTTCATTTAATATTTGTTTATGATTGGCCCAAGAATATTAACGTGACTCTAAATCTCCAGGCATATTTATATAAATCTGTTATTACGTAAGCTATTTTTGATCATCATAAAAAAATTGTTATAATTGTTTTGTTTATTTTAAATATAGAAATCATTTATAAGTTTAAAATTATAGATCTTTGAAAATATTTTTTTCCAAATAATCGTTGTAATTTGTTAAATTGCAATTTTTTCTTTCTTTTTTTTATTTTTCTGTACTTCAATCAAAGTAAACATGTATGCATTTATTCAATATTGTGCATATTTATTTATTTATTTATTATTTTTTTAAGTGCTCTGAACATAATTTTTAGACATATTTACTATTTTTAAACTCTTTTTAATAATTTATTAGTTATACAGAACAGAAATATGTGAAAAGAGGAAAAGCTCGCATATCGTTAAAGGCATAAAAGGAAGGTCAAACTTCGCGCCCAAAATAGAAAGAGTTAGAATTTCCATGAAACCACATTTTTCAGCTTTTCTGGCTTGCTTCCAAGCGACTAACATATTACGCTAGCCCACTGAACACATAAAAGTAAAATATCACTAAAAGTTTCACAAGTCGTTCTCCGATCCGAAATGGGCCATTGCATGACGGAATATCATCTCTTATTTCTTTTCTTCGTTTGGCAACACTTCAGGTAAAAAGAGGTAGAGATCATTTTGCATGCATTATCACGTTTCGTCTTTTCGGTAATGTTCTTTATGTGAAAGAGGTGAAGTATCTTTTACATAACTTTCAGGCAATAACTTTTAAAGATGCGAAGTCGTTAAAAAATAAATCACCTATTGTAATTATTAAACAATTTGCTTTTACCGTTGAATTTTTTTTTCATAATTTTTTTTACATT
Organism: Maratus speculifer; assembly: GCA_964019185.1. Taxonomy (NCBI): domain Eukaryota; kingdom Metazoa; phylum Arthropoda; class Arachnida; order Araneae; family Salticidae; genus Maratus; species Maratus speculifer. The sequence continues at coordinate 206,569,684 of OZ025294.1, forward strand.
AAATTTTAGTTGTCATAGTTAAAATGTTCGAGTCAATTAAATTCGATTCCTTTTTTAGAAGAACATCACAAATTGGTAATCATATAGTTATTTACATAAAACATTTAAAAAAAGCCGCTTTATTCTAACATTTCATTTACGTGCCAAATATAAAAATCAATTACAAATGTCAAAGTTTTCTTTAAAACTTCGACTGCCAATAATATCAATATTTATCCAGATATTGATATTTCGAACAAGATTTACCGATGTTCCCCAGAATGTTTACTATAGCAATAAATATGAATGCTTCTTTAGATACATCTAAATATACTAAAAACAATTAGGATTAAAAAATATACTACAGTTTTTATAATGAAATGTTGCCGGTCATAAGGCAAATTCAATCTGAAGACTACGACCTGCGAAGACTGTTGGAAATATCCAGCTTGTAGATGAACATCTTAATGAAGATTCTGTGAAGTTCGAGACTTGCTTATCGGTATATCCAAAGCAAGTTTTCGCTTGATCTCAAGAGGTTAACTGCGTCGTTATTTGCAAGTCTCGAAAATGGAAAAATTACGAAATTGAACACTACATCAAAATCATTCTTAACTAAATTTTTTTTTTGATAATATAGATAAATAGTCTTGCTGAAGATTTCATATCTGTGAAGTTCGAAACTTGCTCAAGAGATCGGCAATTCTGAGGTAAGTTTTCGTCAGTTATCAAGAGGTAAATTGCATCGTTATTAGCAAACCTTGAAATGGAAACATCACTAAATGGAAAACTACTGTATCAAAATTATTCTTGACAACAACAAAAAAATTTTTTTTGAAAATATAGAAAAATAGTATAAGTGAAAATTCATATTTGTGAAGTTCGAGACTTGCTCAAGAGATCGGCATTTCTGAAGTAAGTTTTCGTCGGATCTCAAGAGGTTAATTTCACCGTTATTAGCAAGGCTCGAAATGAAAAAAATCGCGAAATAGAATACTATATCAAAATTATTCTTGACTAAAAAAAATGTCACGGAAAATATAGACTAATATTCTTGATGAAGATTCATATCTGTGAAGTTCGAGGCTTGCTCAAGCGATCGGCATTTCTGAGGCAAGTTTTTATCGAATCTCAAGAGATGAATTGCATTATTGTTAGTAAGATTCGAAATGAGAAAATTACGAAATTGAACACTATATCAAAATCATTCTTGACTGAAAAATTTTATTTGAAAATATAAACAAATTTATTTCTAATTATACAAAATGTTTACTATTCAATATAAATTAAAATGTGCTTTCAAACAAACAAAATTGTACTTTCAATGTACTATTAAACTGAAAAAAAAAAAAAAAAAAAAAAAAAAAAAAAAAAAAAAACATTTCTTGTTATAGAAACAGCAACTAACTTTTTGCACTTTTTTTTTGAGTTAGGTCAGGAGAATTCAGTCATCTGTCTGGTGAATGGTTCATTTAAAGTCTGAACTGGTAATCATTTCACAAGCTCAGAGTGATGTTAACTACATCACCGCATTCTACCTTTTTTTTTTTTTTTTTTCGGATGAGCCTTAATCGGAACGGTAAAATGAATCTTTTCAGGAACTGAAACAATATTTTAACAATTGTACAAACCAGAACGATACTTTTCATAATTTAACCGAAACGGAACAATATATGCCGCAATTTCATGAATCGGAATATTGTTTCGGCTTGTCCCGGTATATTTCGTGCCCTGCTTATTACAGGTTTCAAGAGAAGGCTTGAAAAGTTTCTTGAAATGAAAAGGAAATATATCGAACCATTTTAATAATATAATTCGTATTCGAAGTTTCATTTCGACATTAAAATTTCTATTATGAACCGAGTAAAAATAAAGTTATTAACCGAAACCCGAGTATGATTTCTCGTGATGAACCCTACATATTTAATTATAAAAAGGAGAAAAATATTTTTAAATATTAAAAAATTACTTTTTTGCGCTCCGCATTAGTTTATTTCCATTACTCAACTTTTTATCCTTAATTATTTTGCCATTTTATATATTGCTTCAAAATCATAACAAAGTTTGCCTTTATATATTTTTATTCAGATTTTTCTCAAAAAGTAGTTTTCTCATGTAGATATGTTGGAAAGTTATGCAATTCATATGTATTAGGTACGAAAACCAATAGCTTTAGCAAAAGAAATCGATTCTTTAAAAATAAATAATAATAACATTAATAACGAAGACAAAAGATTCCACACTTTAAAACATTAATTACCAGAAAAAAAACTTCCGATAAATTAAAAAAGTTCTTTGTTTTGAAACTGATATTGTATGGTATAGAATGTTTTAAGGCAATGTAGCGGGAAAAAAAAGGCAAGGGAGGGCTGGTGGGGATAATTAGAAATATTCTTTCCTATTTCTGTTTTCTGCTTGTCACCTTCCAAAACTATATGTAACACGACTTTTTTTTTTTTTTTTTTGCTTATTTTTATTTATTACTTGTGTTTTTAATTACTCTTATGCTATTGTGAAAATTGTTTTTGAGATAATTTAAGTTAACACGCGCTTTACCCGTTTCAAAAAAAAAAAAAAAAAAAAAAGAAGGCTGTCTCGCGTTACGTGACCTAAACTCTGCTGAATTAAAAATGTAACTGTAGTGTTTTAAAAAACAAATCTGGCAACACAAATTCTATTAAAAAAGTTCTCTTCGAAGTTATGTTCGAAGTTTGGAGTTGAGCAGTGAGTTCATGTCTTGTTTTGGTTGTGTGCAACTGTCAAATGTAAAAAGTGATATATTTTGTAAATAGTTTAAGTGTGCGTGCAGTTCTACGTGTAATGTGCCATCTATGAAAAAATAAAAAATATTTAAAGAATATCGTCGCCCCGAGAATTTATATTTAGATAAGTGAAGCTTCTTTTTCTCGTAAATAAGTAGAGCTAGCCCGACAAGTTTATATTAACAATGAACTAACATCTTTCTTATCATTCTAAAGTATTGTTAGTGGTGTGTTCTCAATTACGCCATAGTGATCTTTTTATCTCAATGATGACTTTTCGAAAGCTTTTTCTGAATAAAAAATAGACATCATGCAGTTTAAAGATTTTTTTTTTAAATATATAGGTGAGCAAGAAAATACAAATTCACAAGTCAACTGCAATCAAAATTTTGAAGTACATAAGTTTGGTTCAAACTTTTGGAGTATTCAAGTTAAAAATCCCCTTTCTTCCCATTTACACAATCAGAAAACAAATATACAGGTTTCCTTCTATTATTTACCTCCACCATTTCTTTCTTTTTCTGCTATTTGCATCTCGCACTGAAAAAAATGGGTTCTCAAAATTCAGTAAAAAATACTCAGTTTTAAGGACTTCACATACTAAAAATAGCTCCGATTCAACTGTACTCAAAACTGAGAAACATACGTACTCAATTTTGATTCCGTGGTTGTGTTCAAATATAAATCACTATGAACTGTACCCTGAACTTACAAGTAAAAGTAAAAAATATAATGGGATTTATTTCTTGATAAAACTGATTAACAATAAAAGTTTAATTGATTATTTATTAAGAAAAATAGCATAATTATCAGCAAAATACCCAAGTTGAATATTTTTAACAAGAGCATTATTTGCGAGCACTTTTAAATTATTTTAAAATATTGTACATAATTTAATAATTTCTCTAATAAGCATCTTTTATGCCGCAACGAATTAAATAAACTAATACCGCATACAAAATTATTGTTTGTTTAGTTTGATAACATACCTTGTTTCAAAATTGAGAAAGCAATATGTTCAATAATTATATAAATATTGAGACAAGCTCAAAATTTTTATTTATAAACTTGCTAAAACAGTGTACAAGGAATAAAATATATTAGTTTAAAATCTACGTACCATTTTGTACGACGTTTAAACATTAGAAACAATGATAAAATTATCCCGACGATTTCAACAGAAATACTCGACCTTTTTAAATGGAAAATATAGATAAACATATCAATAATCATTTGCATTATGTTCATTTTTGATTCAAACATACTCAATTTGAAGTGAATACATCGATTTACTCATTTTTGAGTACTTCATTTTTTTTTCCGTGCGTTAAAATTTGATTGCATTTATACAGGGTGATTCAGCTCGTCGGTGACAAACTTTAAGGATCGATAGAGCACACCTAGACGAACATTTTTGAATAGGGAATGTAGGGTCCCTGACGCGATGGTAAGGCGCTAGGCGCTTTCGAAAATTTGGGTGCCGAAATTCGAAACGTCATAAAAACTAGGGAAATGGTTAGATTTTCTTGCTTGTTGCGTCGAAATGATTCTGTTTGTTTAGACTTTCTTCAGTACCAATTTGATAAGCGTATCTCTTAAAACATGGATAGGGGGCGCTGCAGACTTTGGAGAGCTAGACAACAACTTTAAGCCCGTTATTTTGATAATTTAACACATGCTCGCCAAAGTTTATACTCTAACTTAAAGTTTGAACCCAAAAGTAGAGCCCTGCAAAAAGCGTAAGAGCCGGAATAAAATGTCAAAGTACAGGGTGGTAGAAACTCGAAGGCTCCTAAGAGATATACAAACAGATTTCTTGACTTATGGCATGCATTTTCATGATTCTGTTTGCTGGGGCTCTCTGAAACTCAGTTGAACGGTACAAAAAGAAACATCGATAGGGGGCGCTTTGGGCAAAAAACATAATTCGTTGACATTTCGGACGCTAACTGGAAACGGGGCGCTACGATCAGTTAGAAACAAAACAAGAGAGTAATTTACTTATCATAAGAAGCTATTAAAACTGCAGTTTTTTTTTTTTTTTTAACAAACATAGCTGGTTTCAATCATGCACAATGCGCGCAATAAAATTTACATAAGGTGCTTTTTGCTGATTTATGCAAAAGATATCGTACCATATCGATATGCAAAAGATACGTAATGCGTAGACGACAACGCGAGATGACGTAGTTGTATGCGCAGACACGTCTTTTGAACGTGCGGTACCTATTTAAACTTCGGGTTACTTGTCTGCAGATCGGTAGTAGAATGGAACGGTACACAAACTCTGAATTGGCTGACATGCATTTGGCGTATGGCGCTGCTGGTTGTAATGGACGAGCCGCTCAGCGGTTGTACGCCGAGCGTTACCCCAACAGGCAAATCCCCTGCCATGCCTTCTTCGCTCGAGTACACCAGAGGTTGTCCACAACGGGATCTTTCGACGGAGGCAGGCCTGAACGGGAGCGATCAGTGAGCACCCCCGACAACGAAGAGGCTGTGCTTAACCTGGTTGAGGACAACCCAGGTCTTAGCACGAGAGATATCGCCAGACATGTTGGCATTTCGCAAGCAACTGCGTGGCGCATCTTACGTTCCCGGAATCTGCACCCCTACCACATCCAGCGGGTGCAGTTGCTCAGAGAGCAGGATTTTGGCCCTCGAGTGGAATTCTCAAGATGGTACTTGGCGATGAGATCCAGGGATCCCCGTTTTGTAAACAGCATTTTGTTTACGGACGAGTCCACCTTCAGCCGGGAGGGAATGTGGAACGCCCACAACAGTCATGTGTGGTGTGATGAAAATCCACATGAAACCAGAAGCCGAGCAGCCCAGGAGCGTTTCTCAGTAAATGTGTGGGCCGGCATTCTGGGGGATTGCCTCATTGGCCCTTATTTGTTACCTGAACGGCTGACAGGTGGAAATTACCTGATTTTCCTGGATCAAGTGCTGCCGCAGCTTCTGGAGGAGGCGCACGTACCCGAAGGTTCGCGTCGCCAGATGTGGTTCCAGCACGATGGAGCTCCGGCCCATTACACGAACGACGTGCGTCTCCATCTAAACGCAAGGTATGGCCAGCGGTGGATCGGGCGTGGGGGTCCAGTTCACTGGCCTGCCCGATCACCAGACCTCACCTGCTTGGATTTCTTCCTTTGGGGTTACCTGAAGGCCGAGGTATACCATACACAGGCCCGGACTGGCTCCTTTGGGGGCCCTCGGCTAAAGACTGAAAAGGGGCCCCTTACGGGAAATTTAGCGAAAACAGAATATTATATTTCATTTTTAAATTTAGGCTTGGGTGGCAAAAAACCACATTTAGGCTATTTTGTCACTTGGAAAAAAAATGAGTAAAATGTAAGATTTTCGTAATGTTGTTAACTTACTTTGACAATATATATTTATACTAGGACTTCCCTTAGAGGGATTAGTCTGAGCGATATTGCTGAGAATATATATTTAATAATAATTTGCAAAAAGTAAAGAAAAAAAATACCACATTTAAAATAATTGTAATTTATCATACTACAACGAATATTTGGAAAATAATATTTTCAAAGACTATAATTTTAGGTTTATAAATGATTTCTATATTTTAAAAAACAATTACAACATCATTTTTAGGATGATCAAAACGTAGCTTATGTAATCACAGAGTTAAATTAATATGCCTGGACATTTTGAGACACGTTAATATTCCTGAGTAAATCATAAAAAAAAAAAAAAATAAATAAATAAATAAATAAATAAATAAATGAAATTTTAGTTTAACAATTTTTGGTACTGTAAATTTTTTAATTTCTAAACATTGCACATTTTTAATTTTTACACCGTCGTATAAAGAAAAAAACTTCTTTTAAATGCAACTTGTTTAAACCTGTATCTCAATTTGTTATTGACTTATTAATTTTTTGTTAGTTTTTAATACTTTTTTTGTCAGCGTGGCAAAAACATTCAGATAAACTTCAGATTTCCCAATTCTCCAGCGAGAGCAACTATTTTCCAAATAGTTAATAGAAAAATGAGACATTATTTTTAATTGATTATATATTGCACAAATTTAAATCTCAAAAATGAGCAAAGTAAATGGTAGAAATGCACAATTTTAAATAAAAATTCCTATACACGGTTAAAAAATGGGAAATCAAACTATGCAAATCAGCCATGCATGAGTATAAAATTGGAAGTACGCAATGCATTAAAAGGAATGCAGATAATAAAACACTAAAATATCTTGAATCGGAATTTGAACTCTTTGAAATAACGTAAAATAAGTAAACAGCACAAATTTTTTTTTTACAAATCATGATGGTTGAGTAGAATCAGGGGATTTTTTTACATGGTGTGTGGTCCCCTTAGATAGTTAATACAGAATAGATAATAATATAATATCTATATCTGTTTTCTATCGATACTAAGAGGTTCTCGATAAGAATTTAGGGAATTCTCTGTTTAAAAAATGATATATAAAAATTCCGAAAACGCCAACAAAGAAATGCAATGCGTCGTTCGAGTGTGTCTCAGATATTCTCAATCGGATTTAAATGGATTGTGCATGCTGGCCACTACATACACTGTTTTTATTTCTTTTCAAACTTGTTCTCATGAAGTTGAGCAGTATTTCACTGTAGCATGCATTATATAAAAGGAATATGCAATGCCTGCAGTATAAGTTAGAAACGGTATCTGAATATCTAGTCTGCATAAGCCTTGAACTGTAAAAATGTCACCATAAGTGACTTATAAATCTGCGCATATTTTTTCGCAAGATACGTTGGCTCAAATACGTCAATATGAACTCGATTATGCAGTTTTATTCCAAAAAGTTATTATTTAAAAACTAATGACAATTGAGAAAATGATAAAATCTCCAAATTAGTAAAGCTGAAAAATTAATGTTTCTCTCCCTTGTACCATTTTTGTTATGGTATTCTTCTATGGTGCCCTGTAATTGAATAATAAATAATCTTTGTGCGGCATGCTCTACAAAATATATACTCTCTAGTGCTCCTCATAAATGCATATCAGTTTCATTATGTTTCGATGGGCGCGTAACATCATTAAAATATTTTTGTAATTATTTCATCCCATCGGCTATAATATAACGCAATATTTTTTAATTGTCCATGTATTCGAACTATTTATCCAATTTAACCAAAATTTAAAATGACTCAACAAAATTCGGCAACAAATTTAAAATTTAAAACGATTTGGTTGGATAGTTTTTGTGCTGTTCTATGCGGACAGAGAGACGGACGATTCAGACGACGATTATAGGTACTACGTTCTCATATAATTAAGAATGCACCTAAAAAACAGTTAAACTTCAAAACATATGACAAAATCGAAAACACATGACCGGCAATTATTGCTCAAGGACAGTATTGTAACCGATTTTATTTTATGTATCCCTGTAAACGGATTAAAAATGACATGAATATCGTGTTCAAACGTAATCGTAATAAAATTCATCGATTTATATAAGTTTCAATACTTTGCAGTAGTATAATTTCATTAAAATACTCTGTTAACGATTTTTCTTATAGGCCATAATGAAATGGAAAACTTTTGGTCTACCCTGTAAATAAATTATAAATCTCACATACATCACGTACAATAGCAAACTTGCCTAGGGGACCCTAAATAAGGTTTACCAATTGCATAAAAATCCGAGTATATTTACGGATGTTAGAATGTGGACAGACGGACAGGCAAACCGAATGCATAAACACTTTTCAACTTTGTTGGAAAATGAAAAAAAAAAGCGCAACCGATTCATTTAATGCAATAAATAAATAAATAAATAAATAAAAATAAAAATAAAATAAAATAATTAAATAAATAAAATAAATAAATAAAATTTCACCAAAAAAGCCAGGACAGGATTTGGAACTTTTCCATATGATTGGCATCGAAATATTGTTAATTAGGTGCGTTCCTAACAATGTAAATACGTAGCACCTATAGTTGTCGTTCAGTCCGTCCGTCTGTCTGTCCGCATATAACAACGCAAAAACTACCCAACCGAATCATTTGAAATTTAAAATATTTATTTATTGCATAATTTTGTCGAGTCTTTTCAAAGTTTATGAAACTTGGATGCATAGATCAACTACAAGGGCAATCAAAAGTATTCCGTTACATTATGGTCAATGGGGAAAAAGTTTCAAATGATTTAATCTTTGAAATTTAAAATATATAATTATTAGATAATTTTGTCGAATCATTTCAAATGTTATGAAAATCGGATGCATAGATCAATTACAGGGACAATCAAAAGTATACCATTACATTACAGCCAATGGGAAAAAAAGCATCAAATGCATTTTAATCGTTTGAAATTTAACATATAAAACTATTACACAATTTTGTCGAGTCATTTCAAATTTTATGAAAATAGGATAGATATATCAGTTACAGGGACAATCAAAAGTATTCCCTTACATTACGGTCAATAGGAAAAAATAGTTTCAAATACATTTTAATGATGTTAAAATCTTTCGGATATAATAGAATTGACATGAACCTATGAAGTATATGTACATACATATACTAAAATATACATTATTTACAATCTGTGATGCAAAGAACATTTATTATTAAATTACAGGACCACTTAAAAGCATTTCACTACATAATGTTATACGGGGAAACATTGTTTCGGGCATGTTTTAATTATTTTAAACTATTTCACATTTTTTAAATATGAAATACGTTACTCAGTCATAATAAAAGTTACTTCCTGTATATTTACAGGAACACAAAAAAGATTTCGACCACTATACTGTACCGGAAGCTACTGTCTACTATAACAGCGAGACCTGAATATTTTCAAAACTTCCTTATCGTACGAACGCATCTCATTTGCTACGCTTCACGTGCAATTTCCAACTTGTTTTGCATGACATAATAACCCGGAAATAGTTTTTTCATATTAATTTAATCTGTATTTAATCGAGTTTTTATTTATTATTACTTCCTTTTTAATATAACAGGAAATGATTCAAAAGTGATTTTCGCCAAATTTGCGCCAAACCAAATACGGTACTACTTAGTTATCCCGTCGACCAATTTCGCCAAATGTTACAAATCGCCAAAATAATAGCCAACGTATGCATATTGACTAAATTTAAGATAACCAAATAATACAAAAAAAAAAAAAGTGATCGATGTAAACAGAATAACAATATATAATCTTATCAATAAAAGTAACATCTAAAGCAGACATGTCAAACTCATATTTAATTTAAATGCGAAAGAATTGTTTCCAATTTGCACGCACGAATTATAAAAGATGCTACATGGCGATTATAAAACGCAATTATAAAAAGTATTGGAAAAAAAAAAAAAAAAAAAAAAAAAAAATGCTAAGTTACTAAGAATTATGGCTTTTTTCTTTTCAATTAACGAAAGAAAAAAAAAGATTTCTTTTCCAGTTTGTTTCTTAAGTTTAAATATGTTTTATAGCACTTAAATGAAAATTGTTTGTATATTTTTCTTGCTCCATGTGTTTGAATTTGGAAATCTAATGAAAACATCCAGCTGGTGAAAATGACGTACACCAAATGTCTGTGACGTATGCAAATAAATTGTGCTTTTTTATCAGTTTTTTTTAATATAACTTTAAAACTATTTGGAACTAATTTTTCGTAGATGGTGCATTCACCAGATTAATTTCATAGGTACCTACTGGTACAAACAGAATCAAAATCCAACAAGTATTTTTTGAGATTTGCTTGACGAAAGAATTTTTTTCACTTTTAATATCGTTACGTACTCTGAGTATAAGACTTCGCTTCGCTCAGACAATTATTTCTATACACCATACCTAAACTAATTCCATGCTAGAAAAAAAAAAAAAAAAAAAAAAAAAAAAACTTAAAAATTTATAACTTAACTAGTAATAATACTAGTAATAAAACTAGTAATAAAACTTAAAAGTATATTTTCAGTTTTCGGCATTCAAACGACAGTGTCGAAGTCATAATAATCTAAATCCTACTATGATACCTAAGTAAATATTAAAAGTGACATAACAGCAATAAAAAAAAGTGGGTACGTGTGATTGCAGATAACTGGAAGTATTTCTTTAATATATCTTTCAAAACAACTTATCCTTTAATTAATAAATCAAAACTGTTGATTTATACTTATTAAATTTTTACATAGATGGTAGCATCGATAAATTTAAAGTAAAAGGAAGTTATTTATTTTAATTAAATTAAAAATGTTCAAATTAAATTATTTAAAAAAAAAATCAAAATGCAAAATTCTTTAAAACCGCGAAATAAAAAGAAAAATAGCGGAGATATAAATAAAATTAAAAATTTAAAAAAAAAATGCTTAAACAAAATTTAAAATGATGAATCATTAATAAACCGCTCGTTTTTAAAGTAGAAAGAAAATTGTAATTTAAAAAACATATATACATGAATATTAGTGATAAAAAATAATATAAATCCTTAAATTGGCAAAAAGTACGTTTTTTTACTTCTTTATCTTACTAGGAAACTGCAAGAAGTGTAAGTCACCGATTTTAACGAAAGTGATATCGTTGGAAAGATCTCATTGTGAGGAGTAAAAAACTCCATAAAACTACTCGTCGGAAATGAGCCGTTTTCGAAATATCCGACAATTTATGTGACGTAGCTAGTGAACACTTACTGGGAAACAGCAAAAAATTTTGGTCTCGATTTTAACGAAAGTGGTATCGCTGAAAAAATATTATCGGGAGGATTAAAAAACTTATTAGAATCACCCGTCGGAAATGAAACGTTTTTAAGATATCCGACAATTTGTATCACGTAGCTAATGCACACTTACTGGGAAACTGCATTAAGTTACATAAATTGTCGGATATCTCGAAAACGACTCATTTCCGAATTGTAGCTCCACTGAGTTTTTTAATTCTCAAAATGATATCTTTCTAACGACACCATTTTCGTCAAAATCGAGACAACAATTTTTTGCGGTCCTCTGTTAGGTGTGCACTAGCACAGTATACGTAATACGTGGTTTAATTTATCCGATATCTCAAAAAACGGCTCATTTCCGATGGGTAGTTCTTTTGAATTTTTTACTTCTCACGATAAGATCTTTCCAACAATACCACTTTCGTAAAAATCTAAACTTTTTTTTTTTTTTTTTCGATTTCCCAGTAAGTATGCACTAGCTACGTTACATAAATTGTCAGATATCTCGAAAATGACTCATTTCCGACGGGTAACTCCTTTGAGTTTACGCCTCATAATGAGATCTTTACAACAATATCACTTTCGTTAAAATCGGCAACTTACACTTTTTGCAATTCCCTAGTTAGAATTCCAGCATCACGGTTCGAACTGTGAATCTTCTGCTTACTAGCGATAGCGAGTCTGTTTTCCTAAAAGTCTTTCACATACCTTTCCTTGAAGGACATAGCTGACGCTTTGTTTGTTTGTTTGTGTTTTATGCTGGCCAGTTATCTACACGTAGGATATAGGCCCTAAGGGGAGGGGTGCCCTCCGTGGGGGTCTTTCTAAGGGAACCTAACCCGCATTTACCCAAGCAAATGCAAGGTTCAAAGAAAACCACGGAAAACCCCGAACTGTTAGGCCGACGGTCGCAATTGGGTTTGAACCCAGCACCTACCGTCTACCAGTTTGGAGGTCAGAACCTCCCGGCCACTGGTGGGGCCATAGCTAACGCAAATTTCCAACACGTAACAGCTATATCTGGAGTACTACCTACCATGATGCTGAATATTATGCTAATATATGGGTCTTTTAAACAGAACATTGAACCTATTATTTGTTGTAGAGGTTTGCATGGGCCCGGGTTTGGCTCGAGACCCGTATCCAGCCCGGTCTGCGGGACAGTCAGGCAAAGAAATTTAGCGGGATTGCTGGGACGTAAAAAAAAAAATAGGGAGCTTGATAATTCGATATAAAAACTTAAACGAAGACGATAAAATATGATCCCCTTTCAGTGAATGACTTTCGCGAGAATTAGTATAAATTTGCGTCACGAGCCGATTCTAGTTTGACACCATCCAAACAAAAACGCGGGCCTCGGAATGTTATGTGGTATCAGAGGCAGGGTTTAATTTTTCAGCAGACTCATACCTAAGACTCAAAATGTGTGCACTTTTTTCCTGCGTAGTAGAGTCGGTCCAGAACTGGACTTAAATGTTCTCAGAATGTGTGGGGCAGTTACTATGCTTTTTAAAAATATTAATGGCGATAATAAACTTCTGTTACGGGAATCTTTGGAAGTATAACTTAGGGTGGTTTTCAATCCACTCCTTAATAACGCGAAACTTTCTGACTAAATTTTTAACTGTAAATGCATAAAATTGACATGCGTGACTATTAAAGGATTTGGGAATAGAATATTTTTTCCATTTTTGGTAAATAAATTATCAAATGGTAAAAGATTTTTGTTACGTGACTGCAGGTTTTTCCCCTTTTCAATGATATCGCTTCCAAAAATTCAATTCAAAATGCTAAATTTAAAAATATTTCTAAAAGATATAATGTCTTTATCAAAAAATGTAAGACACCATTCGATTACATAGGTTCTGAATAAGAAAAAACAGCAAAACTTATGCATTTCCGAAGAAAATGAATTTAGAAATGTGTCAGGAACTAACTCCTTTGGATTTGAAAGAAGCTCTAATAAATGACAGCGAAATATTTTCACAAATATATTTTTTTATAATACATCTTCAAAATTTAATCATGTTTTTACCGTCTTTTTATTTCTTTAAATATAAACTACATTCATTTTATAATGAATCGTTATTTGAATGTTCAAAAATCTAGGCTTCTAAGTAATCATTAATGTTATTATCGTGTATTTTCTATGTTGAGAAAATGTCGTGATTTTAAAGTATAGTTTTAAAATATAAAATATTTCATAAATGTGTATTTAGTATTCTTTAAAAGGATCTTAATTGCATGTTAAGAATTTTTTTTTTTTTTTTTTTTTTTTTTTTTTTTTTTTGTGCAAATTGAGTGGAATCGGGTCGTCCTTACTACTTAAACTACTTAACTATTATTAAAAGTTTTAAACATTTTTCAAGGTTTAAAAATTTTCATTTTTTTTTTCTTTCCTTTTCGTACTGTCGCTTTCGAACAACTGCTCCATGTTGATCACACTGTGAAATTGCACTCGTTAGAACCATACTATACGAGATCGTCAAGTGAGTGTCGCGATGCACTCTTAATCTGATTCTATGAGTACTGTAGGAAGGGCGATGTATCAGTCAGCAGCGTTATTCCGTCTGTCCAACGACATGACACGACGAAACTATATAAGTTACCATGAAAAAACTATCAATTGTTTAAAATTTATTGTAAACGCATATTATTATTGGAAAATACTCAATTTTTTTCTAATGTAAACAGTAATTATAAAATCGTATATTCCTCTTTTGAGTTGCATTTTCGGGGCCCCTTTGGGCCGGGGGCCCTCGGCGATCGCCGACCAGCCGACCTGGCCAGTCCGGGCCTGACCATACACCTGTCAGCAGTGCTGAAGAACTTGTGGCGCGCATTGTGGCAGCTGCAGGGCAGATCAGAGATACTCCTGGCATTGTTGGAAACACACACTCCTCAATGCGACGGAGGTGCGAAGCCTGCATCATGGCCCAAGGTCGAAATTTCGAGCATCTTCTGTAGTGTTATTTTTTGTAAATAAATTTCCAGTATCATTGATGTTTTTGGTCTAAATTTATTCAGAAGTGTTGAGCAAAGGTAGAAAATGTGTTTTCATTATTACTAACTGATCGTAGCGCCCCGCTTCCAGTTAGCGTCCGAAATGTCAACGAATTATGTTTTTTGCCCAAAGCGCCCCCTATCGATGTTTCTTTTTGTACCGTTCAACTGAGTTTCAGAGAGCCCCAGCAAACAGAATCATGAAAATGCATGCCATAAGTCAAGAAATCTGTTTGTTTATCTCTTAGGAGCCTTCGAGTTTCGACCACCCTGTACTTTGACATTTTATTCCGGCTCTTACGCTTTTTGCAGGGCTCTACTTTTGGGTTCAAACTTTAAGTTAGAGTATAAACTTTGGCGAGCATGTGTTAAATTATCAAAATAACGGGCTTAAAGTTGTTGTCTAGCTCTCCAAAGTCTGCAGCGCCCCCTATCCATGTTTTAAGAGATACGCTTATCAAATTGGTACTGAAGAAAGTCTAAACAAACAGAATCATTTCGACGCAACCAGCAAGAAAATCTAACCATTTCCCTAGTTTTTATGACGTTTCGAATTTCGGCACCCAAATTTTCGAAAGCGCCTAGCGCCTTACCATCGCGTCAGGGACCCTACATTCCCTATTCAAAAATGTTCGTCTAGGTGTGCTCTATCGATCCTTAAAGTTTGTCACCGACGAGCTGAATCACCCTGTATTTTTCAGGCAAAATATAAATAGCTTCATTACATTTTATTTTTTCCGTCATATTCTATTTAAATGTACTTCTATATATAGTTTAGAATAATCAAGTATTTTTAGTGTCTTACTAGAGAAGAAAATGAATATGCGATTTCAGTAAAAATATACGTGGGAGTATAAAAGTGGGAGTATCGTAAAGTTTAAATTACAGGCGACTATTGTTATATTTTATTCGCTCCATTATTTTTAAAATATGCGTTTTGCAGTAAATTTCTCTTGCAAATCTTCTCAAAGTATATGTAATATATTTTTGTATTGAGGAAGTGTTTCGAGGTAGCATTAAAAGGTATTCACTTGTAACTGAAACTTTATGATACTTTCAAGTATATTGGGTCATTCGGAAAGTTCTTTACGTTTGAAAATATCAGGTTTGTACCGGAAAAATTCACTCGATAATTTTAAGGAGAAGGTGGACGTTATTTATTTATTTATTTATTTTTTTTATTTATTTATTTTTTTTTTCATCATAGCAATGTGAAATTTTGTGCATGTATGCATTTCACCAAAAGCATATAGAACACCTTGAAAAAAAAAATTCCGATCTTATTAAATTTAAAAAAAAAATTTAAATGCTCCTCGTATCTTAATTTTTGAGATAATTTCTTGCTTTTGCATTTTATCACTTAAAACTCTATTATAAACAAATTCGTATAAGATTTTTTTAATCTCTTGAATAGTTAATATTTTACAAATTTTTTTTTAATTCCATATCGATTTTCATCAAAATTTTGCCTTTTAATAAGTAAAAAATCAAATTTGACCATGACGAATTTTAAAAAGCTTACACATTTTTTTTCTAAACAATATCAGGATACTTCCTTATCCATTTCATAAATGTTGATCAAAAATTACGTCGCAAGAAACATTTCAAATATTTAAAAACGCTGAAAAATTAGTTTAGAGAAAAACATACTTAAACTACATAAATACACTTACCTTTATTACTTAGTTTAGTACTGTTTTGGTTCACTATACCACAGAAATAGATCTTTTTTGCGACGATTTTGCTCAAATAAAAGTCCACTGTCCCCTTAAGGCATTAACTATCATCCAATAACTAAGTGGTAGAATTTTCTGGTATTAATTAATTCCCCCCCCCCCAAAAAAAAAAAAAAAATCAGTACGACCCAATTATATATAAACTTTTCTTTTGTGATTTTTTTCAATAACATTTTTTAGGAAATCGCATAATCACGCGAATTTTTAAATTTACGAAGATCCTATAACATATTAATTAAAATAATCTCTTTTTCTAAATTTTAAAACATTAGGATGGGATCTGAGATTAGAAATATTGAAGTTTTAGAAAAGTTCATGTTTTAAATTTAAAATCATTGTGACAAGAT
The DNA here is from genome assembly GCA_964019185.1 of Maratus speculifer. Classification (NCBI taxonomy): domain Eukaryota; kingdom Metazoa; phylum Arthropoda; class Arachnida; order Araneae; family Salticidae; genus Maratus; species Maratus speculifer. The sequence continues at coordinate 206,586,201 of OZ025294.1, forward strand.
TTGATACTACATATACCGGGTGTCCCAAAAATGACTGATGGATTTTAAAATTCAATAACTTGCAAACGGTGACAGTTATTTAAAAAATTTTTGCAGGAGAGTTATGTATAATATCAGGAGTTTTTTACCGTAATTTTTTATTTTAGTTCTAATTTTAAACAATAGGTGGCGTTGGCGGCGATTGAAGGATAGTTGATCAGTGCTGAGGAGGCGTCGAATTGGCCTTCAATCGCCGTCAGCGCCACCTATTGTTTGAAATTCGAACTAAAAAATTACGGTAAAAAAACTCCTGATATTATACATAACCTTCCTGCAAAAATTTTTTAAATAGCTGTCACCGTTTGCAAGTTATTGAATTTTAAAATCCATCAGTCATTTTTGGGACACCCGGTATATGTGTGTGTGCATACATAAAATACCATTGATTAAAATATATAGATGTACTAATGTATACAGGGCATCCTAAAAACATCCAACTCGTTTTTATTCCTTAAATATTGACTATAGAAATATATTATAAATTAGCAAATTAAGTAAAGAAAAATTACATAATTTTATGAAATCGATTAACATTTTCAAGATATTAAATTTGAAGAAATGCCAAACTTAAATTCTTATGTGGTTCCCGTGAGAAATTTTTTTAAATAGTTCAATACTCTAACAAGGTCATATGCAAATTTTAGCTTTTCCTCATAAAAACTCGCAAAGAAATATTTAAATCAAGTTGGTGAGGGTTTTAACCATAAAATAAAATGAAAATGTTTTCTGGTCAATGTCAACTATTGTTTTTTTTTTTCGTAATTTGGGAACGACGATTCTTTTCCTCATTGCGAATTCATATCCTAGCATCGAAAAGCTGTTTAAGTCAGTATTTATGTTTCACATCTCTGCGTTTTTTTTTATAACAAAATGCTGAAATTTCATGCATTATCTTAATAGTGTAGCAGAATATTTTACTCAGTAGGAAATTTTTATAAGGACGCCGTATAAAAACTAAAATTTTGCTTTTTTTTAAATTTGATTCCTAAAAATTTTAATGGATTTCATAAAATTTATACTTTTTTTTACTTTTTTTATTTTTATTTTTGTAATTTATAATATATGTCTGTGATCAGTATTCAAAAAATCAAAGTTGGGGTAAATTTTTTTGATACAACCAGTATATAAATTCATTTCAAAGGTATTATGTATGTAGAGTATGACTCTTTTTTCCTTCTTATTTACCTCTCTTTTTTAGTTCACGTTACTTTAGGGAATATATAACTGGGATGTCACACCCACTCACACTAATTTTACTCTAACATATTATACTCATTTATTATAAATTTTATCCAAGTGTTTACATATACCTCGAGTCATGGTGCTTGATAAAACTGTGCAAGAAATTCCCACAAGTCACAAGTGTCTCCGTTTCTGAGCTCTTAGAAAAATTGTGTAAAATATATCTATATATATTTGGGGGCGGGGGCGGGCTAACAGATAATGTAAATTGCACTCTAGGTATGTACTACAAAGAGTGGTAATAGCATTACATAATGGAAATGATTTAACATTAAAGAAAACTTTTCATGTTTGAGTTTTTTTTTCAAATATATTCGTGTAATAATAAAAAAATTACTAAATTATACAAAAATACTATCATTTCGTTTTTTTTTAGTTTTCTATTTTTATTTATTGATTTATTTATTTTACTAAAATGTTGTGTGATACTTACTGAGTGTAAAAACATGAAAAGAAAATGAAGTTTCAAATATAATTTTATAATTGAAATTTTGACTGTTAGAATGGTTACGATATGAAATAATGAATGGTGATTGCATGAATATCAAAGTAAGCAGTCAAATAACCTATTCTTTTGTCGATATATTACTATACTTATATTTGTTTAAATTATTGAAATTATTATTATTATTATTTCTTTTATCCACTTTATTCTGTTTCAATTTTGTCTCTGTGTGTTTACATCCCAATGTTTGCTATGAATAACAACCCTTTTTTCTTCTTTTTAATATTTAAATAGCATGTTTTGAACTAAAGCGTACATTTTGTGCTTTTCTACTATTTTTTACTTATTAAAATATAGAATGAGCAAATTCTTGGGTGTTACGTGTTCAACGATGAAATTTTCTGTAGTACATTTCTTTTTTGTTTATTTAGTCTTTTGAAATTTCGCCTTTTCAAAGCTTTTAGTTAAACGAATATGCTCTTTAAAGAAACATTCTTAAGCAGCAATATTTGTTGCACTTTTATTTAGATTCTAAGATAAAAGTAAATTATCGAACATTTTCTTTTTTTCTTGGATTTTTCTTCTTTTTTTTTCGTTCATGTAGCTTTTCTCTTTTCTCTTTTCGTTATTATTATTATTATTATTATTATTATTATTATTATTATTATTATTATTATTTTGACTCTGAGCATTTGTATTCAAAAATTGATTGAGACAAATAGTAACTTTATCTATTTATTAATATTTACACTAGTCTTTTTCAAGATTAAAAAAAAAATTAATACTTAGATAGAGTGTCTTGAATTAAAGTATGTTTTTGCTCTTATTTTTTTTTCTAATTTATCAAAAGATGTTACAGATAAATCCTTGAATACTGATGTGAAAATATAAATTTTTTATTATTCTCAAAGCTTTTATTTCATGTAAATATGTTCTTGAAACGAATAGTCTTACTAAGACAGATTGGCAAGAGGTCAGGAAAAAACACAGTAAAAAAAAAGGCGTTAGATACCAGTATTTTGCTAAAGAGAAATCGGCCATCTTTAATCCATTTACATTAAATGAAGTACTTTTCATAAGGAAATACTGACAGTTTCCTGTTCCTTTAACTATCTTTTTCTTTGATCACCCTCTACCCTGTAAAAAAAATAAAATAAAATAAATAAATAAATAAATAAATAAAAATAAAAAAAAGTGATATAACATATTATAGCTGCCCACTTTTACACATTTTTGCTACCACTAAAATTGTACACAGATTTTCCATTTGTTTAATCATAAGATTTCAACGATTAAATAAGATAATATTTACTATAAAATTTTTGTGTTAGGAAAAATGCGTAAAAGTTGGCAGTATGAACATATCGATTTTTTGAAGTCTTAAATTCACCTTACAAGTTAAAAAAAATTGTCGATCTATTATTATACTTAAGTTTGTTTGGATAACGAACTTTTATTATTATTTTTTCTTTTATCCACTTTATTCTGTTTCTATTTTGTCTCTGTGTATTTGTATCCAAACGTTTGTGATGGATAACAACTCTTTTTTCTTTATTTTAATATTTAAATGGCATGTTTTGAATTAAATTGTATATTTTGAGCTTTTTGTTACTATTTCTTACTTCTTAAAATACGAAGTGAGACAAGTTCTTGGATGTTACATGTTCAACGGTGAAATTTTCATCAGTACATTTCCTCTCTGTTTGTTTAGTTTTTTGAAATTTCGCCTTTTCAAAGCTTTTAGTTAAACGAATATATTCTTTGAAGAAACATTCTTTAAACACCGATATTTGTTTCTTTGATATCAGGAATTTATTTAGATTCGTAGATAAAAGTAAATTATCGAACGTTTTATCTTTTTTTTGGATCTTATTTCTTGTAGCTTTTCTCTTTTTCTTTTTATTCTATTACTATTTTTGTCTCTGAGCATTTCTATTTAAAAATTGATTCAGATGAATAATAACTTATTACCATCTTTTGCATTTGGCTTTTTCAAGATTTATTAAAAAAATTTAATTCTTAAATGCAGTGTCTTGAATTAAAATGCATTTTTGTTCTTATTTATTAATTTATTTTTTTTCTTTATTAATTTATTAAAATACGATACAGAAAAAATCTTAAGTCTTGATGTGCAAATATGAATTTTTTATTATTCTCAAAGCCTTTATTTCGTATAAATATATCCTTTAAGTGAATAGTCTTGCTAAGATTTTTAAAAAAGGATATAGCATATCGATTTTTTGAAATCCTTAAATTCACTCAGCAACGAAAAGTTAAGATATTTTTGTAAGCACAAAATACTATCTAAATTACTCAAGGGTGTTTTTTTTTTTTTTGTTCACAATAATTCCAGCTACTATAATACAAAATAAAAAGAAAGCAGATTATGTTGATATATAACAACAGGAAACTTAAAGAGCTTTAATAGAACATTTCCAGATGACAAGCTTAAATGGTGTCAAACAGATATTTCTGAACTAAATCAAGAGAAAAGAATTATAATTAATTTCCCTTTCTCTGTTCAGTAGAACTTTGGAAGAGTCCAACTGCATAGCTTCAGCCCTTTCCCCCTCTTTTTTTTTTTTTTTTATAGTCTCTGTGTATTTGTATTCAAACACTTCTGATGAATAACAACTCTTTATTCTTCATTTTAATATTTAAATGACATGTTTTGAACTAAAGTGTATATTTGCGCTTTTTATTACTACTTCTTACTTATTAAAATACGGAGTGAGACAAATTCTTGGAAGTTACGTGTTCATTGTTAAAATTTTCTGCACTGCATTTCTTCTCTGTTTATTTAGTATTTTGAATTTTCACCTTTTCAAAGCTTTTAGTTAAACGGATATATTGTTTGAAGAAACATTCTAAAGAAGCGATATTTGTTTTACTTATATCAGAAATTTATTTAGATTCAAAGATAAAAATAAATTATCGAACGTTTTATCTTTTGTTGGGTCTTGTTTCTTGTTTCTTGTTTCTTTTCTTTTTTTATTCTATTACTATTTTTGTTTCTGAGCATTTGTATTCAAAAATTGATTGTGAAGAAAAATATCTTAATACAATCTTTTATATTTGGCTTTTTCAAGGTCTTTTAAAAACTTAATACTGAAGTAGAGTATGTTAACTTAAAGTGTATTTTTGCTCTTATTTATTTATTAATTTTTATTTTTGTCTTTCCTAATTTATCAAAATATGACACAGACAAATTCTTAAATCTTGATGTGCAAATGGGAATTTTTTGTTATTCTCAAAGCCTTCATTTCATATAAATATATCCTTGAAACGAATAGTCTTACTAAGATATAAAAAAAGATGATATAACATATCGATGTCTTGAAATCCTTAAATTCACCCAACAATTACAAGTTAAGATATTTTTGTAAGCACAAAATACTCTTTAAATTACTCAAGGATGTTTTTTGTTCATAATAGTCTCAGCTACTATAATACAAAGTAAAAAGAAAGCAGATTATGTTGTTGTGACTACAAGGAAATTTAAAGAGCTTTAATAGAATATTTCGCAGATGCTAAGCTTAAATGGAGTCAAACAGGTATTTCTGAATTAAATCAGAAGCAAAGAATTATAATTAATTATAAGGAAGCTAAAATAATAAAGATTTTTCAAATTACTAAAATGAGTAATTATGAAGTCAATAGAAGTTATACATCATGCTAATTACACTTGTAACGATACGTTATCGTACATCATTTCCGAAAATTTAGTATAGTATATCGAGAATAGCCTGATTAACTTCACTTTCTCACTTCTGTAGAACTTTGGAACAATCCGCCATTTTTTTTATAGTCTTTGTGTATTTGTATTCAAACACTTGCAAAGAATAACAACTCTTTTTTCTTAACTTTAATATTTTAAGTGGCATGTATTGAACTGAAGTGTACATTTTGGGCTTTTTGTTACTATTTCTTACTTCTTAAAATACGGAGTGAGACAAATTCTTGGGTGTTACGTGTTCAACGTTGAAACTTTCTTCAGTACATTTCCTCTCTGTTTATTTAGTCTTTCGAAATTTCGCCTTTTCAGTTAAACGTTCAGTTAAACTTTTAGTTAAACGAATATGCTCTTTGAAGAAACATTCTTAAGCAGCGATATTTGTTTCTTTGATATCAGGAATTTATTTATATTTGCATATAAAAGTAAATTATCTAACATTTTATCTTTTGTTGGATCTTGATTCTTGTAGTTTTTCTCTTTTCTTTTTTATTCTGTAACTATTTTTGTCTCTGAGCACTTTGAAAACTGAGCATATTTTAAAAATTGATTGAGATGAATAATAGCTTAAGCATTTGATTACTGTCTTTTACACTTCGCTTTTTCAAGATTTTTAAATTTTTTTAATAGATAGAGGGGTTTGAATTAAAGTGTATTTTTGCTGTTTTTTATGATTATTTTTTTATCTTTATTAATTTATCAAAATATGATAGAGGCAAATTCTTGAATCTTGCAAATAGGATTTTTTTATTATTCTCAATGCCTTTATTTAATGTAAATATTGAGCCCCTGCTACAAAAGTGAAACAATCTCAAAACATTTCGTTTTTCAGGAAATGCTAAAAACTGTTTCAGGCTATGGTAGGCTTAATGAACATATTGTAAACACAACTGCTACTTGGCTGCGGGATTTTAAGTGCATTAACTCCTGTTTTAGGAGATTGGTAGAGTTACTAAAACCACATAGAATGACAGCGATAGCTTATTAAGCCTATTTTTTGAATTGTGTCACTTTTGTAGCAAGGATGCAATATGTTCCTGAAACGAATAGTCTTACTCAGATTTATGAAAAAAGATGTAACATGTAAATTTTTTGAAATCCATAAATTCACCTGACAGTATTACGAGTAAAAAAAAATGTAAACTCAAAATATTATTTAAGGTTGTTTTTTTACTCAAGGTTGTTGTTTTATTCACAATAATCCCAGCTACTGCTATAGAAAATAGAGGAAAAGCAGATTATATCGTTAGGACAGTAAGAAATTTTAAAGAGGTTCAATAGAATATATCGCATACGCCAAGTTTAAATGGTGTTGAACAGCTATTTCTAAACTAAATCAGGAGCAAGAAATCGTGATTAATTAGAAAGAAGCAAAAATAAGGAAAAAAATTATTAAATTACCAAAAATGAGTAATTATGGAATCAATAGAAAATCTACACCATGCTAATTACGCTTGTAACGATACGGTTTCATACATTATTTCGAAAATTTAGTATAATTACTGAGAATAATCTCAGCACCCCCTTCCCCATTTTGGAAGTCCGACAGCGTAGCTTCAACCCTTTTTTCCCTTTTCAGTTTGGAACTTTTAATCTGAAATAAAGGATTCAATCTCTGGCTTTTATCGTTTTAATCCTGATGTTGAGTATAAATATGATTGAAAGTACTCGGTTTTAAGTCTTCTTAAAAAGATCAATCTAAGTAGACCTTTCTAAGAACTTTGTAATTATTAAAAAAAAAACCTTTGAGTTATATAAAATTGTAGTTAGTGTTTACAAAATTTTCAAACCTGAGTAGTCTTAACGTAAAATTATTTGTTTAGCTTATATCGGGATTTATTCAGAATAATTATTGGCATGGTTCATAGATCAAAGTAAGTTAACGAACGTACTTTTTTTGTCTTTTGACGAAGCTTTTGAAATTTCTTTGTGTAGAACTTTTTATTTAAGTTAATATTTTCTTTAAACAAACATTCTTGAAGGAAATATTTGTTTCACTGCTAAGGGGATTTTATTTCAATTCAAAGATCAAAGTAAGTAGTCGAATATTCTTAGGCAGTGTTTTACTTTCTTTTTCTTCTTCGCCTTTTTAAAATCTTTTTTCAATTATTTCTTACTTGTCAGAATATGGAATGAGACAAATAGTTGTATTTTTTACGTATCACGATCGCGACAAATTTTTATGCAGACTTTATTTTCAATCCTTTTCTTTGATTTTCGAAATTTCTCTTTTTCATAGTACTTTATTAAGCGAACCTATTCTTTAGACAGAGATCATGCTCAAAATTGTTCCTTTTCCTTAAAACAAGGTTTGTTTTTTTATTCGAAGATCAAAGTAAGTTGGTCGATATTTTCTTTTATTCTGCATCTTGTATATTGTGTTAATACCTTCTTTTTTATTTTTTCTGCTTTCTATTATGGTATAGTTTATTTACTATAAGGATTTATTTCAAATAAACATGGCAATTGCCAATTTAAGCTACAAAGATCCAGTTTTGCGGGGGGGGGGGGGGGGGTTCTGATTTGGTGATTTTATGAAAATTAATAAATAAATAGTAACATAAATCAATAAATATATAGTAATGTAAAATGCTATATCTTTGGAGTTATAAGAATCCAGGGTACCAAGATTTTGGCTCGACACATTCAACGGCGGATCCAGACCTTTATTTAGAGAAAAGGGGGGGGTCATGGCTCCTTTTTTTGAGGATGGGCGGTCACATCTCTTAATAAGCAATTTTTACATTGGAGACTATTATCATATCCAAAATGGCTACTTTTCTGACCATTTCAGGAAATCATTTTTATTCGTAAAGCAAAAAAAATTCTTTAATATTCGTAGAAAAATAAAAATTTCACATATCAAAAAAATTGAAAAATTTTCCATTTTCTTATAAAGGCGAAGAATCAATCAGAAATTGAGCATTTTAAGATAGTTTCTAGAGCTTGACAGTTACAAAAATGCCATCACGAGGAAGCAACTGGCTGAAATTCGGCGAAAATTCAATTTAAAACTTCACATTTTGCCGAGATTACCCAAAAGATTTTTTGCCTTTATCGAAAACACAAAACACTAGTCAATCACATTTTTTTCTGAATAAGTGCACTTACAACAGGAATTAAAAATGACTTTATGGATGTGTCAGAAATGATCTATTTTAAATTTAAATAGAACTTTGAAGATTCCCATTATTGAGCAAGGGGTAAATTTGAAAAAATTTAACGTATATTTCATTTTTAAAATTTTTCTGAGAAATTTCCTTTGTTTAGAGATGGGTCATGACTCCCGTGACCTACCCCTTGGATCTGCCTCTGCACACATTCACAAAACACTAGTCAATCACATTTTTTTCTGAATAAGTGCACTTACAACAGGAATTAAAAATGACTTTATGGATGTGTCAGAAATGATCTATTTTAAATTTAAATAGAACTTTGAAGATTCCCATTATTGAGCAAGGGGTAAATTTGAAAAAATTTAACGTATATTTCATTTTTTAAATTTTCCTGAGAAATTTCCTTCGTTTAGAGATGGGTCATGACTCCCGTGACCTACCCCTTGGATCTGCCTCTGCACACATTGGCAATAAAATCTGACGGTCACTTAGCATTCTATCTCTCACCGCTCTCATGTTAAGCATGAAGAGCAGCAATCTCATCTTTATTCCGGGGGTCACACCGCGAGAGTGTAATGCTCGCTTCTCGTTGATAAATGCCACATTCATAGTTTGATCCCTTTTTTATTGAGTTTCTGAGGTTTTGCATGTATGCAAAGTAATTTCTGTTGATACGACCGATTTTATACGACTAAAATAATTATTAAAACGAAAATATTCTTCATAAATGCATATAAAAAAAATTCTTCCATTAACATATCCACTATCAAATTGAAAATTTTGAATTAAAAAAAAACACTCCATTTTCTATTTCTCTTCATGTATTTCTTGTATTTGGCAGATTTATCAGTTTCGCTTTTTATTATTATTATTATTTAAAAAAATTGATTTCATAAAGAAAATTTTAAAAAGAATTTTTTCTTTATGTAATCATGAAATGCCTATTTGAAAGAACATTATATGTATTTTCGAGTTTGAAAGAGAAATTTAGAAATTAAAAAAGGGCCAAATTGGATTCCTGGTGTTTCTATTTTAAAACGGTCACTTGGGCCTAGACATTCCTATGCAATAAATGATTGTTACAGTGTCCTGTACCAACAAAAATTGCATACATATCAAGTGTTCAAAGATAAATCTGGAATCTGTCGCAAATTAGTGCAGCTGCGCCAGCTGATGGTCGGGATGATAAATGCAAATACGCGGTGTTTTGGTATGGCGTCATATATGCGCAGATAACTATTATCTACGAATTTCCTGCGCATATTTTCTAAATTTTCACTCAATCATGACATATGATGAATCTCGATTGATGAATCTTGTCTACAACATTTTTTGCAAAATATTTTTGTTACAGTTTGTTTTGATAAAATTATGTACATTTAAAAAGATAGCCGCAATATCATTTTAATTTCGGAAGAAAAAGCACTAATGCTGCATGAACATATTATCTTTTGTTCTGAAATTAAAATGACAATGCGACATTTTTTTTAATATGCATATTTTTATCAAAAAAAGTTGTAACAAAAACATTTTTTTACAATAAATCTGGTAAAACAGGATTAATCGTTAAAAAAAAAAAAAAAGAAAAAAAAAAGAAAAAAAGAAAAGAAAAAGTTGTGATTTGCGATTTTAGGAAAATTATTTTCAAAAATCGCAAAATATTTTTATAAATAAATGAACAATATTTGTTTGTCCAATAAAACAACTTCCAATACATGCACTGAAAATTAAAGTTATTCCGAATATATAATAAAATGAATTTTAAATTAAAGGAATGAAATGCTTGTAAGTTAAATAACATAAGTGTGGTACGATCAAGAAAACATTGGATTGTTATCTTCTGCAATCGGTAAATGGAATAAAAAAGAGCTAAAATTGATTATTTTATATATAATTAAATTCTAAAAACGGTGTATATCATTTTGTATAATTTAGCTCATCAAGAATTTAGTAGTATCTCAGACTACTACAAAATTCTGTCTTTACATATTAACAACTTACTAATTTTTATGAGTCATATTTCATTACATTAAAAAACATAATTAAAATCGAACATATTTAAATCAGCGACATTTGTATCGCATTATTATTAAGTAATATTTCATCTTAGCGTATTTAATATTAACATTTAATCATACTACACTTATTTATTCTATATTTATTTTAAATATTTCAAACCTAAACTTTATTCTACGTAATTTCTTAAAGTAACATTTTATAGAAACAAATCAGTTTTGTTGCCATTCACTCAAAAGAAACTCCAATCTACTTCGTAATCTTCTTGTAGTTCACTCCTTCCGTTAGGTGGCGTATGACCTTGATTGGTGAGACCCCGCCTTTAATCTTGCGGATACCTCTATTATTTATCTGAGGATGCTTTACTACAGCTTTTGTACCAACCCTTAACCTCCTCATTTCTGTTTTCGCCTATAGGTTACTGAAGAACATTCTTTAAAATAATTAAAATGCTTCTAAGAATTGTTAAAATGACTTCCAGATCGTCTTAATAAATAAGTACACATCATAAGCATCACTATATTGACTGGTATATCTTTGAGGTGTTTTTTAGTAATTTTAAACTGATTTTTATTGTCTTCGTGATATTTCGTCACCTCAGAATAATAAGGTTCTATCTGTGTTTTTTAAAAAAGTGATTTACCGATATAGAAAAGTTCTATTTGTATCTATGAAGGCATTTCTGGATTAAAATGACGTCATATTATGATTGTAAGGTCATATGTAAATTACATTTAACATCATTTTGATGCAAAAATATCTTTAGAGATAGAACTAGAACCTATCTATATCGATAAGTCAATTTTTTCAAAAACTCAGATAGAACTTTATTATCCTCAGGTGACGATTTGTGACCAGATTCAGGAAGTTAAAGTCCGTACCATAAATTTAAATTTCCCTTGTATATTTGAAACGGCATCCCACCATACATTAATCGATATTGCTTTATAGTATAACACAAATTAACAGCAATAAAGATGCATGTATTTTCTGTTCTCAGGATCACGTGGAGATGACTCGGCTGACGACGATGAGTCCGGCTTATCGTTGCTTGCTGACCAGTGCCTTGGAAGCCGTAACTGAGCGGTCACAAGACTTCACAGACTCTGCCTACACCTCGCACGAGCACCGCCAGCGTATTCTCCTGCTCTGCGACAGGCTCAAAATGGAGCTGCACCAGCTGCTCAGGGTCGGGATGCAGCTCGTAAGTAGCAGATGTGTTTTGTAAAAAATATTAGAATCTTTATTAATCTTTATTATATCTCTCTTACCTCGGATGTAGGTTCTCTAAGCTTTTTTTTTAGTATATCTCGTCTTAATTCTAAATATTATTCTTCAGAAAACATCCATTTGCACGAAACAATAACATTTAATGGACAAAACGAACAGAAATACTACAATAATTCTCTTTTGTTTTACATCTCGATTCATAAATGCTTACAATCGTATGCCTCGTTTTAAGCAAAATCATAGAACAAAAGCATAAATCAAAATAGAATAAAAAAAGGTCTTATTAGTTCATACAGCTTGCAAATGTTTGTGTGCCAAGGAGTTGTTGAGAGCCTGACTCAAAGTTGAGAGCCTGAAACCACAAGACGCACCTAATTACATTGTTTCATAAGTTTTATTCACTGTTTTAAAAGTCCACCTAATGGAAAAGAAATTATCATTCGAAAGCCATAACAAATAGAAATAGAGATATCTAAATAATCTTCCAATGTTTATGCAATAGAGAAACATTAAATCACTAAATAAATAAATAGAATGCTAAATTCGTCTTTTAAAAAGGTAAAGTTAAAAATTACAATACTTATTAACTATTTAAAAAGATGATAAAAAATATTTAAAACAGATGTTAAATTAGTTTATTTTTTAGTACTTTAAACTGTAAACACAGCCTTCATCAGATAATACAAAAGTATTGTTATTAATTTCTTATTTTTCGAAAGCCACGTAGTTGTCAAAAAGGAGTGGTAGTGAAAATCAATTTTTAGATCCGGAAAACATTCGGAAAACAAAATATAGATATTGACGAAAATGGAATACAGTCGAGCCTCATTAACATGAATCTCAAGGGGAATCAAACTTTGTTCATGTTATCAGTATCAAATCTTTGTATTCGTCTTTATAGGGGACTGTGAAAACAATTCATGTTAAAAGTAATTCACGTTAAGCGTGTTCATGTCAACGAGGTTTGACTGTATAGCTTGTTTTATGATAATTTAAGCAAACTGAACCAAATTCTGGATGTGCTGTAGGATGAAACATAGTTACAAACAATATATTTTTTTAAATAATAACTTCTATTGATTCTCGGATGATTAATTCACGGTAATTCTATTTGTATATTTTGCATCTGGTTGAGTCTTGACAAGGATGTTGCTGGTCGATTGTATTTGAAATCTCTCATATATCTCATACTTAGCATATCTTGGTATGTTTTATCGTACAGCATACCTAGAATTTGGATAAGTTTTGCTTAAAGAATCATAAAACAGGTAATATTTGATTTTCCTCAATAACTATATTTTATTTTTCCAATGTTTTCCGGATCTAAAAAATGACTTTCATTTTCACTCCTTTTCGACACCAACAGCGTGACATTTGAAATATCAGATGTTAATAATAGTATTTTTGTATTCTTTGACAGTGGCTATGTTTACAATTGAAAATACAAAGAATTAAAGTAAGTGAACTTTTTTTTAAATATTTTTTCTCATCTTTTTAAATAGTTTACATATAGTGTAATTTTTAAGATTAACAAAGATTAACGACAATTTTCGTTGAAGAATTTTTAAGCAATTGCATAGATTTTATCGCGGGCTTTGAGCGCGGCGACCGAATCCAAAAATTCCGTAACGAGAAATATTCTAACACATCGTAACGAAAAAAACCTGACACTCGGCTAACGTCTTTTCAACTCGGCAGACTTCGGCATGGTATCATTCGGTAGACTTCGGCAGACATTGACGCGGTATTTTTCAGATATTTAAAGGCTATCAAGTCTCAAACTTATATTTCTTATTTCAGTTACTATAAATCTATAGTTTCAATAATAAAAATTCCTGGTAGAATGTGTATAGAAAAGAATCGTCTAAAGATAAAACAAGGTAGGATAATGTAGCTTTTGGTGATTGGAGACACGCCCAATGGTGAGGATCGAAAAATTTAAAATGCTTATAACTCGCGATCTAATTTTCATAGTGCGGCCAAATTTTGTTTGATAATTTATTATGAGGCAGTGTTAATTTTTGGTGACAGGAGACCCCCACGGTGAGGGTCGAAAAAGTTAAAATGCTTATAACTCGCAGTCTAATTTTCGTAGTGCGGCCAAATTTTGTTTGGTAATTTATTATGAGACAGTGTTAATTTTTGGTGACAGGAGACCCCTCACGGTGAGGGTCGAAAAATTTAAAATGCTTATAACTCGCGATTTAATTTTCGTAGCGCGGCCAAATTTTGTTTGGCAATTTATTATGAGACAGTGATAATTTTTGGTGACATGAAATCCCCCATGGTAAGTGTCGAAAAATTTAAAGTGCTTATAACTCGCGACCTAATTTTCGTAGCGCGGACAAATTTTGTTTGGTAATTTATTATGAGACAGTGTTACTTTTGGTGACATGTGACCCCCCCACGTTGAGGGTCGAAAAATTTTAAATGCTTATAACTCGCGATCTAATTTTCGTAGCGCGGCCAAATTTTGTTTGGTGATTAATTATGAAACAGTGTTAATTTTTGGTAACAGGAGACCCCCCCCCACACGGTGAGGGTCGAAAATTTTAAAATGCTTATAACTGGCGATCTACTTTTCGTAGTGCGGCCAAATTTTGTTTGGTAATTTACTATGAGACAGTGTTACTTTTAGTGACAGGAGACCCCTCACTGTGAGGGTCGAAAAATTTAAAATGCTTATAACTCGCGATCTAATTTTCGTAGCGCGGCCAAATTTTGTTTAAAAATTTATTATGAGACAGTGTTACTTTTGGTGACAGGAGACCCCCCACGGTGAGGGTAGAAAAATTTAAAAGGCTTATAACTCGCGATCTAACTTTCTTAGCGCGGCCATATTTTGTTTGGTAATTTATTATGAGACAGTTTTAATTTTTGGTGACAGGCGACCCCCCCCCCCCCCCCACGGTGAGGGTCGAAAAATTTAAAATGCTTATAACTGGCGATCTACTTTTCGTAGTGCGGCCAAATTTTGTTTGGTAATTTACTATGAGACAGTGTTACTTTTAGTGACAGGAGACCCCTCACTGTGAGGGTCGAAAAATTTAAAATGCTTATAACTCGCGATCTAATTTTCGTAGCGCGGCCAAATTTTGTTTAAAAATTTATTATGAGACAGTGTTACTTTTGGTGACAGGAGACCCCCCACGGTGAGGGTAGAAAAATTTAAAAGGCTTATAACTCGCGATCTAACTTTCTTAGCGCGGCCATATTTTGTTTGGTAATTTATTATGAGACAGTTTTAATTTTTGGTGACAGGCGACCCCCCCCCCCCCACGGTGAGGGTCGAAAAATTTAAAATGCTTACAACTCGCAATCGAATTTTCGTATCGCGGCCAAATTTTGTTTGGTAATTTATTATGAGAGAGTGTTAATTTTTGGTGACAGGAGATCCCCCATGGTGAGGGTAGAAAAATTTAAAATGCTTATAACTCGCGATCTAATTTTCGTAGTGCGGCCAAATTTTGTTTGGTAATTTATTATGAGACAGTGTTAATTTTTGGTGACAAAAGACCCCCATGGTGAGATTCGGAAAATTTAAAATGCTTATATCTAGCGATCTAATTTTCGTAGCGCGGCCAAATTTTTTTTGGTAATTTATTAAGGTATTGCATAGCTTTTATCGCGGGCTTTGAGCGCGGCGAAAGAATCTAGAAATTCCGTAACGAGAAAAAAAACCTAACACTCCGGTTAACGTCGCTTCCGTTGGGCAAGACTTCGGCACGGCATCCTTCGGTAGACTTCGGCAGACATTGACGCGGTATTTTTCAGATATTTTGAGAATATCAAGTCTCAAACTTATGTTTTTTATTTCAGCTACCATAAACGTATAGTTTCAATGATAAAAATTCCCGATTAACCTACATGTATTGTAAGATAATAAAAATATTTTAAACGATATTAACTTCTTATTTATTCAGTAAAAGAAAAAAAATTGTTATCGGTCATCACGCTCAAAAAGTGTAACTTGAATTAATATCAAAGACAAAAAAACTGCATAAATAAAAAATAAATAAATAATTATAATTGCATAAGTTGATAAAAAATGCTATGCAATAGCTTTACCGCGGCAGTCCTTGAGTGCCACACGTATTTTTTTTTTTTTTTTTTTTTTTTTTTTTTTTTTTTTTTTTAACATCTTACATAAGCATTAAGTACCCTTGAAAATACAATCTTTTACAAGTACAATTATTTCCAAGAACTTTCCGAAGCTGTAATGCAAAATTAGAATGGTGTAAGGTTAGGCGTACTAGATATCACTAGTATATGTTTTAGATATTTTGTGGTTTCATGTAAGAAAAGATAAACAAGAAATACAAATATAAATCGATATTACTTACAACAAATTTAACTCTTATCGGTTCTATGTCACTTCCCACGTGACTTTGGGGCTGGCATCTCTAACACGAATTTTATATTTTTTGTACCACATTTTTTTAAAGAAGCACATATATTTAGGTAATTTAATTAAATTAAATAATACAATAATTATATTAATACATGATATTCAATTCTGAAACATTCAATTTATAATAATTGATAAGGTATATAATTTTTAAATTTCTAATTAAAAGATTCTAACTCTCTGAATTAAAAAAAAATAACAAAAATAAAAATAAGTAATCCACAAATATAAAGATATATACACTGTTTTTAAAATCAACAAATACTAACTACAACTTCCATCCACAAAATGTTTCTGACCGCCTTTTCTTTCTAAAAGTAGCACAAAGAGTAAACAAAATGACTAAATTTTATTTTATCACGTACCTCCTTAAGCTTTTTTGCTCCTGTTTTATATGCGTCATTATAACCATCATGTCTGGATATTAAGAAAGCACTCTCGGATAAAATCCCTTTTCTCAAAGTGATCCTAAGCCACTTTCATTTTCGAATATCATAACTTCAAGTAATGGACCTGTTTTACGATAAAATAAATCTGTCGCTAGAACCATTGTGTTGTTATTACACAACTACATTTATGTTTTTATACTTTCTCATAATCCTATAAAAATATGTGCTTTATTTATTATGTGTTTTCAATCTACTTAGGATGAGATAGGTTAAACCCCTTCTGCGTGATAAAAAAGACTTGCGTAAATTCTCTATGCTCTGCCCATCTGTTTTTCTGCTTAAAATTATAGTAATATTATCATTATTATTATTATTAATTTATTTTTAATTTAGGGGCTTCCATGAATGATGTCAGATTTTTTAAAATATTTTTTACTCCTCCCCCCACGCACTTTTTGTCACAAAATGTTACACTTCTCATACCCCCTCCTCTTGTCACATGTCACGCTGCATTATATAATTTACAGTTCTGAAATAAAACACTATGTTATAGACCATATATAAAATTTTATTTTAAAACTTCAGCTATGTGTTTTAGTAGCATTTGTGAGCATAAAAATAAAAATAATTGATGTACTTATTTTGTATGAAATAAGATTAAAGTTTGCAACAAAAACACAATTCATACACGCTAGTAATGAAATATTATATGAACGAGCAGTTGAAAACAGTAGTATTTTGAAATTTAAAATGGAATTTATTATAATTCGCTTTAAATCTTATGTTTATTTTAAATAGACAAAATATACAAAATAACTTAAAAATTTAATCTGCTGTTTTTCAATGCTTTTATTTTAATCAAAATGTCTGATGTCATATTTTTTCTTATCCCCCATCTTCTTGTCAAAATTTCACGAATCCTCTCCCCCTCCAAATGTGACATTATTTGTGGACCCCCTTTTTTTAAGAATTATTTTCATAATTTCATTTTACTCAGTATATGCATTTTATCTTTTAAAAGTACATAATATTAAAAAAACCTTTGTCGAAAGAATTCTATTAAAGATAATGTCTTTTTGAAGATGCCGATTTTTTTCAAGTGAAATGATTTCCCACAATTTTAATAATGCGCAATTGCTTAAAAAAAAAAAAAAGAAAAAAAAAAAAAAAGAAAGAAAAAAGATTAAATTAAGAGATACGTGACAAAAATAAAATTTGGTCATTTTATGTTCATTACATATGTTACTCTTGAGCAATAAAATTGCAATCTATATTTGTAGATAAAACATTGCAAAACATTGTTTTATAAAGTAAAAAGACTTTCACAAGTTCATTTTACTCAGTATATGCATTGTATCTTTTAAAAGTACAGAATATTTAAAAAAACTTTGTCGAAAGAATTCTATTCAAGATGATGCTCTTTTCATGATGGTTATTTTATTAAGAGGTACGTGACAAAAATAAGATTTTGTCATTTTATGTTCATTACGTATGAATCAAAAAATGTTAGAAGTGGTTAGAAAGTTTTTGATATAGTAGTTGTAATCGATATTTGTCCATAAAGTAGTAAAACATTGTTTTATAAAGTGAAAAGACTTTCACAATTTCATTTTAATCAGTAAATGCATTTTATCTTTTAAAAATAAAAAATATTTAAAAAAAAATTATCGAAAGAATTCTATTACAGATAATGCTCTTTTGAAGATGATTATTTTTTCAAGGTAAATGATTTCTCACAATTTTAAGAATGTGTAATTGCTTTGAAAAAACTACTAACTTAAGAGATACGTGATAAAAATGAGATTTAGTCATTTTCTGTTCATTACATATATTACTTTTGATCAATAAAATGTTAGAGGTGTTTAGAAAGTTTTTGACATAGAGGATTTAATCGTTGTTTGTCCATAATATAGTAAAACATTGTTTTATAAAATAAAAAGACTTTCACAATTTCGCTTTACTCAGTAAATGCATTTTATCTTTTAAAAGTACAAAATATTAAGAAAAAACTTTGTCGAAAGAATTCTATTACAGATGATGCTCTTTTGAAGATGATTATTTTTTTCAAGTGAAATGATTTCTCACAATTTTAAGAATCTGTAATTGCTTTGAAAAAACTACTAACTTAAGAGATACGTTACAAAAATGAGTTTTAGTCATTTTCTGTTTATTATATTTATTAATCTTTGATAAAAAAAGAAATAGCAGTGTTGTTTAAAAAGATTTTTACATAGAAGTTGTAATAGTCATTTATTGATTAAGAAAAACAGCTCAAAACATTGATGATACAACTCTACTCTAATTTGAAGTAGTTTTCAAGTAAGTAAATGCTTTCATTATAGGAACTTATATTTTTACATCAAAATTTTGCATTTTAATTTAGAAAATTGCCGAAAACGGTTCCACGTATAAAAATTCGCATCTTAAAAGTAATACCAACATTAATATATTTTTTTATGTGAAACTTCTACATTTTATTGGATATCTTTTGTAGTAAATTTAATATAAATTTAAACAAAACAAGTAAAGTAACTAAATACCTGCATATGGTTACGAGAAAGTATAAAACCCTAAAAACGTCGGATGCGCCGAAAAAAAAAAAAAAAAAAAAAAAAAAATACAAATGGTTGGTTATCCATATCTTTCTTAAGGCTCGCAAAAATATAATATAAGCTCTTTTCGATTTACCAACGATTCAAAAAAGTGTTCCTTTATCGTCTGAAATTTCAGAAACCAATAGATTTCAGCCGTTGAAAGCAGCATTCTTGAAACTTATGTTTCTTTTGCCTGTAGATTTTGGAAACCTTTCCGAGTAGTTTTTACAGTGTTTTACTCTGTTATCTTAATATTCCCAAACATCAAATAAAAACGATAAATTAACAATATTAATAGTCTAAGAGCCAAAAGCACAAAAACCTAAGGTATCGAGCACAAGAAAAAACTTTTGATTTATGGAAGAGTAGTAATAGGAGAGTCTAATGATCCATGACTCCCGGAAATGAAGTGGTGAATAAGCCAAAAATCAATACCACCGGTGGTTTATTCGTTGTGTTTGCCGTACAGTCATTTCATATATTTGATTATACGGCAAACATAATGATGAGCCAACGAGTTAACCACTAGTGGTATTAATTTTTGGCTTACGCACCACTTCACTTCCGGTAGACATGGATCATTAGATTCCCCTATTACTACTCTTCCATAAAATAAAGGTTTTTTTTTCCCTTGTACTTGATTTCTTAGGTTTTTATGCTTTCGGCTCTTGGACTATAATATTAAAGTAGAAATTAATCTTTTACTGTACGAATAACATTCCTATTTATTCATAAAAAATAATGAAAGTATTTCTTGCCTCAAGAGCTTGATCGAAATTTCATTTGTTTCCTAAGAGCAAACTCTAATTTTAGTCTAGAGCAGCCATCCACATGACTAAAATAAGTGTTATTCTATTTTTTTTAAACCTTGTTCCTGATCAGGTGACAGAGGTTATATTGGCGAAATTCAGGGCAAATTTTAATGGCAATTATAATGTTTTTAGGTACGTATCAGATGTGGCGCGTGGTGCAGTAAAGGGTTAATAGCAAAAATATTTACATTAAAAAATAACATTATTTTGTGTAATGTAATGTGACGCCGCTGAAAGTGATAACAAGAACAAAACCGGAAGCATCCGTGAAATCGATATTCTGCAAAAAAAATATTAATACAGTGTAAAAATTACTTCTAAAAATTAAGGACAGCAAATGAAACTTTTGTTACAGAAATGCATCTTTAAATATCTGAAATCCTTTAGTTTCACAGCTTTTAAAAATAAAGAATAATTTTTCGAAATCGAGGTTTTTCATCTCGGAAGAAGTTATTACATTTTCGTAAACACGAAGAATGAAAAGAACTATATTAACCCTCAATTAGAGGGGCTGACATACGGAGTACGTCTATCAGTTCTTTTTATCCGTAGATAACAGAGTAGCCAATCAAAAGTTTTAACCCTTCCTCAATTCTTCTTGAAATATCTCCCGTATTCAATGCGCCTAACAAATTCGTTCAGTCTGACTTCTGCTTCCCCTTTCAATCTGATCTTGTGAACCCTTCACGCTGGCGAGCTCAGTATGCTACTCCTGTAAGTATGTCATGAAAGGTTCTGGTGGCTCCTGCAAATATGTCATGAAAAGTTTCAGCGGTTCCTGAAGATTATTTATGTAATTTACAAGTACTTTCAGATGAAGAGTCCTTTAGCTGTGCATCTGATATCGATGAATCTGAGTTCATTGAACTTTCTGATCAAGAAATGGACTCAGAAATTGATAGAGACATTCTAGACATTCTTAGAGAATATTAAAAGTATTTTTCTTCTTCATTTTCTGCGTTTATCTAATTTCTTTCCTTAACTTAATTTTAATATGGTTCCTGATCAGATTAATTATATAGACTAAGAAATGTATTTAAAAATTTGAAGCAAAGAATGGACCATTTAAGCGTCCTGCAAAATTTTCCATTCATATTTAATGATTCATAAAATAGGAGCTATTATAAGTATTGACATGAGAATTTTTATTTGGTAGCCTTACATATTTATTTATCAATTCATTTCAAACAATTAGCTTTAATTTCAAAAGTTATGTGACGTAAAAACCCGGTTAGGACACTTAAAGGGTTAAAAGATAAAATGCATTTATTGAGTAAAGTGAAATTGTGAAAGTCTTTTCATTTTATAAAACAATGTCTTACTATATTATGGACAAATATTGATTACAACTACTATGTCAAAAACTTTCTAACCATCTCTAACATTTTTTTTTTGCTCAAGAGTAACATATATAATGAACATAAAATGACCAAATCTTATTTTTATCACGTATATCTTAATATAGTCGTTTTTTCAAAGCAATTTCACATTCTTAAAATTGTGTGAAATCATTTCACTTGAAAAAAAATCAATCATCGTCAAAAGAGCATCATCTTTAATAGAATTCTTTCGACATTTTTTTAAAAAATATTCTATACTTTTAAAAGATAAAATGCATATACTGAGTAAAATAAAATTGTGAAAGTCTTTTCACTTTATAAAACAATGTTTTGCAATATTATTTACAAATATCGATTACAACTACTACATCAAAAACTTTCTGATCATCTCTAACATTTTTTGCTCAAGAGTAACATATATAATGAACATAAAATTACCATACCTCATTTTTGTCACGTATCTCTTAATTTAGTCATTTTTTCAAAGCAATTACACATTCTTAAAATTATGTGAAATCATTTCACTTGAAAAAAAAAATAATCATCTTCAAAAGAGCACCATCTTTAACAGAATTCTTTTGACAAAGTGTTTTTCTAATAATCTGTACTTTTAAAAGATAAAATGCATTTACTGAGTAAATGAGTAAAGTGAAATTGTGAAAATCTTTTCACTTATAATATAATAATTATAATATAAAATATGAAAGGCTAGGTCTTGATCATGAACTTTTGAATTTAAATTTTCTTAAATTATGCCGAAGTTTGAACGTATGTCACGCGTTCGCAAAACTTTTATACATTTTTAATTTTTTCAGTTTATTTCACTATGCTCATGTCTATGTGATTTATGTTTTTCTGTTTATTTTTAATTTGAAGCTATTTTAACGAAAATTTTCTTTTATCAATTTTGTTTTTGAAAAAGTTGCCACCAGAGCACACGAAACATGTAAAATTAAAAGTTTTTTTTTCTTTTACCATTTTTTTTATTTTAATAGATCACTTATAGCATATATAAATAATTTGATAATTTTATCTTTTCACTTTATAAAAGAATGTTTTACTATATTATGGACAAATATTGATTACAACTTTCAAAACTTTCAACTACCAAAAACTTTCTAACCACCTCTAACATTTTTTTTTTTTGCTCAAGAGTAACATATATAATGAACATAAAATGATCAAATCATTTTTTATCACGTATCTCTTAATTTAGTCATTTTTTCAAAGCAATTACACATTCTTAAAATTGTGTGAAATCATTTCACTTGAAAAAAAAAATAATCATCGTCAAAAAAGCATCATCTTTATTAGAATTCTTTCGACAAAAATTTTTTTTTATATTCTGTATTTTAAATGATAAAATGCCTATACTGAGTAAAATGAAATTGTGAAAGTCTTTTCACTCTATAAAACAATATTTTACTATTTTATGAACGAATATCGATTACAACTTCTATATGTCAAAAACTTTCTAACCACCTCTAACATTTCATTTCTCAAGAGTAACATATGCAATGAACATAAAATGACCAAATCTTATTTTTATCGCGCATCTCTTAATTTAATCGTTTTTTAAAGCAATTACACATTCTTAAAATTGTGTGAAATCATCTCATTTGAAAAAAATAATCATCTTCAAAAAAGCATCATTTTTAATAGAATTTTTTCGAAAATTCTTTTTTTAATATTCTGTACTTTAAAAAGATAAAATGCATTTTTTGAGTAATGTGAAATTGTGAAAGTCTTTTCACTTTATAAAACAAAGTTTTACTACTTTATGGACAAATATCGATTACAACTACTATATCAAAAACTTTCTACCTACGTCTAACATTTTATTGCTCAAGAGCCCAGCAGCAGAATTTTAGTCCGCAGTCTGCAACACAAGTGAAAACTTAAAACAGTCTGCAGACCAATCCCTCGCATTATATTATATACACTCAAATCTCCCAAGTATTTGTGATTAACGTAAAAGGAAAACACTTTTAAAGATAAGTTGTCTTTGTTCTCAGAATTTTTAACACCTCCTGCATCACGGTGGACACCATTGTACCCTTTCAGACACCATTGCCCGAAAGGGGGGGGTACATTTTGAGAAAATTTGCAGGTTTTTCGCGATCTTTTGACGAAATTTGCCTTTTTTATAGCGATCTTTTGACGAAAACTGCCGTTTTGTCGCTCTCTTTTGACGGAAAGTGCCTTTTTATCGCGATCTCTTGAAGAAATTTGTCGTGATCATTTTGAAGAAATTTGCCGTTTTTTCGTGATTTTTTTGAAGAAATTTGCCATTTTTTCGTGATTTTTTTTAACGAAATTTGCCTTTTTTATTGCGATTTTTTGACGAAAAACACCGTTTTGTCGCTATCTTTTGACGAAAAGTGCCTTTTTATTGCGATCGCTTGAAGAAATTTGTCGTGATCTTTTTGAAGAAATTTGCCTTTTTGCGTTATCTTTTTGAAGAAATTTGCCATTTTTTCCTGATTTTTTTAACGAAAACTGCCTTTTTTCTCGATTTTTTGAAGAAATGTACCTTTATTGCTATTTTTTGAAGAAATTTACCGTTTTTTCGCGATTTTTTTTACGAAATTTGCCGTTTTTTCGCGATTTTTTAAGAAGTTTGCTTTTGTTTCGTGATTTTTTGACAAAAACTGTCTTTTTTCGTGATTTTTTAAAGAAATGTGCCTTTTTCACGATCTTTTAACGAAAACTGTCGTTTTTTCGCAATTTTTTGACGAAAACTGTCCTTTTTTCGTGATTTTTTTTTTACGAAAACTGCCCTTTTTCGTGATTTTTTGCAGAAATTTGTCGTTTTTTGCGCTTTTTTGAAGAAATTTGCCATTTTAACGCGATTTTTTTTTGAAGAAATTTGTCTTTTTTTCGCAATTTTGAGGGTATTTGTTAACGGTATTTATCAAAATTCGCGATACATTTTATGTCCGAAATTTTTTAATTTTAGCAAAATTTTTAACAATTGAAAAATAGTCTGCAGACCTTCCCAAGAGACTGCGACGTGCGTCGCTGCGTTGCGCCGATTCTGCTCTCGGGCTCAAGAGTAACATATGTAATGAACATAAAATGGCCAATCTTATTTTTATCACGTATCTTTTAATTTAGTCGTTTTTTCAAAGCAATTATACATTCTTAAAATTGTGTGAAATAATTTCACTTGAATAAAATAATCATCTTCAAAAGAGCATCCTCTTTAATGGAATTCTTTCGACAAAGTTTTTTTAATATTCTGTACTTATAAAAAATAAAATTGATTTACTGAGTAAAGTGAAATTGTGAAAGTTTTTTCACTTTATCAAACAATGTTTTAGTTTATTATGGGAAAATATCGATTACAACTACACTGTAAAAAAAATCTGTGAAGGTACTAAACATTTTCGAGGAAACTGGGATTCCGAGAACTTTTCATGTAATGATAAGAGGAAAAATTCATGTAATCGATTCTGAAACTTGACTTTTTGCTGTTACCGTTACAGGAAAAGTTCTTGGAATCCCAGTTTCCTAGAAAAAGTTTAGTACCTTTTCAGATTTTTTTTTTTTTTTTTTTTTTTTTTTTACAGTGTACTATATCAAAAACTGTATAACCATCTCTTACCTTTTTTTTTTTTTTTTGCTCAAGAGTAACATATATAATGAACATAAAATGACCAAATCTTGTTTTTATCACGTATCTCTTAATATAGTCGTTTTTTCAAAGCAATTTCACATTCTTAAAATTGTGTGAAATCATTTCACTTGAAAAAAATAACCATCGTCAAAAGAGCATAATTTTTAATAGAATTTTTTCCACAAAGTTTTTTTTAATATTCTGTATTTTTAAAAGATAAAATGCATTTACTGAGTAATATGAAATTGTAAAGGTTTTTTTCTCTCTATAATACAATGTTTTAATATTTTAGGGCAAATATCGATTACAACTTCTATGTCAAAAACTTTCTAACATATCTAACATTTTTTTGCTCATGAGTAACATATTTACATATGTAACTCTTGAGCAAAAAAATGTGAATATAAAATGAATATAAAATGACCAAATCTTATTTTTATCAAATATCTCTTAATATAGTAGTTTTTTCAAAGCAATTACACATTCTTAAAATTGTGTGAAATCATTTCACTTGAAAAAAATCGGCATCTTATAAAAGACATCGTCTTTAACTGAATTCTTTCAACAAACATTTTAATATTCGCAACTTTCAAAAGATAAAATGTATTTGCCAAGCAAAATGAAATTGTGACAGTTTTTTCACTTTATAAATCAATGTTTTACTCTTTTTGTAATGAACAAATATTGAATAAATTTTTTTATGAAAAGCTTTCTAACAATATTTGTAGTGGCATAAATTTTGCTATGTTGACAGCTTTATAAATTTTGATGAACGGTGCACTTTTTTCACTTTATAAACCAATGTTTTACTTTTTTCGCACTTAATAAATAAAGATGACGACTTCCGTATCAAAATCTTTCCATCAACATTTCCGGAGAAATTGGACTCCGTAAATACTACCTCTGATAATAAAGTTCGGTGAATAGTCCTGTACACTGTAAAAAAAAAAAAGGGTCGTTCTACTAAAAAAACTTTAGTGATCCTTGTAATTACTAAAAGATTTTTATTAATCTTAGTCGGTTACAAGAAAATCTGTAAGAATTACTAGAAAAAAGTTAGCAACGAAGAGAATTAATAGTTTTATATTTTTAATAACTATTACTAAAACGCACTTGGTGTGGCCTTGATAACATAGTGGTTATAGTAACGGACTCCAGACTGAAAGGTCCCGGGTTCGACACTGGCCACCGCCAAATACGCCCCGAATGTATGTAGTGTAAGTACTCTCTAGTAAAGTGATTATGAAAATCCTTTCGGAGCAATCAGCAATGTTTGGTGCTGCCATCTGTTGTGGTTTTGCCGAAAATCTTCCGCTTCAGAAGTCTGGATGCAGCTCGAAGGAACCTCCTGCCCTTCGGGCGCACGTAATGGTTATTAGAAATAATTTCGGAGCTATTACTAAAATTTGCTTGGTGTCTCATACTAAAAATTTTTAAGTTAGTTATACAAAAAATTCTTTTGTTCAGTTTACAAAGGAAATGCTTGTTTCACTTGCAAAAAAAAAAGTTTATGATGGTTACTAAAAACTTCTGTGGAATACAAATTTACTAAAAAATTTTTAGTAACCTCTTGAATTTTTTTTTACAGTGTAACATTAATGTAGATAAAATACTAATGAAATTTACCGTACCATCCTTCGAAATAGTCATCTCACACAACTAAGCACCACTGACATGTGCCATACATGTCCTGGAAAATTCGCAAGAAGTCTTCTTTTGGGATGGAGTTCAAAAGCTTCGTCACATACCGTTGGATGTCAGCAATATGGTCAAATCTCTTTCAAAGAGAGTTTGAGTCGTGAATATAGGAATAAGTCTCGAGGATTGAGATCTGGCGAGTATGATGGATGTTTAATTTGCACAAGCCCTCATGAATTTCTTTTGGTGTCTTGCAAAACTTAAAACCAAACTTTAAATTGATCTTTTGTTAGTTCATTTTCCTGTTCTCAGTTAAGAACCAACACACTGAACAAGCACTTAGTAAAGCACGTCTTACACAGAACATAAACGACGCTCAACTGAACAACGGTGGAGGAAGATGGTCAATACTTGCCTCTATGCAGATGCAGCGTATTGTTTTCCTAGTGTTACCAGATTGGTCGTTCTGAATTCATTCACCGAACTTTATTGTCAAAGGTAGTATTTGTGGACGTGGACATTTTACAAACCAAGGCTCTGTTTTGTACTATGTGAGTTGTAGATTGAACCATTGCAGTGCTGAAGTCCTTATTTAGGACATCTTAAGGCTGCTGGTCACGCATTTTTCGAATTCCGCTCAGTAATGTTAAGTCTACGGGCGTTTGATGCATTAGATTATTCAAAATATCTCCTCAGGGAATTAATATTTTGAACTTCTTTTTTCAGTGTTCTCTTCTTAAAAGATGTGACTTTTTGTCCTTAGTTCTCAAAATATTTCTAAAATCTTTGCTTACTTTAAAATTTTATGTGTTAAAAACTGACAAAATGGGAATAAAGTTTCAACATTTTTTATAAAATTAAGCGTAGCTTTTAGAGATATTTTGAAAACTAAGAAAAATACAAACATGCTTAAAGTAGAAAAAAATGAAGTTAAAAATATTGATTTTCTTAGGAGACATTTTGAATATAAAAATGCATAAAACGTCCATAGGCTTAACATTACGGAGGGGTATTCGGAAAATGAGTGACCAACAGCCTTAAGATGCCCTACAATAAGCCCTACATGGGAGTAAGTGCTGCTTTAGTGCAGTTGTTTCCTACGGAACGAATGCATACATTCCACAAGATTTAATTTGAGTTTTAAGTAGAATAGTTCCTGATTTTTTACTAACCCATTTCATGTCAATTTATTTTTGTCTTTTCGTAGACTAAAAATAAAATATGATATGTTTTAAAAAAAGTATTTAATGATCTTTTAAAATTTCATAATACACTGCTAACCGGTATAATAATATGAATATTCTTTTGCTATACATTAGGTATTACTATTATTATTATTATTATTATAAATATTATTATTATATATATTCGAAAACTTCTATTTCACTCTGGTTTTAATTACTTTCTAGATTTTTATTTACAACTTTTGAAGTACTACAAATCTGGTATTTCTTGTCAGTCTTGCAATGTATCACATTAGAAAACTTTTACACATGAAACTACTTAAAACTACATCCAAAATCTGTTGCCTTGAAAGCATTTAACCTAAAAAATTTCAAAATACCTAAAAGAGATATTAGCAATATTACAAAGTTAATAAATATCCAGATGAGAGTCACATATGGAACTGTAAATTTCTCTTGATTTTTTAATTACATACCACTGATCGATTTTCAGATTCGAAATTTTTATCGATTCCTATTGAAAAAGTATGAAGTTGATTTAATTAAATTCCCCAATTTGATGCAGATATCTGTAACACAGTGTAAAAATATGCATCAGGAGAAGAAATATTTTCATCAAATATTTAAAAAAAAGTTATGCGATTGTCTTCATATTCTCTTAAATCTTTTACTGATTAAAGTATTTTAAAAGTAATCACAATATGTTAGAAAAAGTGCGTAAATTTTAGATAGAAAAATAACAATAGTTATAATTTTGCTAAATACTATTTAATTAACAAAATTTTTAATTATAAAAAATATATCTATAAATAAATATTTTTTTACTTAAAAATATTTTTAAAGTAAAAACTTCGTTTTTATTTGCATCATCCTTGTGAATTTAACTTTAAAAGAAATTAACGTTCATAACACAAAACTAAAGTTCATATTTTTGCTTTACTTTTACACAATTCAAAGTCCATCGTCTACTAATATCTTTTTCACTCGATTTCATTTTCAAGTAATAAATTTATTTCAATATAAAATAAATCTGTCTTAATAGCATTTGTTGTTTTGATCAGATTGCCAACAATATAGTCAAAATAATAACAGAAAACTATTATTATTATTATTATTATTTATCCTTGAAAATACGTACTTTTTTTTTTACTCTGTGTTTTTAATTTTTAGGAGCAGATAGGTCAAATCTCTCCTTCGGAGGAAATGGAGGCTGCCATACATGAAACGCTAAGAGCTACAAGAGACTTAAAATTACAAGTAGATATAACGTTCAATATTCATGCTTTCTTAAATGCATAATAAGTGTTATTTACTTGCAAGAAGCATAGTAATTTGGATCTATATTTACTGTTTGCTGTAATATAATTTAACCCTTTATATACCGACGTTACTTATAAATACCATTAAAATAACTTATTATAAAATTCTTTTAATACGTCGATTAGTTGTAATACTGTTTAGAATGAGTTACAGATACATTACTTTATTTTTTTCCCAAAATTATTATTGGATACGCAAAACAAAAATATTTTTAAAAGGATCATTTCTTTTGCTTTTGTATCTTTTAAGCTTTCTTGACGCTGAGAAAGGGGAATGGGAATTTTTCAGTTCGGAAATATTTCTATATTTATGTTGTAAGAACATCATATTTGTACATTTTATAAATCTACAAAATACTAAGAAAATAATTTAAAATAAAAGATTTGAGTGGGGTTATAAATATTGCACAAAATCCCTGTAAATTCAAATTTAATTAATCCTTCTAAATCCTTCAATCCTTCTAAAATCCTTCAAAAATTTATTGCATGATTATGTAAATCTTTTAATTTAGTTTAAACAATTTACGTAAAATGCTTTAGAATGCAAAATTTTCATGAATTCATAATGCGGTAAATAAAGAGTTAAAAAGTATTATTATTATTATTTTTTTTTAAGAATTATTTTGAAAAAGTGATGATTTATAAAATTAGTTATTTATTATTGTTCTTTGTTACAGCTTTTTATAAATACATCTTACATTATGCATTCATTTCTCGTGATTAAAAGAGGAATATCGTATTTACCTAGCATAATTTATGCCTCAGAATATTTTTCGAATTTTTCTACATTTAAAAAAAAAAAAAAAAAAAAAAAAAAAATCGATCATATATATGTATTGTTTTCGCATGTAGAATTAGAAATCTTGAATGAATTTCATTACTGTCGATTATAACTGAAAATTTTACCCAATAAGATAAGGCGCTGTGAAATATAACTTTATCAACTTTTTGGTAATTTTGGACTCCCTTCCCCCCCCCCTCTCGATATCATACGTTATCATTTCTTGACCCCCCCCCTCCCTCACAAAAATAATATGGTTATCAAATTGGTTTTTTTAAATTAATTAATTTATTTTTTTACGTTATATACAAAGCTGATTACATTTATTTTTCGCAAAATTATTTTATTATGGTTTTTTCTTGCATAATGCATTTAACAGTAATATTTCTCTCTCAGGTTTCTTCGTCAGGCGCAAAAAAGACTGCATAGTCGGGCGTCTTTTTTCGCCTGACGAAGAAAGACTCGGTTCTTTCGAAAGGCCTCGCGCTTTTTACTATATTTTATGATGTATTTAAGAAGTTTTTATGACAGGATCGATTGATTAACATCAGATAAAAGTTTTTTTTTTAAGCATTTTATTTTCAGAGATATAATCAAAAATGTGATTTAAAATATGTCCTCCCTCCATTTATTTCTGAGTCTCCTGAAACTAAAACTATGGAAAAAAATAAAAATAGTAGATTTCAAATTAAACCTTGCTGGAAAACTATAGCGACTACCCTAGGTCACATAATTTTTGAGAAAAGCGCATTTTTATATTACACGCAAATTTCGATTAGCGGACATTCAGCAAACGTGTTGAGGACCACTCGAAGTAACTATCATAGATATATAAACGCAATATTGATAATGATTTTCGAAAAAAAATCGTCAGTAATAAGTCAAGAGATTAAACCTTAAAGGCACGGATACGCTACGCTACGCTACGCTACGCTGGAGTTAAATAATAATAGTGGTGGCGTACTGTATGTCCCATTGGTTTTTAAAGCCTAGGTAACAATTTTTAATGATGTATTTTTATACTATAATACCTAGTAGCAGTATAAAAGCAATAAACATCAAATTGTTAAAAACAGACTAACTTAATTAGAATTTATCACATAAATACTAAGCGATTCGCGACTAGTTTGCACTGAGTGGGTCTCTTAACACGCCACATGTGTCTTTAAAAGTTTTTTAAAAAGTTACCTGGAAACGACCGGTCAAGGCAATGTTGCAATTTTGTAACTGGATTTCGGAGCGCGCTTAGCAAAATGCCAAGTTTAAATTTTGAACAAGGGTTTGTTCTACCTACACTGTTAAAGGAGAATATTATTACTACACTAAATTTAGTTTTATGAAATACAAAATGAAGTTTAAATGTACAGTACTTTTATTGTCAGTACCGAATTAAGTTCATCACAAATAAATTAGAATAAAATAAAAAAAAAATGAGTTATGCAGAATAGCAATATTTTATATAATTATGGCTTTATATTCTTTGAACTTTTATGATATACTAATTCATACTTTTCTATATACAACTATACCTAACTCTACATGGCATAGTTTTTTTTTTTTTTTTTTTACAAATTCTTATTTTTTTTTTTAAACATTTTTCTTACATTTATTTTAATAATACTGTCAATATCTCATATATTTGTTGCACGGAACCCTCTGAGCACGAGTAATACTCCTACTTGACTGTTTATTTTTCTCAATGTTCAGTGAATTTTTATTTCTTTGTTTTGCTTGAACTGATAATATGTTTATATATTTTTTCCTTTTAAAGGATTTTTTTTTTCTTTTTTGGCAAAAACAACTGAAAAAAAATAGAAAAACAGCTGCAAACAAAATTTTCAAAAAGAACTTCATTTATAATTTATATGTATAAGAAATGAATAGAGAATAATATTTCAGTTGCATAATTATTTTTACGACATTAAACACATTAAAACAGAAGCAAATGAAAAAAAAATGAAATTTTTGAACATTCTTCTCGAGTGCAAAAAAAAATTTCGATTACATTTTCCCCTAACATTATTTTATGTGTTAAAAATGTCTGACAAAATAAGAAATTTAGAATAAATCTCAGACGCAAAAAAATTCGCAAGTACGGTCATTTATAAAATGTTTGAACTAAAACATTTTATATTAATAAAGTAAATAAATAAAGTTTTCTTAATATTTAAAATATACATGCTATATTTTAAAAAATCTTCTGTAAAGATAGGTTTAAGTCATAAAAGTGTTCGTTGACTTGGGTTTTATGGTTGGTTGACTTAGGTTATACTTCATACACTTTTGGTTGGTATAATATTGAAAAGGCACAAAAATAGTAATTGCAGCGCCCTCTTCCGGAGGAATATTTCAGAATTGAAGAAGGATCTGCTTGTTTCAGCCCAAAACATTCACAAAAAAATTTATTCAATTCTATAAATATCTTCATACACTTTTTGATGGTAGAATGGCGACATACGGACACACATACAGACACACAGACAGGCAGACATTATATAAAAACATGTTTTTTGGAATCTCGAACCCCTAAAACGTGTAAATCCATCGAAAAGCGGAAGTCAAAAAAATTTCGATTGCAATACTTTCTTCTGTTAAAGATAGAAATAAGTAAAAAAGATAAATTCGAAAAAAATAATAATAATTTCCTCTTTTTTTTTATTATTATTATTATTATTATTATTATTATTCTTCTTTCGAAAGCACATTTATTTATTTATTTATTTTTATTCTTTCGAAAGCACATTTATTTATTTAGTTATTTTAAATGATATTATGTAAAAAGAAGGAGCAGGAAGTATGCAATTGATTTTATACTTAAGTATGTGATTTTTAGCTTTGCCGTTCGCAGTCAGTATTGATTTTGAGATCTCTAGAATGCGCAGTCAGCAAAAACAAAATCGGATTATTTATTTTTTTTATACATATATATATATATATATATATTCATGCAGGCTAAGCAACAAGTATATTTGAAATAAAAATAAATATTAAATATTTGAATTCTGCTTTAGAAAATTGCATATAAAAATTTAATTTCTTTCTTGTTAAGGACACATGGATCATAAAATGTTTAAATTTTTGAGTTTTTAGCTCGCAAGCTATCAAAACCTGAGAGCTTATGTGCCCGCCCGTTCTGTATGTATGTAGTATATATATATGCGTACGTAACGCAATAACTCATGATAAAAATATCCGATTCACTTTAAAATTTGGATATAGGTATATTCTGATAAGGCGCTTCCCTGATTAGTTTTTGGAG
Source organism: Maratus speculifer (assembly GCA_964019185.1). Lineage (NCBI taxonomy): Eukaryota > Metazoa > Arthropoda > Arachnida > Araneae > Salticidae > Maratus > Maratus speculifer. The sequence goes on from OZ025294.1 coordinate 206,619,365, forward strand.
TTCATTCGATATGTATAAGAGGGGAAACGGAGGCTAATGCCCCTCCCCTTAATTTACATAAATGGTTTTTTTTATATGATAAAGCATTTCCCTGATTAGTTTAAGGGATTCAATGATTAGGTATGAAACGGAGAAATGGAGGGAGCTGTTTCCCTCCTTAATTTGTTTTTCAAACGGAATTAAACTTTGAAAATATAAGGCTGTAATGTACAATTAGTATGCGTAGCCTGTAAGCTCAATGCCATCACTTAAATTGGGCAATATTCTTTTTATTAATTATCTGCCTAAAAAGAGAATTAAAATATTATAGTGGTAAATGATTATGGGCCTTGGAACTTAAAGGTTATAGTGCTGAGAGATACTAAATTAATACACTTTATGCACTTTAAATGTGTATATAGTATTTTTTCTATCGAAATGTTTTTTTTTTTTTATGCTTTGGCACATTTTTTAAAAATTTTACCTTGGGGCCCTTCAAGTATTGCGTAAGTATATTTTTAGTCCTTTTGTACCCGTCCCTCCTTCTTGTAAGGAAAAATAAGCAAATGCTAGTCCCCTCCCTTTCCCCTTTGCTTACGTAAGATTTTATGATATTCTAACATCAAAACTGTTTGCAATAAAAACTTACAGCTAGCGATTATTTTACATTACTAATCGATCACATTTACATAAATAGACATATGAGGGCTGTAGTATCGAAAGAAAACAAAATCAGTTTAATGTATTATTACTTATACCATTACACATTTCATAGAATACAAAATAGTTTTTCATATGCAGTTGGCTCTCGTTGATTCAAACTCGCCAGGACCACAAGAAATGTTCGAATTATCCGAAGTTCGAATTATTTAAAATATGGTGTGAGAACATGCTTTATATGGTATTATTACAAAGGAATTAATGTTATAGTGTTTTCTATATTTATTTCGTCTGTTATCATTATAATACGACTAAATATTAAATTAGAATGCATAAATACATAAGCTAATTAAAAGATTTGAAACAAGCACAATGGAAGAAAAAATTAAAGCGTCACTGATGGATAGACTGTGCACTAAGAAAGTGGATATCAAATGCATTGGATTATATGTATATTCGTTCTGTTGGGACTTTTGCTACAACTTTTTAGTAAATATACTTTGAAATTTTATTCATAAATCCACTTCTGAATAATTAGCAGGAGTATCTATCAAATAATAATCATCTACAAGTATTATGGATTCAACAGATAAGTCATTTCTTCTATTGCACTACTAAATCAATTGAGATCTGAATTAAGTTTCCATCTATCTGAATCTTGTTGCTATAAAATAATTAAATTTAAGTTAAACCTCATAATTATTTTGAAAAAGGAAAAAGGGAATTAGAAAAGTAACTTAAAGTTACACGACCAAATTAGCTAATTTGTTAATTAATGAAAACATCCCAAATTTTTGAATAAATAAAAATATCTAAGAGACCACTTGACATAAATGCAACAAAATTCTCAACTTATTCAGATCCCTAACTCACTGCAAGTTAGTAGCAATGATCCCAACTTTACCATTACTGTTTTGTAGGATGAAAAACACATATCAATGCTTAAGGAAGAATCACAATTACAAATTAGTTAACCTTAAGAAAGATAGAAAGAAGGGTAAAAATCTCTCAGATATTCAGAGAGCAAAGAAAGACATAATTTTCTTAAAACAGATTAAAATATCAATATTATAACAATCATCCTACAGCACAAGTATTGGTATATGACCCTGATAAGATAGTGATAGTACATTTATATTTCCTTTTATTTTCTTTTTATTATTATTGCGTTGTGAATTACCAACTCATTTTATTTCCTTTGAAATCCTTAAAACGCATTAGTATGAGAATTAAATACAAAACTCTTGGGTGTTGTTATAATAATTAGTAACTTCTGAGAAAAATCAATTAAACATTTTCATTTCTAATTAGAATTAAGAAAAGAATTATGTAAAGTGAACTTAAAGTAAGCTCATCTATATTCATTAAAAATCTCTAAGAAGGTTGAGGAGTTATTTCATTTAAGAATTAAATTTCAATTACATTATTGGAATAAAATTATTTCATTTTTAATCTTAAAATAAGTTAGGGTTATATCCAGTTAAATTCTACTCACTAACCAAAATAAAAAAAAAATTCTCCTTTTTTTTTTATCTGAGTTAAAATTAAATAAGCTTCCTTATTATTTGGTCGAAGAGAAATTAGAGCAAAACTTCAGTAAATATACGTATACACTTTATTAACATATTTAATTTACTATATTTATAATGAAAGTAACAAATGATATCTCCTCCATTTTTCTTGATTTGTAATAAACTAATCACACATATAAAGAGGAATTATACTTTTACAGGCTAACATCAATATTCAAATAGGAAATAAACCAATCTATAATATTCCCTTTTTTTTTTGACTTATGGTAAACTATTTAGTTATATAAAAAATACACATAATTTCATATATCAAGGATAATAATAAAATAATCTTACCATTGGATGACATGGAATATTACTATTTTACAACAACTCGAACCTTTGTAAACTATGAGGATAGAATCAATGAAAGTTACTAGCTAGACTTCTACTTTCTCGCCATTTCTCCAAAGTCATTTTAGCTGGAAAGGCGGACATTAACACTTTTTATGTCTCTTATTTAAGATACTTTGGCATTTCGAAAACGACTCTAGCTTCTGTACACTATGGAGTCAAATTCAACGGAGGTTTCTAGTCCGATCGTTATTTTCTAACAGGGCAAATTTAAGTTTAGTATCCCAGTCTGATTGGTTCTCATTAACTATATGGCTAAGGGCGTTTTTTAACGTCAAATTTTGTCGCTCGATCTGTCCATTCGACGCCGGATGAAAGGCAAACGTAGTGATATGTTTAATTCCGAACATTTTGTAGACATGTTTGATAGCTTCGGATATCAGATTTCTCCCATTGTCTGTTGTTATCACCGTAGGCGCGCCATAACGCGAAATGAAATCAGCCAGCGTATCCGCGATAACGTCTGACGTGGTAGAACTAACTGCATAAGCTTCTGGCCATTTAGTAAACGAGTCGATATACGTGACAATAAAAGTGTTACCTGAAAAAGTAACTGGCAGGGGGCCTATTAAATCCAAATGTACCTTACTCATAGGGAATTGGGGTGTTGGCATCCTCTGAAGGGGTGCATGCTGATTAGGTTTATGTGCTCTCTTTTGTTGGCAGCTAATACACGACTCTACTAGGTGCCTGATATCAGCCGACATTCCAGGCCAGTAAAAGTGCTCCCGGATGCGGTCAATTGTTTTCTTAAAACCTTGATGACAAGCCACTAGAGAATCGTGTGTTAGAGCGAACACTTGCTCAATCATATCCCTAGGCACTACTAATTTAATTGGGTTATTTATTATATTGGAATATCTCGTGTCTTCACATACAAGAATATCATCTCTAAAGAAAAATTTCATATACCTAGGTGCGATTTCTAAATTTTTGTCTAACTTCCGGGCTATTTCACAGCACTTTTTATCGATTTTTTGTAACTCACTAATTTTATCAATTAAATTTGAATGCGGTACAAAAGTAGTTTCTTTTTCTACTTGTATACAAAAATTACTATTACTAATTTCTGGTGTCTCATTAATTTTAGCAAATCTAGAGAGAAAGTCTGCTACACTATTACATTTACCTTTTATATATTTAATTGTAAAGTCAAAATCCGATAAAGTACAAATCCATTTTGCCATACGTGATGTAGGATCATGAATTTTTAACATAAATGTAAGGGGGGCATGGTCTGTAAATATGTGAAAATGGGTGTTAGCTAGGTAACATTTAAAATGATTCGTTGCCCACACCAGAGCAAGAAGTTCTCTTTCAGTAGCAGAGTATCTTGTCTCTGCATCTTTGAGTCGTCTGCTAGCAAACGCTACAGGGTGAATTTTATTTTCCTCATCTAGTTGTGACAAAACAGCACCCAATGCTTCACCACTCGCATCGGTATAAACATAAAATTCTTTACTAAAGTCAGGTAAAGCTAGGCATGGTTTAGAAATTAATGCTTTCTTTAAATCCTCAAATTCTTCCTGGGCTTCCTGTGTCCAGGCAAAGTGCCCAGTTTCCTTTGTTAAATCAATTAAGTTTAATGCCCTTTTTGTAAAGTCAGGTATAAAACGCCTGTAAAATGAGAGGGTACCAATGAATGATCTGACACCTTTACGGGTGGTAGGCGGTTGCAATTTTTCAATAATTTCAATGTTTTTATTAATGGGGGATACTTGCCCACTATGAATTTCGAAGCCAAGATATTGAATTTTGTCAGTTAAAAAGGTGCATTTACTGGGTTTAAGTTTTAATTTATGTTGACGGAGACGTTCGAATACTAAATTTAGTTTATCTAGGTGGGATTCTATGTCAGAAGATGAAATTACTACATCATCAATATAAGTTAAAATACCAAGATCTGTTAAGTCTCCTAAAATGGCATTCATAAGTCTTTGAAAGCTATTGCCCGAATTTGCTAGCCCAAAACAGTTACGTGTCCATTCAAATAACCCTTTATGTGTAATGATGGCAGTTTTATGTCTGTCCTCTTGTCTAATAACTTGTTGAAAAAATCCACTAGTTAAATCTAGGGTTGAAAAGTATTTGGATCCTGCTAAAGAGTCGACAGATTCTGTAATATTGGGTATAGGGAAAGCATCTTTAACTAAATTTTTATTAAGTTTTCTGAAATCTACTGCCAATCGATAAGATTTATCTGCTTTTTCAACCAAAATAACAGGGGATGCATATTCAGACATGGACGGTGTTAAAATGTTTGCTTCAAGCAAAATATTAAGCTGCTCTTCCATTTCTTTTCTTAATCTGTATGGTACTCTATAAGCTTTACAGCGAACAGGTTTATCAGAAGTTAAATTCACAGTATGGGGTATTGTGTCACATCCAGGTAGGTCTAGTACTGAGGCTGCAAACACATCTTTGTTTTTATTTAAAAAATCTTGCATTTTAGCTTTAAGGGGGGCGTCAAGATGGTCTAGGTTAATTTCAGAGCTCCATTCCAGATCAGCATGATCAAAGTCAGGAATTTGGTTCTCACTATTGATATTACAAACTAAATTACATTCGCATGAAATTAAATTAGAGTCACTAGGAGTTAAGTTAGGATTATGAGTATCCAAATTAGAATTCTCAGAAGTACACTTACAATTAGGAGTTGAATTATCACTATTAATAATTAGGTTAGTTAAATTGTTGCTATCTATACATTTTAAGATTTTAACTATGGAAGTTCCTTTATTTAAGTTAATATTATTATCCGAAAAGTTTGCAAATGACACAAATAATCCATGTTGCTGCGTGCATATAGTTCTGGCAATCAAAAGTCCCTGGTTTAAATTCCTAGCTAGGGGTTCCAATATTAATGGTTCGTTTTCTAAAATACTCAGTTTTTTAGTACTTTTAACATCTGCCAACATTTTTGTCATTGGTGGGATTATAAGCTTATGGCTTAAAACAGCAATTCCTACAATAGTTTTATCTATTTCATTGTTTTTATCTACATTATCCTCTAAATTAGCTTGAATTTCCCCATTTACCTCATGCTCAGTATTTAAATTCCCCTCACTTTGCCTGAGATGGAAGACCTGATTACTTCGTGACACCTTATTCTTATTTTCCTCAAATTTTCCTAAATCAGGGGTCTCTACCTTTTCCGCAATTTTATCACTCAATTTCTGCTCATTACTTCTAACCATAATTTGAACAATTTCATTGCTACTGCTACAACCAAGACCCTGAACTGCCTCTTCAGTACTACTTTCTTTTTTACATCTTCCATCATTCATAGTGTGAGAATTTTCATGTACATTTGATTTTGGCATTTCAATACTTACTTGAGCACAATTAGACATACTGTTACAATTATTATTACACTTATGATTATTTACACAATTATATACACTACTTTTCGTGTAACGGTCCTGCTGGACATTATTTACAGTATCTGGATTCCTTACAATTTTGTCTCCATTCATGATTGAGTCTCTGATTTGAGTTTTACTTTCTATAGGTGTTTTGACTAAAGTTTGCTCAGGTGGGCTAAATGATATTGAATTATCAGAACAATTTAACAAAATATTGTATTTGTTTAGAAAAGGCATACCAAGAATTGCTTCAAACTCATTGGCCAATTTACTTGGTACAATATAAAAATCTGCTTCACAAAACATTCCCAAAAATTTAAATTTTAAGTTTATTTTATTATTAAGATAAATCTTTTGCCCTGTGACAGTAACTATGGGAGTGCAACAATCTTCAGTTTTAAAATTTTGGCCCAAATGAAGGATACTATTACTTACTAAATTAATGGCACTACCAGTATCACATAATATAGGAATTTCAGTGTCGTTAATACAAATATTTTTTATTGGGAGCCCACATGATTTCTGCACAAACATAGTGTATACAGGATGGAAGTCGTTTGGCCTTTCCTGGGTCGGTCCGACTATCTCTGACCCGGCCTCGTGGAGTTTAAAGACTCAGGTTGATTATTTACACTGTTATTCGGGTTTTCACTAGTTTCGCTTTCATTTCTCTCATCATTTCCTCTCCTCCCACTTCTCTGGTCCCATCTACCTCTCTGATTTGTGTAACCTCCCCTGCGATTGTTATGAAAATGGGAGTTATTTCCTCTCCCTCTGCCTCTAAAATTTTGAAAATTATCTCTACTGTTATTAGAGTTTTGTGGGCAATTTCGAGCAAAATGGTCGGTCTGGGAACAGATATAACAGGAAAAATCTCTATATCGACTTCTTTCAGCAGTATTAAAATTTCTCTGCTGGTTGCTATTCTGTAATAACTGGTCCAACTTAACGGTGAGCGCTTCTACCTGTTCACGCATTTTAGTAACTTCCTGCTGGGACTGATTAGAGGGGCCCGGTTGGATGGCTGCACATGACACATTCTGTTGGTTATTCTGGGGATAAAAAGGATTGACATTTTCAACTTGCACGTTGTAAAAAGGGTTGACACTTTTGCACGCCTTTTCTTCGAGGAGGGCAAAATCCAAAATTTCCTCCGGCGTTTTTGGGCATTTTGTTATTACACCTTTTCTGATTTCGGGTGCTAAATTACTTAAGAGCATGGAATGCAAAAGAGCAGTTCTACTTTTATTCGCTACATCTTGTTCAAGGCCCTCTACTACTAACGCCTTAAGTGAAAGGTCGTATGCTTTATCGTAAAATTCCTGGACAGGCATTTGGGGGGTTTGTTTAAAATTTAGAAAACGGGTCAAGGCTACATCCGGGGTTAGTTCGTGGGTATACCTTTGTTTAAAGATTTTGATAATATCCTCGGTTAGTTTAGTTCGATGCAATTTGTATAATCTAGCAGCGCTGCCATTTAGACGGCTCAACAATGCAAACTTCTTTTCTTCCTCAGACCACCCAAAGAAATCTGCTAACTGCTCTTGGAACTTAAAGGTTATAGTGCTGAGAGATACTAAATTAATACACTTTATGCACTTTAAATGTGTATATAGTATTTTTTCTATCGAAATGTTTTTTTTTTTTATGCTTTGGCACATTTTTTAAAAATTTTACCTTGGGGCCCTTCAAGTATTGCGTAAGTATATTTTTAGTCCTTTTGTACCCGTCCCTCCTTCTTGTAAGGAAAAATAAGCAAATGCTAGTCCCCTCCCTTTCCCCTTTGCTTACGTAAGATTTTATGATATTCTAACATCAAAACTGTTTGCAATAAAAACTTACAGCTAGCGATTATTTTACATTACTAATCGATCACATTTACATAAATAGACATATGAGGGCTGTAGTATCGAAAGAAAACAAAATCAGTTTAATGTATTATTACTTATACCATTACACATTTCATAGAATACAAAATAGTTTTTCATATACAGTTGGCTCTCGTTGATTCAAACTCGCCAGGACCACAAGAAATGTTCGAATTATCCGAAGTTCGAATTATTTAAAATATGGTGTGAGAACATGCTTTATATGGTATTATTACAAAGGAATTAATGTTATAGTGTTTTCTATATTTATTTCGTCTGTTATCATTATAATACGACTAAATATTAAATTAGAATGCATAAATACATAAGCTAATTAAAAGATTTGAAACAAGCACAATGGAAGAAAAAATTAAAGCGTCACTGATGGATAGACTGTGCACTAAGAAAGTGGATATCAAATGCATTGGATTATATGTATATTCGTTCTGTTGGGACTTTTGCTACAACTTTTTAGTAAATATACTTTGAAATTTTATTCATAAATCCACTTCTGAATAATTAGCAGGAGTATCTATCAAATAATAATCATCTACAAGTATTATGGATTCAACAGATAAGTCATTTCTTCTATTGCACTACTAAATCAATTGAGATCTGAATTAAGTTTCCATCTATCTGAATCTTGTTGCTATAAAATAATTAAATTTAAGTTAAACCTCATAATTATTTTGAAAAAGGAAAAAGGGAATTAGAAAAGTAACTTAAAGTTACACGACCAAATTAGCTAATTTGTTAATTAATGAAAACATCCCAAATTTTTGAATAAATAAAAATATCTAAGAGACCACTTGACATAAATGCAACAAAATTCTCAACTTATTCAGATCCCTAACTCACTGCAAGTTAGTAGCAATGATCCCAACTTTACCATTACTGTTTTGTAGGATGAAAAACACATATCAATGCTTAAGGAAGAATCACAATTACAAATTAGTTAACCTTAAGAAAGATAGAAAGAAGGGTAAAAATCTCTCAGATATTCAGAGAGCAAAGAAAGACATAATTTTCTTAAAACAGATTAAAATATCAATATTATAACAATCATCCTACAGCACAAGTATTGGTATATGACCCTGATAAGATAGTGATAGTACATTTATATTTCCTTTTATTTTCTTTTTATTATTATTGCGTTGTGAATTACCAACTCATTTTATTTCCTTTGAAATCCTTAAAACGCATTAGTATGAGAATTAAATACAAAACTCTTGGGTGTTGTTATAATAATTAGTAACTTCTGAGAAAAATCAATTAAACATTTTCATTTCTAATTAGAATTAAGAAAAGAATTATGTAAAGTGAACTTAAAGTAAGCTCATCTATATTCATTAAAAATCTCTAAGAAGGTTGAGGAGTTATTTCATTTAAGAATTAAATTTCAATTACATTATTGGAATAAAATTATTTCATTTTTAATCTTAAAATAAGTTAGGGTTATATCCAGTTAAATTCTACTCACTAACCAAAATAAAAAAAAAATTCTCCTTTTTTTTTTATCTGAGTTAAAATTAAATAAGCTTCCTTATTATTTGGTCGAAGAGAAATTAGAGCAAAACTTCAGTAAATATACGTATACACTTTATTAACATATTTAATTTACTATATTTATAATGAAAGTAACAAATGATATCTCCTCCATTTTTCTTGATTTGTAATAAACTAATCACACATATAAAGAGGAATTATACTTTTACAGGCTAACATCAATATTCAAATAGGAAATAAACCAATCTATAATATTCCCTTTTTTTTTGACTTATGGTAAACTATTTAGTTATATAAAAAATACACATAATTTCATATATCAAGGATAATAATAAAATAATCTTACCATTGGATGACATGGAATATTACTATTTTACAACAACTCGAACCTTTGTAAACTATGAGGATAGAATCAATGAAAGTTACTAGCTAGACTTCTACTTTCTCGCCATTTCTCCAAAGTCATTTTAGCTGGAAAGGCGGACATTAACACTTTTTATGTCTCTTATTTAAGATACTTTGGCATTTCGAAAACGACTCTAGCTTCTGTACACTATGGAGTCAAATTCAACGGAGGTTTCTAGTCCGATCGTTATTTTCTAACAGGGCAAATTTAAGTTTAGTATCCCAGTCTGATTGGTTCTCATTAACTATATGGCTAAGGGCGTTTTTTAACGTCAAATTTTGTCGCTCGATCTGTCCATTCGACGCCGGATGAAAGGCAAACGTAGTGATATGTTTAATTCCGAACATTTTGTAGACATGTTTGATAGCTTCGGATATCAGATTTCTCCCATTGTCTGTTGTTATCACCGTAGGCGCGCCATAACGCGAAATGAAATCAGCCAGCGTATCCGCGATAACGTCTGACGTGGTAGAACTAACTGCATAAGCTTCTGGCCATTTAGTAAACGAGTCGATATACGTGACAATAAAAGTGTTACCTGAAAAAGTAACTGGCAGGGGGCCTATTAAATCCAAATGTACCTTACTCATAGGGAATTGGGGTGTTGGCATCCTCTGAAGGGGTGCATGCTGATTAGGTTTATGTGCTCTCTTTTGTTGGCAGCTAATACACGACTCTACTAGGTGCCTGATATCAGCCGACATTCCAGGCCAGTAAAAGTGCTCCCGGATGCGGTCAATTGTTTTCTTAAAACCTTGATGACAAGCCACTAGAGAATCGTGTGTTAGAGCGAACACTTGCTCAATCATATCCCTAGGCACTACTAATTTAATTGGGTTATTTATTATATTGGAATATCTCGTGTCTTCACATACAAGAATATCATCTCTAAAGAAAAATTTCATATACCTAGGTGCGATTTCTAAATTTTTGTCTAACTTCCGGGCTATTTCACAGCACTTTTTATCGATTTTTTGTAACTCACTAATTTTATCAATTAAATTTGAATGCGGTACAAAAGTAGTTTCTTTTTCTACTTGTATACAAAAATTACTATTACTAATTTCTGGTGTCTCATTAATTTTAGCAAATCTAGAGAGAAAGTCTGCTACACTATTACATTTACCTTTTATATATTTAATTGTAAAGTCAAAATCCGATAAAGTACAAATCCATTTTGCCATACGTGATGTAGGATCATGAATTTTTAACATAAATGTAAGGGGGGCATGGTCTGTAAATATGTGAAAATGGGTGTTAGCTAGGTAACATTTAAAATGATTCGTTGCCCACACCAGAGCAAGAAGTTCTCTTTCAGTAGCAGAGTATCTTGTCTCTGCATCTTTGAGTCGTCTGCTAGCAAACGCTACAGGGTGAATTTTATTTTCCTCATCTAGTTGTGACAAAACAGCACCCAATGCTTCACCACTCGCATCGGTATAAACATAAAATTCTTTACTAAAGTCAGGTAAAGCTAGGCATGGTTTAGAAATTAATGCTTTCTTTAAATCCTCAAATTCTTCCTGGGCTTCCTGTGTCCAGGCAAAGTGCCCAGTTTCCTTTGTTAAATCAATTAAGTTTAATGCCCTTTTTGTAAAGTCAGGTATAAAACGCCTGTAAAATGAGAGGGTACCAATGAATGATCTGACACCTTTACGGGTGGTAGGCGGTTGCAATTTTTCAATAATTTCAATGTTTTTATTAATGGGGGATACTTGCCCACTATGAATTTCGAAGCCAAGATATTGAATTTTGTCAGTTAAAAAGGTGCATTTACTGGGTTTAAGTTTTAATTTATGTTGACGGAGACGTTCGAATACTAAATTTAGTTTATCTAGGTGGGATTCTATGTCAGAAGATGAAATTACTACATCATCAATATAAGTTAAAATACCAAGATCTGTTAAGTCTCCTAAAATGGCATTCATAAGTCTTTGAAAGCTATTGCCCGAATTTGCTAGCCCAAAACAGTTACGTGTCCATTCAAATAACCCTTTATGTGTAATGATGGCAGTTTTATGTCTGTCCTCTTGTCTAATAACTTGTTGAAAAAATCCACTAGTTAAATCTAGGGTTGAAAAGTATTTGGATCCTGCTAAAGAGTCGACAGATTCTGTAATATTGGGTATAGGGAAAGCATCTTTAACTAAATTTTTATTAAGTTTTCTGAAATCTACTGCCAATCGATAAGATTTATCTGCTTTTTCAACCAAAATAACAGGGGATGCATATTCAGACATGGACGGTGTTAAAATGTTTGCTTCAAGCAAAATATTAAGCTGCTCTTCCATTTCTTTTCTTAATCTGTATGGTACTCTATAAGCTTTACAGCGAACAGGTTTATCAGAAGTTAAATTCACAGTATGGGGTATTGTGTCACATCCAGGTAGGTCTAGTACTGAGGCTGCAAACACATCTTTGTTTTTATTTAAAAAATCTTGCATTTTAGCTTTAAGGGGGGCGTCAAGATGGTCTAGGTTAATTTCAGAGCTCCATTCCAGATCAGCATGATCAAAGTCAGGAATTTGGTTCTCACTATTGATATTACAAACTAAATTACATTCGCATGAAATTAAATTAGAGTCACTAGGAGTTAAGTTAGGATTATGAGTATCCAAATTAGAATTCTCAGAAGTACACTTACAATTAGGAGTTGAATTATCACTATTAATAATTAGGTTAGTTAAATTGTTGCTATCTATACATTTTAAGATTTTAACTATGGAAGTTCCTTTATTTAAGTTAATATTATTATCCGAAAAGTTTGCAAATGACACAAATAATCCATGTTGCTGCGTGCATATAGTTCTGGCAATCAAAAGTCCCTGGTTTAAATTCCTAGCTAGGGGTTCCAATATTAATGGTTCGTTTTCTAAAATACTCAGTTTTTTAGTACTTTTAACATCTGCCAACATTTTTGTCATTGGTGGGATTATAAGCTTATGGCTTAAAACAGCAATTCCTACAATAGTTTTATCTATTTCATTGTTTTTATCTACATTATCCTCTAAATTAGCTTGAATTTCCCCATTTACCTCATGCTCAGTATTTAAATTCCCCTCACTTTGCCTGAGATGGAAGACCTGATTACTTCGTGACACCTTATTCTTATTTTCCTCAAATTTTCCTAAATCAGGGGTCTCTACCTTTTCCGCAATTTTATCACTCAATTTCTGCTCATTACTTCTAACCATAATTTGAACAATTTCATTGCTACTGCTACAACCAAGACCCTGAACTGCCTCTTCAGTACTACTTTCTTTTTTACATCTTCCATCATTCATAGTGTGAGAATTTTCATGTACATTTGATTTTGGCATTTCAATACTTACTTGAGCACAATTAGACATACTGTTACAATTATTATTACACTTATGATTATTTACACAATTATATACACTACTTTTCGTGTAACGGTCCTGCTGGACATTATTTACAGTATCTGGATTCCTTACAATTTTGTCTCCATTCATGATTGAGTCTCTGATTTGAGTTTTACTTTCTATAGGTGTTTTGACTAAAGTTTGCTCAGGTGGGCTAAATGATATTGAATTATCAGAACAATTTAACAAAATATTGTATTTGTTTAGAAAAGGCATACCAAGAATTGCTTCAAACTCATTGGCCAATTTACTTGGTACAATATAAAAATCTGCTTCACAAAACATTCCCAAAAATTTAAATTTTAAGTTTATTTTATTATTAAGATAAATCTTTTGCCCTGTGACAGTAACTATGGGAGTGCAACAATCTTCAGTTTTAAAATTTTGGCCCAAATGAAGGATACTATTACTTACTAAATTAATGGCACTACCAGTATCACATAATATAGGAATTTCAGTGTCGTTAATACAAATATTTTTTATTGGGAGCCCACATGATTTCTGCACAAACATAGTGTATACAGGATGGAAGTCGTTTGGCCTTTCCTGGGTCGGTCCGACTATCTCTGACCCGGCCTCGTGGAGTTTAAAGACTCAGGTTGATTATTTACACTGTTATTCGGGTTTTCACTAGTTTCGCTTTCATTTCTCTCATCATTTCCTCTCCTCCCACTTCTCTGGTCCCATCTACCTCTCTGATTTGTGTAACCTCCCCTGCGATTGTTATGAAAATGGGAGTTATTTCCTCTCCCTCTGCCTCTAAAATTTTGAAAATTATCTCTACTGTTATTAGAGTTTTGTGGGCAATTTCGAGCAAAATGGTCGGTCTGGGAACAGATATAACAGGAAAAATCTCTATATCGACTTCTTTCAGCAGTATTAAAATTTCTCTGCTGGTTGCTATTCTGTAATAACTGGTCCAACTTAACGGTGAGCGCTTCTACCTGTTCACGCATTTTAGTAACTTCCTGCTGGGACTGATTAGAGGGGCCCGGTTGGATGGCTGCACATGACACATTCTGTTGGTTATTCTGGGGATAAAAAGGATTGACATTTTCAACTTGCACGTTGTAAAAAGGGTTGACACTTTTGCACGCCTTTTCTTCGAGGAGGGCAAAATCCAAAATTTCCTCCGGCGTTTTTGGGCATTTTGTTATTACACCTTTTCTGATTTCGGGTGCTAAATTACTTAAGAGCGTGGAATGCAAAAGAGCAGTTCTACTTTTATTCGCTACATCTTGTTCAAGGCCCTCTACTACTAACGCCTTAAGTGAAAGGTCGTATGCTTTATCGTAAAATTCCTGGACAGGCATTTGGGGGGTTTGTTTAAAATTTAGAAAACGGGTCAAGGCTACATCCGGGGTTAGTTCGTGGGTATACCTTTGTTTAAAGATTTTGATAATATCCTCGGTTAGTTTAGTTCGATGCAATTTGTATAATCTAGCAGCGCTGCCATTTAGACGGCTCAACAATGCAAACTTCTTTTCTTCCTCAGACCACCCAAAGAAATCTGCTAACTGCTCTTGGAACTTAAAGGTTATAGTGCTGAGAGATACTAAATTAATACACTTTATGCACTTTAAATGTGTATATAGTATTTTTTCTATCGAAATGTTTTTTTTTTTTATGCTTTGGCACATTTTTTAAAAATTTTACCTTGGGGCCCTTCAAGTATTGCGTAAGTATATTTTTAGTCCTTTTGTACCCGTCCCTCCTTCTTGTAAGGAAAAATAAGCAAATGCTAGTCCCCTCCCTTTCCCCTTTGCTTACGTAAGATTTTATGATATTCTAACATCAAAACTGTTTGCAATAAAAACTTACAGCTAGCGATTATTTTACATTACTAATCGATCACATTTACATAAATAGACATATGAGGGCTGTAGTATCGAAAGAAAACAAAATCAGTTTAATGTATTATTACTTATACCATTACACATTTCATAGAATACAAAATAGTTTTTCATATACAGTTGGCTCTCGTTGATTCAAACTCGCCAGGACCACAAGAAATGTTCGAATTATCCGAAGTTCGAATTATTTAAAATATGGTGTGAGAACATGCTTTATATGGTATTATTACAAAGGAATTAATGTTATAGTGTTTTCTATATTTATTTCGTCTGTTATCATTATAATACGACTAAATATTAAATTAGAATGCATAAATACATAAGCTAATTAAAAGATTTGAAACAAGCACAATGGAAGAAAAAATTAAAGCGTCACTGATGGATAGACTGTGCACTAAGAAAGTGGATATCAAATGCATTGGATTATATGTATATTCGTTCTGTTGGGACTTTTGCTACAACTTTTTAGTAAATATACTTTGAAATTTTATTCATAAATCCACTTCTGAATAATTAGCAGGAGTATCTATCAAATAATAATCATCTACAAGTATTATGGATTCAACAGATAAGTCATTTCTTCTATTGCACTACTAAATCAATTGAGATCTGAATTAAGTTTCCATCTATCTGAATCTTGTTGCTATAAAATAATTAAATTTAAGTTAAACCTCATAATTATTTTGAAAAAGGAAAAAGGGAATTAGAAAAGTAACTTAAAGTTACACGACCAAATTAGCTAATTTGTTAATTAATGAAAACATCCCAAATTTTTGAATAAATAAAAATATCTAAGAGACCACTTGACATAAATGCAACAAAATTCTCAACTTATTCAGATCCCTAACTCACTGCAAGTTAGTAGCAATGATCCCAACTTTACCATTACTGTTTTGTAGGATGAAAAACACATATCAATGCTTAAGGAAGAATCACAATTACAAATTAGTTAACCTTAAGAAAGATAGAAAGAAGGGTAAAAATCTCTCAGATATTCAGAGAGCAAAGAAAGACATAATTTTCTTAAAACAGATTAAAATATCAATATTATAACAATCATCCTACAGCACAAGTATTGGTATATGACCCTGATAAGATAGTGATAGTACATTTATATTTCCTTTTATTTTCTTTTTATTATTATTGCGTTGTGAATTACCAACTCATTTTATTTCCTTTGAAATCCTTAAAACGCATTAGTATGAGAATTAAATACAAAACTCTTGGGTGTTGTTATAATAATTAGTAACTTCTGAGAAAAATCAATTAAACATTTTCATTTCTAATTAGAATTAAGAAAAGAATTATGTAAAGTGAACTTAAAGTAAGCTCATCTATATTCATTAAAAATCTCTAAGAAGGTTGAGGAGTTATTTCATTTAAGAATTAAATTTCAATTACATTATTGGAATAAAATTATTTCATTTTTAATCTTAAAATAAGTTAGGGTTATATCCAGTTAAATTCTACTCACTAACCAAAATAAAAAAAAAATTCTCCTTTTTTTTTTATCTGAGTTAAAATTAAATAAGCTTCCTTATTATTTGGTCGAAGAGAAATTAGAGCAAAACTTCAGTAAATATACGTATACACTTTATTAACATATTTAATTTACTATATTTATAATGAAAGTAACAAATGATATCTCCTCCATTTTTCTTGATTTGTAATAAACTAATCACACATATAAAGAGGAATTATACTTTTACAGGCTAACATCAATATTCAAATAGGAAATAAACCAATCTATAATATTCCCTTTTTTTTTTACTTATGGTAAACTATTTAGTTATATAAAAAATACACATAATTTCATATATCAAGGATAATAATAAAATAATCTTACCATTGGATGACATGGAATATTACTATTTTACAACAACTCGAACCTTTGTAAACTATGAGGATAGAATCAATGAAAGTTACTAGCTAGACTTCTACTTTCTCGCCATTTCTCCAAAGTCATTTTAGCTGGAAAGGCGGACATTAACACTTTTTATGTCTCTTATTTAAGATACTTTGGCATTTCGAAAACGACTCTAGCTTCTGTACACTATGGAGTCAAATTCAACGGAGGTTTCTAGTCCGATCGTTATTTTCTTGACATAATTCAAAAGGCACTCTTGCCGGAAGGGAATCAGCGAAGGCTATTTTCTCGACATTATTCAAGAGTCACACTTGCAGGCAGGGAATCAGCGAAGGCTATTTTCTCGACATTATCCAAGAATCACACTTGTCGGAAAGGAGGACATGACTGTCTTATCTAGTCAACGGGGTAGTATTTCAGAGTCTCCGTCATTTCGGCCCTCGCTTTTCAAACTTTTTTTAGCAAACACAAGTCTACATGGGCAACCATCCCCTTTTCCTTTTCTCTTAACTAGAGGTCTTCTAGGTACATCCGATTTCAACAAACATTAAACAAATGTTACTGTTGTACTGACCAAAATATTAACCCGATGAGCAGCTCTACATTTCCATATAGCTGTCTTGCTCCGCTATGAACAAATGTTACTGGAACACAGAGGTTTAAAAAAAAAAACGGCAGGCGAGGTCTTGGCTCTCTTCACAACTGAAAGACCAAAAAAAAAATGATCTCCAAAAAGAAAAGGTTTTTCTAACGACCTGATTTCATAATTCTCCCCCTCTCCCCAGGAAAAAGGGGGGGGGAGGGCACTCAGCAGCCACAGAATTTTACATCTTGACTCTAGACCGGCCTCTCCTAAAACTGAAAATATATCCCACTTCACTGGAATAAACTTAACCTCGGGGTTTCCTAACTAGCAGCAAGGCTTCCTGCCTCCCCTCGTGCATACCGGGATGGGCTATCATTGGCTAAAAGTTACTTCACACTTTCCTATTACCAAATAAGGGCATAACAGGACAAAACTACCCACGTGACGTAAATCCCCACCCTGACGGGAGCAGGTGTCAGGACTCTTCAGCTTACGGTTCCCATGGAAAACAAAGGGGAGAGAAACATTTTCGCTTTCGTATTTTTATGACGGTAATAAAACTTTCACTACCGCTGGTGGTCCTTATTCAAAGTAAAACCTATATTCAGGGGTATTTCAACAATTGCTGCACTCTTTTCTTAAAAACAGTATTGTTAACATTTTTTCGGGCAGTAAAATTGCCCTAATAAATTTAACAAGGCAGGATTGCAACTCGCAAGAGGGTGGTCTTTCATGAGGGGGACATTCGTTGCATTTTTACAATGTCACTTGCAAGCATCATGCATTCATTTATTTATGTATTGGGACAGGGGTTCGTCCTCTTTTGTAACTTTAAAGCGTGGGAACACTTCGGGGAATGTTTTTATTATCCACAGAGTCGAAAACAGAGGCTGGGCAAATACATGGAAAAGAGAAGAAAAAAAAATAATGTGGGGGCATATGTTTTAATTTAGAAAAAATAGAGAGGTAATTCTAATTTGGAAAAATTTAATTTTAATGAAAGACAAATGGTATATAGGCCTCAACAGTTCGGAACAATTTTCACAAAAATGAAAGAAAGAAAAGAAAAATGAAAAATCGGAATTCTCGTTTGTTTGAATTAAACGAAGTCAAGAAAAAAATGAGTTTGAATTAATGAAAATTTTTAACGTGTTTCTGCCATTGAAAATTTCGGGACTTCATGTTTAGTTCGAATTAAGCGAAGATTCGAATTATCAGTTTTCCAACTAACGAGAGTCGACTGTATTATTATTTATAGCACTTGAACAAAGACAAAAAAAAAAGAAAAAAAAAGAAATAAAGAAAACTAAGATAAAGAAATACAGCAGTTATAATTTTTTAAGGCACATAACTAAAATTTTTTTACAAGAATCATAGAAATATGTGTTCTGCGTTCACATTTCTACTTTGGTGTCCAAGACCTTTGAATCCACGTTTCTGCATTGTCCATTATTACGTATTATATGTTGTCTATTTTACGCCGGCTAGAATATTCTTCGTTTCAAGTCCTTGTTTACACCATACCTTTTTTATTAAGTCGTTCAAAACCTGCAGAAAGCTCATCTAAATTATAATATTTTGCTTTTTGTTGTTAAACTATAGTTTCTTCGTTGTCTAATGCTTACGTAATAATTCTTGTGACCCCTTATACCCCTCTTGTCGTCAAAAATAAGCAAACACTGTATCCCTCCCCCCATTACTGCTTACTTGATACTTGCAAGATCCTTTTAGGTGACTCATTAAAACTTTCCAAAACTGTGTAACTAATTTGTATATTTAAAAATATATACGATTATAGGTCAGACTGAAAATATTTAAAATAAATAAATAAATAAATAAGTGTAATTTAACAAATTACAACGACTATTTGAAAAAGTATATTTTAAAAGACTAAAATTTTAAAGACTTATAAATAAATTCTATAATTTAAATTAATAATAATAATAAATATCATTTTATGATGATCAAAACGTGGTTTATGTAATAACAGAGTCCTATAATACGTATGCCATGGATTCAAAATTAATATTCCTGTCTCATTGTCATAAACAAATATTAAATGAAATTTCGGTTTAACAATTATCGGTACTGCAAATTTTTAAACTTCTAAACATCACACATTTTCAATTTTTACACCGTCGTATAGAGATTTTTTTTTTAATGCAATTTGTTTGAAAGATGTATCTCAATTTGTTTTTAAGTTATTATTTTTTTTTTTGTAGTTTTTTAATACTTGTTTTGTCATCGTGGCAACATAAATATTCAATTTCTGAACATTAAGCATCTACGAATTATAAAAAACGGAAGTATTCCATTTCTAGACATTATGCATGGACCAATCAGAAAACGAATAAAATAAAATAAGTTGCGGAATCCAACCAATTAAAAGATTCAGATATACTTCAGATTTCCCAGTTCTCTACTAAGAACAACAACAATTTTGCAAGTAGTTAGAAAAACGTTTTCTTAAAATTTTCACGATTTACAAAATTTTTTAATAAAATATTTTTATTTTCTTTAAGCCAAAATGAAAACTGCTTAAAATGAAAATTATTCTCAAATAATGTGTTTATGACATCACAACAAATTTTAAGATTGATCCTTTCAACAGTTTTTCAGGAAAGTATACCAAACAGACATGTAGTTCAAAAAAAAAATATATATATCTAAAGTTTGCTCTAGAAAATTAATTTATACATGAAATTAATTTCTATCGATTTCTATATAGGTTATAATCTGTATGTGTTTAGTTACTGTTTAAAAAAATAATTTTTCCCTCGATTTCTAAGCAAAATACATGATGTTAAATATTTCGCAAAGTCTGTTTCATTCCACTTGGCGAAATGTTCCACGTGTCTTTAACCTTTTATCTACCGAATTATGAATTCATGAAAATTTTACATTCTAAAGCATTTTACGTAAATTGTTTAAACTAAATTAAAAGATTTACATAATCATGAAATAAATTTTTGAAGGATTGATTAAATTGAAATTTATAGGGATTTTGTACAATCTTTATAACCCTACTCAAATCTTTTATTTTAAATTGTTTGCTTAGTATTTTGTAGCAATACAAAAAGTACAAATGTGATATTCTTACAATATAAATATAGAAATATTTCCGAATTGAAAAATCCCCATCCCCCTCCCTCAGCGCCAAGAAATCTGAAAAGATACACAGACAAAAGAAATAATCCTTTTAAAAATATTTTTGTTTCATATAACCAATAATGCCTTTGGAACAAGATAATGTAATGTATCTGTAACTCATTCTAAACACTATTACAGCTAATTGACGCATTAAACGAATTTTATAAGAAGTAATTTTAATGGTACTTATAAGTGCCGTCGGTAGATAAAGGGTTAAGAAAAAATGAAAATTGCTTCTTATTATTCTTAAATAATATGTTTTCTGTCACCACTACAAATTTTAAAATGATCCTTTTAACAGTTTTTTAGGAAACTATACCAAAAAGGTATAAAGTTCAAAAAATGCATAAAATGTTTGTTCTTGAAAGTTAATTTATGTATGAAATAAGTTTCTTCTGATTTCTATAGGGGCTATAATGTGTATGTGTATATTTACTGCTTAATAATAATTTTTTTTTCCTCGATTTCTAAGTAAAATACATGACATTAAATATTCGGCAAAATATGCTTCACGTTACTTGACGAGATGTTCCACGTGCACTTAACCCTTTATCTACCGCATTATGAATTCATGGAAATTTTACATTCTAAAGCATTTTACGCATATTGTTTACACTAAATTAAAATATTTATATAATCATTTAATAAATATTTGAAGGATTTTAGAAAGATTAATTAAATTTGAATTTACAGGGAATTTGTGCAATTTTTAAAACCCCACTCAAATCTTTTATTTTAAATTGTTTTCTTAGTATTTTGTAGAATTATAAAATGTACGAATAGGATGTTCTTACAGTATAAATATAGAAATATTTCCGCATTGAAAAAGCCCCATCCCCTTCCCTCAGCGTCAATAAAACTGAAAAGATACAAAGGCAAAAGAAATCATCCTTTTAAAAATATTTTTGCTTTGTATAACAAATAATGCTTTTAGAACAAAATAAAGTAACGTATCTGTAACTCATTCTAAACAGTATTAACTAACGATGATAAAATGACGATGAACAAATAACTGACGGATTAAAAGAATTTTATAATGAGTTATTTTAATGGTACTTATAAGTACCTTTGGTAGATAAAGGGTTAAAGCAGTTATGCGATTTCCTTTAAGCGATTTCCGTTGAAATAAAGTTGAAATTGCACGTCAAGCGTAGCAAATGAAGTGCGTTCGTATTATAACAAAGTTTTAAATATATTCTGATTTTGATGTAATAGTATACAATACTTCGGATACCGTATAGTATCCGAAATCTTTTGCGCAACCCTGTAAATACTATCTACTTTTTATTATATAGGAAGTAACTTGTATGTACCACAATAACGTGTATCAATTTCATAAAATGTGAAATAGTTTAATATAATTAAAACGCTACCTAAACAATGTTTCCCGTATACTTTTATGTTATGGAATACTTTTATGTGGCCCTGTAAATGAATAACAAATATTTTTTACACCATATTTTGTACAGAATATATATTTTAGTACATACGTTTTTTAGAGTTATTTGTAATTTATGTTTGGAATCTGGCATCATACTTGTTCGCTAATGTATGTAACTATAGAAACGCAAATTTTCTGTGTTTCCTAGTTGTTGTTTTGTTTTACTAGAAGGGCAAGCAACGCTTCGCAATATCTTAAAAATAAAGTATGTACAGTCCGTTAAAGGAGTTTATTAATTACGTTAATACACATCGCCGCTACAACGTCAAAGATGCATATTAATTTTATTATGTTCGAAAGAATGTAACATCATTAAAATGCACTTGAACAATCCCCGCCCCCTGGTTGAAATGTAATGGAATAATTTTGATTGTCCCTGTTATTGAACTATACATCCGACTTTCATAAAATTTCAAATGACTCAACAAAATTATGCAAAAAATTACACATTTTAAATATCAAAAGATTCTCTAGTGTAGTTTTTGCGATGTTATATGTGGACAGACAGGCAGGGGTACGGTCGAATTGATTGAAAGAAACTATAGGCGCCACATATTTACATAATGACGAACGCACCTAAAAAGAAAAAATAATTTTTAAATAAATAAAGTTCTTCTATATTCTTATCATTTATGAAAAAATATATTTAGTTCCTTTTACACTAATTTATTCAACTCAACCTTATATATAACGGCAGAATTTTTTAACTGATGTTTCGCTTACTCATTAATGTTCTCGAATTATTTAAATTATGTTAATAGATGTGTTTCCGAAGACAGTAAAACATTTTAATGTTTCTGGAAAATAATTATAAAATAATAAATTAATTTTAATGCATTTCTTCTTCTGGTATTTGTAGAAATCCCAAAATAAAAAAACTACTCAAGTGCAAACAATATTCGACTGAAATAATAAAGATAAATTAATAAATAAATAATATTTCTTTAATATGGCGAATATTTTATGTATTATGCATTACATTTAAAAAAAAAATTCTGAACACTCCTTTTATAAAAACACTTATAACTAGCAGAAAAGATGTAAAATATAAAAATAGAATAGATTTTCCTAATAGTTTATTCGTCCAATTTCACTTTTCTCAGTGTATTAAGTGAAGAAATCAAGCAGAAAATGTGGGGATTTTCATGTACTTAAAAGCGTGGTTTTCGATTTTACCCTCTGCAGTTAATATTGATTTTATTATTTATAGAATACACAGTCAGCGAAAAAGAAATCGGATATTTTTCTAGAATTTAAACAAATTTGGAGCAACAAGAATATTTGAAATTTAAATAAACATTAGAAATTTTTATTTTTTTATTCGAAAATTGGATAAAAACAAATGAGTTTTTTTTTTTTTTTTTTTTTTTGGGTGAAGAAAAAAAAAAAAATAGCTAAAAAGTGAATTACATCTATTTTTTAACCATTTGAAAAATGGTTGTTGTTTTCTGTCGAGAATGGATTTGTTGTGTCGCATTTTCTTTCCTTTCTTTCTTTCTTTCTTTCTTTTTTTTTTTTAACTATTTGAAAAAATAGTTGTTGTTTTCGGTAGAGAACTGGTAAATCTGAAGTATATCTGAACGTTTTTATTGCTTGAATTCCGCCACTTACTTCATTTTATTCGTTTTCTGATTGTTCTACGTTTAATGTCCAAAAATGGAATACTTCTGTTTTTTATTTCATTTGTTTTCTGATTGGTCCGTGCTTAATGCCTAAAAATGGAATATTTCTGTTGTCAAGATGGCAAAAAATGTATTAAAAACTACAAAAAATAATAAATCAATGACAAATTTAGATACAGGTTTCAAACAAGTTGCATTTAAAAATAAATTTTTTTCTATATACGATGGTGTAAAAATTGAAAATGAGCAATGTTTATAAATTAAAAAATTTACAGTATAAAAAATTGTTAAACTGAAATTCCATTTAAAATTTGTTTATGACTGGTCCAGGAATATTAACGTGACTCTAAATGTCCAGACATATTAATATGACTGTTATTAAGTAAGCAACGTTTTGATCATCATTAATTTGATGTTATTATTGTTTTTTAAACTATAGAAATAATTAATAAGTTTAAAATTATAGTCATTGAAAATATTATTTTCCAAATAGTCTTTGTAATTTGTTAAATTAATTTATTTATTTATTTTTTGAACCTTTTCTAATATCGGTGATTCTTTAGCTTTTCTGCTTCTAACAACCGTAATCCTTTATTTTTTCTTCTCTTATTGCGACTCTCTAGCGGCGGCCAGATTCGAAGATCCCATCTCACATCCCGAATAGCCATGTCTCTATCGGAAATCAGGTTAGGGTAAAAAAAAAAAAAAAAAAAAAAAAAAAAAAAAAAAAAAAAAATGCATTTTTTTATCTTACGAAACTTTTTTTCTTACTATGTAGCAATTTGTAAATTACAAGAGTAATTTTGACGTTCAAATATTCACAAGCGTATTCCCCTATTTGTCATTTGCAAAATAATTGGTCTATTATAATATACATGTAATAAAATACTTTTTCGTTTAGCCGGACTCCAGTTTTTAGACATAATCACTTATGCTCGATTAACCGAAAAGTATCATTTTTTTATACGTATATAGCTAGTTATTCTTTAATATTAAAAGTCTTATTTATTTTAAACTTTGATGGTATAATTTCAAATTATGTAGTAATACGAAAAATGGATTTAGTAAATGAAAATCATTTGAATAATAGCTCCCCTCCCCTGTGTGGCTTCAGGCTTCCCCTATTTCTAAGTTTTAAGCGGGCCCTGCAGATAATCTATCTGAAGATCATGTAGAATTCTGAATTAAACGTTATCTTGAAACAATATAAACTTTTGATCCATAAGTTCACTTTTAAGTGTAACAAATTTATTACCAAGTATATCTTGATACACAAAGGAGTTTATTTTTATCTTGGTCAAAACCAAACTTGATTTACTTTTTTACATTAAAGCCTACTTAAATAATGTCTGAACTGTCACCTTTTACACATCTTGGTAACAAGCAAGTCTTAGTTCTTAAGTAATACCATTAAGTTCTCAATATTATTTTTTTCCATATTTCATTGGATCATAAAGAAAATTGTGGACAACAGTTTTATTTTTAGCTTATTTTTACTTTATTTATTTATTTTGAGGGGCGGAGAATTTGCTTTTCATCCCTACAATCCAAAAAAGCTCTGATTTTACCACTTTCTTTTTCTTTCACTGTTTTCCTCGACCCATGTCAAATCAGCAGTTGTATATTTCAAAACCTTAAATCAGCGACCATTAACCTATAAGAATCATCAGTAACGAAAATATTTATTAAACAAAATAATACTCAATAAAAAGACATGTACTATTAATAGTGATCGGTTCTGAGGCCAGAACCGTTCTAAAATTAAATAAAACTTAAGCAGAGATAAAGAAAATAAAATTGGTGACCTGAAATAAATATTGGCAATGTGTGGTTGCGTAATAAAGTCATTAAAGAAGCATTTAAATTAAAATATAAACTAACGTTTATTTTCAAGAAAAACATATTCAAAGTAAAAATATATGTATATATGAAATAATAAACAAAGAAAAATTATATCTGGTAAAATTCAACCAAAAGGATAATTTCTGAAATTATGTTATCTTACAAAATTAAAGTCATATTTGACACAATAAAAAAAATACTTAATTAAACAAATAGCATGACGTAAAGTAAAGTTTAACTGACCGGTACAGGTTGCAAAACGAACAACTCACCATGGCATAGTTGGAAGAAGAAATTTTCAAATCGGACGATGACGAAAAATAAAGTCCAGGAATAGTTCAAAGAAAGTAAAAAAAACCCTTGGATGTTAACACAGTTCATGACAGCAACATATTTATCATCACATTTCCGCTATCAACTAATAGAAATTATTTCATAAAACTACACCATCTTTCACCACTTAAGATAAACTACAATTGAACTTTCATAATTAATATTTATGACAACAAACGGCCTTTTACTAGGCCAAAACATCGTCAGACCATCCGCAGTCAAAACAATCCAACTGATTTAAATATCCCTCGCGGTTCTATACATCACCAGAAGACAACGCCCCCTTTGCGTCTGCAGAAGTTGAGCGAATGCGTTCCTGCTTTGCGAAAGGGATATACGGCTACTCGTAAGTTGCGATTTGCGAAGATCGCAAATCGCGATCAGACGGAAGAAAACGATGTGAACGCACGAACCATGAACGCACATGCAAGTGTTCAAATCGAAAGTAAACAAATAAGTAACCGATTTAAAAGAGGAATATGCCATGGAATAGGGAAAAACAAAATAAAGAGATTGGAAATAAGATAAGATTGGAATAAAATAAAAACCAGTAAGTCATGCTATATTATACCATTACAATATGTATATGTGCTTATGGATATGAGTGTTAAGGATATGAGTAAGGCTGACAATCGCCCCCCCCCCTTAACACTCATACTAAAAAAAACTAAGTAATTACCAAGTATTATCAAATAATATAAATAACATCAAAGTTCATATTGAACAACATAATATATCAGTATATCTACTATCATACTTTGACAGTTACTAGTGAAAAACAACTCAACATTAACGTGCATAAATGCAACAAATTCACAATATCATATAACAGGGTTAATTTCCAAAAATGAACAACTCAACAACATTAACAATTAATAACAATTTAACAATGTTAATAACCACACAATATGAATAACAATTTGATAACCATACAACAACAAGAATAACAATAACAAATTTTTTCATAGCACAAGAGTCTTTAGTTACCATAGTAACTTAAAAATTTGAAAGTCTTTCAGGTATACAAACATTTCAAAGAAAAGTTCGTGAAAAATTTGTTACCATGTTACCTCGTCACGTACAAGTGACTACGATTACCGTTACATACTATAACATTCTTTAGTATGTCGATTCTTGATCCTTGCCTTGACAATACACGATTATATTTACATACATTTGCATAATTACACTAGAGTAAATGATTATCATACGACAGACTCATAAACATTACAAATATGAAAAATAGCAAAACATGAATTACAATGCAAAAACACTTTGATAATGTATGGGGAATTCATGATATGCAAAATAGACACATTCAATGATAATAACACTAATGATCATGATCATGATAATGACTGTGAATATGATAATGATAGGGACGGTGAGCGCTCACATAAAAACAAACAACAATAACAACAACATGCATGCTTAAGCTTTTGAAATAATACACATTTGCAAATGTTTTAACAAAGATTTAAAATGTGAAGGACACTTGTTATGCAATTTCTTAAAAGTAAAACAACCCCTTTTCATATTTATATATGCAAAAAAAAAAAAAAAAATACAGCTCAATTTTCAACACCACGGACGGGACCTATGTGACATTTCCATTTTTCAAAATAGGGACTTACAAAACTTAAAAGAAACGATGCCCGCGACAGGCCTTCCTGTGATCAGAACACTCAAGAAGGCCACTACCCCCTGCAGACCACTCTGGCTATTTACAATTGCACCCCTGCGAGCCGCTTCCTGGGGCTGCTCGGGTCCCGGAGGATGAACCATCCTGAGGTCTGATCACATTCCAGCGGGAGTTAAATTGTCCGCGATGTTGGAAATGAGGGTATTGAGAAGCTTATGTATGAAAATAGAACATATGCATATGAGACAAAAATATGAAATAACAAGAAAAACAAGTGTATAATCACATATTCAAAACATTATAAAAAGGAAACACTGAAATATACAAAAATTTCAGATTTGAAAAATGAAACGTGTTAAACTTCAGGGTTTAACTTAAAAAAACTAAACAAGCATTTTAATGCTTGACCCAAGCCCAGAGGAGGGGGAGTTTTTTTTTCACATTATACATTTTACTTTTTACTTTTAAATAAAACATATTTAAAAACATTATATATTACTTATAACTAAAGATCACTTCAATGAATCTTTTAAGATCAAACTTCGTTAAGGGTTTTGTAAAGATGTCTGAGAGATTAGCTTTACTAGTTACGTGTTTTACATTAAATATCTCTTGGTTTAAAAGGTCTCTAACAAAAAATAATTTAACATCAATGTGTTTTGTTCTGTAGTTTTCTATGGGAGACTTAAGGAAATCAATGGAGGCCATATTGTCTACTAACAAGGTTGGTTTAGTTTGTGGGCCTGTAAAAATGTGTTTATCATAACACTCAGTTATGATTCTACTGAACCAAAGAAGCTCTTTAGTTGCTTCTGTTAAAGCCACAAACTCTGATTCCATGGTAGACAAGCAGACAGATTTTTGTTTAAAAGCCCTCCACATGATAGGAGATTTGTCTAACATTAAAAGTTGTCCCCCCATTGACGTCCTGTCATCACGATTGGCGGCGAAATCGGCATCAGTATATGTTATTAGATTTATGTTTTGACAAGGTAGCTTCAATTTGTAGTGTTTGGTGCTTTGTACATATCCTAGTAACTTTAAAAGACCATTCCAGTGGATTATTCCTGGATTACTCTGGAATTGACTGAAGATATTTACTGCATAGGATATGTCGGGGCGAGTCCTGCTGGTAAGAAAAGATAAGCAACCCAAAACACTTCGGTACGGATATTTTGACATCTCCTGGATTTCAGTATCTGTTTGAGGGCACTGTGCTTTGGAGTACACTACTCCTTTACTTATGGGAAGTGATGTGATGGGAAAGTTATATTCCTTAAAACGTGTGCAGATATCATCAATATATTGCCTTTGATGGATTGACACTACACCTTCCCTATCTTCCTCAAACTCAACTCCAAGGAGTTTACGTGTTTTCCCCAGGATTTTGATGTCAAAATGTTCAGCTAATAATTTTAAAATTTCATTTATGTGTTTCTGATGGTTACTTAAAACAACAAAGTCATCAACATATAATAATAAAACAGCGTAGTTAGAAAACGTATAGATGCAATTACACCAATCCAGTTTGTTAAAACCAAGAGAAATTAAAACTTTATGTAATTCATAAAACCACACCCGGCCACTCTGATGGAGGCCATACAGTGCCCTCTGGAGTTTACAGACCAAGTGCTCTTTCCCTTTTATTTCAAAACCTGGAGGCTGTTTCATGTATATGTTATCTGAGAGAGGGGCGTACAGATAGGCTCCTTTCACATCGCATTGCGTGTGAATCCATCCGAGACATGAGACAAGGGCGGCAAAGAAAAAGCGGATTAAACTAAAATTTACGACTGGTGAAAACGTCTCGTCATAGGTTTCACCCCTGACCTGTTTGTAGCCTCGGGCTACTAGTCTTGCTTTGTATCTTGCCACCTGCCCTTTATCGTCTCGTTTGATGGTGAAGACCCATCTGCAGCCTAGAGGTTCAGTATTGGGTGGTAATGATGTTAATTCCCATACATGTCTTTTATTTATTACGTTCATTTCCTCCTGCATTGCCTGTCTCCAGAGTTCCCACTGAGGGGATTTTAAGGCTTGCTTATATGTGTTGGGTATGGAGTCTTCTAGTCATATGTTGTTTTTACGTGTTTCTGATAAGGATGTGTGTGGAGGTGTGTAACTAGGACTTGAACTAGCACTAGAAGTAGATTTTACAATACCCTGGTATTTATTATCCCCCTTGAAACTGAACATGGTTGGATCAAATTTTATACCATTAGACTGACAGTATTCCCGCACTTCTCTGAGTGATCTTAAACGTTGCGTTTCACCCATCTCATAGTAATAGATGTCGGTTCTCGACTTATCAGGCCTAGTTACGGCCTTACGGAACCATACAGCATCCCTCAGTGTTCTCGAGAATTCCTCGCCTTCCTCATCACTTTCATCGTCAGATGAGTGAACGGAGGCGGGTTCATCAGTTTTTGAGGTGCCTGGCTTAGGTGATTTAGATCTTGCTAAATGAAATCTGTCAGGTTGAAGGTCGGTCAATAGGGTCAATTTCTGGTTGTTCTGAACTTAAAATATATGTGGGTCCCAGGTCGCTTCCGTTGTGCTGCTCTGAAGTTGTAAAAGGGTTTGTGCCTATTGAATAACTTGGGCCTTGCTCGCTATGTCTATGAACATTTCTTGGTACAGATTCATCCCCAAATCTAACATTTATGGTTTCTATTATTTTGTTTGTGTCGGGAATCCATACTCTGTAGCCTTTGGTTGACATCGCGTAACCAACTAACACCCCTTTTTTGGCTTTAGGATCAAACTTTGAGTTTCTTAATTGTTTGGGTACCCCCACGTACGCCACAGTACCAAAAGGGCGTAAGTGTCTTATTGAGGGTTTGTTGCCACAATAATACTCAAAGGGTGTCTTTTTCTGTGTTTTATGACATACCCTGTTTAGTGTGTACGCGATGTATAGAACTGCTTCTGGCCAGAATTTCAAACTGAGTTTGCTTTCGTTAAGTATTGAGCTTGCCCCGTCCATTATAGTCTGATTTAAACGTTCCGAGACCCCATTTTGTTCCGGAGAATACACGTTGGTAAACTCATGGTGTATCCCGTTTTCCTCAAAATACCTTGTAAAGGCTTCATTGTCAAACTCCCGCCCATTGTCACTACGGACCTCTTTTACCTTAGTACCTAAAAATCTTTCAGCTCTTTTTACATGATTAGTGAATACCTT
Organism: Maratus speculifer; assembly: GCA_964019185.1. Taxonomy (NCBI): domain Eukaryota; kingdom Metazoa; phylum Arthropoda; class Arachnida; order Araneae; family Salticidae; genus Maratus; species Maratus speculifer. The sequence continues at coordinate 206,649,977 of OZ025294.1, forward strand.
GAATACTTGTGATTTATTACATAAGGGGTAGACTGATACTTTTCGTGAGAAGTCGTCAGTTATGGTTAAAAAGTACTTCTCGCCGTTTCTACCTGTTATTTGTGTCGGTCCCCACAAGTCAGTATGAAGTAATTCAAGGGGTCGTTTTGATCTTATTTGATTTATAGGACGGAAGGAAGTTCGCCTGTGTTTGTTAATTTTACATATCTCACATTCAAAGTCTTTACTTTTAATAGGTGGTAAGCCCCTTACACCATTACATTTTACAGTGTGTTCAATTAAAGTGGAGCTAATGTGTCCGAAACGTCTATGCCATAACTTAAAGTCGTCTTTCTGGACAGTAGAGGCTTGAAAACGCCCCTTTTTAGGACTTTGACTATTTTGAGTTTTAGTTTTATTTTTAGGGCTAGGATCTGGGTACAGGCAGTAAATGCCATCTTTAAGAAAAGCACGAAATAGTTTACCACTGTCACGATATGCTCTAACCCTGCCCTCACCTCCTCTGAACTGGCACCAGTTTTATCAAGCCTAGGGCCAGATATCAAATTGTGCCTTAAACTTGGGCAATACATAACATCGCCGAAGCGAACCATTTCCCCATTTATTTTTAAGTCCACTAGACCAGTTCCTTCAATAGGAAAAGTTGCTCCGTCAACGGCAACAGCCAACTCCTCATTTTGCAAAGGTTTAAATTCTACATAGAGGTTTTTATCTTTGCAAAAGTGGTGGGAGGCACCTGTGTCAAAGACCCAGGCGTCTCCACCACATTTAATATTACTAAGATTAGATTGAATGAGGTAGTTTACCTGGCTTGTTGGCTTACGTTGACGTTGGTTTCTAGCTCTATTGCGAGGCACATCTCTGCTAGGTCTGGAATTACAGGGTTGGACTCGAACTGGACTGGACACCGATGATCCTCTGGATACCGAGGAGTTCTGGTACGAGGAGTCTGAGGAGTCTCTAGAAGTAGTATGGAGGCAGGATTCAGGACTAGAGGCTTGTTGAGGCAATTTACACTGTCGAAGCACATGACCGGCTTGACCACACCTGTGGCACCTTCCCTTGAACTTAGGCTTATATGCGGACCTCTTGGGTGTTCGAGCTCGGGAAAAATGGGATTGGACCAGGTTACCTCTGTCCTCTTCACGTAATTTGATGCGGGATTCCTCAGCTACAAGCTCGGTCAGGACATCTTTAAATTTGAACTGCTGTTCGGGCCATCGCAGAATTCCCTGGACGAGATTGTCAAACTTCTTAGGGAGCCATCTCAGCAACTGGAACGTTAGATAAATTTCTTTTATCGGCTCATTCATGGCAGCCAGCTGATCAGCAAGTCTCTGTAGGCGTGCAGCAAACATGTCGACAGGCTCATCAGGCTGTATTCTGCAGGACAGGATCTCGCCGAACAACTGCATGTGGCGTGCACGGTTGTCAGGTTGAAAGTGGGTCTTCAGCTTTGTCCATGCTTCATGAGGGTCGTCGATGTTTTCTATGATTCTCCGGAAGTCATTTTCGACGTTTAAGTATACTATGGACAGTGCTGACCTGAGCCGTGCTTGATATTCTTTTGTTGCTACTGCATCACTGGTATTCGGAGCTTCTTCAGTACCATTTACGATGCCCCAAGCATTTTTGTCGAGCAGCAGGTATTTAACGTCCGCTGCCCAAGTTGCATAGTTGTGAGAGTTTAGTTTGTTTATGCTAACCTGTACATTGGTCATTGCCATGCTCTTAACTAGACTTTATGAAATTTAACCAGAAAGGAAAAGAATTTTTTTTTTTTTCAAAAAAAACGTACTTTAAAACAATCAAATAGTACGACAAATTTTTTTTTTTTTTTTTTTTTTTTTTTTTTTATAAAAGAACCTTTCTATTTTATACCAGAATAATTAGATATGATTATAAATTTAAAAAAAATGCTATTGCGGCCCCCCCACTAGAAATCACTTGGAGGTCTAATGGCCGCATGCTACCACTAGTTTACGATATTGCCAACGAAGGTTATGGCCACCATAACAGGTTAAAAAGCGTAGTAGCTTTGGCCCATAACCCGTGATCGGTTCTGAGGCCAGAACCGTTCTAAAATTAAATAAAACTTAAGCAGAGATAAAGAAAATAAAATTGGTGACCTGAAATAAATATTGGCAATGTGTGGTTGCGTAATAAAGTCATTAAAGAAGCATTTAAATTAAAATATAAACTAACGTTTATTTTCAAGAAAAACATATTCAAAGTAAAAATATATGTATATATGAAATAATAAACAAAGAAAAATTATATCTGGTAAAATTCAACCAAAAGGATAATTTCTGAAATTATGTTATCTTACAAAATTAAAGTCATATTTGACACAATAAAAAAAATACTTAATTAAACAAATAGCATGACGTAAAGTAAAGTTTAACTGACCGGTACAGGTTGCAAAACGAACAACTCACCATGGCATAGTTGGAAGAAGAAATTTTCAAATCGGACGATGACGAAAAATAAAGTCCAGGAATAGTTCAAAGAAAGTAAAAAAAACCCTTGGATGTTAACACAGTTCATGACAGCAACATATTTATCATCACATTTCCGCTATCAACTAATAGAAATTATTTCATAAAACTACACCATCTTTCACCACTTAAGATAAACTACAATTGAACTTTCATAATTAATATTTATGACAACAAACGGCCTTTTACTAGGCCAAAACATCGTCAGACCATCCGCAGTCAAAACAATCCAACTGATTTAAATATCCCTCGCGGTTCTATACATCACCAGAAGACAACGCCCCCTTTGCGTCTGCAGAAGTTGAGCGAATGCGTTCCTGCTTTGCGAAAGGGATATACGGCTACTCGTAAGTTGCGATTTGCGAAGATCGCAAATCGCGATCAGACGGAAGAAAACGATGTGAACGCACGAACCATGAACGCACATGCAAGTGTTCAAATCGAAAGTAAACAAATAAGTAACCGATTTAAAAGAGGAATATGCCATGGAATAGGGAAAAACAAAATAAAGAGATTGGAAATAAGATAAGATTGGAATAAAATAAAAACCAGTAAGTCATGCTATATTATACCATTACAATATGTATATGTGCTTATGGATATGAGTGTTAAGGATATGAGTAAGGCTGACAAATAGTACAGCAGACCCGAAAGGGTTAAAATAATGAAAAAAAAATGGGCACTACTTGGTTATCCTACCGACCAATTCCGCCAGATTATGCAAATCGCCAAACTAATAGCCAAATTATACATATTGACATAATTTTTACTTTAAATAACGAAGAAACAAATATTTAATCGGATATTAATAAAAATACAAATAAAAAGTCGAAATAAAAACCACTTAAGAACGTTTTAAACGCATGCATCGTGCTTAGAGTGATTAAATGTGACATTCACGATCATCCATTATTGACATTTATTATTATAGTTTCACAATTGTTTTTTGGTCGACAGGATAACTAAATACCAAAAAATGATTTTTTCTGTCAAAAAACAGCGATTTGAGGGTAGACTCAAATCTTAAGAAAAAAAGTCAAGCAGGAAATGTGAGGATATTTTCATTCTCGTGTTTTTATACGCGTGATTTCATGTTTCAACATTCGTATAAGTCAATATTGATTTTGTGATTTTTTTTTTTTTTTTTTTTTTTTTTTTTTTTAATTTAAGCAACAAGTTTCTCTGAAATTCAAATATTTACTATTTGAATTATTAATTAAAAAATTGTTTTCCAAAATATAATTTCTTATTTCTGGAGATAGATTTTGTGCGATACATCTCCTTAAAAATACCTCATGTATTAAAAAAATGTTCATATATTTTTTAAAGAAAGTAATAAAATTTTGACCGTAAAAAATAATACTGAATATGGGAATAACTTTGAGAATTGGTGTTGAAAATTATACAGTCGAATCTCTATATAACGAAATCAGTGTTGGGCACGTTCACAAAATAAACGAACTAACTCAAACTCACGTTCAATTTCTGAAAAGTGATTTAAGTTCACGTTCAAACTCAAAAATTTTTAAACGAACGCGTACAAATCACGCTCATTTGTAAAAGTGAACGAAGTTCACTAAAAAGTTCACTTTTTTTTTTTTTTTTTTTTTTTTTTTTATGTATAGATATTATTGTCCAAATTTACAAAATTTTGTGAACTAATCATTTGATTATTCGATATGTAAGATAGAGGTATGCACGGACGGAAATTTCCAGGCCCGATCCTTAGAAAAAAAAATGTCCGGCCCGATATTAAAATAAAAATTTCAGCCCGAACCCAGCCCGGCTCATAGAGAAAATTTAGCGGCCCGATATAATAGCTAAAAACAAGGCCCGAGCTTGGCCCGGCCCGGAAAAAAGTTGAAATTTCGCACCGAACCCGCCCCGACCCCAAGTACATTTCTACTGGACATTGATATTTACCCTTACGGAAAAGTTTTGGCCAAAAAAACTTACCTTAGTCTGTTTATAATCACCATTTATGCAGAAGTGCCGTAGGCTGCGATGTTTATGCTTTTAATGAACCTTTGTTAGTTGTATGTAAATGTTTCAGCTATCATTAGTATTATTAATCTATCTTCCATTTTATGGAGACCTAAAAATCTAAAAAATGATATATGGTAAAAGTAAAATCTAAGATGAAACCGCATTGGAAAGAAAAAATACGTTTCTTTTTTAGCATTTGTAAATGTTTAATATATTTTTTCTACCGTATTATTGTATTCATTTTGCATGGATGAACAGTTTAAAAGAACTTTAAAAGAAATTTTCAGTTTTCAGTTTAAAAGAACTTTAAAAGAAATTTTCAGTTTTCAGTTTAAAAGAAAATTCCGTCATAGGCAGTTTATTCCATATGTTTATTCCATATGTCATCTATTAAAAAAAGCCTGGAATCTACGATTCTTAAAAAAGAATAAAAATCCAATCTTTAATTGTATAAAAATGGCAACTTAAAAGTATGTGCTTTTTAGCAAAATCAAGCCAAATTTTACTGATTTTTGAACAGACTTGGCCCCGTCGAGAAAAGGATTTTCATACGGGATGATAAATAAGTATAGTACAATATTGGAAGGAATATATCTCCTAGCTATATCTTGAAATAAAATTTTATTCGTCTTTAATTTGTTAAAAAAGGGTAAAATTTATACATCCTAAGTAATTTAACATAATTAAATGCACAGAGTAAGAATAACAAAAGTTCTTTTGTCAGGTATCTCTCTCTCCTACTCTTAATCCCCCGAAAGGATAATTTTATTTATTTATTTATTTATTTTTACATTCAAGCTTTCAAAATGTATGATATACAGTGAGACGGATTTTAATAAATGAACTAATTTTATTTTTCGATTTTGAAATGTACTAGTCGAAATTTTCTTTTCAATATTCAATATTTCTTAAATGTTAAAACATCTGTAAATGCTCTACTGAATTTATGTGTTTAAAACCAAATTGCCTTGTATGAGGAGATCTAAAAAAATTCCTAGTTTAGTTTATTTCATGTTTATGTTCTCCGTTAAAGGAAAAAAAAAAAATAGCCTGGACTACGGATTTTAGCAAAGACATTTATTCCAAAATTCTGGTTAACCCTTCCACTGCATTTTGTTTGTAGGATTGCTGATAAAAAATTAAATGTTTGGCATAAGGAAATCCTTTTTTTTTTTTTTTTTTTTTTTTTGCATATGAATCGATAAAATTTGCATATGCAACTTCTTAAAGCTGTTCTTAACTTCTGCAAAATGTTTTGACATATTTACAAATTCATTTTTAACGAAGAGATATAAAATTGGAAGGCGAGACTATGGAAGCGCTTTTGAATTGAATTCAATATTCCATTTTCTGATAATAAAATTACCTAACGAGTTATAAACTACTTTCATCATATGATTTTCTTGAATCTAGGAAAAAAAGTGACCGGAAAAAAATTTATCAGAAAAAAAGTGACATAAACTACAAAAGCGGAAAAAAGTGACACGGAAAAAAAGTTATCGGAAAGAACTGACAAGGAAAAAAAGTTACAAGGAATTGATTTTGGGGATTTATTATTGATTTTGGGGATTCATTGGTTAAGTATGAAACAAGGATGGGGGGGGGGGGGGGGGCTCATAATTTATGTAAATGGGTTTTTCATGCTGAATTAACTGTTTTGGTTCAATTTTTGGGTATAGGTTCATACTGAAAAGACGCTTGCCTGATTAGTACGATTACTACCCCCCCCCCCCCCCATCCGTCCTCAATTAGATGAATGGGTTTTATGCAGAATTATCCAACGTGTGTCAAATTTGCATATAGGTTCTTTTTGATAAGGCTTATATATAGTATATAATACCTGAGAAGATTTGGGAGTTTTAATGGTTAAGTATAGAGCGGGAACGAGGCCCCCTTTTAACCTTTCTTAAATTAAATTAATAACTTTTTACGCATAATTATCCGATTTGCTTAGAATTTTGGACATAGGTTCATTATGATAAGACGTATCTCTGATTAGTTATGGGGTTCTTCTGTTTATTATAAAGGGGGGGGCAAGCAATTATCTCCCCCTGAAACTAGATAAATAGGTTTTTATGCAGAATTATCCCATGTATTTCAAATTTTAAATATAGGTTCTTTCTGATAAGGTGGATCCCTGAATAGTTTTAAGGATTTAATATCTAAGTGTAGAAGGGGAATAGAATATAACCCACCTGAAATTAAATTACTTTTTACGCAGAGTTATCGGATTTGCTTCAAATTTTGGATTCTAGATTCATATGATAAGGCGTATCCCTGATTATATATAGGGTTATTTTGCCAATTAAAAATTGGGGCCGATGATTACCCCCCCCCCCCTTAAATTAGATAAATTGCTTTTTAAGCTCACTTATACGATATATTTCATGCTTTGGATTTATGTTCTTTCTCATAAAGTGAATCCCAGAATAATTTTAATGGTTTAATGGCTAAGTATACAATGGGGGAACGGAGGATAACCTCCCTTAAATTAATAAATGGCTTTTTACGCAGAATTATCTGATTTGATTCAAATTTTGATTGGGCGTTCATTATGATAAGGCGAAGTCCTGATTAATTGTGGGTTATCCCCTGTTCATCGCTCTATACTTAGCCATTAAACCCTTAAAACTATTCAGGGATTCACTTTATCAGGAAGAACCTATATCCAAAATTTGAAATACGTTGAATAGTTGTGAAAGAAAAAAAAACTATTTTATTTAAAGAGTGGAGGATTAATCGCCCGCTTCCCCTATTTAATTATCAAAAGAACCCCATAATTAATCAGAGATTTGCCTTCTTATAATGAATATACATCCAAAATTTGAAGCAAATCTGATGATTCTGCGTAAAAAGCCATTTATTTAATTTAAGGGGGTTTATACCCCGTTCCCCCTCTATACTTAGCCATTAAACCCATAAAACTATTCAGGAATTCACTTTATGAGAAAAATCCTATATCCAAAATTTGAAATACATCGGGTAAGTGTGCATAATTTTTTTAAATCTAATTTAAGGTATGTATCGTAATCACCCGCCCTCCTTTTTAATTACCAATAGAACCCCATAACTAATCAGAAATACGTCTTATCATAATGAACTCATGTCCAAAATTCGAAGCAAATCGGATAATTCTGCATAAAAAGCCATTTATTTAATTTAAGAGGGGTTTCCTACATCTCCCCTTTATACTTAGCCATTAAATCCTTAAAACTATTCCGGAATTCACCTTACCAGAAAGAACCTATATTTAAAATTGAAATACATGGGATAATTCTGCATAAAAACATATTTATCTAGTTTGAGGGGGAGAATTGCTCGTCCCCCCCCTTTATAATAAGCAGAAGAACCCATAACTAATCTAAGATACGTCTTATCATAATGAACTTATGTCCAAAATTTTAAGCAAATAAATTATGCGCGTCGGATAATTATGCGTAAAAAGCCATTAATTTAATTTAAGAAAGGTTATCCCCCGTTCCCCCTCTACACTTAACCCTTAAACTCCTAGAATCTCTTCAGGCAATTTATACTATACATAAGCCTTATCGAAAAGATCCTATATGCAAATTTGACACACGTTGGATAATTCTGCGTAAAAACCCATTCATCGAATTGAGGACGGATGGGGGGGGGGGTAACAGTCCCTTCCCAAAACTAATCAGGCAAGCGTGTTTTCAGGATGAACATATATCCAAAAATTGAACCAAAACAGTTAATTCAGCATGAAAAACCCATTTACCTAAACTATGAGCCCCCCCCCGATCCCCCTTTCATACTTAACCAATGAATCCCCAAAATCAATAATAAATCCCCAAAATCAATTCCTTGTCACTTTTTTCCTTGTCACTTATTTTCCGCGTCACTTTTTTCCGTGTCACTTTTTTTCGCTTTTGTAGTTTATGTCACCTTTTTCTGATAACTTTTTTTCCGGTCACTTTTTTTTCCGTTTACCATATGCTCGTGTATCATTTTAAAATGTGAAAAGCATTTTTTAATAGAAAAAACAATTTACACGTATAGAGAAACTCCACGCGGCAAAACCTTTCATTAATCATTTGTCATCACATTACATAAAAACATGTATTAACTATATTTATACAGACAGATTTCTTATTTTAATAAATACATACATCTTTAGAAAAAGCAAACGATCAAGAAATCTATAATGATTTGTGATAATAATATTTAAAGCTAATATAATTTTTTTACCGGGAAAAAATATATATTTGTAACTTAGGCGAAATTTGCATGAAAAGAGAGTGTTTCCAGTAAATGGGTGGTCCAGGAGCTGTCAGCGTTGAAATCGTTATTTGCCACCCTCATCGTAAAAAGAAAGTGGATGACGAAGCGACGATTTGCCATACAATGCTATTAGATAACCATACAATACGATTAGATACCAAGTTTAGGCAAGGATCGTAGCGTTTTACTTCAAAAGGTACTTTCTCAGAAGGTGGCGCCTGGATTTGTAAATCGTACGCATATTGACAAGTTGTTGCCCATGCTCAGATCATGACTTCCTACCCTAGAGCATTCCTACGCACAGTATGGGGTTATCTTCTCTTCTTTATTCTTTTACTAGTCTGTGACTGGGATCAGCGACAAAAATGTTTTCTCATCGGTTCCTGAAATAATACTCTTTTTTTTTCCCATCTTGAGGTTTGCTTGGTGGCTGGTTTCAGAGAATTTTCGATTTCAATTATATATGATTATGATTATCAGGTTTTTATATTTTTACTACATTAAAACTTTAAAAAAAGGACGGTAGATTTCCCCCTATGTTATGTTGTTCATTCACACATTTTCAGCGTGCTGTGTCAGTTTGATCCCGAATTTTAAAATTGATGTATTTTAATAATAAGAAAAAAAAACATGACTGCAATGAAACAGAATAGATAAATTTATAAAAATATATCAATTTTCGAAATATTTAACTACACAAAATAAAATATTTGTATTCAAAATTGCTTCATGTTTTTTACGCACTTTTTTAATTTCGCACTTTTTTTCCGAATCTATCTCTTCCGAAAAAAAAAAGAGGGGAGAGGTTTTTATTAAGTTCGAAATGAAAAGTACGGTCGTGGGGGGGGGAGGGGGTGAGGGTACTTTCCCTACTGACTCTGGAAAAGAAAGTGTCAATCATCGGTGACTGACACTGAAGTTTCCATTTAAGCCGCCTTTTATTTAAGGATATATTGGGTAGTTCGGGAAATCGTGTCTGTTGTGGAAAATTAATCCGTACCGAAAAATTCTAGCATTTAATTATTAGATATTGTTTCCAATATCTCATGTTTAGTATTTAATGGCCAGAATTTTCCGGTACGAGTAGATTTTCTGACACGTTTTTTCGAATGACCCCAATAATCATTTAATAAATAAATGTAGGTAAATTTTAAATGAAGTTTCAATAATTACGTAGCACAATGTATTTTTTTTTTAGTTTTATATCATATTTTACATTGTCAGGCATCGGTGACTGATGTGGTCTAAACAGAAAGTTCAGTGTCGGTCACCGGTGTCTGACATGGCATTCAACGTGTTAAAACAAATCCCGACTTTTTTTTTTTAATCAATAGCAGTATTCGATTCTGTCCGCGTATATGAATTGTACACTCTTCAATTAGCTTAAAGATAATTTTTCAGGCAATTCATACCATAGAATTCTGAGAAAATAATTATTTTAAAACGAGCATATTTTAGGGGCTATATTCAAATTGAAATTGGGTACTCGATTGTTGACCGAAAAAGCCTATTTGATCAGGGCATCTTAAGCGCCCCTCAAGCAGTTATTGAAGACTGCTAGGTTACAAAATCGATAAGAATTCTTAAAATGTCTAGTCACTTCCATCGTAGATGGCCCCTTAATCCATCATTTTATCGTTTTTTAAGGATAATTTGAAAACTATTCGGAAAAAAAATTTGAAATTTTAAAATTACATGAAGCAGCGTTTGATAAATATAAATCCATAAAAAAAAATTGTAAATTACAATTCACAATTATTCTGAATCTTAATTTCATAATTCATATAATAAAATTATAAAAATTGCAACTTCATGTATTTATGTTTTTGTATTTTAGTATTATTGCATTGCTACAAAAAAAAAAAAAAAAAAAAAAAAAAAAAAAGAAGAAGAAAAAGAGAAAAACAGCATATTAGGAATATAATTTCAGAACATATTAATAAAAATATGAAACTATAATTTAACATTAAAAGCACTAAATTTTGAATGCTTATAATATAGAAACTTGTCACTCAAATGGCTTGAAATTGTATGTCTAGGTGTAGTTTGAAACGAAGATTTGAAATATCTTGTTAAAACTGAGCATTGCTATTGAAAAAAATGAAGTTTGGTTTCATATTAATGTGTAGATATGCCCCTAAGCAAATTTTATATGCATCATTTAAAAGTAGACATTATTTCTAATCGTTGGGTAACAGTAATTTTCTTCTATGATAATTTATTGAGAAGTTAATAAAGGTTGTTTACTTTTTTTTCTAATAATTATATATACGTTTTGAAGTTTTGATTTAATTTTTTAAACATGATAAATAATAATTAAAATTTGAATTAATTGCTTTGCTTTCCATTCGAAAAAGATAGTTAACGTTAATTAGATTTCGTTTACCTCTGATTAGAATCCTGCATCGAGTCGGTTACCCTCACCCGACCGATCGAGCGTCCTTGCTCTCCCGGGACTGAGATTAGAGGGACGGGGGGGGGGGGGGGGCGTCTTTAAAACTTTTCAAAAACTGTCACTGCCCCAATAAAAATAATTTGTAAGATACAGAGAATTAGAATACAGATGTATACTAATACTAAGTATTTAAATGTTTGCATTTTTTTAATTCAGTCTGTTCATTCTTCTGTGGGGTGGGGTGTCTAAAAATTCCGAATCTATCTCTTATATTTTTGTTTTCAATATTATTTATAATTTGATTATTTATAATTTTAAATGTGTATAGTGAATTATATATTATAAAATTACTATTTTTTATTATTATAAAATTAAATATTAAGATTTTGCTATAATTTATGTTTATATTTATATAATATATAATAATTAATACAGTATATTAATAATAAATCAATAATAAATCAATAATAAATTAATAATACATAAATATAAATTAAATGTAAAATTAAATTTAAATAAAATAAAATAATAAATGTTTTAAATATTAAATATTAGTTTCTTTAACAAGAATTAATTTGAAAAAATGATATCTTTTTAAGTTATAGGACATATTAAAAATAACTGTATAAATAAATAAAATATTAGAAAATATGCTCATTAACAAAAATTTATTTAAAAAACGTTAATATTTTATTATCCGCCATTTCTAATGCTATTATCATACCACTTATTTATCGACAAGTTCAATATTAATCAATTCCTTGTCCCTTTTTTCAGATCCCTTTTTTCGTGTCACTCTTTTGCGCTCTTGTTTTTCCAGTCACTTTTTTCCCTAGATTCTAGAAAACATCCCGACAAAAAGTTATCGTCTACAGCAGGCATGTCAAACTCGTCTACCACCGCGGGCCAGATTTAGTATTGTACAGAAAGCCGCGGGCCACAATATCGAAAATAAAAAAACAGATTAATGTGATAACTATCGCACAAAATGAAAACAGTACATTAAAAATACAGCATTGTTTAAAAATCGAACAAGCAAACGAAAATACATACAAAAAATTTTAAACTATTTATTAAAAAAATTAAAAACACGAACCAGAAAATGTTTAAAAATATTTATTAAGTAATAACAAATGTGCAGTAAAAAGTACCCTACGAGAGTCCACTGTCAAATGTAATGAAAAAACAGTTAAAATAAATAAATAAATAAATAAATAAATACAAACATGCTTAAACACATATTGAACATTTTAAAATTTAAAGCAATCAAAATTATACAAAAATGTGTTATTTATTTCGTGATCCTAATATCGGCATTTTCTTTTATGTTGTAATTGCTACTTTTTATAAAACCAATCATTGATAGAACACAATTATTTACAACATAATATTATGAATGAACGTATGACTATATTATGAAAAGTAATTCATAATTGATTAAATTATATTATCTACGATTATTCATCCGGCATAGGAATAATCAGTGTTGAATTCAGATATAGGAGGAACATTTGTGGCTCCGGGGAAATAATATAGCGTTCCGGGAGGGGGGGGGATTGCCCGTTTTGACCATTAAAAACCCAAAATTTCCAGGGATGACATTTCATTGCTCCAGGAGGGGGGGGAGTGTTCCCCCCGGGCCACCCCCTGGATTCAACACTGGGAATAATTTCTTGATTCTTCTTACTTATTTTTAAGTATAAATCGTGTCTGCGAAAAAAAAAAACTGCCCACAGAGAAAAATTTCTTCTTCCATTATTCTCAAGAATTATAAAGTTAAAGGGCAAAATTAACGCTAGCTATCGGTTACGGGGTCACTAAATGAGAAAAAATGGCTATTAAAAAATATTTGTCGGTGGCTACTCTACTCATGGTTACTGTTTACTAATGAAGATTTGTGAGTTTAAGGAAAATTTTTCAATTATAGCAACACATATTGAAATTACAGATTACTGAAATTTCTTGCTACATCGTGAATATTTATGGAAATGCCCCTGCATATTTTTAAATTTATTTAACTATTCTGGACATCCCTTATTCTAATTTGAACGATTTCGAATTGTGTGCAGTTGCATCTAATCGTCTTTTTTAAGCAGATGATTGTTTTTAACATGCTTCACGAACTGACTTTTTTCAACAAAGTTTCAGTTTAAAATCTATTTATTGTGAGCAAATTCTTAGCAAACTTTAACGAAGTTTCAACATATGAAACACAATTTTTCAGTCTTTGTTTGAGCATTAAAAAAAAATTTCAAATTGACTTTTATGATTATGTGATGTTATATCTTCATCACCAAGAAATATAAAGATCCCACAGAGATAATCTACAATTATACTTTTGAGAATGAAAATAATTAACGTGTTTTTTGTCCAAAATGCCCGCTTTCGAATATGCATGCAGCCAAATAATAAAAACTGGGTTACAATTTTTTTGTTACTTTTATTATTTTTATCATTATTACTATTTTTATTATTATTTTACAAGATACGAAATTGCATCCATTTCCCTTTTGAAGCTATTTATTTCTTTTGAATTTTTTTTAAACTTTTTATTAGAAACTAGCGTTGTATTTTAATTAATTTTCGATACATTTTTAATGCCTAACAAATACCACGCATTTCTTTGTAATGTCATAGTGAATCAAAGAGAGCAATAAAATAATATATTCGTTTCAACATAATAAACTAATCGAAAAAAAAACTTTTATAAATTTTTAAACTTTCAAATTAAAATATGCTCTTCTTAACTTTCTTATTGATAACTTTTGCATACCCTATCTCCTGGAAATGAAATTTTAAAATGAATTAGATTTGATCATATTCAAGACAGTATGTTGGCATCTTTTATGCCACAGTGGCGTTGAATCGGTGTTATTTGCATCTCTTATACAAACTGTAAAAAAAAAAAAAAAAAAAAAAATCATCTAAAATAAGAACAATTAATTTAAAAAATTAAACTTTTCTTTATTTAATTGCGGATCATTAAATTTAATGTATGTCAATATCTGTCATTAAATGTAATGAAGATTAATATTCTGAAATAATGATAGATATTTCGAATAAAATCAGTATCCATTTTTTTTTTAAATATTTGCAATGCAAAGTGTATTTTCTGCATAAACTAAGAACTGAATCAAACACACGAAAATGCCAAAGACTTGGCGGGCCACAGAGAAGTTCCTGGCGGGCCAATTGTGGCCCGCGGGCCTCGTGCTTGACATGCCTGGTCTACAGCTATGATAGATTCGGAGTTTGTAACCCCCCCCCCCCCGCGACAGACGAACAAGGGAGACTGAGTTTATATCACTATGTGTCAACAAAATCATTTTTTAAATAAATTTTTGTTAATAAGTATAACTTGTAATATTTAATTTCATTTATTTTAACATTTAATTTTACTTATATTTAATTGATATGTATGTATTATTAATTTATTATTTATTATTATTAATTATTATTATTATTATTATTACTATTACTATATTATATTAAATATTTTATTTTATATTAATAATGAAAATAATAATTATATAATATGTAAATTATTATGTATAGTTAAAATTATAGGTAATCAAATTATAAATAAGATTTAAGAAATAAATATATGTGATAAATTGGCAGTTTTAGAACCTTCCCCCCCCCCCCCCCAACTTGCAGAAGAACAAGAGAGACTGAATTAAAAAAAATATATTTAGGTCCTATGTACTACTCTTTAAAGAAAATTTTAATTGTTGAATTATGGTAATTTAAAATTACAATAAACTCTGGCTAAGACGGAATTGATCGGTATCATGAAAATTTTTCGTAGTAGACAATATTCCGTCTTAGATAAATTCTACTCTGACTGCGGATTCACGGGGACTTGAAAATCTTTCCGAGTTAGATATTATTTCCTTTTTATACACAGACCACCTTATACAGAGAGTTTACTGTATGTATGTATTTTCGGCGAAAATTGTATGTAGTCCAGGTCCGGTTCGGCGCGACCCGAGGGTACAGAATATGTAAGACTAGGATACTGCCCAAAGAAATGATATCCAGACTTAACCCTTCCTGAGGCGCGTGTCGGCCTACAAATGGCATTTGAAAGAGGGAAAAAATGTACTGAGGTCTGGAAAAATTTTAAATAAATTATGAAAAAAATTGAACGTAAAATTGAACGTAAATTTCGTTCAAACTCGTTTATTTTTTGAGTTTCCGTTCAGTTCAAACTCGTTTATAAAATAGTGAGCGAAGTTCAGTTCAAAGTTCACAAATAGTGAGCGAAACTCGTGAGTTTTCGTTCAGTGAGCGCGTTCATACCCAACACTGAACGAAATCCACCGTTCTAGTAAAAATTTCGTTATATAGAGAAATTCGATGTATAGAGAATGATGTTAAAAATCGTATTTAATGTGTGAAATTTGGACAGATATTATTTTTGATCTTTTGAATTAAGAATTTGAAATGTTTAAAAGTAAATATTAACCTAACATTTTATTTCTTAATCATTTAAGCTGTTTCAATAAAGAGAACAGACATTTATTTGAAAGCTTAATGAAAATCAAATAAGGAAGACTGGCATTAATTTCAGACGAAGAAATCTGTAATTTTTTCTTGTTTTGATTTTAAAGTTGTTACGCTCCCCCCAAAAATGCTCAAATTTTAGCAAGGAAGGAAAAATTGTAGTTAACATTTCCCACCATTTGAAGGCTTCTCTTATGTGCCTCTCATTGATTCCTCTCTTACATGTGTATATTCAATTGACACTGTTTTGAGAAAGATGTGCAAAGGTGTGTGGGAGGTGGGATGAATTCGTTGGATTTAAAGAACAACAAAAGAAGTAATTAAAAAAAAAAACTTTAGCACTGAAGATAAATCAAAAATAAGTGATGGAAAATTGATTCTATATGATTTCGAAGTTTTTTAAAACTGAATAAATTATGACCAATTTATGAAAAAAATTCGTTATATGGAGAAAGATATTTCGCTATATAGAGACTGTTTTTAATGTAATCGTGCGAAAAGGGGACCGTTCCTACTAAAAATTTGTTATATAGAGAAATTCGATGTATGGAGTTTCGTTATAGAGAGACTCTACTGTAATTTTGTTCAGTTTTGCCAATTTTATTAATTTATATAAGTGCTTGCATTTTTAGGGAGGAATTTGTGTACAGTAATTATATATATATTTTTTATAAAAAACTTTATTTTATGAAGTTAAGTACATTAAGAAAGATATAAAAGATTTAAAGGAAGAAAAAAAATAAGAAGGAATGAAAGAAATTTCAGATGTATAAGATTTTGGACATTTAAACAAAAATGTAATGAGATTTTTTTTTTCTATACCGATTTGTCGAATCAACATGCAAGCTATCAGAATTACTTTAAAATACTGTAGAAATTCCAAACGTACTAGTTTAGTAAAGGTAATCCAAAATTTTAAACAACAAAAACTACTCTACAGAAACATTTAATGTTAGGAAATCGCTAAACAAGATTAATTTAAGCTAGGGATACACAACCTGTGCCCCGGGGGACAAAAGTGACCCGCGATGGATTAACGTGGCGCCTGCGACTTTCATCAATTTACAGTTGGAAAAAACTGCAATTTTTGTGCAATGGTCACCGAAAAAAATCGTAAATTTCATAAATTTACCGTGGAAAATATAAAATTTCGTTAGTCACTTAAGAACCACAAATTTCGTTCATCGGGCACTGAAAACTTTTATCAAGTGTGGAAAAATAGCGAATTTTGTCAATGAGGGTCGGAAAAAATTGCAAATTTCGCCAGTCGGACACGGAAGATATGCGAGTTTTGTCGATCAGGCACAAAAAAGTCTCGAATTATGTCAATCATGCCCAGAAAAATCGCGAATTTCGTCGATCAGGAAATTCCCGACCAAAAATTGCACATTTTTTTGATCGGGCAAAAAAAAATCGTCCGTTTTGTTGATGATGCACAAAAAAATTGCAAATTAAATTAATCGACCTCGGAAAAATCGTATATTTTCTAGGTTTATCGTATGGAAAAAAAAAAACGAATATTGTCGATCGGGACGCAAAAATCGTGAATTTTGCGAAGATGAGCTGAAAAATTGAAAATTTCGTTAGTCGGCTGTGAAACAATCGTGAGTTTTGTCAGTATTAAGAGAAACAAATCGTGAATTTCGTCTTTACGCGTAAAAAAAGGAGATTTTGTGAAAGTTAGTTAAAAATTGCAAATTATGTAGATCGAACACGAAAAATTTGAGAATTTTAATGATCGGATTCTGAAGAATCACAAATTTCGTTTGTCAAACACGGGAATATCGCAAATTTTGTCAATCGCATGCGGAAAAATTACAAATTTCGTCAATCAGACTCAAATAAAATCACGAATTTCGTCAATCAACTTTGTAAAAGCGTCAATTAGGCGCGGGAAAATGGCGAATTTTGTCAGCCTAGCTGGGAAAAATCGCGAATTTTATCGATCATGCGAAAAAAGTCGTGAATTTCATCTGTCTGCTTCGTAAAATTCGCGAATTTTGTTGATTATGTGCAGAAAGATCGTACATTTTCTCGATTGGCTTCATAAAAATCGTAAATTTCATCGATCGACTTCATAAAATCGGGAATTTTGTTAAACAGACGCGGAAATATCATGAATTTTTTTGATTAGCTTCGTAAAAATCGCGAATTTAGTCGATCATGCTCGGAAAAATCGTGATTTCCATCGATCATTCGGTGTAAAGTCGTGAATTTCGCAGACTGCCTTTGTAAAAATCACAAATTTTGCCCATCGGTTCTGTAAAAATTGCGAACTTTGTTGAACAGGCATAAAAATCACGAATTTTGACGATCGGCCTTGTAAAAATCGCGATTTTCGTCGATCATTTAAGTAAAAAGTGCAAATTTGGTTGATCAGGCGTGAAAACAAAACGGAAATTTATTTGATCAGGATTGTAAAATCTTATTCATCGACTTCTTTCTCCTTTGTCGATAAATTTTTTTTTCAGCATAAGCCGAATGTGTTTATATGCCATATTTTTGATTTTCTAGAACTTTTCATAAAACAAAATTTATTCTTCTGAATAAAGTCAAGGAATATTATTACATCTTCAAAATAATCCTTGCTATATCTGTTATATATACAAATGTAAAAGCTGCTGATATACCAGCTGAGTTGGATATTTTGACTGGGTAAGCAAACTTAACACCCCACTCTTCTCTGATAACATATTTTTTATCCAATTATAGACCACAGATCACCTCCTCGAATCTGAATTCTCTCCATATTGTTGATGTGACCCTCAACACCGAAACATATTTATAAGTGGCCCTTCTCTTGAAAATGTTGTGCACCCCTACCTTAAGCCATAACAGTAGCCGCGTGTCAGTCCTATTCACCACCGCTTACAGTGGTCACATTTCATGTAGTTGATCATTTTTCTGTATAAGAAAACTATACAATGTTCCAGTTTTTTTGTTGTTGTTGTTTTTGTTGCTTGTTTGTTTGTTTTTTAATTATGTATCGACAAGGAAGTTTAAAACTCGTCAAAAAAAAGCGACATGGTTACTTAGTGTCAAATCATTTTTTAACTTTCTTCAATGATTCAAAAAAAGTATATTGTACAATCTCTGTTTACGAGAAAGTTGTATAATGTTACCAAACTTAAATTTATAACTTCATACGAGTTGTAATTATTTTCAATTGAGTGAAAAAAATTCGATGGCTTAAGATGGCGAAGTCCTACCAACATAGATCCTGGATAAATCTGGCGTCACAGTCGAATCAGAGAATTTTTAAAATGCCATTTTAAATGGCATTATGGCTGGGATTAACAAAGGTTTTTTGATGATGACGAGATGAGGTTGACTAGCCAGAAGTCTGCTTTTTTGCGGTTTTTGAAATAAAGAGCGAAAAGAGCGAAAATGCATTCTTCTAACTGGCCAGTTTCAACTGATGTCACATCCTGGCAACTACCTTAGCGACCAGACATGTTTTTCGTTTGCCCCCCCCCCCAAAAAAAAATGGCCGATTGTGATTGGTTAGCTCAAAATACAGGTTATAAATTGTCGATTATGATTGGTTGGATAAAACTTGGGGGTGGCGGCAGGTGAACACGTGATTGAAATTGATCAATTGGTGAATCTCAATTTGCTAACAGCGAAAAATCTATCTGGAACTCGGCTCATATGAAGAACAAAAAGGTTTTTTTAATAAGTTTTAACCGCCAAATTTACCTAGAAAGCTCATTTGGTTATGTATTGACAGCTAAGTCCAAGAGCCTGATTAAAATTCTGGCATGGACACTTTTTCCTTCACTTGGAAAATTAAAACTCATATGATTTATTTCTGATTAAGAGTAATTGCGTTAAATCATTGAAGTGATTTATTGCTTCATTGAAAAGTAATTGTCAAATATTATGTAAAAATTGTTTCTTTTTTCTGTTGTATGCTAGCAAGAAACAATCAACGCGGTTAAAATATATATATATGCACATATATCAAAAGCAACTACGCCCAATCCAAAGTTGCGGGTGTGACATTTACACAACTTAATTTAGTCACCAGCAAAAAAAAATTTGAGCATTGGTTTCAATTTGTATGAATTTCAATGTAGACCACTTACACATACATTTATCCAAATCTGAAAATTGCCCGATGTATTACTTATTTATAAATAATAATAATAATAATAATTTCCGCCTGTTGCGGGTGTGACATAAAAAGGACATGCATTTTCATCTTTCAATGCAAAAATGCAAAACTTTGTGAATTATGACAACTGAGTGAATTCATATTTTTATATATTAGACAGTAATACTTAAATAATTATTCTATGAAAAAATTAAATTACTTACTCAATTCTTGCTTTTGTGGAAAATATTCAAAATTTTCGTTGCGGGTGTGACTTGTATAGCCAATAAAATAATGACATACACAAATATTTTCAAGGCAGATTTTTTTAATTAAAGAATTAATCAATATTACAATTATAATATCTAGAGAGGAAAATATTTAAAAAAAAATTTTCATTTCCAATCTTGAATTTATAATTTCTGGTGGTGGTAGCTTTTTTTACAAAAATGCTCTTTTTTTTCCTAGGAAGCATCTGACTGACTGGGCCAAATATGCATGTTTTCTTAAATTTTTTTCAAACATTCAAATTCTATATCGTCAACATCCATTTGTCTTATTTGTCCATCAAAGTTTTCACTTTTTTAATGTCGAGAATAAAACAACTTCTACAAAATCTCCAACTACACATTCATCGTTGGATATTATATCCTTATCAAAGTATGGATACATCTAACTGAATACACATTAGCCAAATATACACATTTTCTTGATTTTTATTCTGATACTCTTATTCTATAATATCCCCATTCATTTGTCATATTTGTCCATCAAAGTTTTCACTTTTTTTTTATGTGGAGAATAAAACAACTTCTACAAAATCTCCAACTGCACTCTTATCATTGGATATTTTATTTTTGACAAAATATGGTAACAAACAAATTCTCTTGTGATCACTTTCTGAAGTTATTGCTACATTAATTGATCCTACGTCAATAAAAACAACATGATGTATCGAATGAATGTTGGGCTCCGATTGTGCTTGGTGCCAGCATTCATGAAGCATTTTCACAATATCTTTTGAAATTTGACATTCAGCAAAGTTCTTTTATATTTTTAGGACTTTTTTTACACACATCGCAAAATCTGAAGCTGAATTTATAGTTGCAGAGCATTGCTAGTGTTACCATTTTCTTGGCAACTGCACCAACCCCATCGACAACTCCTTTATCATGAGCTGAAATGCAAAAGGATGGCCATCCTTTACCATGACTTTTTAAAATAGTCTCTTCTTTTCTCTCCTTGCTTTGTCTCTTTCCTTCTCTTGTTGTAGATATGCTTCATATTTAAAAGGGTTTTCCTTAATCTTTTTTCAATGCTATCGTGGTCTTTCTGTACTCTTCATTCTCTGCAAAAGAAAAGAAATTAATGTGTAAACTGAATAAATATAGCACTTCCAGTCCAAAAATATAAGCTTAACAAATTTTTAATAGTTATCCCTTGAAATTTTTAATCTTACTTAAAGTTAATTATGTTAAATTTTGGTTCAATTTCAAACTGACTATATACATTTTATGCTAATTTAATAAACATTTTAACAGTTTCTATTATTCTTACTTCTACTTTTTATTTAATTTGAATTAAAAGAGAAAAAAGTCTCCCCCTCATATTGATTTACTTATTTTAAAAAATTAAAAAAATATATATTAAATAAATACTATCAAAAAACAAAATTAAAAAAATGTATATATAAAAAAAAAAAAAATTAACAAATTTAAAGAAATTGCTAAAATATTGTTTCGTAATTTTCTTTTTTTAATTTCTATAAAAATCTTACCTTTTAAATTTATTTCTTAATCATATATCACTAATAAAAATATTTTCTTGCAGTAAAGCAACAATTTTATCAATCCAAACTGAATAAATCAACTGCACACAGTGTCACATGCTCAGATGATGCAAATTTTTATTTATTAACTGGAATTCCCTCTATTAAATCAAAAGGTATAGTTAAAGCTGCCAAGTACACGTTTTCCAGCGTATTATTCTTTTATAAATTTACATATAATTTGTTCAAATATGCATTTGTAATCAATTTTATAAGACG
Organism: Maratus speculifer; assembly: GCA_964019185.1. Lineage (NCBI taxonomy): Eukaryota > Metazoa > Arthropoda > Arachnida > Araneae > Salticidae > Maratus > Maratus speculifer. Next base: position 206,671,750 of record OZ025294.1, read on the forward strand.
TTGCGGGTGTGACTTTAATTAAATGTCACACCCGCAACAGGGACATGTCACACCCGCAACGCTCAATAATTATAATTAAAATATTAATTAATTTCTTTTGTGACTAAGATTCAAAGTATCTTAATAAACTATTTTTGAATATAAAATTTCATAACTTTAAATCAAAAATATTTTTCTGCAGAGATATAAATGTAACTTTTTGTTGCGGGTGTGACACAATAAGAGTAATTAAATATGCTTACCTTTTGTAATGAAGATTGGTGAACACTTCTCTGCAGACAAAAGCTCTCAATAATAGCTGTCAGATCATATATATCCAAGTTTGGAGATTTTCAGAATGTTTGTTCAGCTGTACGAGACCATGAAATGTAAAGATTTTTGCCGCAGTCTATTTTACAAAGTCATAATGTCACTTTATTAATTAAAATAAGTATGTTAATAACAAAAAATTAATTCTTTTTTGATAAAATATGAAATAGTACACTCTTAACAGTTAATATGCAAAATTTCAATCATATTTAAAGAAATTTAAATTTTCATCTTCATGTTCATTTTTTCGTGGATTGGGCGACTAATAACATTTAGAAAAAAAAAGCCTCTCGGGTTAATATTTTTAACATTTTATCTCTGCGTCAAATATTCCTGATTTTGTTTTATGAAATTTATACTTGAAGAGAGATTTAAGATGTGAAAGATGAACGATTTCGAAATATGAAAGTGATTTTAGCAATTTATATTTGGTTTCAGGGTATTAAATAAAGAAGCCAAGCAGAAAAAGTGGTGATGTTTTTATACTTAGAACGTGATTTGAGGTTTTTTCCGTTCGCAGTCAATATTGATTTTAAGATCCATAGAATGCGCAGACAGCGAAAGAGAAATTGGATTTTCCTAGGATTTAAGCAAACTTAGAGCAACAAGTCTATCTGGAATTCAAATAAACATTATTTGAATTCTGCATTGTAAAATTGGGCACATAAAGATATTTTCTTTTTTTTTTTCTAAAGACATATTTTGTGTAATGAAATATAGTTTAAAAGAGATTTATGCATGCCATTTTTCTTTGTTTCATGGAAAAGGTTTCAATTTATATCCTGAAAATCGGTTTAAAGTATTTTAAAATATTGTTGGATTTCCTCAGCATATCTAAAGTTTTACATTACTAAAATTTGTAAAATATGTTATTTATTTTGCTTGCAAAAAAGCAACGACCACATTATTTTAAGTAGACAAGTATTATATAATAATGAACTGTAAAAAATGTGTCATGTCACGGACACATTTTGATGGATTTTTCACAACTGAAACTGTCTTTTGATTAAATATTGTTAAGAAGTGGAATTCGGGTCCTACTCTCTATTATTAGTTTCATATAAGTTCATGAGAAACATAATATAAGTACCCATTATTTCTCTTGCCGTAAAAATAAAAATTGCAGCCTATGCAAAAGTATTAAAACAAAAACATAATTACGCCCGAAAAACCATTAGCACGGTGAATGTCAAGTCTCTTTTTGGCTGTCTTTCCATTTCGGCCATGAAATAAGATTCCCGTTACACTATCGATAAAAAAATCCTGTAAAAGTCTCTAAAGTGCGACGGTATTGCAAATTATGCTATGATGAAAATGCAGCAGAATTCGGTAAAGGAATGACCTGAAAATTAACTGAGCATGTTGCCACATTTTTTTCACATGTTCACCGTATTTATTACCTCTGACAGTAAAGTTCGGTGAATAGTCCTGTAGCATTTATGTAGATAAAATATTAACGAAGGTTACCATACCATCCTTCAAAATAGTCATATCCTATAACTATGCACCGCTGAGATCTGCTATACATATTCTGGGAAATTCGCAAGAAGTCTTCTTTTGGGATGAAGTTCAAAAGCTTCGTCACGTTTCGTTGGATACCAGCAATATGGTGAAATATCTTTCAAAGAGAGTTTAAGTCGTGAAAATAGGAAGAAGTCTGGAGGATTGAGATCTGGCGAGTATGGTAGGTGTTCAATTTGCACCATCCATCATGAATTTCTTTCGTTGTCTTGCAAAGCTTAAAACCAAACTTTAAACTGATCTTTTATTCGTTCATTTTCCTGTTCTCAGTTAAGAACCAACACACTGAACAAGCACTTAGCACGTCTTTCACAGACCATAAACGATGCTCAACTGAACAACGTTGGGGGAAGACGGTCTACACTTGCCCCTATGCAGGTGCAGTGTTTTGTTTCCCCAGTGTTGCCAGATCGATCGTTCTGAATTCATTCACCGAACTTTAATCAGAGGTAGTAGATGTGTTCGTAATTAAGTAAATACAACACATCTATAGTCGTTGTCGATTCCGTCCATCTGCATATAACAGAGCAAAATCTACCCAACCGAATCGTTTGAAATTTAAAATATATAATTATTACATAATTCAGCCGAGTCATTTTAAATTTTATAAAAATCGGATGCATAGTTTAATTACAGGAATTTCTAAAGTATCCCATTACATTGTGACTAATGGGAAAAAATAGTTTCAAGTGCATTTTAATCATGTTACACACTTTAGAACATTTATAATAAAATTTATAATTATTCGTAATTTTATTAATTCGTAACCAAATGTCTTAAATCTTAGGAAAATTCAGAACTGAATCACTCTTGTAATAATGTATAAAAAATTTTCAAAGATTATTTTTCTTGCGTGATGTCGAAAACCAAATGTTTGAATTGAATTTTTATAATGTAAAATAATAATTTAACACATTCAAATTTTTTTTTGTACTTTTATATGACAAGAGGGAAATAAGAAATGTTGTTTTCCTGATATTCTTTCACTGCCATGATTGCTTAGCTTATGCTTAAAAAAATTATTTTTTAATTTATTTTTTTACCTCTATCTTGCCCAACTTTATCTTATGACTATACATGATTTATGTTACACTTAATTCATATCCAAATTGAAAAAAAAATGTGTTATTAAATGAAATATACAGCCTTAGCCAAAAGTATTAGGCATCCCTTACAAAGCTATTAAATCATAAAAAATAATTTAAAAAAATAAAAAATGCTTCATACAAAAGTATAAAAGATGTTGAAAAACGTCAATCAAAACATATAAAATTGATTGTATACTACTAGTGACATTTGGCGACTAAAACAATGGAAATGTAATTTTTTGAAAGAATTCTTCGAATGTTTTCCCATGCTTTGTTTGATATTTACACCACAAGCTAACATCCTTGTGTGATCTTGTGGAAAATTTTATAAAATTTAATTCTAAAATGCCTGAACAAAATTATCTGCTTGTTGGAAAATTAATAATAATTCAGAATTTCCTTGAACAGAACAAATCTCAAGTAAAAATAAGCCAATTGGTGAAAAGCTCTCAAAGTGCAGTGCAATTTGCCTTTAAAAGGTTTATGTAGATAAGGTCTCAGGGAAACAAGACGAAAACGAACAGAAAACATGTAACATCGAAACACCCAGACAGAAAACTAATACGAAAGTCTATTAGAGATCCCAGAAACTTTTCTTCTTAGCTCGTTGAAGCTGTTTCAGAATATATTGAACAAATCTAATAACTACAAAAACTAATCTATTGAACAAAACTAATCTATTGAATAGAATCTAATTACTCGAACGGCAAGAAGAAGACTGGCAGAAGCAGAATTAAAAGGGTACGAAGGCAAGATTAGCCCTAACTTTAAGAAAACAAGAAGAATCGCTTGAAGTGATCTCGTCAACATCGATATTTTGCGGAAGAAGGTTGGACAATTGTTGTGTGTTCCGATGAATTTAACATTGATGTAAGCAATTTAATCCTTTTTTACAATGAAAAATAACCATCATTCGGTCAGTGCTGGCATTTGTAATAAAAATAGAAATATTTTAAGATGAATTACTTTTATTTTAATTCCGGGTATTTGAAACATCTGGCATGATCTTTGTGAGGCAATGTATCAAAGAACAATATCATTCAGATTGTGTGGGGCCTGCTGTAATACACGGAGGCGGCTGCATTACAATCTGGGGCTGCATGGCTGTTGATAGTGTTGTGAAATGCTCGTTTGCAAATGTCACATGAACAGTTAGAAATACATAAATGTGCTAAAAGCTATGGTGATGCCATCATTAACGTACATTTTTAGTGACACTAGTTTACGTGTCATTATTTAAAATAAGATAATGCTCCTTGTCATAAATAAGCCATTATGAAGCACTGGTTTAAGGACAATAACATTATGTTGCTGTACTGGTCAACGCAGTCCCCGAATTTGAATCCATTGAAACACCTTTGGGGAATATTAAAACGTAAAATCAGAGAACACATCAGAACATCAAAAAGAACTTTGAAAAATGATGCTATGTAAGAGTGGGATACCATAAGTTCAGAAAAATATATAAGTCGTGTACGCAGCATGTTTCAAAGGATTGTTGTTTTAACTAAAAGCAAGGATGGACCCACTAAATATTGATAAATTTTATATTTTTATGTTAATATAACTATTTATAAAACAATAAAGCTTTTATTTTTTACCTTAAAAAACCAAAAATGTATTAAAAGTGAGGCCACCTAATATTTGGCCAAGACTGTATGTATATGACGTAAATATTTTTTTTCACTTTGAATTCCTGAATTTTTTGCCCATATAAACACTAAATTTTCTTTCATTATGTGGCGACTGAATTAAGTTTTGAGAATCTGCACCTATATACTTGAGCCATATTTTTAAAATAATCAAAATTGTTTTAAAGGTAAGCTGTCCCCTTAAATGCATTAAAACAGTCATAAGAAATAATCAAAATTTGTTCTGCACGAAAATTTAATGTATCTTTTATTATTATTATTATTGTTTTAATCTTGACTTAACAATAAAATTGCAAATAGAATTATATAATACCAGAACTCTTTCTATATATGTTCTCCTTATAATATAAGAGAATAACAAGCTCAAATGAGATCTTAAATTGATATTTTCCCAAATACCTAATTCTTTGACCTCATAATCACTTTTGAAAAGAAACTCAAAAAATACTTTTTCAGAGAAAAAGATTTCTCCACTCAATTTTTTGAAGCCACGGATCTCTTTTTCCTTCTAAAAATAAATACGTTTTGTGGTTTCACTACCTCTTACATCATGAAAAGTGACGAAACTAACAATTTTTAAAATTTTTGTTTGTATATGTACCTAGACATCCCTAATAAATTATGGGAGAATTGCGTAAATATCCGGTGATTACAAATCTGAATAAAATGTATTTTTACTGCACCCATTTCCTCTTTAACACTTTCGGGTCTAGTGTACTATTAATAGTACATGTCTTTCATTGAGTATTATTTTTCCTTAACAGTTACTTAGTTGCTTTCGACATACAGAAATGATAATGCATGGCTATGCCTTTCTTATTATGACCTAATTTATGATTTGGCATTTGGTAATAATAATAATAATTAAAGTTTACTTAATTCCATTTACATTGTTTGCGATTACTTTAATTTACATATAAATTTCACACTTTAAACTTAAAATATAATTTACTTTTCTCAACAAATCTTGTGTGATAAAACGCAATGGTTCATTTACAGGGACACTCAAGGAAAATCGATTACATTATGGTATAATGGGAAAAAATCTTTTGGAGAATATTTTAATGACATTACGCTATTTCAAATATATTGAAACTTATATAAATCACTGAATTTCACCACTATCACATTAAATCAGAGTCATCTTAGGATTTTTTATTAATTTACAGAGACCCACAAAAGAAATAGGTTACAGTATTGCTTTTGCATAAAAATTACTGGAGAATACGTTTTAAAATTCGGTACGTGCTTTTAATTTTTTTTTCATATTACTCTTTACATATAAATTATGTACCTCACATGCAAGGCTGCACAAAAGTATTCCCATTACCACTCTTCTTATTAGTGGAAAATGCTTAAGGTGAATAAATCAACATTTTGCAATGCATACAGTGGATACAAATCTTTACATTATATACAGAGCTGCTAAAAATTCGAATAATTTCCCAACTACAGAAAAGAACAGCTGAAATTCGGTTTTAAAGTCCGTTATACATTTCCATATTGTGAAATGAGACTTAATTTCAACTTTTTAAACGGTGCAGTTTTGTTACATTATTCTGGGAGTGTTGAAAAGTGCTTCTTAAACGATGCTAGACGCATGATTTTTTCTTTCTTCTTTCATTATCAAACGTACAAACAGATTTTAACTGAACTAAACTTCGTCTGACGTACCGATTGAAATTTAAGCAAACCATTATGGATTGAATTATGCCCTGGAATATATTCTCGTTAGTATTGCGAGAAGCAAAAATGTTTCTGTGGGTTAGTGTCAATACAGCTGATCCAATGTCCATTCTTTATGTCCTACCATCTGCACAGGTTTAATGAATTTGAAATAACCTTTGTAGCAGTCGTCAGGCATTTTTTTTTATCTTACATCTTTTTCCAAATATTGTCAAAGGAAAAAAAGAACCTTGATGGGAGAAAAACTTCTCATAAAATCAGTTGCGGCATGATAGAAACGACATAACCGAAGTTATGTGTCCTGCAAAAGAAATATTAAAACATAGGAACGAACAAGGGCAGATCCAGCCCTATCTTTAGAGGGGGCTCCGTTTTTTAGGAGGGGGGTCATGTCTCTTAATAAGCAATTTTTATATTGAAGATTGCCCCCTCATCTAAAATAGATAAATTTCTGATACTTTTAGGAAGTTAATTTTATTCGTTTCAAAAAAGTTGCATAAATATTCGTAAAGATATAAATATATACATTTTATTCAGATGCGAAAAAAATTAAAGATTTTTCCGTTTTCATATAAAATTAAACTCTATTCAAGAAATTGATCATTTTAGGCAAATTTTTAGGACTTGACAGTTGCAATAAGCCGTCATGAGGGAGCAGTTGGTTGTCACAGCCTGTAATTCGCTTTAAAATTCGACAGTTTACGGAGATTTCGCGAAAGATCCTTTGCCTTTTTGAAAAATGGAAAACGTTAATCAATCGCGTTTGATCTGAATAAAAGAATCTTGCATCTAAGATAAAAAAAAAATACTTCATGGATATATCAGAAATTACCTACTTTGGGTTTAAGTACAGCTTTTAAAAAGTTACAAAGATTCTGATTGTTAAGAAACGGATAAATTTGAAAAAAAAAAAAGCCTCCTTTAAAAATTTTCTTCGTTCAGAGAGGGGTCAAGACGTTAGATCCGCCCAGTTGGATCCGCCACTAGGAATGAAAGGAGACTGCATTGAAATCACGCATAAACGGCTTTTTATTTATTTAAAAATATGTTACCTTTTATGTATTACACTAAAAATAAATTACATTTTTTATTCAAAAATTAATTGTTTTCATCTTTTTTTCCCCGAAAATCTACCCGTGATACTATATTTTTCTCGTGAAAATTATTTTTTTATGCTTTCATTGCATAAGATTAGAAGACGGTCTAAAAACAGTATAAACAAAAGTTTTCTTTCAAAGGGTACCACCACCATTTCCCCTTAAAAGCTAATTCATCTTGTCTTTTTCGTGCTTCAACTTTTACACTTCTTATTACTCCCGTATAAAGTAAAGTGATATCAAAGAACAAACTTTCTTTTCTTTTTCCATTGTCCCCTACTTTAACTGCAAAGTTTTACAAAGGCAAACACCGAAGGGAGGAAACCGTATATGTATAGAGTAAACACTATTGTGAGTTTTCGATGTTGCTTTATTATATTATATTTTACTTCTTTCGAGATCGCGACATACTTTAAAAAGCTGGTAACTATAGTTTTTTTTTTTTTTTTTTTTTTTTTGGGGGGGGGGGGGTATAGTAATATTTTTTAAAGCGACAGAGATGCTTATTGCTTTCAAACACTAGAAAAAAGTCGTGTTGCGGGTTAACCCAAATAACATAATCAAAATCTTTCATGCGAGAGGAATACGCGACTCATTGATCCATAGAACGCGTTTTCCGATGAAAACGTTATTTAGTGAACGTATACGTCAGATAAATTCACTGATAATGAAATAGAAGGACGCCTGTTATATCTCGAACCTAAATCTATTTATTTCGGGTTGTATTTGGAGACCACTTTCTTTGAGGTTATATTGAAGATTACAATTTGTATATACACTACATAAATATCTCTTGTCCGCATATTCTACGTTAATTACTGAATGCGATATCAACGCACTTGATTTGTAGATTCCTAAATCTATTTCTTTCGGATTGTATTTGGGGACCATTTTCTTTGAGGTTATATTGAAGATTACAATTTGTATATACACTACATAAATATCTCTTGTCCGCATATTCACGTTAGTTACTGAATGCGATATCAACGCACTTGATTTGTAGATTCCTAAATCTATTTCTTTCGGGTTGTATTTGGGGACCATTTTCTTTGAGGTTATATTGAAGATTACTATTTGCATATACACTACATAAATATCCCTAGTCCGCATATTCTACAATAGTTACTGAATGCGATATTATCGTATTTGATTTGTACATTCCTACAGCGAATAATTATGGAGTTTTAAAGTCGACAATATCAATTTAAATGTAAACGGAATAACCTTTTGCAAAGATTGTACATAAAATGTTAAAATATGCTAATAAATGCTACCAGTTTTAAGTACCTGTTGTCATTTTCTGAAAAGAATCATTTACTTTCTATCATATTAATTGATTAGTAGCGGATAGGGACAGCTTGCTTAATGCTTGTTTAATGTTTAAGCTTGCTTAATGTTAAAACTTAGACTGCATAGAGAAACGGGGGAAAAAAATTAAAAAAATTCCTATCCGGTTTCGGCGAGTTGTTTTCTTGGTATTGATGTTCATTTCGGTTACTTTTCCCTCTGTTTTACATTGTATTGTGCATTTATATTTTATTTTTCTCATAATTTTATGACTCTTAATATTATAATGTGAGGTGTTAATATGGTAGCGCATTTCTAAATCAGAAATACTTTTTTCCTTATTTAAAAATTAGCATAATATTTATGCCTTATAAATATTAGAAAAATATTTCAAAACTTTATCGCGTATTTTTGAACAAACTTATGCATATTTTAATTGTTTGATTCCTGCTTTAGTAACCGCGGCATTAACCAGTTTTGTCCAATTTAAAAATTTCTTCAATGCAACTTTCGTGCATTCAGAGATGTTTCTTTGGGACTTTGGAGACAGCAGGTTTGACGAGTTTCGTTGTGACACAACGAGTTGCATGCATCTAGCAATGTTTTTGTTGTTGTTGTTGTTTAAATGGGCGCGCAGCGCTCATAAGCGCGTTGACCGCTGCACTGACGAGTTTCATGCATCCAGTGATTTTTTTTTTTTTTTTTTTTTTTGGTTTAAAAGGGCACGCAGCGCTCATACGTACGTTAGTGACTGCGGCATTGGCGAGTTTCGTGCACTTTAGAAATTGCTGCACAGCGATTTTCGTGCACTTTAGAGATTGCTGCACAGCGAGTGTCATGACTTTAGAGACTGCTGCACAGCGAGTTTCATGCATCCAGTGATGTTTGTTTTGGTTTAAATGGGCGCGCAGCGCTCATACGTACGTTAGTGACCGCGGCGTTGACGACGATCTGATTGTCCCAATCAGAATGAAAAAAACTTTGAGAGAGATTTGCAATATTAATTGCGCAGGCGCGAACCCCTGGAGCTAGCAAATCGCCACAACATGCATCATTGTAACATTAGATCCTGTGCCCATAATATGCATATAGACAATAAGTAATTTGAGTTATTAAAAAAAGAGTAAATTTAGTATCTTATGTATTTAAATAACTTATCTTATTCTGCATCTTAAATTTTAATATTTTGAATGATTGATCATCTTAATTTATGCTTAAATCCAAACGGTTATTTTTGTAGAGGGCCCATTTTTAAAATTTTCAGGATCCTCTTTGATTTTTAGGATTTTTTTTTTTTTTTTTTTTTTTTTTTTTTTAGTTTTTAGCTCACAGGCTATCGAAGCCTGAGAGCTTATGTGCCCACCCGTTCTGTATGTGCGTGTGTGCGTAACGCGATAACTCATGATAAAAATATCCGATTTATTTTAAATTTGGTATATAGGCTTATTATGATAAGACGCTTCCTGAATAGTTTTGAGAGTTCATTCGATAAGTATAAGAAGGGGAACGGGGGCTAATGCCCTTCCCCTTAGTTTAATAAATGGGTTTTCCATGCGGAATAATCAGATTTCGTTAAAATCTTAGATATAGGATCATTCTGATGAGGCACCTCCGTGATTAGGTATTAGGTGTTCATTGGATAAGTATTAAGAAGGGGAACGGGGGTTAATACCACTCCCCTTAATTTATATGAATGGGTTTTTCATGCAGAAATATCAGATTTCGTTCAAATCTTAGATATGGGATCATTCTGATGAGGGGCTTCCGCGATTAGTATTGGGTGTTCATTGGATAAGCTTAGGGTGAATGGGGGTGGGTGAGTAATCCCCCCTCTTAATTTAGATTAATGGGTTTTTCACGCAAAATTTACCAATTCACCTCAAATTTTGGATATAGATTCATTTTGAAAAGGCGCTTCCCTGATTTGTTTTTGAAATTCATTGGATAAGTATAAAGAAGGGATAGAGGGAACAGTCCCTCATTATTTGAGGAAATGGTTTTTCATGCTGATTTAACCGATTTGTTTCAGTTTTTGGATGCAGGTTCATAGTGGTAAGAAGCTTCCCTCATTAGTTGTGGTGTTCTTTTGTTAAGTATAAAGTTATATGAATCTCCCTTAAGTTAGCTAAATAGAGGTTTATGCAGAGTTATCAAATTTGCTTTAAATTTTGGATGTAGGTTCTTTCTGATAAGTGGAATTTCTCAACAGTTTTGTAAATTTATTGGTTAAGTATAAAAAAGGGAACGGGGGACAACACTTCTTAAATTACATAAATGGGTTTTTATGCATAATTATTCGACTTGCTTCGAAGTTTGGATACAGGTTTATTATGTGGTAAGGCATATCCCTGATTAGTTTTGGGAGTTCAATAATTAAGTATAAAGAAAGAAATGGGGGGGGGCTATTTCCTCAATTAATTTGTTTTTGGAAGGGCATTATTATATAAGACTGTAGTATATAATTAGTGTGTGTAGCCAGTGAGCTCTATGCCATCAGTTTAGCTGGGCAATATTCTTTTTATCATTCTTAGAATTCAATTTATTTTTTATTCGTAAATGAATAAATGATTTCAAAATCAATTAAATATCATGGAATGAATAATGCAGTACAAATACAGTTGAAAAATAATGATTGAATCGATTAATTAATAACCTCTTATGAAGCAAATTATAATCAAGACATTTTGGCACATTTAACGTAGTTTAATACGGTATATATATATATATATATATATATATATATATATATATATATATATATATATACAAAAAAATTGACGGTAGCATGATAAAGCTAAACTAACTAGTGTCAATTAAAATCTTCCCTTTTTTTTAGATAAATCTGGCAACCAATCTTATATAAAACCAAAAGCTTTTTGCGCACATAAATATTGAGTCAAAAAATTTCTGAAAATTAATTTAATATTCAATAAAATTACGTAACCCTAGGTGAATGAACACTAAGTTTTAAACGGTACTATTGATTTTGCATCCATTTGGTGGATATGTGATAAACCTCTGTCGCAAGAACTGCACAGATTTCCGTAAAAGTCTGCGGATAGATTAGGCATTTCCATCCAAGGTCTTAAAACCGATGTGCGGTCTATTATATAGGAAAAGTCACCGAAGAAATGTCAAAATATTTCTGAAAATTTTTCAGATGATGTAATTAAGCAATAGTATCAGAATGCTTTATTTCTTAAATTTTCAAAATAAACTTTCAGAAACTGAAAAGAATTTATATTCCGCTATAAATACAATTTTCTTTTCGCATTTTTCTTAATAATAATAATAAAAATAAGTTAAATGTTTAAATATTTAAGTAATAATTATTATTATTGCGTTTTTAACTAATAAGTAACAAAACATTGCTGGTTCTTACACTTTAACGCAACTCAGCGGACTGTAAATGCTCGTTATTTTCACATCAAAATATTCAGATCATTGCACGGCTTACAAGTTACAATATTCTATTTTGAATTTGAATTGACAGAGGCCTCTAGCTTCTATGGCTGTCGCCTCGATTGATCCATTATTCACAGAAACAATACAGAACAATTTTTATTACACATATCCATTACATATAATTTATTACACTTCAAAGGGACAACACACCATCCATGCCCGTACCCGGATTCGAACCAGGAACCCGCGGTGTGGCAGCAGCTGCCGCTACCAACCACGCCACTGGGTCGGTTACAATATTATATTCTTTTTTTATATTTTTAAACAATAATAAACACAGAGTGTTGCAAGACACGAAAAGAAAGAAAACGAAACGGATTCGGAAAAATTGATTGAGAAAATGAAAATTGATTCGGAAGAAATGAGATAAAAAAAATATGCAACTTTAGCTCGTCGCAGGCTGTATTTACGAAACGATAATAATTTAAATATTTAATATTAAAATAATAATAACTAAAATATGATAACTGATTTCATTTCTCTCATAATATGGATTTTTTACACATTTCTCTTTTTTTATTGTTAATATTTAGTATTTTCAGTTTTTATCATGAAATATATTTATGAGTCAGTTAAGCGCTTTGGTAAAAACTTAGATTGAATTTCACCTGGAAAAGAAATCTTTAACTTTTATGTTCCCCGAGAAACGTTTCAAACTGTCAAAAAACACTTTTGAAGAAAAACAATCCGGAGCTTAAAAAACATTTTAAAATGGCTTATGTTCTGAATATATTTATAAACATAAGGAATGTTATAAATTATTAATATTTTGAGGAATGGAATTCGTACAAGAAAAAAGAAAGGAAAACGAGAAGAAAAGAAGAGGGAAAGCATTAGGAATGCTTCCTAAATTGAATTGTTCCATAAGATTTGCAAAGCTTTATGGAGAATTATTTCGATTTCTAATGATTTTTTTTCTTTCTTTTTTTGCTTATTTTTCATATTAAACAAGTAAGAAAAATCATGCGTTAAGCATAGATTACGAAACACTTCCTGAAATCGTTAACAAAACTTTGTTATTTGGGGAAATAAGATGCTACTGACCATAGCCAAATATATATTCCAATACTTTTGAACAGCCCTGTATTTGATCCGTCGGTTGATATACATATACTATATAGTAAGAAAATTTAGTTTAGCAAGAAAATGTCTAACTTGTTGAAATTTCTCCTTTAGCATTTTATTCTAATAGATGAAAAATACTTGAATACTTTTATTCAGATTTGTAATTTACCGAGTACCTTTATTACATGCCAGTATTTTGTTGAAATTTAGTTCAAATAAAAACACCCTTAAAACTACTTAAATCACGTTTCCTGAAATTATCATTTATGTGTGACCATGTAGCTAATTCTTTGCGTGATCTTGTACATCATTTTATCTATATTCTACAAACATTTCTTAGTATACTGAAAGCAGTTCAACGTAAAAATGCATAACTTATTTAAAAATCACATTTAAGTTAATTACTCTTACATTCAGTAACCTTTATGAGCTCTTTTGTGTAACCCTGTATATCAACTATAACATTTATACACACCATATAACTTGCAGACATTTAGTAAAATTTAAAAACGCATATCATAACTGAAAATGTATTTCATCCATCCAGCTATCATCGATAATATACAGTACTTCTAATAAGAATTTAAGATTTGAAATATTTTGTGTGTCCCTGTAAATACTTTGAACTTCATATTATGCGTTAAATATTAAGTCTCAGCGGCGTATCTGAATTTTATGATACTTGAAATCGTTTAACATAATTAAAATATGTCACAAACAATTCCCGCCTTTAATATTGTGTAATGGAATTTTTTTGAGTGGCCGTAAATGAAAAATAACTATTATTTTCATTGCACATTATGCAGAATGCATATTTTAGTGCACTTTGCAAATCCATGCAAATTTGAATATGTTTGACAGGGTGTAACACCTTTAAAAACAATTTTTTTCAGAAACGATTTTTTCCCATAGGCCGTAACTTTTAACTATCCTTGTAAATAAATTAATCATGGTAGAAACTTCATTTTCAATAGGGTTCGTGCTAAGGTAAACACCAATAACATATAAAAATTTCGTAGCAATCCGAGTATATTTACGGGAGTTAGAGCGTTGACAGACAAACCGAATGCATAAACACTTTTCAACTTTGTTGAAATTTGTTAAAAAAAACTACCATGTAGCAACTGAAGTTTTACCAGGTAAATTCTCTATCACTTGAATTTAGTTTGAAAACTAGTTTACAAGTCAGCTATATTTTAAATTAGTTCTTATCGTTTCATTAAACCTGGAATTTTTTTTATTAAGATTGTTTTTTAAAGTTTCAATTTCGTTAGATTTATCGAAAATTTTGAGATAAAATAAATAATGTTACGAAAAATTCATGAAGTGACTTGTCTGCATTAAATTATAATCGAACTGGAGGCTGTATTTAAACTTTAAAATACTATTCTTTTAAAGAACTTTAAAAAAAATCTAGGTAATCTACATTTAAAAAACTGTTATTTTTACTTTTGTCTATCTTCAATAGAAGAAAGTATTGCAATAGAAAGTTTTTCCGGCTTCCGGTTTTCGACGGATTTACACGTTTTAGGGGTCAGAGATTTCAAATAACATATTTTTACAAAATGTCTGTCTGTCCGTGTGTGTATCCGTATTTCGCCATTGTACCATCGAAAAGTGTATAAAGGTGTGCATAGAAATGAAATAAATTTTTTTTGTATATTTTTGGCTGTGGCAAATAGGTACTTTTTCAATTTTGAAATATTCCGTCGAAAGGGGGCATTGCAATAGCGATTTTTGTGCCCCTTTTCAATATTGCACCATAAAAAAGTGTATGACGTTTTTCATAGAGTTGAACCAAATTTTTTGTGTAAGTATTTGGCTTTGGCTAGTTAGTCCGCCCTGAATTTGAAAAAAATCCGCTGGAAGGGCACGTTGGAATAGCGATTTTTGTGTCATTTTCAATATTATACCACCGAAAAGTATATGTAGTTATACATAGTATTGAGCCAAATTTTTTGTGTAATTGTTTGGACATGGTTAGTTGGTTCTTCCTGAATTTGGAAAAAAATAGTCGGATGGGGGCGCTATAACTGCAATGTCTGTATCACTATCATTATTATACCATCAAAAAGTGTTTGAAGTTATGCATAGAACTTAAATAGTTTTTTTATTGAGTGTGATTATTTTTGGGTATGGCAAGATGGTCCTCCTTGAATTTGAAAAAAAAAAATCTGCCTATTGTTCTATTGTCATCGGCTCGTGCATAGACAGGAACTCTCGTCCGGCTAAGCTGGTTATTTGTAACAGCTGATGATAACAGAATAAGAGAAAACTATTGATTTTAATAAATATTATGACCCGCATTAACTCGTTTTTACTCCGATTCCTTGACTGAACCTGAAATTTAAGATGAAAAGGAAATTTGGTATAATATTGAATTAATAATATTAAAATATTATCATGTGTAACTTAATTTTGATATACGCTGGTGAAATAAATGAAGAGAATTTGCATGAAAAGAACTAAACCGAAGGAAAAACCACTGCCTCTAGATAAAAATGCAAACCTTGTACGGTAAATACGTAAGCGTATACGTGTGTGTAGGTGGAGCCAGTATAAAAACAGGCTTAATAAGCGTGTGGAGAGTAAGAAGAATCGCGTTCGCTAGGACACCTTGGTGAATTTCTTTGTGTTATCTTGCAGCAATCTGTTAAATTCACATCGGAACAGTAAAAATGAGTAACCACCAATGTTTAGATGATGAAATGAGATAGCGAATTGAGGGGAGGCTAGAAGCTGGTCAATCGCAAGTCCAGATTATGCAGAGAGTTTTATTTAACGCCCGCGTCGTGTGTCACCTATGGAAACAGTTCCAGAATACTGGATTCATCGAAAGAAAGTCTGAGAAAAGTCGTCCAAAAGCCACGACGGCCAGAGAAGATCACCATTTGTCCATTTTAGTGAAGCATAACAGAAAGGCTACAGCTTCTCTGCTCACTCGTGACCTGTATGCAGCCACAGGATCCCGTGTAACAAGAATGACTGTTTCGAAGAGACTGAATGAGAAAGGGTTGTTTACCAAAAGACCATCTGTTTGCGTCCCGCTCCCATTTACGAACAGGAGAGTCCGATTAGCATGGTGCAAGCAGCATAGTGATTGGAGTAAGGAGCAATGAGCGATCGTTCTGTTCACCACCGAGTCCCGTTTTATCCTAAAGACCTATTCTCGCCGTACTTTCGTATGGAGAGAGACAGGGACCCGCTACCTACCTTCTAATGTCCATGAAATCGACAATTATGACGGTAGCGGTGTAAGGCTGCGAGCGAACAACACTAGTTTTTATTACACTAAAAGAGCAATCAATCAATCTTTGTTTCCGAACGGAACAAGGGTGAAACCTCTTTAAATGATTTTTGAGGGACTGACCCTACCAAATTGACAAAGGAAGGGGAACTTTTATCTACCCCATCTTCAGTCGTAAAGCTGTCAACTGATTTCGCGTTAGATTCCTCTCTTGAAGTTCAGATTCAGTGCACTGAAAAAGCAGTTTTAGATCAAAGCGCCGACTCGAAAGATCAAAGATAGCGCAAGAAGTTAGTGCTATGTGCGTGGACCTTTAAGGTCTGGACAGGCATCATGTTGGACGGCCGCACCCCTCTCCACATCTTTGACAGAGACTCTGTGACTGGTATGATATATAGGGATGAGGTCTTGAAGCCCTATATTCATCTTTTCCGAGGTGCAGTGGGCCCCGAGTTCGTCTTACAAGACGTTAACACGTGGTGACATAGAGCTCTCCCGGTCGACGAATTTCTCGAGAGGGAGGATATTTACCGGGTGGATTGGTCAGCCAGGTCTCAAGTCCTCAAGCCTATAGAGCATGTCTAAGACGCTCTGAAAGAGGGAAAATGCAACTCGCAACCCCCCCCCCCCTCCTCTGAGAACTATCCAGTAACTGAAAAGAGCGTTGCTGAAAGAGTGGGACCAATTGTCACAGGCACTGATAAACTGCTTTATTGGGTTGTTTGGAAAGTCCTTTCCGTTTGGGAAGATCAATTCATACCGAAAAATTTTGTCCATTAATATCTAAGTATTAGATATCGGAAACAATATATAATAATTAAATAAAAGAATTTTCCGGTACGAATTGATTTTCCCAAACGGAAAGGACTTTCCGAACAATCCAATATATCCAGACACCACGCTCCGAGGCCTGTATAGCTGAAGAAGAAGCCTATAATCCAATTTCTTTTGTGTATTCTGCAACCACTGTTTCAGACCTTCAGACTCTCATGAATGTTACGCACGAACATGTGTGTCTATTACAATTGTTGAATATTTATTTTGTTTGTATTATATCAACCTATGTTCACACCAAATTTTATTAAAATCTGCCCAGTAGTTCTGGAGATCTCAGATCAAACTTGAAAATTCTCTTAATTTCTTACATCTGTGTATTAAAATATACGTATGAGATAGAAGAAAGTCTTGAAATTGTAACATCCAATTAGTTTTTATATGTAACATTACATATTACAAAGTATAATATGCATTGCATATGAAAAAATATATACATATATAAAATATTATTCCAAGAAAATTACAAAAAAATAATGTTTCAAATTAATAATGTTTAGCTAATCAAATTGAACATTGTTTTACGTAATGACGTATGTTAAAACAGAGATTTTTATTTTTTGGAATTAAAAAAAATGTATTAGCTTATAATGTATTTTTATTCCATTTTTCTAATAAAAATTATGCATGAAAATCTTTTCTCGTTAGTATATAATTTTTTACACATTTCTCAACGTTTTAAAGCAGGTATTTCTATAGTCAAAGATATTTATGAGTTAAACCGGTTTCTAACAGCTAAGATTGAATTTCAGTAGATAAAGTTTCACCATTTAAACTTTTATGTTCACTGAGAAACATTCTGAGCTGTCAAAAAACACTTTCAAAGAAATATAAGCTGGAACTAAATTATATTTTTAGATAGCTTACGTTCTGAATATATTTGATAAAATAAAGCATGTTATAAATAAAATACGATTATAACAGAATTCGGTGTTATTTTTGACGGCCGATTATCTGCACGAGGATATAGGTTCGACTGGGATAGGGAGGGGGGGGGAGGGGAGTCTTACTAAAGAAACTTAACCTGTATTTACGCAATATAACAAAAATTGTAAATATATCAAGAACACGAAATAAAACTTAGATTTCATATAAATTTCAAATTTTTATTTAAAGAATGACCAGCCTGGGTGATGTTCTATGGGAAATATGCGAAATTTAAGATCCATTTTCTCGGAAATTACCCGACTGATTTTGATGAAATTTGGAATGCATCTGGATCATGCTCAAAATTCTTGGCTGACATTTTATTTCTGAGACTAAAACTTTTTAATTTAGCGCAATGGCAATTTTCCAGAATTTTTCGATTTTTTAGAAACGAAATTTCTTAATCTAATTATTATTATTATTTTTTTAAACTGTCTGCCATGATCTTATATTTACACTCTACCACCAAAACAATTCCATCGAAATCATTCAAGTACTTTAGGTGTTAATGGGATTTTCAGCTGAAAAGTACAATTTTTCGAAGAGCTAAAAAATTAGTTACTTCTAACTTTTGTGAAGTTCTTACTCAGTCTTATGAAACAGAAGCTGTTTAAATGTGTATCAAGCATAAATAACTTCGGTGTTGCGAATGAAGGATTTTTAGCAGTTAAAACATCACTCAGTTAAATTTTAAAACTTGTTTTGTATCGTTTTAATAATATACTATGTTTTCTGGTAGTTTTTTAAATTTAATTACTACTGGGGTGGAGGGGATAAAGAAATATTTTTTTTAATATTTTAGATTTACTATGAAAATCAGAATACATATAGCGGAGTATGTAAAATAATATAATAAAAGTCAGATCACTTAGAAATTGTCTTCATCATATAAAACTCAGATAAAATGCTTTTTAAAATTCTACATCAGTTTGCTTTTCAAAAATTATTAATAAAATGATTTCTGTTTCATTTTTTTTATTTTTTATTATTGTACTTTTAAGCGTTTATTAAAGGAATGTTAGCAAAATAAATTCGGTCAGAAACCCTAAAAAAATTATTTTTATTATATCCCTTTTTTCCAACTTTTTTTTTTTTTGGGGGGGGGGGGGGTTAATTATTTTTAAAACAAAAATCCGACCATCCGATTCATTTGGCGAATGCTTTTTATTTCTTATTCGTCAAATTGCTAATGTTGGTCAAAAGCCAATGAGGACTCTTCATATAGTGCAATATCTATCAGTTAAAGTGAAGTAATTGAGGTGGTTGTCACAAGGTGACAGCTGTTGCTTTTACTCGGATAAACAGCTTCTGATTACCGCTGGTGAAACCTCTACACATAAACTTGAATTTAAAAAAATCGTCTTATTTAAGTGCCTTATTGGTTGAAAATTCTCTCATAAATTTAATGATTTTTTTTCGTGTTAATTTGAACAGGTATTATATTCTTTTCACTGACACTGACATGAGGCTATCTTGTTTGTCAGAATGTGGCGGAATTTTCACCGTCGAAGTCAACTTCCACCAATAAAAATGAATATCCGTTTTTCCCTTTACTTTTGACTGAAATTTTCCAACAACGGGAAATTTAAATGAAGAATAATCTTCTACATAAAATTACTGGTGAAAGTTATCCTCTGTGGTAATGAATCCTTGCATCTTTAAATGTTCGGACATTATTTTAGCAGTCTAAATAAAAATTAACAACAGCTAGCATTGATTTATTTTGTGAAAACATACGCTAAAGATTTCTATAAGATTTCGACTCTTAACCGACAAAAAATTTTGAAAAATTTGATCGACAAATGATTACTTTGTATTCAACTATCAAATAAGTACGGTAAATGGCTAATTTCAATCCCGCATTGTCAGCGAAACTTTTCTTTATTTAGCTCTTGTTGCGAATAAATTTGTTTGTGTTTTTATCAGCGCAATGTCAGTACATGGATAGTGATTAATTGGCAACTGATAAACCTATATCGTATAATCTTTTCTGCCATTGACTCTTGCTAAACCGAATTGGTCTTGAGTCAGATCTCTATAAATAGAACAATGTAAAGGGCACGGTGACTGAATATGTAAAGTGACATCTAATCGTTTAGCAATGCGGATAAAAATCTCCACTGTATTGACACACATATACACACACAAAAAAGCAGAAATTGAGCACTCGCAATTTGGGAATTCTGATTATTATTTTACTCGCCAAATGGAGCATTTTGTCACAGTTTTGAGCAGTGGTGAGCGGTAGCGAGAAAAGCCACTATATGTCTCCTTCTCTTCATTCATAACTCCGCTCTAGCAGTGGCCGAGAGATTCTGACTTCTCAACAGGTAGATGGCATATGCTGGGTTCGAACCCAATCGCGGCCGTCGGCCTAATCGTTCGGATTTTTCTGTGGTTTTTTTTCGAACATTGGATTTCCTTGCGTGAATACGGATTAGGTTCCCTTAGAAAGATCCCCACGGAGGGCACTCCGCGCCCTTAAGGGCCTATATACCTCTTGAAGGTAATCGGCTTTCATAAAATAAACCAAACCAAATCATTCATAGCTCCATTACTTTTCTCTAGTAAATGAACCGTCAAGGAAGCAAAGCGTAGATTTCTTTTTAGAAAAGATAAAGCTTCAAAATATGAAAGAAAACACCTTTTTATAAGTCGATGAAAACCCGTTTTTTAGTCACTAAAAGAATCTAACCACTAAGCTTTCCTCATTCCCTACATGAAAGTTTTTTAATACTTTTTCAAGCAAAGAAAGGTATATAATATCAACATTTTGTCCCCAGAAAATTCTGCAATTCATACAAAATGGTTTAAATTCCATGTTCTATTTGATGTTTCTATTCATGAAAGTATTAATAATTTATAGCGTGACTTATTTTCATAAATATATTCAGAATACCAACTGTCTCAAAATGTTATCTTTTTTTAAAATGCAGCTCATTTTTGTTTATAAGTCTTCTGTGGTAGTTCGAAATGCTGTATGACGATCATGAAAGTTAAAAATTTCATTTACAGAAGATATTTAATCTAAAGTATCTGATGCAAATATGGCCAATGCAGGTGATATGGCCAACCTGCAATATTGTTAATAATTTCCCTGAAATCCAAAAGATGATGCTTGGATCTATTATCTAGACATCCGAATAACATAGTGTAGCATCGTGTTTGCCGCAAACCTTGATCACATGTATAAGGGGGGGAGGGGGGCTATTCATTGATAATTTGTTCTTAGTTGCGTTAGCATTTTATGAAATTTTCTCTGATAATTTTGTTGTTTTTCTTATTTAAACAAAGTATTTTTATTTATTGTTATACATAATATTTTAACTGGTTTAAGGTCTTTTTTTAACTGCAACAATGAATTTTATTATCTGAGTATTCAGGCAGAATTACGAACACTTTTTCAAAACTCATCATTGTTGATAATATGCCCATTGGGCATATATATATACATACCTGCACGCAAGGCATACTAGATTCATATAAAGAAATTTACGTAATTTTTATATTTATTTATTTATGCAAATAGCTAGGTTAAAAAAAATTTTAATGCACTATTATCATTAAATAGCAATAAAATAAATAAATAAATAAATAATAAAAAATAAACTTTTTAAAATTTATTTAATGTCAAGTAAGCAAAAAGAAATCAAATGTATAAATGTTAAAATAAAATACTAAGTTTTCTTTTTTTTTTTTTTTTTTTTTTTTCATTATTTTTTATAAAAACTAAAAAAATAAATTGGGATTTCTACGGTTTTAGTTTCTCATGCATTAAATATGAATATTTTCATTATATTTCACCTATGGCCATATTATCTGCATATTATTTTCATCAACTGAACTTTTTTTTTCCAAAAATTATTGCAAGTATAAATCTTGATAATTTTAATTATTTTTTTTCCTTTGCGTAAAAGACTTTTCTCTTTTAAACAATTTTCACCAAAAAAAAAAAAAAAAAAAAAAAAAAAAATCAAATCAAATCACATTGTCATTAAAAAAGAAACTATTCTTAAGATGGCCATATTACCTGCAGATACCTTAATAAGATAAGAAAATGTTTAACTAAAAAAGAAATGCGTTATAACAATAAATAAATTAGGGATGCACCTATTCGATTATTTTAAGAATAGAAATATTAGATCTCGAGAATACTGTAGAATCGAAAGATTCATTCGAATACTTTGCACTCATGTGTAATTAATACTGAGAATTACTCCAGACGGATGAATGGACATAGAAGTAGTTCATCCACAAGAAAAGAGGCACTCCTCGACAAAAGTAAATTTCTCAGAAGGTGCAAAAGAAAAATTGCAGGATTCTACTATAACATGAAATTAAAGCACTTAGCTCGATATGCAGGAGTAAAAACGTGCATAAAAGTATAAAAAACTACGACTGAAAACATAGAATGTGGTTTAAAGAAATCGATAATTTTACACCCCCTTCTCCTCCCACACACCCACACACATACAACCCATTTCTATTTTGTTATCATGAATAGATATATAGCATACAAAAATTATTTACTTTAACCCTTTAAGCACTGACGGTACTTTTAATTATCATTGAAGAAATTTTAATGTAAAATGTATTTACTCAGTCTATTAATAAAACTCTTTTTTTCTTTCCACACATTATACTCTGTGCGATCAAATTTAGAAAGAGTAGAGAAGCAGTCGAAATTAAATATTTTCAAAAAGTGATAATTTTCCTAATCATTTTCATAGGTATGGCTTTTCCTTCATTGAAAAAACTTGTATGAAACATTTTCAACAACTAAAGCCTTTCCATTTATTGAGAGGATCGTAATACATTTGAATACATTGATTTTATAAGAATCATGATATTTTTATAAAAACATTTTTGATTAATTAATCTAATAATTTTTATAAATATTTAAAAAATATATATAACTACCGATATATTTTATCAGTTTTAATAGCTAGTAAATCTGCAGATCAAGAGCCTCAACGTCAGCTTTTCACATCTTTTTTTTAAAACACACTTAGCGTAATATTCAACTTCCTGGAAACTGTAATTTAAAATTTTCGAATTACGTAATTATTTATAAGAATAAAA
The DNA here is from genome assembly GCA_964019185.1 of Maratus speculifer. NCBI lineage: Eukaryota > Metazoa > Arthropoda > Arachnida > Araneae > Salticidae > Maratus > Maratus speculifer. Next base: position 206,695,010 of record OZ025294.1, read on the forward strand.
TAAGAATAAGAAATTTGAAGCCATCAAAAGCTGTCAAATTAAAGATTTAGTTATGTTAGGATATTCTGAAAAATTCATGATCTATTATTTTTGTTTTTTTATTATACCGCAGTATTCTTCAGGGGGGCTCCGCCCCCCTAAACCCCCAGTAATCACGTTAAATTTAAATTTCTAACTATCTATCAATCTGCTAATGGTTATCGTATATCTTGTATTTCTTTCTACATTTTGATTTATAAGGATAAGTGACAGTTTTAATAAGCATTTTTTATTATCCTCATACTTCTAGATACCTGCCCACCAAAAACACCTAAATCTGATGTATCAGGAACTTTTGAAAGTATCTAGGGTTTTACAATTTTGTTTACGAAAAAAAAGAAGTTTTGATTGCATTTTGTGGCAGTTATCGGGGACTGACAGATAGACAGAAGAACAGACTGAGAGATGGAAAACAATAAATTTTGCGTCGCCAAAATAAGCCTTCACTGAAGTTTCGGCAATGACGTCATTATTCATGAGTTATTGCTGTCCATGTTTCTTGTATTTTTAACGACAACTACAAAATACCTGTTTTATTTCAATTATGACGTCAAATTTTACCAATTGAAATATTTGTTAAAAATATAATAATTTTTCATTTCTTTTACTTCTAATTATGCCCCCATTTTTGTCAGAAAAATTCTTATTAACGAAACAAATTTCCGTGTTTAATATTTAACAAAGTACTATTTTTATTTTTATTTTAATTCTGACATCATATTTATTTTTTCTTAGTTTAATTTTTCGAATGGAAATTACTCAATTGAAACTTATTGCCGTTGAAAAATTATTCCAGACTTTTTTTTTTTTTTTTTTTTTTGGCAACGATAAAGGAAATTTGTTAAATTTTATCTAAAAAATCGCTCTTGATTCTGTATGAAAAAGAAGGAAATTTTGAATTATTAAGGAAAATATTTGAATAAAATTAATAAAACATAGCCTATATTCTTTTCTAGGCTATGTTATATTTATCCGCAAAGATACAAACCGCAAAGACATTAATTATTTCATCAGTTTTGATGTTGACTTCATTTAAATTTTTGTACACGCATTCAAATTTATAACATTATAAAAATAAGGATTAGGATGAATGGTTGCTTAGCAACCATTAAGAGAAAATAAAGAAAATGAAATAAATGCATTTTAAATAAGTAAATCTCTAAAACAAATTAGTTTATATTATTGGAACACATTTATAAAAAATCTCCAAAATTTACAGTAATAACTTTAGAAATCTGACAAATGTATACACAAAATTTCAAAACAATAGGAATAATTTAACTGGTAAATTTCAGTGTCCATTTATCATTTAATTCCATTAATGAAATGTGTTATTTTCTCTAAAGGAAAAAAAAATTAAAAATCACTGGATTTGCCATTGAAAAGCATTATTGCGGAAAATAAAATATTCTATATTTTTCAAACGAATGAGTCAAATCTATCAAAAAACTATACAGCTTAATCCCAATGCCTCACTAACATATCCACTTAATTTCAAGCTAATCGGATGTTTTTTGCGTTAGTTATCGCGGAACAGATAGACTGACAGACTGACTGACAGACAGACAGACAGAACCCAAAAAATTTCGTGTCTCCAAAGTAAGCCGTCACTGACGTTTCGGCAATAACTATCGATATATTTTATCAGTTTTAATAATGAAACATATTTAAATTTCCCATATATATAATTATAATATTAAAATTCCAAAATTATTTTCAGATATTTAAGAAAATTATTATTAAGATTAAACAATTTCTTGATAAATAATTCGGTAGATAAAGCGTTAATCTACACTTATGAATATTTTGTGTAGTAAGACGCATCTATGAAAGACATATCAGGTAATAAAACGCAAAATGAATTTTTGAGAGATGTGTGATTTTTCTTACGGGTGGGCGGTCTCTTTCCCTCATCAAATGCTTATTCTACGTACACTGTTTAAAAGAAACCGCAAATGTTTCTTAAAGGGGTCAGGGATACAAAAATTTTCTAATTTTCTAAAAAAGTTTTAGTATATTAAAAATTTTTCTGGTTTTTTAATGCTTAAATTGACATTTAAATCATGTTTATAACTTAATTAGAAGAAAAATACCATTTTTTATTCCTTTGTTTTCAAAATCTAGCTTTCAAGCAATTGTTGTCATGAAATGACTTCTTGTGAAAATGCGTTTTACTTCATGATGGATTTTTTATCAATTTCTCGGATTTAAATTGTTATAACTCAAGAACCATTAAAGATAAATGCTTCAAATTTGAAACATATCTTTTTTGATTTGTTTACTTTAATTTTGATTTTGAAAATTTGAAAAAAATATTTTCTTTTGAAGATAATTTTTTCATATTTTTTTCAATATTTTTAATTTAAAAAAATTAATATTTTTAAAATTTTTTAATCAAAATTAACATATTTATATTTATGTTTATTTAAATGTAAAAGAATTGAAATTCTACAAATAACATTTTGGGTTATAATAATTTTAAATTACCCTACTTTTTAAAAATGTCTATGAAAAATTTTATTATGTGATTTTTTTACAAATGTTAACGTTAACATCAGAAAAAATTTCAAAATTTTAATTCAATAAATATAAATTGTTTTAAAATGTGTCTCAGACTACCTTAAACTATCTCGGGAATCTTAAAATTGAAAAAAAAATCATTTTTAACATTTAATGTCTTAAAATGTATATTGTTTTAAAACACAATTTTAATTGAAATGAAAGGTATAGGTATATTCTTTCAATTCATGAATTTAAAAAATGGCAAGATGCAAAATTAGCAGTTATAGGGGACTCCGAATTGTCAGACACTTGACTAGTAGAAAATTAGTTATAATAGTTTACGTGCAAGCTTACAAAATAAATTTTACAACCAAAATTAACATTTTAGTACCTACTTATACTTCAGATTGTAATAATCACAATGAATTTAAATAAATTTGCATTTAAAGCATTTTTATGCTTTTAATATACAAAGTTATATTTAGCTAATAAAAAGTTTTGAAAATTTTAACAGTATAATCACCTAAAAGAATATTTTTTGAACAACAAAAACAAAATTTAATCTCAGTTTATACAAACAAGCATGAAACATCTATTGTAAAAAAAATTTGAAAAAATATTCAGAAATTTGTTCCCTTGATAATGAACTCTTGAGAAAGCTGTTAAAATTGATGCAATTCCTCTTTCTTAACAGTTCCATGAATAAAGTAAATATTTATAAATTCAGAGTAATTAACAATAACAACAAATAATTTAAAATAACGATATTGCCAATAAAATATATCCTTATAATATTTTAAATGAGAATGTGTGTCTAAATGTTTGAAAGAAGTCAACATCAAAATGGATGAATTTTATGTGTTTGTATCTTTATGTTTAAGTAGATTATGATTATAGACCTGAAAAGAACATAGCCAAATTTTTAATTATTTTATTCAAATATTTTTGCTAATATGATAACCAGAAAAAAAAAATTAGACCGCGCAAAAATGATCTTTTGGTGATTCGTAGGCAAAACAGCAAAAAAAAGAAAAAAATCGCAAAACGATCTAAATTCTGAAAAGAGTTAAGCATGTGACGCATAAAAATGTAAATATTGTTTGTTATTATAAACTTCAATAATTGGTTATAAAAAGGAATTAAATGTGCATTTTCCCGAGCATTGTCCTGTTTTGCCGCCTGCAGCTGAGGACTATACAGAATCAAATTATGGAGTATTCTGCTATACATAATATCAAAAGATCCTTTACATGAAAATTTTACAATGCGGGATTATGTATCAGAGTGGTTGTTGAAGGAATTCCGACGAAAATTACCATTATGTTGGCTGCAGCAAAAATACAAAAGTTACTATGATAATTTATTATTGCCTCTGCGTCTCTCTATGCATTGTTGTATGTCGCCAAACAAAAACTTTGAACAAAAGAAGGTTAGATTAAAAAAAATAATAATTAAATCTACAACTTATTTTACCACATTTTATTCACCATTAACTAAACTGGACTTCTGCGATCCCGTTCACTCATGTTTGTGGTGATACCATTTGAGCATTCGACTAAGGCTTATATACTTAATCGGCAGCTAAGGTAGGTGGTGAATACCAGCATTAGCGAAAATACAAGTCGAACTCTATAGTAATAAAGTTAAAACATGAAGTACACTTTAGTTTTTTAATTTTATTTTTAGATTTTCTTCAAAGAATTAATCTTAAGCTTTTCAGTATATTGTATTATTTCTTTTTTGCGTATCTGGATTTTACTGAAATTTCGCTAAAGTCGCCATTTTAACATATTCTTGTGTTTGTTCTTTTTTAGTTGCAGACAACTGCATTAGAACAAGCGGAGGACTTGCTCAAGTACGTGGACAAATCGTCACTCCTTAACAGGCTAAAACATGCGTCAATAACTGGAGATCACCCTCGTCTTGAAGAATTTAGTGAAAGGTTTAGTGAACAATCAGACCATCTGCAAGAGGTAAACATTTATATCTATATATATATAAATTTAAAGATTAAGGATAATATTTTAACCTATCACTTAATGTTGCTGCAATAATATTTTTTTAGCATAAGAATGGTGTGATTTTGCATTTATTCTTTAAAAGCTTTGAATGTCCTTAATTTTGATGAAATTTTCGCGTTGTTTTTCTTGAGCTAATTAGTTTAATGTAATTGTCTTATTTTCAGATATTCAAATAATAACACACACACACACACACACACATATATATATATATATATATATATATATTATTTAGATTTCCTCGTTTCACTATTTTTTATTATTATTCAATTCAATTCTAATTCTTCGTTTTGGTTTATTGTTTCATTGATGAAATCCATTGATGAACCTTGTCTACTTTTAATGGTATTATGTATATATATATATATATATATACAGGGTTTTTCATAAAGAATGAACAAAGCTTTAAGAGATGATCGTATAAATCCGAACAACCAACTTTCATCATACTTAAAACACTATTACTACAAGTAATGCACCTCGCATTTCGAAAGTACGTGGTCTTTCATCATTAGAAGCAAACGAAGTAAGAAGAAGCAAGACTAAAAGTGGCAAGTAGGAGGAAAATAAGAGTACGGGGACAGCCGCAGGCGGGGCGGCGGGGCCGTCCCGCCTGCGGTGCCTCCGGCTGTCCCTGCGGCTGTCCCTCCTGCGGTGCCTCCTGCGCCCACCGTGCCACCGCCACCCTTCTGCCCCCTACTATGCATCCCCCATCCACGAACGCCCCCTAGTGGAAAAAAGGAACATTCTATTATAACATGAGAGGTGATCAACCTTCCCTAATTAAAAATATTATCAATCACATCTCAACTCGGAATCATACTATATGATGAAGATTAAATTTATATTTGAATTTTGAACAACCATAATTTTAATGAGTATTATTAATTAAGCGAAACACTGGAAAAATCTCAGTTTTTAACCATTTTATTTAGATTTCTTCAACTACAAGATGAGATTATCAATTTAACTCAAGAAAGTTAAACATATATTTGAATTTTGCTTCATAGACATCTTAATGAGTAGTATTAACTAAGTAAAAACAATAGAAAATATCCAGTTTTATAGAAAAAGACTGATTTCTTACGATTTTTATCAACTATATGATCAATGTAACGACTTAAAAGTTGAAAGTTAAACATGTATCCTAGTTTTTCAATAGCTATAGCCTTAATGAGTATCGTTAATTAAGTAAAAAAACAATGGAAAATATCAAGTTTTATGGAAAAAGACTGATCTCTTACGATTTTTATCAACTTAAAAGAGAAAACTTAAACATACATTTCAATTTTTCAACAGCTCTAACCTTAATGAGCATTCATAATTAAGTAAAAAACAATGGAAAATATCGATTTTTATAGAAAAAGACTGATTTCTTACGATTTTTATCAACTGCAACATCAGTGTATCGACTTACAAGTTGAAAGTTAAACATGCATTCTAGTTTTTCAACAGCTATAATCTTAATGAGTATCGTTAATTAAGTAAAAAACAATGGAAAATATCAAGTTTTATAGAAAAAGACTGATTTCTTACGATTTTTTCAACTCAAACTTCAGAATATCAATTTGATAGAAAGAAATTTAAGCATGCATTCGAGTTTTGGACAACCATTTCCTTCACGAACATTAATAATTAAGCAAAACAACGGAAAATATTAAATTTTTAACTGATTTCTTCATATTTATTTATTTTTTATATATATATATATAAAATCAGAATACACAACTTAAAATAGAAATTTAAACATATTTTTTAATTTTTGAACAGTCGTTACCTCAAAGAATTTCAATAATTGAACAATTAACAAAGGAAACTAATGATTTTTTAACGAAAAAAGACGAATTAAACGAATTTGGTTAACTTTTACTCTAAATGGAAATTTCATCATACTTTTATATACTAACTAAGTAGAATTTTAATGCATAAACGAACACATTTCAGTAAATATTCAACGCACACACAGACATGAAAACAACACCTGCTTCTTGTGACGTCATATTGAAACCAAAACTTATTCCTCCGAAGTCCCTCACCATACCTTTTCTCCCCCATCTCCCTCAATTTTTTACCTTAGGTAGGGAAATGGACAATGCAATGACCTCTCTATCTTGTATATTTAGAAGTCTGGGAGAAAAAAGAGACATTTTATACACTCCAATTTCATAACAGTTACCGCAATATCCCAAAATTTGAATTTTGGAAGACATAATCAGTATAATTAATTAAACAAAATAATAAAAATATTATTTTTTAAGGGGAAAAGGTGAATTTAAGCGAATTTAATTAGTTTTACAATAGTCTTTTGAACAACAACTTGGAAATATAGATTTCTAACAGAAGAATTAAACGTATATTTTAATTTTAACAACAAAAACTTAACAAGTATCATTAATTTAACAAAAATAAATATCAATTTTAAAGAAAAGACGAATTTGAATAATTTTACACTAGTATTTTCAAAAGCAACATAGAAATATCAATACTTATTCACATATTTCACTTATTCACTGTATTCAATACTATATTTAATAAATATGGATACAATTTAAGAATTTTATAATCTATAATTAAATATTAGCTGTATATTTAATGTTACCCATGTTTTCAACATTAGTTCATAATCGTGAATTTTGTATTTTAAATACCATGTATTCAGGTTCAGATTATTTTCACTTGAAATCATACAGAATTTTTTAACAGAGTTTGCTTTTGAAATCATTGAAGCAACTGTATTTAATATTTTTAACACCAATCTTCTAAGATTTTCTAACATTTTCCGATTATACATTCCTCAGAAGTACATTTTTAAATGCTACAATCACTTTACATATCAAAAAGATATCATTGAAGAAACTGTATTTAATACTTTTAACACCAATTTTCTAAGATTTTTTAACATTTTCCGAATATACATTCCTCAAAAGTTATTATTACGTATTCTAAACAATAGAAAATATTAATTTTAAGAATAAAAAGACGAATTTAAACAAATTTTATTAGTTTTACACTATTTTTTCTCACCTCCAACACGGATATATCAATTTTAACAGAAGAATTAAACGTATATTTTAATTTTTAACAACAAAAATGTAATAAGTATCATTAATTAAACAAAAATAAATATCAATTTTCAAGAAAAGACAATTTTTTACACAAATTTTCAACTTTGAAATACATTTGCTTACATATATTGTTACAGTATATTACTAAACTTAAACTTTTTAAAAAGTTTGAATGTCTTTACAAAGGGTTCATACTTATATTTTTCACGTCTTGACTGCATTCGAAATCTTACAACAAAAGTATACTTTTATTATTATTATTATTATTATTCTAGAAAACCTAAAATATCGTTTCTTGCTGCTTTAGACACTTGACATATTAAAATTACTCTACCCATATAATTAATCAAATTAGGACATGATTCATCTTACACTTCAAAATTTCTGAATTTTTACAATACTTATTTTCATCAAACTTTATTCTTGATCCTATATATTTTAATAGCACAGAATTTTAACATCTGTTTTTATCTACTTATCAAAAAATTATTAAAACACCCAACAACATTTTCCAAATATGAATATTATCTTTACAATTTAATAATGCAAAACATACACGAATACAAAGTTTAATTTTTACAAACATTTCATATTTCAAACCAAACTATTCGAAATTTTCACAACATAAGAGCAAACATTAGACGAACTTTTTAACATTAATATTGCTTACATCTTTTCATCATAACTTTTAACTATGATAATTATCCATTTTTAGGTTGATTGTCGAAAAACTGTAACTGAAATTACATAAACTTAATGTAAAAAACCATGTTCTCACACAATTTCTTGAAATTCAACAAAGAATTGACTATTACTCCAATACTTATCTACTTCAATCTCGACTCTCGATAGTATATAGATATTGCATCATTACATACTTACAACTCTTTTCAAACGTTTATCAGAAAATCAAGTCAATCAAAGTCTAGTAGTTATCACACCTGTTCCTCAGAAATATTACTATCATATGAAACAGTAAAGAAAATTAATAGATATTTAATATTTAATAACTTCATACGTGAAATTACTGCCGAATAAGAATACTAATAATCAATAAAATCAACTGTTGGACAAAAAAATAGTACAGATTACCGAAAATTCAAATCATTTTTTCTACAAAAATTACAAAAATTAACAAATGAATGACAAGTTAGAGAAATAACTAAAAAAAAATAATGAACATATTTACAAATTTATTAAAATCACACCTTTTTCTGGATTACAAACCACAATTTCTTGAAAAATTTAACACCGAATTTGTAAGATTTTAATCCTAGTATTACATACACTCAATAAATATTCAAAATTAACAAAAAATAATTTTTTAGTCTCATCAATAAGCAGAAATTCTATATTAAAAGAATATTTCCATAGTAGTACTTATAAAAATGAGAGTTTACAAACTGATTTTCATAATTTTATCACATTTAAACTTAATATTTTACATAAAACATTATTTAATCAAATTTTATGCTTTCTAATTCAGTAAAATTCAATACTTTTTTAGTTTTTAAACCAATACCACAATATTTATTTACATCAAACTTGATTCTTCACCTTTTATATTTCCACATTACACACATGAAATAAATACTAACTTGGATCAGGAGTTGAAGTCAATTGATTCCATTCGATTTTCATCATGTACGCATTGCTCCTACACGAAATTTCTTACTGCTATAATCATCTAATGTATTTAAACTAATCTACTCATATTTTTAATCAATTCATCAGATGTTTCATCTCGCACTTCTGAATTATCGTGCATCAAGTTGCTTAAAATATAAATACTATCTTTATAGTTTTAATGATATATAGTATACATGGTTTATCTTGAGTTAGCACTTCCATAGTATTAATCAAATTATATGTTTCATCTTGCACTTCATCTTAATGTTTTCATCTTGCATCTGAATTATCGTACATCGAGTTTTTTAAATAATAATATATTTATAGTTTTTGACTATACATAGCATGTACAAATACAATCTTTAATTTTAACATTTCATATTTCAAATAACCTATTTCCGAAACCAAGCTATGTGAATTTTACCACAATGCTTATTATCATAGAATAATTTGTGTTTCACACTTTTCTAAAAATTATCAGATATGTACCCCTCAGAGAAATTACTATCATATGAATAAATGAAGAAAATTTAATTTATATTAAATGCACACGAAATTCATTGCAATATACATGTATTTAATAAAAAATAAATAAATAAGCGATTATTTATACATTAAACCTTTACTAAATATATATTTCTTTCATTATACAGATGTTTCAACAAGATGAACCAAAACAGCAGCAAACTTCAGAAATTAATGACCCGAATGATTCATCCCTAGCACATGTAGCGTTAACGAATAACACATATGTGAGTACTTATATGAGAAATACTAGAATTCGTATATGAAACGTAATTAGAGTAAATACAAAATGATTTGTCTTACTACCTACACTTTAACAAGTGCTTTTTACCTATATTATTGAAGAGAATCCTAACTGTGTCCATTTATTTCTACTACAGATGTGCTCTATTTGCTACAAACACTTCTTAAGTAAATGGAATTTAACAGAACATACAGAAATCTATACAGGTGAAAAACCTTACACTTGTAAAGATTACCATAAATGCTGTTTTCAAGGAGACGTGAATCAAAAATGCACACATCATCATATAAAGCATCATCAGATATATGTAAACTTAGCGAAGATATTCAAAAATTAGTCAGACTTTTGAAGAATTTAGAAATAAAGGAAGATATTTAGGTTATTTATCCATCATATTTTCACAACACTTACCACAATATCTCAAACTTAAATTTGGAAGACATACACACTGCTGAAAAGTAATTTTGTGATTCTTCTAACCAGTATGAATGTATAGATGTTATTTTGCAGTGTATTCTTTAAATGCTCACATTAAATATTCTTTTATATGCATATATCGTTATGTTTATTTTTCTAATACCTATTACATTAATGAAATACATAACATTTTAAGTGAAATAACACTCTCACAACTTAAAAAATGCATAAGAACATACAAAAATAAACAGATGTATGAAAAAATATGCAAGTTTACAAAATATTTTCATTGTTTTCTAGAAATATTAACAAAAAATATTTACAATATGAAAAAATTGTAAAAGTGAAAAGAAAAAACATAAATGTAAAAACAAAAACCACAAAGTGAAAAACTCATAACAAAGTTTTTGAAAAAAAATATTTACAACAAAATTTTTTTTACAAAAACCAAAACTTCCAAAAATATTTTTTTCAAAAAATTTTTTTTTCCAAAACATTTTTTACAAAAAAATTTTTTTTTTTCAAAATAAGTTTTTACAAAAGTAAAAAAAAAGAAAATCACAACGTTAAAAAAATGAAAAATTTTTGTTAAAAAAATGTAAAAAAATTACAAAAAAATGTTGCAAAAATTTCAAAAAAAGTTATGAAAAAAGCTTCAAAAATTTCGTTGGTTTTAACCCTCTCACTGACAAGCCCGTCTATAGACGTTCCCTAAGCTCCAGGTTTCACTGCAATGCAAGCAATAATTAAAATGATATAACTCAGTTGATTTATTGGATTTTTAATACATTGTGCAATGATTAACACACTCAAGGATAACATTCATATTCGTAAATAAGATTTTTCTATAATTTTGAAAGAATCCTATTTTTTTAGCAATTAAAACAAAATGCTGAGAAAACAACATTACAATTTTGCCCTTTTGCAAGACTGTCTGAGGGTTAATGCAGTATTCAATGGCGAAACCACTGCATTTGCTATTAAAAACAACAAAATTTTTGAGACTTTTTCATAACTTTTTTTGAAATTTTTGCAACATTTTTTTGTAATTTTTTTACATTTTTTTAACAAAAATTTTTCATTTTTTTAACGTTGTGATTTTCTTTTTTTTTACTTTTGTAAAAACTTATTTTGAAAAAAAAAATTTTTTGTAAAAAATGTTTTTGAAAAAAAAAATTTTTGAAAAAAATATTTTTGGAAGTTTTGGTTTTTGTAAAAAAAATTTTGTTGTAAATATTTTTTTTCAAAAACTTTGTTATGAGTTTTTCACTTTGTGGTTTTTGTTTTTACATTTATGTTTTTTCTTTTCACTTTTACAATTTTTTCATATTGTAAATATTTTTTGTTAATATTTCTAGAAAACAATGAAAATATTTTGTAAACTTGCATATTTTTTCATACATCTGTTTATTTTTGTATGTTCTTATGCATTTTTTAAGTTGTGAGAGTGTTATTTCACTTAAAATGTTATGTATTTCATTAATGTAATAGGTATTAGAAAAATAAACACAACGATATATGCATATAAAAGAATATTTAATGTGAGCATTTAAAGAATACACTGCAAAATAACATCTATACATTCATACTGGTTAGAAGAATCACAAAATTACTTTTCAGCAGTGTGTATATCTTCCAAATTTTAAGTTTGAGATATTGTGGTAAGTGTTGTGAAAATATGATGGATAAATAACCTAAATATCTTCCTTTATTTCTAAATTCTTCAAACGTCTGACTAATTTTTGAATATCTTCGCTAAGTTTACATATATCTGATGATGCTTTATATGATGATGTGTGCATTTTTGATTCACGTCTCCTTGAAAACAGCATTTATGGTAATCTTTCCAAGTGTAAGGTTTTTCACCTGTATAGATTTCTGTATGTTCTGTTAAATTCCATTTACTTAAGAAGTGTTTGTAGCAAATAGAGCACATCTGTAGTAGAAATAAATGGACACAGTTAGGATTCTCTTCAATAATATAGGTAAAAAGCACTTGTTAAAGTGTAGGTAGTAAGACAAATCATTTTGTATTTACTCTAATTACGTTTCATATACGAATTCTAGTATTTCTCATATAAGTACTCACATATGTGTTATTCGTTAACGCTACATGTGCTAGGGATGAATCATTCGGGTCATTAATTTCTGAAGTTTGCTGCTGTTTTGGTTCATCTTGTTGAAACATCTGTATAATGAAAGAAATATATATTTAGAAAAGGTTTAATGTATAAATAATCGCTTATTTATTTATTTTTTATTAAATACATGTATATTGCAATGAATTTCGTGTGCATTTAATATAAATTAAATTTTCTTCATTTATTCATATGATAGTAATTTCTCTGAGGGGTACATATCTGATAATTTTTAGAAAAGTGTGAAACACAAATTATTCTATGATAATAAGCATTGTGGTAAAATTCACATAGCTTGGTTTCGGAAATAGGTTATTTGAAATATGAAATGTTAAAATTAAAGATTGTATTTGTACATGCTATGTATAGTCAAAAACTATAAATATATTATTATTTAAAAAACTCGATGTACGATAATTCAGATGCAAGATGAAAACATTAAGATGAAGTGCAAGATGAAACATATAATTTGATTAATACTATGGAAGTGCTAACTCAAGTTAAACCATGTATACTATATATCATTAAAACTATAAAGATAGTATTTATATTTTAAGCAACTTGATGCACGATAATTCAGAAGTGCGAGATGAAACATCTGATGAATTGATTAAAAATATGAGTAGATTAGTTTAAATACATTAGATGATTATAGCAGTAAGAAATTTCGTGTAGGAGCAATGCGTACATGATGAAAATCGAATGGAATCAATTGACTTCAACTCCTGATCCAAGTTAGTATTTATTTCATGTGTGTAATGTGGAAATATAAAAGGTGAAGAATCAAGTTTGATGTAAATAAATATTGTGGTATTGGTTTAAAAACTAAAAAAGTATTGAATTTTACTGAATTAGAAAGCATAAAATTTGATTAAATAATGTTTTATGTAAAATATTAAGTTTAAATGTGATAAAATTATGAAAATCAGTTTGTAAACTCTCATTTTTATAAGTACTACTATGGAAATATTCTTTTAATATAGAATTTCTGCTTATTGATGAGACTAAAAAATTATTTTTTGTTAATTTTGAATATTTATTGAGTGTATGTAATACTAGGATTAAAATCTTACAAATTCGGTGTTAAATTTTTCAAGAAATTGTGGTTTGTAATCCAGAAAAAGGTGTGATTTTAATAAATTTGTAAATATGTTCATTATTTTTTTTAGTTATTTCTCTAACTTGTCATTCATTTGTTAATTTTTGTAATTTTTGTAGAAAAAATGATTTGAATTTTCGGTAATCTGTACTATTTTTTTGTCCAACAGTTGATTTTATTGATTATTAGTATTCTTATTCGGCAGTAATTTCACGTATGAAGTTATTAAATATTAAATATCTATTAATTTTCTTTACTGTTTCATATGATAGTAATATTTCTGAGGAACAGGTGTGATAACTACTAGACTTTGATTGACTTGATTTTCTGATAAACGTTTGAAAAGAGTTGTAAGTATGTAATGATGCAATATCTATATACTATCGAGAGTCGAGATTGAAGTAGATAAGTATTGGAGTAATAGTCAATTCTTTGTTGAATTTCAAGAAATTGTGTGAGAACATGGTTTTTTACATTAAGTTTATGTAATTTCAGTTACAGTTTTTCGACTATCAACCTAAAAATGGATAATTATCATAGTTAAAAGTTATGATGAAAAGATGTAAGCAATATTAATGTTAAAAAGTTCGTCTAATGTTTGCTCTTATGTTGTGAAAATTTCGAATAGTTTGGTTTGAAATATGAAATGTTTGTAAAAATTAAACTTTGTATTCGTGTATGTTTTGCATTATTAAATTGTAAAGATAATATTCATATTTGGAAAATGTTGTTGGGTGTTTTAATAATTTTTTGATAAGTAGATAAAAACAGATGTTAAAATTCTGTGCTATTAAAATATATAGGATCAAGAATAAAGTTTGATGAAAATAAGTATTGTAAAAATTCAGAAATTTTGAAGTGTAAGATGAATCATGTCCTAATTTGATTAATTATATGGGTAGAGTAGTTTTAATATGTCAAGTGTCTAAAGCAGCAAGAAACGATTTTTTAGGTTTTCTAGAATAATAATAATAATAATAATAAAAGTATACTTTTGTTGTAAGATTTCGAATGCAGTCAAGACGTGAAAAATATAAGTATGAACCCTTTGTAAAGACATTCAAACTTATTAAAAAGTTTAAGTTTAGTAATATACTGTAACAATATATGTAAGCAAATGTATTTCAAAGTTGAAAATTTGTGTAAAAAATTGTCTTTTCTTGAAAATTGATATTTATTTTTGTTTAATTAATGATACTTATTACATTTTTGTTGTTAAAAATTAAAATATACGTTTAATTCTTCTGTTAAAATTGATATATCCGTGTTGGAGGTGAGAAAAAATAGTGTAAAACTAATAAAATTTGTTTAAATTCGTCTTTTTATTCTTAAAATTAATATTTTCTATTGTTTAGAATACGTAATAATAACTTTTGAGGAATGTATAACCGGAAAATGTTAAAAAATCTTAGAAAATTGGTGTTAAAAGTATTAAATACAGTTTCTTCAATGATATCTTTTTGATATGTAAAGTGATTGTAGCATTTAAAAATGTACTTCTGAGGAATGTATAATCGGAAAATGTTAGAAAATCTTAGAAGATTGGTGTTAAAAATATTAAATACAGTTGCTTCAATGATTTCAAAAGCAAACTCTGTTAAAAAATTCTGTATGATTTCAAGTGAAAATAATCTGAACCTGAATACATGGTATTTAAAATACAAAATTCACGATTATGAACAAATGTTGAAAACATGGGTAACATTAAATATACAGCTAATATTTAATTATAGATTATAAAATTCTTAAATTGTATCCATATTTATTAAATATAGTATTGAATACAGTGAATAAATGAAATATGTGAATAAGTATTGATATTTCTATGTTGCTTTTGAAAATACTAGTGTAAAATTATTCAAATTCGTCTTTTCTTTAAAATTGATATTTATTTTTGTTAAATTAATGATACTTGTTAAGTTTTTGTTGTTAAAATTAAAATATACCTTTAATTCTTCTGTTGGAAATCTATATTTCCAAGTTGTTGTTCAAAAAACTATTGTAAAACTAATTAAATTCGCTTAAATTCACCTTTTCCCCTTAAAAAATAATATTTTTATTATTTTGTTTAATTAATTATACTGATTATGTCTTCCAAAATTCAAATTTTGGGATACTGCGGTAACTGTTATGAAATTGGAGTGTATAAAATGTCTCTTTTTTCTCCCAGACTTCTAAATATACAAGATAGAGAGGTCATTGCATTGTCCATTTCCCTACCTAAGGTAAAAAATTGAGGGAGATGGGGGAGAAAAGGTATGGTGAGGGACTTCGGAGGAATAAGTTTTGGTTTCAATATGACGTCACAAGAAGCAGGTGTTGTTTTCATGTCTGTGTGTGCGTTGAATATTTACTGAAATGTGTTCGTTTATGCATTAAAATTCTACTTAGTTAGTATATAAAAGTATGATGAAATTTCCATTTAGAGTAAAAGTTAACCAAATTCGTTTAATTCGTCTTTTTTCGTTAAAAAATCATTAGTTTCCTTTGTTAATTGTTCAATTATTGAAATTCTTTGAGGTAACGACTGTTCAAAAATTAAAAAATATGTTTAAATTTCTATTTTAAGTTGTGTATTCTGATTTTATATATATATAAAAAAATAAATAAATAAATATGAAGAAATCAGTTAAAAATTTAATATTTTCCGTTGTTTTGCTTAATTATTAATGTTCGTGAAGGAAATGGTTGTCCAAAACTCGAATGCATGCTTAAATTTCTTTCTATCAAATTGATATTCTGAAGTTTGAGTTGAAAAAATCGTAAGAAATCAGTCTTTTTCTATAAAACTTGATATTTTCCATTGTTTTTTACTTAATTAACGATACTCATTAAGATTATAGCTGTTGAAAAACTAGAATGCATGTTTAACTTTCAACTTGTAAGTCGATACACTGATGTTGCAGTTGATAAAAATCGTAAGAAATCAGTCTTTTTCTATAAAAATCGATATTTTCCATTGTTTTTTACTTAATTATGAATGCTCATTAAGGTTAGAGCTGTTGAAAAACTGAAATGTATGTTTAAGTTTTCTCTTTTAAGTTGATAAAAATCGTAAGAGATCAGTCTTTTTCCATAAAACTTGATATTTTCCATTGTTTTTTTACTTAATTAACGATACTCATTAAGGCTATAGCTGTTGAAAAACTAGGATACATGTTTAACTTTCAACTTTTAAGTCGTTACATTGATCATATAGTTGATAAAAATCGTAAGAAATCAGTCTTTTTCTATAAAACTGGATATTTTCTATTGTTTTTACTTAGTTAATACTACTCATTAAGATGTCTATGAAGCAAAATTCAAATATATGTTTAACTTTCTTGAGTTAAATTGATAATCTCATCTTGTAGTTGAAGAAATCTAAATAAAATGGTTAAAAACTGAGATTATTCCAGTGTTTCGCTTAATTAATAATACTCATTAAAATTATGGTTGTTCAAAATTCAAATATAAATTTAATCTTCATCATATAGTATGATTCCGAGTTGAGATGTGATTGATAATATTTTTAATTAGGGAAGGTTGATCACCTCTCATGTTATAATAGAATGTTCCTTTTTTCCACTAGGGGGCGTTCGTGGATGGGGGATGCATAGTAGGGGGCAGGAGGGTGGCGGTGGCACGGTGGGCGCAGGAGGCACCGCAGGAGGGACAGCCGCAGGGACAGCCGGAGGCACCACAGGCGGGACGGCCCCGCCGCCCCGCCTGCGGCTGTCCCCGTACTCTTATTTTCCTCCTACTGTGGCAGCACGTCTTGTCTGTGCTTAGTGAGGAAAAACGACGTACTTTTGAAAGCCGCTGTACATTTCACACTTTTTTAAAGATTTTTAATTTATGTTGTGCATTATACCAGTATAGTAGAACCTCGATAATCCGGATCGGTTTTTTCACCTTTTCTTTCAAGTTTGAGAAGCGTTTGGCTAATTTCCATAACATTAAGTTGTTGCATCGTCGTATTCTGACTAATAAAAAAATTTCGCCATTCGCTTCTCGAAGTTGAAAAAAAAAATGAAAAAAAAAAACGATCCGGATTATCGGGGTTCTACTGTATTTATAAAAACAATTAATGCATACCTAATTTTGAAAGAGCATGGTCTTCATAATCAGACCCAACAAAGCATGCTAACATTCGGAAAGTAGGAACAAGAGTAAAAATACTAGTACGTCTTATTTGCCGTTAAGAAAGGCATTCTTCGAAAGTTGGTGGGCATTACAGTTTTTATGAAGATTTTATCTTGTATTGTGCATCCCTCCAGTAATTACACAAGCTATTATGTTGTAACTATATAAAAAAACTAAGTAGTTTGCTATCTTGTAACTAACACAACCATTTTTATCTCTTGAGGGGCGGTGTCATACATTTTATTTCACTTACGATTAATGAATTATTACAATAGGAAAATGTCATTAAATTTTACTTTTCTATCTTTGTTGAGAAAAGTAGTAAAATTACTTTTCCTTATTTGGAAATAAAATTTTTGAAAGCTTACGGTGTGAATTTGACGCTACAGAAACGCAATTACTTGCCCCAAAAAGGATTAATTCGCCGAAGAATCTGAATAAGTCATGCTCCAAATCTGCTTGAAAGCGTGTGCATTATTTGAAATACAGATTCGCCAAAGATAGTTATTTATTAATATTATGATATTTTAAATTAATCGCCATCTTGTTTGCCCTAGTCACTGCCACCCATTCATTTAACCGCTGTAACTCGTGATATACATTTGCCATAAATTAGTTACGTTGGGCGTGTTAAGATATGGAAATTTTACCTACTTCATCTTCGAAATGTGTAATAAGAATTTATTTTCTACAAAGAAATCTATTTCTTGCTTTCTAAGCTTAAAAGTATAGTACTATAAGCCTTCATTAATTAAACAATGTATTTCATTTTAAATATTTATAAAATGTTATTGCTAAGGTATACTTATTGGGATATTCTGTCGAAATTTATTTTTATTCTTTCGAAACGTATGATATTAATCATTAGTAAGATTGAAGAAAATTAATTGAATTAAATTATTTTTTAGTTAATATATTTATTAATTCTTAATATCATAACCTATACAATAATAAAATTTTTTAAAAAGGTTAAAATTTACTCGGATTACTGTCAGATATACAGGGTGAGTCATAAATATCGAAACAATAGACTATCTCTTTAAATATTGCCTCTAGACCCATACTTCCAGCTGCAAAAATTCATTAAAAAAAGGTGAAATTTCTGATAAAATAAGCTGCAACTCCATGGGGGGGGGGGGGTCGATATGAAAAAATACGAAAATTAAGTTTTTATACGGCCCTCGTAGGGCAAAATTCCCAATTAAGAAATTATTCCTTATCCATTCCTAAATTGAATAGAACAATTTCATCTAAATATCTAAAAATCTGACAAAGATATTAAAATCCGAAATTCTAAAAAATTCGTGACTTACACCATTTTACCATACCTGTAAATGAACAGTTTTTGGCTAATTTTCAAAGCAAGGGAGGGATCGCCCGTAAATCATCTATTATTAAATGTCGATTTAAGACAGTGCCTCTTATTTTGGACATATCAAAGGAGAGTATTGAATTAAATCTAAACTTGTTTTCAAAATATATTGGTAGTCTGCACTGGAGGTCTGCATGGAACGAAATATCTAGGTCAGGTCCCAAACCAACCCATAGGGGAAAAAGTTCGGCCAGGCCTGAAAAAAGTTAAAATCATAACCCGGACCGGTCTGCAAAATAGTTTAAATTATAGTCCGGTTCAGCCGCAAATTTCTACATAGTTTTTTACTTCGGTGTGGGAAAAAAATTGTTTCGTATGGAGGAGTTCTGACCAAAAATTTCTTTTATAGCTTTTCGTTTTTTATATTTATATTTTTTATTATTAAAGAAGCGCCAAAGGCTGTAAGATATTTATTTTATCAATGAATCTCTATTATCAATGTAGAAAAAGTGGTAAGTTGCTTTGTTGTTGTCTAGGGGTTCAAAGAATTGACCCAGGCGATTCCCTTAAAGAAGAATCTTGACTACTTTAATGGATAAACTTTCTTGGCTATTTACATAAGTGTATATACATTGCAGCCTAAATATCTTACATGTTGGTGTAATATGACATATAAAAAGAGGTTGTCTGCCTATCGAAACTTGCTAAAGTCCCATGTAGCTGCGGAGACAGTCCGTCTGCCTATTCCTTTAGCTGGCCCGTCTGGCCCTATTAACTTCCGAGATATTCGGGCGGTTTTGTAGACCGTCTATATGCAGGCGAATCAAGTTAGCATCTGTCTCTCTTCTCCTAAAAAATTACCAAGCTCATCACAATTTTCGTTGTTCGCGAGTCTAAGCTCGTCATCCCGAGCCTCGTAGGTGCTTATTCAGCAGTGCAGAGTTCAACTCTTGTTGCTGGGTGCCTTTGGTGGATAGATCCCACATCAATGAATCTCTAAATGTAAATGTTTCACTTATATATCGTTAATCTATATCCCATGCGTTGGACACTTTGAAAAATATTATGCAGTAAAATCTTTTAAGACAAAATCACATAGGAAAGAAAAATACGTTAGATAGATGCCCTTCCTTGGAGGTGTAATTGGAGTTTATTTTTTTCTCAGGTAATATTGCATTTATTTTGCATGGATCAGCATATTTTCCGTTTAAGACAGAATTCCTTTTTAGGTAGGTTTTTTTCACTGGTTTTATTATATTTAATTTTTTAGCCTTTGAATATACTATTCTTAAAATAAAATTTTAAGTTTTTTGTAAAATAAAGATTTTAAAATCTATGTGTTTTTCGTAAAAATTTGAATTGAGCAAAATTTTATTTATTTTATGCACGTATTAAGTCATAGCCAGAGGTAGTGATTTTAACCTTTCGCCGGGCGCGCAAATTTTCATCACATGAGCGTGCGCTTGTTGTAAATTGTACAACAGACAAAAAACAATCAATTATTGCTGCTTTATTTTAATTTTTAAAATAATTTTACTTACAAATATGATATAAGTTATCTCTGATCACAATTGATGAAGGTATTCCGCAATAAACTTATTTTGTTATAGCATACTAAAGCAGAAGTTTAGATGCATAAAAAACTACTTCCTACTACAATCACAAAGAATAAAAATTAAGAATGGGTTACTATACAATAATTAGTATTTTCGGACTTACAGAATTAGTTCTATATTGCATCTATATTAGTCGCTTCCCATATCAAGCATAAGATTTGCTTTTTTGAAGACTGTTTACAGATAAACCATTTCATGCACTGTTAACAGATTAAAATAGCAGGTGCAGCTAACTGCTCAATCAGAAATACAAATAACTTTCAGGAACAGGGTAAAGGGATCCAACAAACGAATACAAACGGTTATTAACACCCAGTACTGCTTGAACTTTGTTTTAAAGAAAAAATAATGTGAATGTTGTACTTTTTACAACGGCGCGCCCGACGGAAGGTTAATACTGGTTTTGTCAAAACTGGGATTGAAAATTTCGCCCAGAGTACTCATAGGAAGAAGGAAACAGTCCCTTCCTTTATGAAAAATACGTTAGGCCTGGCCTGGCGAATCTTCAGAAAAAAGTAATGTCTCTATCCTGGCTCGGCCTGGGCCCAGAATACAGATTTTTTGACATAATCTCCAGGACGATAAAAAGCCTGACGTTGTCAAATCAGAATTTAAAGAAAGAGACTTAATCTGCATCTTAGAAAAAGCATTCTTTTAAACAACTGACGGACATTTAAACAGTAAACTTCGTTTTTCTGCATAATGAATTTTCCCCCCACTATTTCTTGTGTTTAAATTATAAAATGTTAAGAATTTTTAAAGAAAAAAAGAACTTGAAACATGTCATTATTTATTTTTTTACATGGCATATTTGAAAAAATATTTACTTTTAAAAATAGGATTTTTTCAATTTCCATTTTTTTAAAGTTACGCTATTTTTTCAATAAATATTTTCAATAGTTTTAAAATTAATATTTAAAAACAAAAACTCTGGAACAAAACTAAAATCAAATTTTCATCTTTAATTAAATGGAAAGAAACTGAAATCCGATAAATAATGTTACGAGTTATAACGATTTTTAATTATCCCATTTAAACCAGTACTAACCACATGAAACTTTTATAAATTGTATGAGAAATTTTAGGATATGATTTTCTTAGCAAATTATATGGCTAACCATCACAAAAAAAAGAAAAAAAAATCAAAATTCTAACTCAAAAAACAGACTTTTTACGCGTTTCCTAGAACTGTTAAAGAATCATTGTTTTTTGAATTGCGTACATTTCAATTTGTGTCTGATCCCTTAAAACCTGATGAAATTTTTAAACGGCTGTAACTTTGCGAGTTTTGAAGATATGAAGATGCAACTTTTTGTGTCTTATTCAGGACTGAATAAGAAAATTTTTGTCCTACGGGGGCCGTATAAAAATTTAATTTTTGTATTTTTTCAACTAGACACCCCCCACGGTGTCGCAATTTATCTTATCAAAAATTTCACCTTTTTTATGAATTTTTCAATCGGAAGTATGGGTCTAAGGGCGATATTTAATGAGATAGACTATTGTTTCGATATTTATGACTCGGCCTGTATGTTTTGACAACTCTTTTCATATGAGCCATTTCATCACTTTACCCATCAAGCTTTACCAATACAATGTATTCATTATGTTAAGTTTCATCAGGGTAAGGCTATCAGCCAAACTACTTACTACTATATTTTTAGAAAAAAAAAATAGATAGGAAAACGATCTTGCAATCGTTTTGAAAGTCGAAAAAAAATTTGACTGATTTTCAGTGCGCGTCTGTCTCTAAATGCTCTATTTCCCGAACAAATTGAGACGGAAACTTGAAATTTACGGTGTACTTAGTATGTAAGAATGGGAAGAAGCCTATTTAATATATGTTATCTCGTTTATCCGGAACTATTTCCTCCCCCCCCCCTCCAAAATAATCGTTGTGATGAAAAATATATAAACATTTTCGACTTTTTTTTCTTTTTGTTTTAAGGAGCAATGTAAATTACAATAAATTAACAAAATTTTGCATATTAAACAAAGTCGATCAGATAATTAGTTGCCAAGATATTTGTAATCATATTTTCCACACTTTTCCATCTTTCATGACCCTGTATTTCATTCAAATTTCAATTCAAAGATATATTTTAATTGAACATGAAACGTTTAATCTGACGCAGTAAATTTTTAGTTAATATGATTATTATTTTTGAGTTATGAGGATGTTTCTTTTCCGCAATTCGCTGCTACTTCAATAGTTTGGTGTTTTATATAATTTGTCGAAATTGTTTCATTAGCAGTTCTTTAACAGAGCATTAATACGCGTTAAAAATATTTAAATATACGTTTAAAATTTATTATGGAATTGAGATGCATTTTACAGTTTACACATGTTTTATTTTAATGTTTTATAATATGCATATACATGGTGGGTAAACAATACAGTGGCTCCAAACGACTTGTTTGTAATTGCAGTTAAAACTTTTTGTATATACATTTGAATTCATATTTTCCCTAACGCTTCCTTTAAATACTATCAAACATTTTTTTTTTTTTCACAGAATCCACCTTTTATATCACGAAATCATTCAGACAAAATATAACCGCAAAAGAGAACTTATTAGCATTCTACGCCAAACTTCTAAAAACGCCTTTAATTCCCAAAGAATCTTAACTTTTCGTCTGTTCTGAGTTCAGTTCCATTGCCATGCGCCTCATTAGGAATACTGATTGGTGAGAGACCGATATTTGGTAAATATCAACATATTCTAAATTAATCATCGTCTTGTTTTCCCTGGTCACCACCCATTCATTTAACCTCAGCAATTCATGATATTCATTTATCATAATTTAGTTACGTTGGGTGTGTTTTAGATATGAAAATATTTTCCACTCTATCTTCGAATTCTGCAACGAGAATTTATTTTCCTGAAAGAAATAGACTTCGTGCTACAAAAAACCATGAAAGTAAAAATTTATAGGTATTCATTTGATGAATAATTGTGTTTTTAATATGTTATACTGTTTAAATGTTTAAACTGAAATAATTAATTATTAAAGGATTTTGACTCATAATCTGATATTAATAAAAAATATTATGATTATTTACTTACTGATCATACGTAGTATAGGGTATATAAGTAGTATAAAAATCTTGCAATAATTTTGAAATTCGAAAAAAAAATTGACTGATTTTCATATTTAAGACGTAAAGAGAGGACGTGGAGATTCCGTAAAACATATACTTAGAAAAAAAATATTTGCCGTCCTTATGTCTGTCTGTAAAGGCTCTATTACCCAAACAAGTGTAGATCGAAACTTATAATTGGGTGGGTGCTTAGTATGTAATAATTAGAAGAAACCTATTTAATATATGTAATCTCATTTATCCGGAACTATTTTTTTCGGACTCTCAAAATATTCGTTCTAATGAAAAAAATATAAAAATTTTCGATTATTTTTTAAGTTTAAGGAATGGATGTAAATTACAATAAAATAACAAAAATTTTGCGTAATAAACAAAATCGGTCAAAAAATTAGTTGCCGAGATATTTGTAATCCTATTTTACACACTTTTTCATTTTTCATGACCTGTATTTCATTCAAATTTCAATTCAAAGATATATTTTAATTGGGCGTTTTAATTAGATCAATAAACTGTTAGTTAATATCGTTATTATTTTTCGAGTTATGAGGATGTTTCTTTTGCACATTTCGGTACTACTTGAGTAGTTTGGCATTTTATATTATCTACCGAAATTGGTTCATCAGCAATTCTTTAATAGAGTATTAATACGTGTTATAGTTAAACATACGTTTACAATTTATTTTGAAATTGAGATGCATGTTAATATGATTATTATTTTTCGAATTATAAGGATATTTCTTTTACAGAATTCGGTACTACTTGAGTAGCTTGGTGTTTTATATAATTTGTCGAAATTAGTTCATCAGCAATTCTTTAATAGAGCATTACTACGTGTTAAAAATATTTAAATGTATCTTTAAAATTTATTTTGGAATTGAGATGCATTTTATAGTTTACACGCGTTTTATTTTCATATTTTATAATATCCATATCCATGGAGGGTAAATATTACAGTGGCCCCCAACGTCTAGTTTGTAACTGCAGTTAAAAAAATTTCTATATATTTTTGAATTCATATTTTCCCAAACGCTGCCTAAATGTCATACATTTTATTACAGAAGCTACCAGATATTTCACGAAATCACTCAGACAAAAGATAGCCGTAAAAGAGAACTGATTAGCATTCTACGTCGAACTCCTAAAAACGCCTTTAATTCCCAAAGAATCTTAACTTTTCGCCTGTTCCGAGTCTGTTCCATTGCGTGCGCGCCTTATTAGGAATACTGATTGGGGAGAGACCGTTATTTAGTAAATACCAACATATTTTAAATTAATCATCGTCTTGTTTTCCCTGGTCATCACCCATTCATTTAACTTCAGTAATTTATGATAATCATTTATCATAAATTAGTTAAGTTGGGTGTGTTTTAGATATGAAAATATTTACCACTCCATCTCGAATTCTGCAATAAGAATTTATTTTCTTGAAAGAAATAGATTTCGTGCTACAAAAGCGTAAAAGTAAAGTTTTATAGGTATTTATTTGTATTTATAGGTATTGTAATATATTTTATTTGTACATGCAGTTAAAACTTTTTGTATACATTTTTGAATTCATATTTTCCCTAACGCTTCCTAATTGTCATGCATTTTATTATAGAAGCCACCTCTTATTTCACGAAATCACTCAGACAAAAGATAATCATAAAAAAGAACTGATTAGCATTCTACGTCGAACTCCTAAAAACGCCTTTAATTCCCAAAGAATCTTAACTTTTCGCCTGTTCCGAGTCTGTTCCATTGCGTGCGCGCCTTATTAGGAATACTGATTGGGGAGAGACCGTTATTTAGTAAATACCAACATATTTTAAATTAATCATCATCTTGTTTTCCCTGGTCATCACCCATTCATTTAACTTCAGTAATTTATGATAATCATTTATCATAAATTAGTTAAGTTGGGTATGTTTTAGATATGAAAATATTTACCACTCCATCTCGAATTCTGCAATAAGAATTTATTTTCTTGAAAGAAATAGATTTCGTGCTACAAAAGCGTAAAAGTAAAGTTTTATAGGTATTTATTTGTATTTATAGGTGTTATATTTTATTTGTACATCCAGTTAAAACTTTTTGTATACATTTTTTAATTCATATTTTCCCTAACGCTTCCTAAATGTCATACATTTTATTATAGAAGCCACCTCTTACTTCACGAAATCACTCAGACAGAAGATAACCGTAAAAGAAAATTGATTATTATTCTACACATAACTCCTAAAAGCTAGTTCGATGAGTTACTGTTTTTTAATATATTATACTGTTTAAGTATTTAAACTGAAATAATTAATTATTGAAGTATTTTGCCTCATAATCTGATATTAATAAAATAAATTATTATTATTATTATTGTAGTCTATAAAAGAAATTGAGTATTTATATGTAAAGGTATTATTTTATATGATATTTTGTAGCAGTATCAAAGGTAGAGAGATGTTTATTCTTTTTTTCAATTCACGAATGTGGTAAAATATCGTATATATTATTTGAAGTTGCAGTTAAAAAGTTTTGTATATACATTTGAATTCTTATTTTCGCTAACGCTTCTTAAATGTCATACATTTTTTTGCAGAAGCCTCCTCTTTTTTCACGAAATCCCTCAGACTAAAGATAATTATAAAAGAGAACTGATTAGCACCCTACTTTTAACTCCTGAAAACGCATTTTTTTCCCCAAAGAATCTTAACTTTTCGTCTTTCGAGATATTTGTAATCCTATTTTCCACCCTTTTCCATTTTTCATGACCCTGTATTTCATTCAAATTTCAATTCAAAGATATATTTTAATTGGATATGAGACGCTTAATCCGACGCAGTAGAGTTTTAGTTAAATTATTATTATTTTTCATGTTCTGAGGATGTTTCTTTTACGAAATTCGGTACTACTTGAGTAGTTTGGCGTTTTATATAATTTTTCGAAACTGGTTCATCAGAAATTCTTTAATAGAGCAACGTGTTAAAAATATTTAAATATACGTTTAAAATTTATTTTGGAATTGAGATGCATTTTATAGTTTACACGTGTTTTATTTTCATATTTTATGATATGCGTATTCATGGTGGGTAAATATTACAGTGGCTCCTGACGGCTAGTTTGTAATTGCGGTTAAAACATTTTGTATATACTTTTGAATTCATATTTTCCCTAACGCTTCCTATATGCCATATATTTATTACAGGAGCTATCTCTTATTTCACAAAATCACTCTGACAAAAGATAATCATAAAAGAGAACTGATTAGCATTCTGCGTCGAACTCCCAAAAACGCCTTTAATTCCCAAAGAATCTCAACTTTTCGCCTGTTCCGAGTCTGTTCCATTGCGTGCGCGCCTTATTAGGATTACTGATTGGGGAGAGATCGTTATTTAGTAAATACCAACATATTTTAAATTTATCATCATCTTGTTTTCCCTTTTCACCACCCATTCATTTGACCTCAGTAATTTATGATATTCATTTATCATAAATTAGTTACGTTGGGTGTGTTTTAGATATGAAAATATTTTCCACTCCATCCTCGAACTCTGCAATAAGAATTTATTTTCCTGAAAGAAATAGTTTTCTTGCTTCAAAAGAATAAAAGTATAGATTTATAGGTATTTATTTGATGAATATTTGTTTTTGTTTTTTTTTAATATGTGATAATGTTTGAGTGTTTAAATTGACATAATTAATTATTGAAGTATTTTGTCTCATAATATAATATTAATAAAAAATTTTATATTTTATTTCTACTTACCGATCTTGCGTAATATATGGTATGCAAGTACACTGTCAAAAATAAATCTGTGAATTCACGGTGAAACTACTGTCAGCAAAGTAAGCGAACTTTTACCGTTCGGTTAGTAGATTTTCCGTTTTGAGAAACAAAAGAAAGAAAAACTCCGTTTGAAGAAGCAGTAACTTTCTGTTACAAGGTTTGATTTTTAATGATAATAATTTAATATAATTTTTAAAAATTAATGAATTGATTAATCGTCAAAGAATTCGAAATTTCCGAGTGATTTTAAGCTACTGTATTCTTTTACTTAATTATTCTTTTACTTTTACTTATTTATTTTATTATTATTGTATAATTTACCTCAAGCCGTCCTGAGGATCGAACTCGAGACCTTAGCGGAACAAATCCTTACTAACTGAGCCAAAGCTGCTGATGCCGTCTTCTACAAAGTATGTCTTTTATGAGTTAGTGAGAGAATCTGTTGTGCTTTTTGAAGATTTCCTTTCAATCGTATTAGTTAGACTGTAAACGGTTTACTTTATTTTATTTCAGACTGGTGCATAATACTTATTATTTTTGAAAATCATTTTAATTTTTTAACTGGATTCAATTTTAAAAAATTCACTATTTTTTTTTTTTTTTTTTTTTTTTTTTTTTGAATGAATGAATGAATGAATGAATGAAAAAAAATTATTCATTTTTCATAAAAAAAAAATATATATATTATACACAGCTTTTTAAAATTGTCGTACACTATTTTTTTTTTTTTTTTTTTTTTTTTTTTTGCTAATTAGTTAAAAGATTTTTTAAATAAGAAATAAGAGAAAAATAAACAGAAAAAATGTAATTTAAAAGGGATTTTTTATGTTTTCATTATTTCTTGGCGTCAGTGGAATTCGAGCCCACAATCTGCGATCGCAGGCGATTAGCGTTGTGATGTCTTGACCACTTGGCCGCGGAGACCCCCACCTAATCGAGTTTCTCCGTTTTTCGTTTCTATTTCCACCCGTTTCGTTATTTTCAGGAAATAACGTGGAGTTTCCTGATTTTTAACGGAAAATGACTTTTTCTTGTGAAAAGGGACTTTTTTGTGAAATTCAGGAAAAAAATGTTCGTGAATTTCAGAATTTTTTTAACAGTGTAGTATATAAGTCTTGCAATCGTATTGAAAATCGAAGAAAAAATTGACGGATTTACACATTTGAAACACTGGAGATTCCGAAAAACATAAACTTAGAAAAAAAAAAATGCCGTCCGTCAGTCTTCTGTCCGTGTGTGTGACTCTATCTGTAAACGCTCTATTTCCCGAACAAATTAAGATAGAGTCTTGAAATTTGGTGTGTACTTAGTATATAATAATGGGAAGAAGCCTATTTAATATATGTAACCTCGTTTATGTGGAATTATTTTTTTCGAACTATCGAAATATTCGTCCTGATGAAAAATATGTAAAAATTTTCGTTTTTTTTATTATTTTAAGGTGAGGGTGTAAATTAAAATAAAATAACGAAAATTTTGCATAATAAACAAAGTCGATCAGATAATTAGTTGCCGAGATATTTGTAGTGCTATTTTCCACACTTTTCCATTTTTCATGAATTTGTATTTCATTCAAATTTCAATCCATAGATATATTTTAATTGGATATAAGACGCTTAGTCCGACGCAGTAAACTGTTAGTTAATATGATTATTACTTTTTGAGTTATGAGGATACTTCTTTTACGCGATTCGGTACTACTTGAGTTGTTTGGCGTTTTATATAATTTGTCGAAATTGGCTCATCAGCAATTCTGTAATAGAGCATTAATACGTGTTAAAAATAATTAAATATACATTTAAAATTTATTTTGGAATTGATATGCATTTTATAAATTACACGCGCTTTAATTTTCATATTTTATGATATGCGTATTCATGGTGAGTAAATATTACAGTGGCTCCTGACGGCTAGTTTGTAATTGCGGTTAAAACTTTTTGTATATACTTTTGAATTCATATTTTCCCTAACACTTCCTATATGTCATAAATTTTATTACAGGAGCTACCTCCTATTTCACAGAATCACTCTGACAAAAGATAATCATAAAAGAGAACTTATTAGCATTTTGCGTCTAACTTCTAAAAACGCCTTTACTTCACAAAGAATCTTAACTTTTCGCCTGTTCCGAGTCTGTTCCATTGCGTGCGCGCCTTATTAGGAATGCTGAGTGATAAGAGACCGTTATTTGGTAAATACCAACATATTTTAAATTAATCATCATCTTGTTTTCCCTGGTCACCACCCATTCATTTAACTTCAGTAATTTATGATATTCATTTATCATAAATTAGTTAAGTTGGGTGTGTTTTAGATATGAAAATATTTTCCACTTAATCTTCAAATTCTGCACTAAGAATTTATTTTCTTGAAAGAAATAGATTTCGTGCTACAAAAGTTTAAAAGTAAAGATTTATAGGTATTCATTTGACGAGTTACTGTTTTTTAATATATTATACTGTTTAAGTGTTTAAACTGAAATAATTAATTATTGAAGTATTTTGCCTCATAATCTGATATTAATAACATAAATTATTATTATTGTTATTGTAGTCTATAAAAGAAATTGAGATTTTATATGTAAAGGTATTATTTTATATGATGTTTTGTAGCAGTATCAAAGGTAGAGAGATGTTTATTCTTTTTTCAATACACGAATGTGGGAAAATATCGTATATTTTATTTGAAGTTGCAGTTTAAAAGATTTGTATATACATTTGAATTTATATTTTCGCTAACAGTTCTTAAATGTCATACTTTTTTTTACAGAAGCCTCCTCTTTTTTCACGAAATCACTCAGACTAAAAATAATTATAAAAGAGAACTGATTAGCGCCCTACTTTTACCATTCCTACTTTTGTTCCATTATGTGCACCTTATTAGGAATGCTGAGTGGTAAGAGACCGTTATTTGGTAAATACCAACATATTTTAAATTAATCATCATCTCGTTTTCTCTGGGCACCACCCACTGAATTAACCTCAGCAATTCATGATATTCATTTATCATAATTTAGTTAAGTTGGGTGTATTTTAGATATGAAAATATTTTCCACTCCGTCTTTGAACTCTGCAATAAGAATTTATTTTCCTGAAAGAAATAGATTTCTTTCTGCAAATGTTTGGATCTTGTGGATTTTGTGCTACGAAAGCGCAAAAGTAAAGATTTATAGGTATTCATTTTATGAATAACTGTTTTTATGTTATATGGATTAAGGGTTTAAACTGAAATAATTAATTACTGAAGTATTTTGTCTCATAGTCTTATATTAATAAAAAAAATATTGTTATTATTATTATTTTTATTATTATTATTGTAAATATGTAATAGATAAAAGAAATTGAGTATTTATCTGTAAAAATATTATTTTATATGATGTTTTACAGCAATATCAAAAGTAGAGAAGCGTTTATTCTTGTTTCAATACCCGAATGTGAAAACATATCACCTATTTTATTTGTACATGCAGTTAAAACATTTTGTATACATTTTTGAATTTATATTTTCCCTAACGCTTCCTAATTGTCATACATTTTATTATAGAAGCCACCTCTTATTTCACGAAATCACTCAGACAAAAGATAACCGTAAAAGAGAACTGATTAGCATTTTACATGTAACTCCTAAAAGCGCCTTTAATTCACAAAGAATCTTAACATTTCGTCTGTTCTGAGTTCCGTTCCATTGCGTAAATGAAATTTGCGCTTTATTAGGAATGCTCATTGGTGAGAGACCGTTATTTAGTAAATACCAACGTATTTTATATTAATCATCATCTTGTTTTTCCTCGTCACCACCCATTCATTTAATCTCAGTAATTTATGACATTCATTTATCATAAATTAGTTACGTTGGGTGTGTTTTAGATATGAAAATATTTTCCACTCCATCCTCGAACTCTGCAATAAGAATTTATTTTCCTGAAAGAAATAGATTTCGTGCTACAAAAGCGTAAAAGTAAAGATTTATAGGTATTTATTCGTCCAATAATTGTTTTTTAATATGTTATTCTGTTTAAGGATTTAAACTGAAATAATTAATTATTCAAGTAATCTCATAATCTGGTATTAATCTTTTCAGTTTTTAGAAAAAATACTTCTATGTCAATAGCATCAACACTACAAGGCTCGCAGACTCCTTATATTTTGTAAGGACTCTGGCACCACTATTAATGATAAGAAAATTTATATTTAATTTTTAAGAAACAAAATTCTCAGCCACCGCCTTTATTCTAAAATTTCGCTACATTTTTCTGCAGTGAAATACTTTGAAAAAAACTGTAAAAATTTAGTGGTAAAATCGTCTGAACCCTGACACTAGCTATCCAAATAGATTAATTAGTCTTTAACGAATATTTCATTGTCTGAATCATAATAAAAGCTGTTCTTTTGCGTAGTATTCAATTAATATTTATATGGTAATAAGCTGAGGAAGAGTTTTTGGAGATGTTTAGAAAATATTGTATTCAATTTATATTACAACTTTCTACTTTCTAATGATTTTTGCGCTTTATTACACATGATCCTTCCAGGATAGTAAATTTTATTTTAAGTAAAATATATGTTTAAAATAAAGGAATCGCAAACGGCGCCAAGAGAATGAAGCAAATAATAATAATTATCATTATTACTAAATGCTTAAATATAAATAAAGTCACATATTTAAATGCATATTCATGTACTAACATAGCTATATTTAAATAGTAGCTAAAGTATTTTTTAAAACAAAATAATACGCCATTAAAAGACAGGTACAATTAATAGTACACCAGACCTGGAAGGGTTTTTTTTTTAATTATTATTATTATTATTGTAGATGTGTAATCAATAAAAGAAATTGTTTATTATATTTTAAAATTATGAAGTTAATGGTTATAATAATATACTAACTTATTATTGTATGATTTATGTAAAATATTTTCTGTAATAAAAGCTGTGGGATACACAAATGTAATTAATAAAGGCAATTAGACACTTTTTATTACATACAGTCGAGTCGCCATACATCGAAACTCCATATATCGAATTTCTCTATATAACGAATTTTTAGTAGGGGCAGTTCCCTTTTCTCATGATTACATTAAAAACAGTCTCTATATAGCGAAATATCAGTCTCCATACAACGAATTTTTCCATAAAATGATCTTTATTTATTCAGTTCAAAAAAAGCTTTGAAAACACGTGGTATCAATTTTCCATCACTTATTCCTGATTTATTGCTCGCATTCATTTTCAAACATATTAGATTCTTACACATATAAGAGCGGGATCAATGGGGATAATTAAAGAAAAACAATTTGCAATTGCTCCAAAAAGACCGAATTTTCTGTACTAGAGGACTATGTGGATTCTGAGGACGAAGAAAACGTAACTTGAGCAAACTTAAACTAGTCGTTGGGGGCCACCGTAATACTTACCCATCATGGATAGGCACATGAAAATAAAACATGTGAAAACTATTTATACAATGCATTGCAATTCCAAAACAAAATTTAAATATTGTTAATATGCATAGTAATGCTCTATTAATGAATTGCTGATGTACCAATTTCGGCAAATTATATAAAACGCCAAACTACTCAAGTAATACCAAACTGCATAAAAGAAACATCCTTATAACTCCAAAAATAATAATAATATAAACTAACAGTTTACTGCGTTGGATTAAGCGTCTCATTTTCAATTAAAATATACCTCTGAATTGAAATTTGAATGAAATACAGGGTCATGAAAAATCGAAGAATGTGGAAAACAGGATTACAAATATCTCAGCAACTAATAATCCGATCGACTTCGTTCTATATGCAAAATGTGTGTTATTTTATTGCCTTTTACGTCCATTCCTTAGAACAAAAAAATTCGAAAATTTTTATATACCTTTCATCAGAACGAATTTTTCGGGAGTCCGAAAAAAATAGTTCCGGATAATCGAGGTTACTGATATTAAATAGGCTTCGTTCCACTCTTACATACTAACTACATACAAAATTTCAAGTCTCTATCTCAATTTGTTCGGGAGATAGAGCGTTTACAGACAGACTGACAGACGGACGGCCAAAAATTTTTTCTAAAAATATTTTTTTCGGAATCTCCACTATCTAAAACGTGAAAATCCGTCAAAATTTTTTTTTCGATTTTCAAAACGATTGCAAGACTTACCCTATACTACGTATAATGGGTAAGTAAAAAGAAATAGAAATTAATTAAGGAACACGAGATGGCGAAGAAAATGTTGCTCACTCTGATTTTTTGGAAATGGGGACAATCTCATTATTGCAGTAACTTACTGATAGTGGTATTTTAAGCAGAGTTATGAGCATGGTGAGGTTGAGATGTTATGGTGAGTTTGACCATGAGCATGAGAACGAAAATCTGCAGCAACAGAAAAAACTTTCACGCAGTGAAATGATGAGTTCTTTTGATCTTATTTGGAGAGGACTTCAAATAGTTGAAAATGCTACCTCTACAATTTTTTATTTCTCGCTAAAATTTGAACATTTTTACGAAAGTTTAACAATTTTGAAATCAAAACAAAATTACAGATTTCTTCGCTTAAAATTAGTGCAAGTCTTTTTTATGTGATTTTCATTAAGCTTTCAAATAAATGTCGGTCCTCTTTCTTGAAACTGTTTAAATAAATAATAAATGGAATATTAGGTTAACATTTAGAGTAAAACATTTCAAATTCTTAATTAAACACATTAAAAATAATATTTGTTCAAAATTTATACATTAAATAGGAATGTAAACGTCATTCTCTATTCAACAAATTTCTCTATATAACGAATTCTTTACAGGAACAATGGATTTCGTTATATAGAGACTCGACTGTATTTCAAAATACATAATAATATATGAAATTAATGGTTATAATAATATACTAACTTATTATTGTATGATTTACATAAAAATATTTTCTGTAATAAAACATATGGGATAAAGCAAATGTAATTAAGAAATGTAGTGAGAAATTATTTATTGTATTTAAAAATTATAAGATTAATGTTTATAATAATGTACTAATTTATTATTGTATGATTTATATAAAAATATTTTCTGTAATAAAACATATGCGATTTACGAAATGTAATTAAGAAATGAAATAAGAAATTGTTTATTTAAGAATTATAAAATTATTTTTTTTGATAATGTTCTATCTTATAAATGTAGGTTTCACCATAAAAAAATATATTCTGCAATAAAATATATGCGACTGTAACCGTGTGTGTTTCGTGCTTTCAAAACTTGCAGCTGTAGATTTATAGGTATTCGTTAAATAAATATGTTCCGCTTTAAATACTGTTAATCTAATTGAAGCAATTATTTTTTGATTTATTTTATCTAGTTATCTTGTTATCGATCAAATATAAAAGGTATCCAAAAAAAAAAATCATGCAGAAGTTTAAATACTTTAAATCATATTTAGATTCCTGAATTAATTTTTTTTTTCTTCTGTTGCAGGTGTGTAAACTCCTGCATCACGTAGCCAGTGCAGAATCAGTCCAAGTCCTGTCGAAGAACACAGAAGCTTGTCTGCAAGTTTACGGACCACAGGTAATGGTGTAAATGCCATCAATTACAGGGACAATCAAAAGTATTTCGTTACATTATGGCCAATGGGGAAAAAATTTCAAATGCATTTTAATCGTTTGAAATTTAAAATATGTAATTGTTACATAATTTTGTCGAGTCATTTCAAATTTTATGAAAATTGGATGCATAGATCAATTACAGGGACAATCAAAAGTATTCCGTTACATTACGATCAATGGGGAAAAAGTTTCAAATGCATTTTAATTGTGTTACACTCATTTGCACATAATAAAATTGGTATGAATCTATGAAGTACATATTATAATATACATTTTGCACAAACTGTGATGCAAAGAACATTTGTTATTGATTTACAAGGGCACACAAAAGTATTCCATTACATAATGGTATAGGAAGAACATTGTTTAGTGCGCGTTTTAATTATATTAAACTGTTTCACATTTTATAAATGTGAAATACGTTTCTGAGGTGTAATAAGAGTTACTATTCCTGTATATTTACTGGAAAACAAAAAATATTTCGATCACTACACTGTATCCGAAGTACTGTCTATTATAACAGCAAAATCTGAATATTTTAAAAACTTCGTTATCGTACGAACGCACCTCATTTGCTACGCGTGCAATTTCCAACTTGTTTTAAATGTACAGCGTGTGCACAAATTATCTTTACAACTTCAATTCTAAAATAACTAAACAATGGATCAAGATATCTCAGTTCTGTTACATTTAGTCTCAGTTCATTCACAAGAGGATTGCTGAAAGTTTTGTTTACGTTATTTCACAGTTACGCTGAGTAAGTGTTGAATAGAAAGTGTCACATATCAAACATCTTTGAAATTACACATCAAACGTGACAAATGAGATGCGTTCGTACTATAATTAATTTCATAAATATTCAGAGTTTGATGCTTTAGCTGTTAAACTCTTATGCAAAAATGCAGGAATACAAAATTTGATATAATTGTATATCTTCAATTCAGTAATACGAAAATAATAGAACTTCATCTTAAATAGGACATAATCAACTCTGTAAATGAATAATAAACATTTTTTGCTCCAGATATTGCACAGAATGTATATTTTAATACACTTCAGTAAATGCGTATCAATTTTATCCTGTTTTAAAGGCTTTAATACCATTAAAATGAAAGTGAAACTTTTTTCCCGTCGACTATAATGTAACGGAATACTTTTGATTGTTCCTGCTATCAAACTATCTATTTGATTTTCATACAATTTTAAATGACTCGACAAAATTAAGCATCAATTATACATTATAAATTTCAAATGATTCGTTTGAGTAGTTTTTGCTCTGTTATTTGCGGACAGACAGACATTGACGGACTGAACGTCGACTATAGGTGCTATGTATTTATTTAAATACGAATGCACCTAAAAATGACTATTCCTTAAGAGAAGGCGCAATGTGTTTCATGCTCATAGAAACAAGATCAAATGCAAAGATCTAACAACAATTCAGGACTAAATATGGAAAGAAACCATCCTCAAGACCGTATTTAGTCTATATTTAGCCCTGATATGTCGTATATCTGATCTTGTTTCTATGAACTATAAAACACACTTTGCCTTCATCCGTGGAGTGTTTACTATT
Organism: Maratus speculifer; assembly: GCA_964019185.1. Classification (NCBI taxonomy): domain Eukaryota; kingdom Metazoa; phylum Arthropoda; class Arachnida; order Araneae; family Salticidae; genus Maratus; species Maratus speculifer. The sequence continues at coordinate 206,731,772 of OZ025294.1, forward strand.
TCATGGAAATGTGACGTCACCTCTTCATCACTTAATTAGTGGACTTGAAAAATAAAGCAAACAAAATTTTTAGCGATCCATTATTAACCATTTCGGGGACAGTAAAAAATCTTTTCATCATAAAATGATGAAATCATTGTGACACCAGAATTTACAAAGAGATATTAAACGAAGGAGTATTGAAAGGGATATTAAATGAAACCCTCTGTGCGGTCTGCGATCACACTTACCCACTTGTTTAATTTGTTTTCGAAATGACTCTGGGATGAGTTGAATCATGTCAACAAAATATAACTATTTTTCCGTTTTTAAAACCTTCATTACATCTTTTAAGCAACTAGAAGTAATATAAAAATATAATAATGAAAATGCAACAATATGTACTATTATTTAGTGTGCAATGTTATCACATCACGAAAAGGTCTGGTAAAAACACGCTACCCAAACAACCGATGATATCGTATGAACTGGTAATCGTTATCCATAATGTGGAGCGTCAAGTGCATATTACTGAATGCATATAATGGAAACTTCCACCACTTTTATTTAATATTATCACATTTCAAACGAAGTTGAAAATGTATGTTAAAAGTTTTATTATAATATACTTCAGTTTTATTAAATTTATTACCTTCAATCCCAAGTTTTATTAGGGTAGACCATCCTGTATTTTTGTTTAAATATGTGGTTTGTGACCATGGTAATTTTTCCTCATCTTAATGTGCTATCATGCCTCTGATTTTGTTGGTCGAATTCAGCAACACCCAATATTTATTTACGATAACAAAACACAACAATCGCACCACACTAGTAGAATACTATAATAATCTGATTTACTAGATAAACAGAAACTTTTAGGAAAATAAGAAAACGTACTTTACCAACATTGAATTATTGAATTATAATATTTATAATATTCAACAATCTTGAAAATATTCTGGTATAAAATTAACTAAATATTCTAATTCTCCAATAATCTCAAGCCTAGCTTTTTAAAATTTTACTCACCATGCTTAATATTATTCTTTATTGTATTCCTAGTAGACCTTTCAATTTCGCACTAAAGAAAAAGAATGCGAACTCTGCATACTAAAATACGCAACAACTATTATTTTGAAATAAAATTTTGTTTATTTCAAAATTACAAGTTTTTTGTTAAAAAGAACAATTTTGAAATTTTTATTCTTTCACAACAAAATTTTGAATATTTTTCTTTCAAAAAGTATTATGAATGATTCATTAAAGTTTTAACGAACCTTATAATTACGCTGCACGTTACCGCAAAACTCAGACTTACTGCTTTTATTGATTCTTGAATTAATATGCAAGCGCCTCGCGGATTAAATTTACACAGTGAAGAATTTCATTTGTCGTTATCTTAAAGTATTATACTGTAATGCTAATTAAAAATTCTAATTCTTTAGAAGAATCTGGTATTTAAAGTTTTATGTCACTAAACTGCTACGTATATTCTTCATTTTATTCCTAGCGGAGCATTCAAATTAAAGCTAAAGTAAAAAGAACAGTAACGGCTCGCTGAAATACCTAGCAAATAACAATCAGAATTAACTCTTTATTTGCTTCAAATTTATTACAGGTATAGAGCATTAAAACTAAAAGTATCGTATCAATCGACTAGTTTGTAATTCTTATTGTAATTTAATCAGATTTTAAAAGTAAATATAGTTTTAGTTAATTACTAAGAATGATGTTGAATGATGTTTCACTGTAAAATAACATTTGTTCTACTGAAGATTTTCATATCATTTATTTAACTTGCTGATAAGAAGTTTTATTTCTTAATTTTATTCTGTTTGATTTACTTCTTCCGTTAGTAAGCCTCACAGGTTGTTTTATAAAAACTTCTGTTAATTTAGCGAAGGTATTGACTTTTATTTCATTACTAGAAGATAGCCCGTCAAAATGACGTGTTTCCATTTTTAACAGGATGATAAAACATTACAACAACTTTGGTCAATCATAGCCACTTTAGGCTTAAACCATTTTGAAAAATACAAAAATTGAACATGAGAGAATAATGTAAAAAAAAAAAAAAAAAAAAAAAAATCAATAGATATCTGCATTTAAAACTATAACAAAATTATCTGGTGGATGGGGAGGGATTGTAATGAACAAATGGTAAATGCATAAATTTTAAAAGAATAATGTAAGGTAAAATATCAATTATAAAAGAATACATTGTGAAACTGCAGCCAAAAATATTTTAAAATACTGAGAGAAAATAATAAAAATATCCAAAATGTATAAAAAATTTTCCCATTTTGGCCATTTCCAGACGAATATGAGAGGGTAGCCAAATTATTAATTGAATGGGTAAAATAATGGCATAGAATATGCAGCTAATGAATTTCACTCACAAAATTACAGTAATTATTTCACAAAGCATGCAAATTAACATGCATTAATAATGCAAAACATGCACTAATAATGCTATTTTAAAACATTTGTGAATTAACTATTTTATACCATTAGCTAATACTTAAAAGATAATATTTTATAAGATCGAAAACAAATGTCAACAATAAAGAGTAAACAATCGTGATTCGTCATGTGACAATGAAGTCATTCACGGCTGTAAAAAATAAATAAATAAATAAAATAAATAAATAAATAAATAAATAAAACACAAATATAAAAGTTCTAAGAATATTGTATTTAAAACGCACCTTCGCTTCTCTTAAATAAAAAGTTTTAATTAAACACTGTTAAAAATTTGACTGTTTTGCTGCATCGTCATTACACAGCTTTTATAGAAAATGATTACTTTACCGTATTACACTGTTAAAAATTTGACCCATTTGTTGCAGCGTCACTCCACAGCTTTTATAGAATATCTCTTTTATGACCAATGAGAATGCTCCATATCACAATAAAGTAACCGCTTTATATAAAAGCAGTGGAGTGATGCTGCAGCAAATGGGTCAAATTTTTAACAGTTGCTTTAGCATCACTCCAACGTTTTTATAGAAAACGGTTACTTTGTGTGTATTACTTATAGTGTATTCTAAAAAAGCCGGGCAGTGGTGATACAGCAAAAGGGTCAAATTTTTAACAGTGTACTGCTAAAAATTTGACCCATTCAGCTCTGGCAGTGTCACTTCACGGCTTTTATAGAATGTCTTTTTTATGACCAATGAGAATGCTCCATAACACAGCAAAGTAATCGTTTTCTATCAAAGCGGCGGAGTGATGCTGCAGCAAATGAGTCAAATTTTTAACAGTGTGAATATTGTGTTTGAAATAGGGAAAAAATTTCAAAGCACAGTAAAATGTAGTGACGTCATTTACAGCTCAAACTGTAAATCTGACAAATGAGAACGCTCCATTACGACTCTGGAACATTTGCATTGGACAAAAAGTTGATAGCCTTTAAAATCGGAGATAACTTTGCACAATGGAATTTGTCATTGGTCACAATAAGTGTTTTTTCTCGTGGATGGGTTGACCCCGGAATCGTTATACACGGAGGGATTTTATATATGTAATATTCAATTGACCGATTTTAGAAACGTTTTTTATTTTCAACTGAATCTTTTTTTTTCTAAAGATTATATTAGTAAATTGCACTTTTTTTTCGTTACCTCAAGAAATTATTTACATTTTCTTCATTTTTTTATTCTTTTATTTAATATCATCATTCTTTTATATTCTCTGTTAGTAAACCTCTATTTGGTGAGAGTAAAGCAATATTAAAAATATTAGATTAATTATAAACACGATTATTCAATCGGTAAATTAATTATGACAGATGTGAATTTTTCAAGTGGGTGAAAAAAATCCGGGCCAGGATTCGAACCAGGTATGTGTTGGCTAAAGCCGCTAATGCTCTTCCAATTGAGTCATCCCGGACGAATGCTGGTCGTCTAATTCACCCATATGACCTCAACGATCGCAGAATCTCGTCTGATATTTTGGATCAGCTCAACAGAATAAATCGAAGGTCAACATTTGGAACTGCAGAAAACGCTGCATACGACACACTGCCTAACTTACGACACATTGTACCAAATAGTATCTGAGCCCAACATATGACCTTGAAGTTTATCTTAAAAGCCCATATATTAAATTACTACCAAATTTATGACAGACTGTACCAAATGTCTGAGCCCAATACATGACCTTGAAGTTTATCCTAACCCCTTGAGGGACAAGCAATAATGTCTCTGTATTATTCAATTCTCACCGTAAAAATCGAAAAGAATTTTTTTTAAATAAGGAAAAGCAATATCTGAACAATTTGCTACCAAAGTTAAAAATATAAAATTTCATTAAAAGTTTATGTTACGAATCTCGTTTAAATCAGGTGGGGTAAAATGTATTCCACCGTCCCTCAAGGGGATAAAAGCCCATACATTGCCCATGCAGAGTCCATACATGTCCCAGTTCAGCATATGACCTTGAAGTTTATTTTAAAAGCCCATCTATTTAATTACTATCACTGTCGCAATGAACTCAGAGTAATTTAAACAATGAATCTCGGAATATAATCTAAACTTCGATGAGTTATGATCAGTTTTCACTGTTAGTACTCTTTATACATCTAATTGATATTATAGAAAAGGTTGAAATTATTAATAATAACATTGATAAAGAGTATAAAGATTACAATGTCCGTAACATTTTTCAGGGCGCATCAAATCTTGTTTTGAAGGAGAATTATTTAAAATTTAATTATCAGGTTTACAAGCAGAACAAATGTGTGTCTATGGAATCACCTACATCAAACTCTGCCCTGGAATGGAAAATTAAGCTATTAAAAATTCTGATCTAGAGATTTTCAAGATTTTTTTTTTTTTTTTTTTTTTTTTTTTTTTTTAAATATGGATAAAAAAATATGAACAAAGTTTTTGTGATAATAAGGTTCATGATATCTCCTTCCACAGATTATTGGATAAGCTCCTTCACTATGACCGGAATATAAAGTTTACTTTAGAAGTAAAGAAAGATAATACTTTGGCTTTTTCTACGTTCAAGCTATGGAATTTGACAAAAAGTTTCAGAGAACTCTGACAATAATATAATTTCTAAACACCTATTACTTACAAAATTCCAGACATAACAAAATTTCAGCTAAAACAGCCTTGTTACAGTGCTTTATAACTATTTTCATTAGGTGAACTTTCGAATGTCGAAATAAACAAAATTATTAAAATAGCTAGGAAATCAAGATACTTTAATAAAATATTAATGAGAAATTGGATTGATAAAGCAATTTGTAGATATAATACAATACAGTCTATCATAAAACGATTTAAAATTTACAAATTCAATTTCTTTTATGGATGGTGTTTCGCTCAAAATAAAGGAGTTTGTGAAGCCTGTATTGAATTTACCCATTATTCCAAATGTTTGTTTTCTAAATAATCAGGATGTCGTAAGAATAAATTGTTTGGAAACATCTGGATTTTACTGAATAAATTTTATTTATACCAATAGAAATGAAGGTTATTACATAAATAATACTTAAGAATAAATTGTTTGGAAACATCTGGATTTTACTGAATAAATTTTGTTTATACCAATAGAAATGAAGGTTATTACATAAACAATACTAAACGAAAAATATATGGCAGGATAAAAGAACATAAACGATAGGTAAAATTAAATGAATCAAGCTATATAATAGAAAATGATTTCAGCAATATTGAAAAGGTTGAAAATTTTAATAATGTAAATTATGCTACCAAGAGAAACCATTCAAATTTTCAGTGTAATTTCAAATATTTGCAACTATATGTGACTTTCAGTTATTGATTGTACCTGTTGAGCTCCAAGAAATGGCCCATGAATTTTCGTGAAAAAATACAGCATAACTGATGATGCCCCACTTAAGATGATGAAAATATTTTTATGCATTTTTATCAAGGTAATGAACGTTTTTTAATATTGTCTTCCATTTATGAAGTGGCTTTTAATTTAATCACGCTCTTAAATTGTTTAGTGAATGGTTTTAATGTCAGAATGATTATATGTACTATCAAGTGTGTATGAATATTTAACTGTTTGTACTCGAGAGGTGACTCCACTCAATGTATTTTGACAACTCAGAGGTGACTGGCAAGTAAAGGCGCCAATGTCCTTAGCAGTAGAATTTAGATTCATGTAGATCATTTGATTCGTCTTATTAAGCTTAATAATTTGATATCTTGCATATATGCTATTGAATTTTGACAATAACAGAAAATGTGATAAGGCTGTGTTTAGAAAGCCAATAGGCTGCTTATCATTCAACAAGACTGTAAAGTCGGTGGGGAAAATGGCCGACTCCGACTCTGACTACTGAAAATTTAAGGGCTTTCACTCAGATTCCGTTACCGACTGCGGGCTGGCTAATATACTGGTATTGTTGTTGGTTAAAATTATGAGGTAATGCAAGAAAAATAAAGCAAAATTTCTTTCTTTTTTTTTTTTTTTTTTTTTTTTATTATTATTATTATTATTATTAATTTAGTTTTTAGAGCTTTGAAAGAAAAAATGAAAAAAAAAAAACATATTTTTATTAATTTTTTTATTTTGCATCCCACAAACCCAAAAAATCCAGCTATCGAAGTATAAATACAAAAACAAAATAGAAATTTTATTATTTCGGATCCGTGGAATTACAAGGGGGAAATCTTTACAATTTTGATGATAATTCCTGTCCTTTGAAAGAAAAAAATGTAAAAAAATTCCTTTTTATTAATTTTTCCATTTTTCCTCCCACAAACCCAAAAAATCCAACTATCGAAATATAAAGGCGAAAACAAAACATAAATCTTACTATTTCGGATCCGTGGAATTAAAAGGAGGAAATCTTTACAATTTTGATGATAATTCCTGTCCTAAAGAACAGAAAATTTTCGATAGAAAGGGGGAAAAATAAAATAAAGATGAAAATTTTTTTGGTTCGGGAATAAATCGGGATCTATAAGAGTTTTTAATTAAAAATGGTTTCCATCTACTATGTACGTCGGGCTGCATATTAAAAATCTGCCCGATGAAATCCAAAAATAACAATAATAATTCCTTTTATGGATTTAAAATATTTTAAATCTTTTTATTTATTAATTTTTTTAGGATAACCACTATTTAGTGCATCATAAATTAGCTTTTTAATATTTATATTAATACGATGAGAAGAACATAAACATTTTATTCTATATAAATTATTAAGAATTATATTACGATATACAGAATTATGTAGACAGGATTTAAAATTAGTAAATGTATATGTAAATAAGTTCATCTAAATATTCTGCTGCCAAAAATGTCAAACCAATTTATATTTTAATTCATAAACATCTTCTGATGAATTTATTCTTTACGTTTAAAAGCGGCTATTATTATCTTCCAATAACTATTACAGTGTATTTTTTATGTAATTCACAAACATATATTTCACAACATTTAAATATTTTATAGGCATAGCATATTTGATGTTTATTCCAAGATTTATTTCTTCAGCTAGAAACGATAAACCCTTGAAAATATACATTGAAACTCTCTGAATAAAGCATAGATTCTGTTCAACTTCTCACAAAAATACAAATATCGATTGCTTGTTTTATTCTGAAAGGGAAGATTGAGTTACCTTTCCCCAAATAAAAAAGCTAACCTGCATTTTTTGTTGATTTTCAAATTGATTTAGTTTTCTGTCGTTTGTGTTCTTTTGAGATTTATAATTTGTTTACATAAACATGCTGCTGCCATCTCAAATTGAAATTTTCTTTCAAACTTTCTCTTGAAACTTCTAGTACAAACGGGTTTTACGACTTTAAAAAAATACAATATACATGTAATTATACATTTAAATTGCATTTTTAACACAATCAAACTGATTGGTATAGTTATCATACGAATTAAATATTTCCTACTGAGCAAAAAATTGCCCAGGCCGGGAATCGAAGGGTTATCTGAGCGAAAAGTGCTCACCAGTTGTCGTGCCCAGTTAGCTTAAATGATAAAGCATTGGCCTTGTAAGTCAGTTATTTGGTTTAAATTCCTGGGCAATTTTTCGCTTAATAGGAAATATTTAATTCGTATAATTACGCATTTACATTACAATGTATCTTCAATACGTATAATAGTAATTGACACGGATATTTAAAAACTACATTGACAAAGAATTTGTAGAGGATTAGTAATGTAATCTTTAATCATATTATGTATGGCATTTATCATAGATTCAAATCAAGCGTGTATTTTATAAGCTTGCCTCTTTTTAGTTTATGTATGTTATTCTAATTTCGCGTAGCTTTTCCTCTCTGTTTTTGCAACCCACTATTTAAACGCGACCTCATTTAAAGCACATTTCTCTCTCTAGACTTAAGGGTGTATTCGAAAAAACTCTTTTCCACCTTCAACAGCTCGAAATTTTCCGATACAATTTCAGACACATTTTTAAAAGTAGAAACATAAAACTTGCTGAGGGGATTCTTGAAGGGACGTATGAGGTGCCTTGTGATGTCTTTTTACGCTCAATTGATTAGAATTTGAGCTATAAACAATTACCTTATCAGTATGACCTTTTTTTTCGTTCAAAAATCTCCCACTTGGGAAAAATCGGTTCAAAATGCCGTTTTTGATTGATTTTTTTTTTTTTTTCAATATTTTCTGCATTTTTCAAAGAATCGACAATCACGGCACCTTGTGTACTTTCCAAATAAGAGATTTTGAAAGTTTGGTGTATTTTAGTGCAAAAATGAATTCAAAAATAAATCGGAAAATAAGCAGTTTGAATCGAAATACACCCTTAAGGCCTCTGTCCCTCTGAGCTTGATCTTCAATCTGGTTATATTGGAAAATTAGTTCAAGCTATGACCGCCAGGAAGGGAGGTGCCTTCGGAAGAATTTTGTATCCAATCAGGGTAAAAATAATTTTCTTGGCTGTCAAATTACAGTGATTAATTACGACGAAGGCGTATTTTTTCAATACCTCCTGGTTACTAAACTATCAATGCTAGGTGTCTGCTTTTTTCCCTTCTCATGTACAAAAGAATCATTAGCAACTGGATTATAAACAGATGTTAACCAGATAGCATTGAGTTGCACATACAAAAGGAGGTTTTACTTGCGGTCACTTGCACGAAATTCGAAATACACCCGGAAGAAGTAATATAGTCAGGAGGGAAAAAACAGCTTTCAGTGTCAGATATAACAAAAATCTCTTTATTTTTATCCTAAGTTATTGTTCTCTAATTAAGTAATTTATAAAAACAACGAGAGAGAGTTTTCTATAAGGTCAGGAAATACCTAATTAGTATTTATTTAACGGGGGATATGTTTAATTAAATTGCTTATAAATCCGTTCTTTCACCCATTCAAAATCGGCAGAGAGCGTTGTTTTGTAATTGTCATTTAATTTTCTTTAATATCCGAATATGCCTTTTCTTTTATCTTATCTGAATGAAAGACAAATATTTTTTTAATTTTATTAATACGTTTATAGTTTTAAAGAACAATTTACAAATTAGTTTCTATAAAATAAAGCTTCAAATTTCATTCAAAACATTCTAAGTAACACAGAAATTTCAGAAATATTAAAACAAAAGATAATTCACAATACAATGACTAATGTATATACATCCACTTATCCATATATTTTTTAGTAATTTGGTAATCTGCCTTCTATTTCTCTTCAAACTTCAACTGTTTTTAATAATATGATTGTAAAAATACTGGTTTCATTGGTTTATTTATTGGTATTGTCTGAATAACTTTGGATGTATTTATAAAAGTATTTATATATATATGTATATATACAGCGTTAGAATTCCTAAAAAAAAAGTCACTGGTCCCAAGGACCAGTAAGCATGAGAATTTACTGGTCCGGAGACATCAGCACTGGTCCGTTACATAAAACTCTATTAAATAATTTTAACACTTAGAGTGGTTTCCCCCCCCCCCCTCCACACACACACACTCTCTGGAAAATAAATCAATCTTACTTTGCATTTATCCAAAATTTTCAGCATAATAAAATGTAAAATATAATTTGCTAAAAAATAAATAAACAGTACGTAAAGGAAAACTATCAAATTATTTATTAGATATTTTATTTGCCATTACTTATTTCAACTGACTGTAGGGTTTAATGTAATTTTTTTTTTCGATTTTTCTCCAGATTCTAGAGTGGTGGAATTGTAGCTAGTGTCATTGATGCAGTTGGACTTGAAAAATCCTGGGTCCCCGGGACCCAGGACTTCTAAAATAATGGGTCCCTTTTCTACAAATGCGGGTCCCCACTAATAATAAGTCATATTTTTCGATGCAAAAATTGAACTTGTTCATTTGCACAAGAAAAAGAAAATGCAATAATTGTTTTAATAATAATAAATAATTAAAACCAATATTAATTTAAGAGAAATTTTCTGTACTTTTTAAAGAATAAATGTGCAAGATACAAATTTAATTATAAAAGAATGCTTATTTAAGTGTTGAAGTTAATAAGTATCACTATTGTTTGCATTTCTTTTAAAATGGGGCACAACAGGTTTATTGAAAAAGACTTTTTTGCTGAAAAAAGGGATATTTTTGTTGAGTAAATGGGTACTTTGCAATGAAATGGTGCTTCACACAGTCACATTCACTCAGAAAGATTTAGAGCAATAAAAAACCGATTGGGAAGCAGGAAAATCAGTTTTTGGAGCAGCAACAACAATTTTGAAGTTGGAAAATTAGGTTTTAAAACAGAAAAATTCTCTCCCGGCATTCATATATATTTTTTGTGCTTTTTTTTTTTTTTTTTTTTTTTTTTTTTTTTTTTTTTTTTAAAGTCGAAATTTCCGTTTTTTCGCATTATTTTGACGAAATCTTTTGTTTTTTCGGGATTTATTGACGAAATATACCGTTTTTCGCGATCTTTCGAAGAAATCTGCCGTTTTTTCGGGTTTTAGGATGAAATTAGCCATTTTTTCGCGAATCTTTTGACAATATTTACCGGAAATTAGTCGTTATTTAGCACTTTTTAAACAAAATTTGTCTTTTTTTCGCAATCTTTTGAAGAATTTTTTCGTTTTTCACGATTTTTTTTGACAAATTTTGCCGTTTTTTCGCGATTTTCGGACAAAATTTGTCGTTTTTTTGCACTTTTTTGAAGAGATCTGCCATTGTTTTGCAATATTTTTAAAAATCTGCCTTTTTTTCGTAATTTTTTGAAGAAATCTGCCATTTTTCCGCAATTTTTTGAAAAAATCTGCCGTTTTTCGCGATTTTTTTGGGCGGGCGAAATTTGCCGTTTTTTATCTTTAAAAGAAATCTGCCTTCTGTTTCGGGTTTTGGAATGAAATTAGCCATTTTTTCGATAATTGTTTGACAAAATTAGCCGAAAATTAGTCGTTATTTCATGATTTTTTAACGAAATTTGCCGTTTTTTCTCGATCTTTTAACGAAATTACGCGGCCCGTGGGACGCGTAAGAGCGATTTTTTTGCGTCCCATGGCCGATTTTTTGCGTAATTTACGCGCTATGGCGCGTTTGCGGCATCGCTGATAATAAAAAAAATCATGTGCGATCGGTTTTGGTTTTCTAAGGGCCTGAAAAAAGGCACTGGTCCTGCGGACCACTAAGTTTTTCAAATTAGTAGTCCGATTGAATTATCGGTGGTCTCGGACCAGCAAACCACTAAGGATTTCGAACGCTGATATATATATATATATATATATATATATTATTGCATTTTTAAAAAAATGTAAGGAGAGGAGGGGAAGCAGGGAAAGTATAACATAATATGAGCAGTGTTGATTTCAGTTTTCTTTTCAGTAGAATCTCTAAGTAAATAACGGTAAATCTCTAACAATTTATCACAATTTTTTTTGAAGACACCCAAGAAAATAAATAAATGTACAAGCAGAAATTAAAAACAAAAACAAATATTCCAAATAGTTCACAAAATGTTGACATTGAAGGATGTTAGTCAATGAGATTTCTTTCAGTCATTTTTCAGAAATGCATTTTGGTTCCTTTTTTTTCCCGTAATTTAAAAAATTAGTGACCCGAGGTATTCGGCTCACTCTAGGTGCATATACTTTAAATAAAAAAGGCAATTATTTAAATTATTAATGAGAAATGTTAATGATGATTATAATCACAAATAATCACAAAAAAAAGCAAATTTTGGTCAAAAAATTGAAAAAATAGATAGCAAATTTCATGAAAATACCCCCTGCCCCCCCCCCCAAAAAAAAAAAAAACCCGAAAATTTTGTAAATAGATGACAAAAAACAGCAAATGTCGCCAAAAGATCACAAAAAATCAAATTTCTTCAAAAGATTTTGATGGTCGATCATGTAAAAAAAAAGAAAAAAAAAGTATCAGAAGAAGGAAAAGTCCGAGAGGGGGTGGATATGAAAAGAATGTTTCTTCACGAGAAAGTTTCAAAATATACTTTTCGGAAAATATGAAAAAAAAAAATTATCTTAATTTTGCTTCAGTATAGTGCGCCTAGTAAATTTTTGATGCATGGATTTTTTAGTTTTCGGACTTATCCTATTAAAAAAAATTTCTTTTTTGTGATTTTTTTTTCTTTTTTTTACATTTTTATATATATAGAGGAGAAGAGGGCACCTTTGAACATTTTTTTTTCAGAAAATCAATATATTTCTTACTTGAATTATGTTTATTGAGTTTTAAATGATACATAATAAAAACAAGGCATTTCTTCATCATATGAACCATAAATTAAACATTTTTCAAAGAAATTGAATAAGTTGTGTGGATTTAAAAAGGTTGAAAGATTTTTGTTCAAACCTGCCCCACGTAGAGGTACATTTGAACAAGCATTGGGCACCTTTGAACAAATGAATAAATATGAAAATATTAGGTGTTTTAATAAAAAGTTGCATGTGTTACAGAAATTTAAAGTAATATGAATGAAATTAAATAATTACATTTTGTTGAAAATACTAATTTTTTTGTTATTTAACCAAACTTAAATCCACCAAAGTTGATGTAAAAACTCATTGTTGATAAAACACAGTGTCCCTCCAGTTTTTTTTTTTTTTTTTTTTTTTTTTTTTTTTTGGTAGTGAAAACTGTTTTACAACATCCTTGAAATACACCAACTTGATATCTGATGCTGCTGGAAAATTAAAATTTTTCATTCGCTATTTTTTTTAAGAGACCTGATATAAAATTCAGTTTTATCCGTTATGGAGACCAAAAATAATGGGGGAGATCAGAATTTACCAAAAACATGTTTTTTGATGAAACTCCAATAAATAACTAAACGTACTAGGAAAAAAGAAATTAAAAAGACAAGTATTATTCTAAACAATTCATGAAAAGTTAACATAGAATATTAATCAATGAGATTTCTTTCAACCGTTTTTCCAAAATGCATTTTGGCTCACAAAATTTTTTTACATAAAAATAATAGAAATAATTGTAACACTATGAACTTATTGAGTAAAATAAGATTTATATATGCATATATTTATATATAATTCTAAATTCATTATTAAAAAATGAATGTCTGTTCTTTTTTAAAGTGAATATTTCATAGTTAATTGTTTCACATATAGATATGCACTCTATTCCTTGAATTTCTATATACTTGCAATTTTAAAATATGATATATATATATATATATATATATATATATATATATATATATATATATATATATAACCATTAGTGGTATATATATCTATACATAATTAAACCTCTTAATAAACAATAAAACATGGAATTTATTCACTATTCGGTGGAGTCTGCTTTTCTGATATAAAAACATACAACTTCGCATGCGTGTGAATTGAAAGATGCGTTTACTACATAGAGATATCCTTTATTTGGGAATGTCCGTTATAAAGGCTTTATTGTAAAATATATAAATATATGTTATTTAAAATTAGTGCAAGTAAAAAAAAAAAAATCTTTATTAAACATAAAAATAATTAAATAAATAAATCACAATTTGCATATCAGATAAGTCTGATAATACCGTTTAGTTTGGGGATAAGCTTTAGAATATAAACACAACATGCAGGTTATATTTTGAAATTCAACCTCCTTGTTTTCTAATAAAGTTTGGGGGCGTACAGTAACGTATCGAAGGAGGGAGGGAGAAGAGAGAAAGGATGGGTACATCATTTTATATCCAGCTCGTAGATTTTGGAGCAATGTGACAATATTTTAATGTACTTCTGTTAATAATGCACACACACACATATACAAAAAAAAAAAAAAATCCCTGTCGGCTTGGCCTATAGGCAGAGGTAGTTTTCGAAGAGTGCTCCTTTCAACAATAAAAATTAAAATATGAATATAGATAAACTCTGCAACAACTTTAGTTGGTTGCTTTTGAAAAACTTTTAATTTCATTTTTCTGTAACAAATGGTTTTATCAGAATCATCTTAAGCGAAATTCGGCACAAATGCCTACTTTGACAGCATTTTTTGAAATATATTCTGACTTTATGAAAAAATTGACCAATAAGGCGCATTATATAGTTCCTAAATAAGAGAAACTGTCTGTTGAATGCATTTGAGAGTAAAATTGAATTTATAAATGAGTCATAATAAAGCAATTTTTAAATTGAATACATCATCAATTCTTCAATCTCGATGGAATCTGGAAATTTTGTTCAAATTGCCCACTTTCACAGCTTTTTTTTTTTTTTTAAATATATTCTGCTTTTATCAAAAACCTAGACAATAAGGCATATTATACAGTTCCTAAATAAGGGAATCTGTGAATAGAAAGCCTTTGAGAGCAAAAATGGTTTTAAAAAATGAATCAGAAAATAAGCAGTTTGTTATTTAAATGCTTCAATTTTTCAATCACGATAACTTCAGGAAACTCTGCTCATAATGCCATTTTTTCGGCATTTTTCGAGATAATATTCTGTTTTTAAAACAAAACTGACCAATACGCCACATTATATAGTTCCTAAAAAAGAGAACCTGCCAATTGGATGAATTTGAGAGCAAAATGAGTGAGAATATAAACAGTTTGGAATTGAGACTTTTTTCTGCAATTCCTATTATTGTTTAATTTATTTTTGATATAAGGAAACTTATTCCTATGAAAAACTTGTCAATATAAAAGTTGTAGATATAATTGAGATGATGTATGTTAAATTTAATCGGATTTGATATCTTAAGAATTGACGAAGTTATGTTTTTTTTTTCTTTTTTTTACCTCCTTTTTTGTTTTCGTTTTTTATTTTTTTCTGCAATAAGACTTGTTTCTATCAAAAACTTGTCAGTGCAAAAGTTTTAGATAATATTAAGAGCATTTATAAAAAAAATTACTTGGATTTGATATCTTCAGAATTGACAAAGTTATGAATTTTTAACTCCCGAAAACCCTATTTTTTGCCCCCCCCCCTTTCAGCCCATTTTCAATTTTATCAAAAATTTGCTATGCAGAAACTTTTGGCCTATTTTTTAGAAGTAATATAAACTTAAAACTGATTCGATATCTATTTTAATAAAGAAGTTATGGGTTTTTTTTCTGTTTTCACAAAAGCCCTTCCTATTTTTACCCCCTTGGTCCGATTTGGCCCATTAACGAAATCGGCCGAGATTTTATGCCCCTTGATTTTATGTATCAATTTTGAAAAGATCTGAGCAGAATTAAATAAGTTATCGTGTCCATAAAAAAGTGATATACACCGATGGATAGATAGATAGATAGATAGACAGATATATATACAGGGTGATTCAGCTCGTCGGTGACAAACTTTAAGGATCGATAGAGCACACCTAGACGAACATTTTTGAATAGGGAATGTAGGGTCCCTGACGCGATGGTAAGGCGCTAGGCGCTTTCGAAAATTTGGGTGCCGAAATTCGAAACGTCATAAAAACTAGGGAAATGGTTAGATTTTCTTGCTTGTTGCGTCGAAATGATTCTGTTTGTTTAGACTTTCTTCAGCACCAATTTGATAAGCGTATCTCTTAAAACATGGATAGGGGGCGCTGCAGACTTTGGAGAGCTAGACAACAACTTTAAGCCCGTTATTTTGATAATTTAACACATGCTCGCCAAAGTTTATACTCTAACTTAAAGTTTGAACCCAAAAGTAGAGCCCTGCAAAAAGCGTAAGAGCCGGAATAAAATGTCAAAGTACAGGGTGGTCGAAACTCGAAGGCTCCTAAGAGATAAACAAACAGATTTCTTGACTTATGGCATGCATTTTCATGATTCTGTTTGCTGGGGCTCTCTGAAACTTAGTTGAACGGTACAAAAAGAAACATCGATAGGGGGCGCTTTGGGCAAAAAACATAATTCGTTGACATTTCGGACGCTAACTGGAAACGGGGCGCTACGATCAGTTAGTAATAATGAAAACACATTTTCTACCTCTGCTCAACACTTCTGAATAAATTTAGACCAAAAACATCAATGATACTGGAAATTTATTTACAAAAAATAACACTACAGAAGATGCTCGAAATTTCGACCTTGGGCCATGATGCAGGCTTTGCACCTCCGTCGCATTGAGGAGTGTGTGTTTCCAACAATGCCAGGAGTATCTCTGATCTGCCCTGCAGCTGCCACAATGCGCGCCACAAGTTCTTCAGCACTGCTGACAGGTGTATGGTATACCTCGGCCTTCAGGTAACCCCAAAGGAAGAAATCCAAGCAGGTGAGGTCTGGTGATCGGGCAGGCCAGTGAACTGGACCCCCACGCCCGGTCCACCGCTGGCAATACCTTGCGTTTAGATGGAGACGCACGTCGTTCGTGTAATGGGCCGGAGCTCCATCGTGCTGGAACCACATCTGGCGACGCGAACCTTCGGGTACGTGCGCCTCCTCCAGAAGCTGCGGCAGCACTTGATCCAGGAAAATCAGGTAATTTCCACCTGTCAGCCGTTCAGGTAACAAATAAGGGCCAATGAGGCAATCCCCCAGAATGCCGGCCCACACATTTACTGAGAAACGCTCCTGGGCTGCTCGGCTTCTGGTTTCATGAGGATTTTCATCACACCACACATGACTGTTGTGGGCGTTCCACATTCCCTCCCGGCTGAAGGTGGACTCGTCCGTAAACAAGATGCTGTTTACAAAACGGGGATCCCTGGATCTCATCGCCAAGTACCATCTTGAGAATTCCACTCGAGGGCCAAAATTCTGCTCTCTGAGCAACTGCACCCGCTGGATGTGGTAGGGGTGCAGATTCCGGGAACGTAAGATGCGCCACGCAGTTGCTTGCGAAATGCCAACATGTCTGGCGATATCTCTCGTGCTAAGACCTGGGTTGTCCTCAACCAGGTTAAGCACAGCCTCTTCGTTGTCGGGGGTGCTCACTGATCGCTCCCGTTCAGGCCTGCCTCCGTCGAAAGATCCCGTTGTGGACAACCTCTGGTGTACTCGAGCGAAGAAGGCATGGCAGGGGATTTGCCTGTTGGGGTAACGCTCGGCGTACAACCGCTGAGCGCCTCGTCCATTACAACCAGCAGCGCCATACGCCAAATGCATGTCAGCCAATTCAGAGTTTGTGTACCGTTCCATCCTACTACCGATCTGCAGACAAGTAACCCGAAGCTTAAGTAGGTACCGCACGTTCAAAAGACGTGTCTGCGCATACAACTACGTCATCTCGCGTTGTCGTCTACGCATTACGTATCTTTTGCATATCGATATGGTACGATATCTTTTGCATAAATCAGCAAAAAGCACCTTATGTAAATTTTATTGCGCGCATTGTGCATGATTGAAACCAGCTATGTTTGTTAAAAAAAAAAAACAAACTGCAGTTTTAATAGCTTCTTATGATAAGTAAATTACTCTCTTGTTTTGTTTCTAACTGATCGTAGCGCCCCGTTTCCAGTTAGCGTCCGAAATGTCAACGAATTATGTTTTTTGCCCAAAGCGCCCCCTATCGATGTTTCTTTTTGTACCGTTCAACTGAGTTTCAGAGAGCCCCAGCAAACAGAATCATGAAAATGCATGCCATAAGTCAAGAAATCTGTTTGTTTATCTCTTAGGAGCCTTCGAGTTTCGACCACCCTGTACTTTGACATTTTATTCCGGCTCTTACGCTTTTTGCAGGGCTCTACTTTTGGGTTCAAACTTTAAGTTAGAGTATAAACTTTGGCGAGCATGTGTTAAATTATCAAAATAACGGGCTTAAAGTTGTTGTCTAGCTCTCCAAAGTCTGCAGCGCCCCCTATCCATGTTTTAAGAGATACGCTTATCAAATTGGTACTGAAGAAAGTCTAAACAAACAGAATCATTTCGACGCAACAAGCAAGAAAATCTAACCATTTCCCTAGTTTTTATGACGTTTCGAATTTCGGCACCCAAATTTTCGAAAGCGCCTAGCGCCTTACCATCGCGTCAGGGACCCTACATTCCCTATTCAAAAATGTTCGTCTAGGTGTGCTCTATCGATCCTTAAAGTTTGTCACCGACGAGCTGAATCACCCTGTATATATATATATATATATATATATATAAACTTTTTTACTAATAGTAGTTTTGGGGTCTGGGGGTCGTGATCGGTGTAGATCTGCAAAAATTTTTCAGAAATTCCAACATTGGAGCGATCGCAATAGGTAGTGTTTCATACGAAATCTACCTAAAAGAAAGACTGGTGAAAACTCAAAAAATATAGAGGAGAAAATTTTCTATAATGGACCTCGTAAAATTTGCTGTTTTGCCTCAAGCAAAGATCCTGGACCAGTTTATTTGCCTGTAGGGCTTTCTCTGTGGTCACCCCTATTAAAAACACATGTGTTAGATATTCTCCCCCTTACACAAGCTCCGTTGAGATGGTGAGCGCTCTTATCGATCAATGTCAAATGGGCGTGACCTATGAAAGGCCGGATTTTAAGACATTTCACTTAAATTTTCATCAAAAATTCCATTCGAAATAACTGATTTAACATTCCGTAATTAGGATAAAAATATGAAACAAAATTATCTGAAAAGTCCAATGTTTAAGCTAGGGGGCGGTGTTTTTTAATTTTCCAAATGTTTTAATAGATGACATTTTATTAAGCATTGAATGAAAAAACACCTATATTTTTTCATATTTCAAAACTGTAAGTCATATTATAATTAAACAGCAACAAAAATCGATAATTTAATCAACGAGTGCACTTCATTATGATCTCAACTATCATGTGCAAAAAGAAAAATTCAAAAATATGCAAATGCGAATGAGAAATCAGCGAAATGCCTCCCCATAGGAATAGCATTATCTCGCGAGCGTCTTCACGAGGAAGGACAGGGGCCTTAACGTGAAGAAATAGTATTAGACTTAAAAGCATAGTGGTTCTTTTGGGGGGGAAAATGTAGAAGAATTTCACCTTTTTGCTGAATCTCTTTGGCAAATAAATATCTTGTCATTTTGAAAAATTTTGCATAAAAAAATATGCACCGAAAAACTACACTAGAAATATTTAATATTAAATTCAAGAATTCGCAATAAAACTTATATATACTTTTGTAAATATATATATATATTTATTTTTTTCCATATCATTTATCTTATTTATCCGTTTATTTATTTGATTCATTATTGTTATTATTATGCAGTGCGTTCAATAGGCCTTTGGTTTTTTTTTGGGGGGGGAGGGGGTCCCCCCCCCCCTTGTTTCTGATGTTCTGTTTGTCAGACTTTGGCTATGACTTGAATTACTCTACGTTTCATTTCTCTACTAGAGGTGTGGAGTTATGGAGTTGATCCCTCCATTTACTCTGCCACGTATTCCTTCCAAGTCAATCGAAAGGTTTACAATCTGGTAACAATCTAGTTGTCTAACTGTGCATGTCACACGGTTAGAGAAACTGAAATCCCAATTATATACAATATAGTTCCCAGTACGTTATGATACAATCTATATTTTCACCGGTTTAACTTAACTTTATATTAATTTTAAAATTCAAAGTTAAATGAATGCCTGTCTTTTCGATCAAATTTCAGATTAACGCAAAGTTGCGATATTTTATGGTTAATCCTCTCTGACGATTATTCTCCAAATACTGGTATATGTAATCCAATAACTTATTTGAATAACTGTGATTTGACGCAAGCGTGCTTTTTTAAATGTTTAATAGTTCATTTTAAAAGATATTGCAGTCACGGTGTAACACTTACAAATGAACAACTAAGGACTCAACAGAATATTACAAAAAATATTTTATTTTCAATTTTTTTAAATTTATATCTGGCGAATATACTGTTCGCTACATACGTAATAACAGTAAACTAAAATTTAATGATTCAATGCAGGAAAAAGGAGTCTGTTCATAATGCGTAAATGCCACTTCAGCCACATAAAACTTTAGAAGCCCCATAACACTTATGAAATAGCGTAATCATTTAAAAAATATTATTTAAGAGCATAGAAGTTTTCATAGTCATCTGAAAGATTGTGCAGAATGTTTCTAAATGAAAATCGGTGTTTCAACGCTTGGTAGTATGTATTGCATGAAACGTGAAATTATAATTAATGCATAAAATAAAAGAGTAAATCAAACAGACTTACCTACAAGCTTACAAATATTCAATGTGATCATCTTTCGTCACACAGCACACAACTCGATGACTCAGTTTTTCTCAAACTTTGATTAGCAAAGAAGTTCTATTCAGACGCTCACCCGATGTGATCATATTTCGTCACACGGCACACAAGTCAATAACTCAGTTTTTCCCAAACGTTGATTAGCAAAGTTCTAGTCAGACGCTCACCACACATGATTTCTACCTGTTGGGGTTTGAAAGGATAGTGTGTATGTACCTTCACTATTCAGCTGACCATTGCAGCTGTTGCAACAATGACCCCACGAACACTTATCAACGTTTTGGAAGAAATGAGTTATCGACTTGATGTGTGCCATGTGACGAAAGATGATCAAAAATTTTAGCAACTTTACAGATTTTTTTTTTACGGTGAAAGGATATGTCCCGTTGATTGTATTAATACTTGTAATCAAAGAGCCGACAGCACAAAACCCTCAGGTTTTAAGCACAAGAACATTTTTTTTATATTTTATGGAAGAGTAGAAATAAGATAATCTAATGATCCATGCCTGCTAGAAGTGAAGTGGTTCATAAGTCAAAAACTAATACCACCGGTGGTTGCTTCGCTGGTTTATCATTGTGTTTTCCTGCAGCCAGTTCTCCATGTTTTCGTACTGTTGATTGTACGACAAACACAGTGATAAACCTACAAGGCAAACACTGGTTGTATTAAGTTTTAGCTTATGCACCACTTCACTTCTAGCAGAAGTATATCATTAGATTCCCCTATTTATACTCTTCCAAAAATAAATTTTTTTTTCTCTTGTGCTTGATACCTCAGAGTTTTGTGCTGTCGTCTCTTAGACTATTATTAATTTTTCCAGAATAATGCATGATTGCTACTATCTTAATGCTTTCATTTTAATAGGTATTAAGTGCTTGTCACACTCTGTTCCTTCACCCGAGCAGTAAAGTGGCCCGTGAGAACGTCGAAGTGTTCATGGATGTCTGGAAGGCTCTGGATCAGGACGTCACCGCCCTAGCGCAGGAGGTGGCTGAAATGTGTCGGAACCAGACGAAGCCAGTAGCATCCATCGCCAACAGCTATGTTGCCAACCCGGTGCCAGAGCTCAATGTAAGTATCAAATCGTTTAATGACTAATTGGGAAATGCCAATTCAGATCTTCTGTGGTATAGACCGGGAGGCGGCAGAACAGACAATCACCTCATCCAGTTCACGGATGAAAATCTAGGATTAGTTAAATTTGGATTCGTATATTAAAACGCAGTCGGTCTGTCAAGTCATTTCTTGGTGGAAAATACCTAGGAACCCAATTTTAGTAGTTGACTCATAATTTTATCATCGTGCTTTCCTGCACTCAAAAAATATGAAAACATGGAGGATTGGGTGCAGGAAAACAAAAGAGTAAACCTATCAGTCAAAAACAAAAATCGAGTTTCTAAAAGGCTTTTTTACTTAGATATGACTTGGCAGATCGATTGCGTTTTAATATACGAATCGAGATTTAACTAATCCTAGATTTTCATCCATGAATTTGATGAGATGATTGTCTACGCCGCCGACTCCCTATCTATTAGATATGTTGAAAGAATTGTAAAATTTTACGAATGCCATATGCGTATTTGCATGTATGCGTATTATGTGCACATCAATTTAAATGTGTCCTGTAAAATCATTTTGATTATTGACCATTTAACAGTTAATAGCTTTTTGGATCTTGCTTTTGATGCTGACATTATACAATAGCGGAAAAAGTTATTTCACCGCCAGTAAATAACATAATACCTGAATGTTAGATTTCTGTTTTTCCTTTTTACAAGTTTATTAGTAATGTGCACTTTATATAATAATGCACTTAAAATATACATTTTAAAAATGTAACGCGAAAACAGCTAAATAAGTTATTTATTCGCATGCGATACAATCGGGGTTTATTTCTGCGTTTAGCACTTTGGTCAAGATGAGGAATTATTTTATTGCAAATATCTAGCAGGATTTTGGAATAGTAACTTCCATTGTATTATAAACACACATAGAGTGATTAAATAGAAAAAATATTAAAGAAAAAAAATTCTCCTAATCTGGCCAAATCTTACTATAGTTCTATGCTTTAACGAGTTCTCTCGAAACTCAACTTAAAGATGAAGAGGGTTGGCTAATGTAAGATAGTTTTATATTCATTTTAAATCACAAAATAGTTTTAACTTGTCTTGATCTTTAAGTAAATTTGGCATTTGGTTTCTTGTTCAAATTATACTAATATCTAAAAAAAAGGCTGTTATTAAAAAACGTTATATTATTTCTTATTATTAAAGGTATCTTATTATTAAAGTCTAGATTGCTTTAGTTTAGCTGGGATTCTGTCTATTTTAAATGTATTATGTTTACAGATGAATATTAAATGCACATTAGCTCTATATGAATTTAGACTCACAAGCGATTTCTTTATTTACAGCCCCACCAGCATCTGAGATGTTTTGCACTTGAAGCTGATAGACAGGAGGTGCTGGGTTAAAATTCAATAGCGCCTAACCTAATCGTTTGGAACTTTCCGTGATTTTTTTTAACACTGGATTTCGTTGCGTATATACGGATTAGGTTCCCTTAGAAATACCCCCAAGGAGGTCACCCCCCCCCCCTTTGGGCATATATTCTTCGTGTTGATAACTGGAATCATCAACAAAATCGAAACCATTTTTATTTACATTTTAATTTAAATTGAAGAAATCGGGCATTCATATTTCTAATCGATTTCTATATAAAGGTTGTTTAACTATCTGTTAAATGTTAACAATATGACTCGTTACAAAATGCACTAGATGTTGAAAAATGTTCCGTAGAAATAGAGAAAGAGCAGTTGCTCAGTTCTTGCGAAACTATATTTTACAACTTACTTATTGTCTTTATAAATTCATAACATGTGACTTTAATTGCTCTTTTAATAATTGCATTTGGCTGCTCTTTTTCTTTAGCAAATGTTACAATTTTAACACATAATACAGGGGGATTTAAAAAAACATTGACAAAATGATATGACAAATCAAGCATACAACAAGGATAAAAATTCACACGGAAACATAGGGTCGTAAATTACTTATTGAGTCACAAATACAGGGTGTTTCATTCTGGCTACACCTGGTTTGACTATGATAATTTCGAGGAAAATAAAAACATCATACTGAAAATGCAACGATATGTACCTTATTTTTTGTGAAATATAATAACGTTGCGAAAAGATCTGGAAAAACATATTCCAATAGCAATCGATGATAGCGTATAAAACTGATTATCACAGTCCAAAATGTAAAGGTGTCAAATGCATTTTGCTGGCGCGCATAATGCAACTTCAACCACTTTTGTTTGGTGTTATCACAATTAAAACAAAAATGGGAATGTCTGCTAAATGATTTTAATTATATAATATACTTCAGTTTTCTGAAACTTATTATCGTCAACCCAAATTGAGTTAGGTTGAAACACCCTGTATTTGTGATTCAATAAGTGGTTTGAGGCCCTATGTTTCTATATGATTGTTTATCCTTGTCGTATGCCTGATTTTTCATATCAATTTGTAAACTTATTTTGAATCAGCGGTACATTAAACACGTCAAAATGCTTAAAAGACAATTCAGTTTTGTCTGAAATTAATAATTGGTAAAATTACTACTATAAGAAATTTGTTAGCTATAAACCATATTTTCTCTTGTTTACATCTCAAAATGAATGGTGGATTTTAGAGAATAGACTGTATCCTTATATTGGATCCAGTTGAGTAGGTCATGTATCTCTAAATCCACATATACGTGGCGGTCAAAAGTTTCCGGCCAGTTAGTTTTTTTTTTATTTGTTTGGCAGAATGTTTCAGCGATGAAGAAATTCAATTGTTTTAAATGTTAGGAATATGCAAATGATATCTGATTGCGTGATTATTTTCAGTGGGTATTGAAGACACTTGAAGCAAAGGGGAGGAACTCGAAATTCGAGTATGCAAAAAATTCCGGTCATTCATCTTTTTTTTTTTTTTTTTTTTTTTTTTTTTTTTTTTTTTTTGCTATCGATAAAGTGTTTTTATGGCCATGTTTGTAATTAATCAACGTGAATAGTGTAGTCGAAATTAAAACTGAAAATTTCAACAATTATTGTTCTAAAACGAGTGATTTATTTACCGCTAAAGGACCAATCCTCTCGAGAGATTGCAACGTATATATCAGGCGGAAACCATTAATGATTTTTTAAAAAATATATACAGATATATACGTGGCCTTCGGAACTTGACATGGTCCTAGAGACTCCGGAAAATGATTTTCTGTCTGCTCAGAGTTGTCACGAGAAAAGCAGTTGATGACCCGCATAAAAATTCCGCTACAATAACTCTCGATTTATAAAAAAAAAAAAAAAAAAAAAAAAAAAAATATTGAAATAAATCTGTCTACTGTGTCAAGAAGCTTATGTGAGGCAAAACTTTATGGAAGAGTCGGAGTTTAAAAAGAAAAAAAAAAACCTTTCATAAAAAAAAATGATAGTCAGCGGGCTCGACTGGCGTTTGCCGAGGAACACGAAGACTGCGTGCATAAAAATTAGAAAAAAGTACTATTTTCCGATGAATCGAAGGCCCCACCAGTGGCCGAGAGGTTCTGACCTTTCAACTGGTAGACGGCAGGTGCTGGGTTCGAACCCAATCGCGGCTGTCGGCCTAACCGTTCGGAGTTTTCGTGGTTTTCTTCTAACCTTGCGTAAATACGGGTTAGGTTCCCTTAGAAAGACCCCCACGATGGGCACTCCCCCTCTGGTCCTATATCCCTAGTGTAGATAATCGGACGACAAAAATAAACCAAACCAAACCGATAAATCGAAGTTCAATCTTTTTGGGAGTTAACGCAGATACTATGCCCGGTGATCGAAAAATAAAAGGCATCATGATTTGAGATTATGTTATTCCTACGCTGAAGCATGGCTGAGGGCACGTTAATCATTGGGCAGCATTTTCTGGAAAATGTGTCGGTCCGTTAGTTAAAATCCGCGGCAAGAAGAATGATGCAATTTATAAGGATATCTTGCAAGATCATTTTTTTTTTCTTGGAGAAAAAGTTTTGATCGCAACTATTTGTTTCAGCATGATAAGGACCCAAAGCATACATACAAGATCGTCAAGCAGTGGCTCTAGCACAAACAAATTCCATTTTTGAAATGGCCAGTCAATCACCCAATGTGAATCCAATAGAAAATATTTGGAAGGAACTTCATAAACGGGTGCGGAATTATAAATTTTCTAATTCAGCAGAATTTTTGCAAGATTACAAGAAAACGTCGCTTCGCCGCAATAATTATTGCAACAGGTATGACGACAAAATGCTAATTGCAAATATTGCTGATTACAATTATTTTCTATAATACCATCATTTTTTTCGAAATTTGCAAAATCAGCCGGAAAATTTCGAGAACATGCGTTTTACTATATAATTTCTCTTTCAATTAAATTTATTGATATTTATTTGTTATTCCATAAATAAGCTTCTAACCATTATGTCAATAAAATGTGTAAGTACCAGTTTGATAATCCTCTTCATATGGGCATACTTACAAATTAACGAAAACTTTTATGCTGGCCGGAAACTTATGACTGCCTCTGTACTTCAAAAACGTAAACTGCAATCATTTATAAGTTAGTACATGAACACTATAATATCGCCCAGAAGCCAGAAAAGGGACGCGGCGCCAAAAAACTCATTTTAATTTTTGATTCAACAATTATATCTGACTTAGGCGGGTCTTTCTAAAAGAAAAGTGCTATGAGTGTAGCTATCCAGATGGCCTCTAAATTGGAAATACATCAATACCTCGACTTACATCCTTTTCGAAGACGAAAGTCGAAGTACATTTAGGTAAGCAAGAAAAGTGTAAGTAATAAAAATTTTCAAAAGTCAATGGACATATTCAGTTGCATCTATAGGGACTATGTTAAACACAGATTTCAATATAAAATTTCAATATAAGAAATTGGAATAAACCAATAAGTTGTTAATTTAAAATTTATTGGACTTCTATCGGTTTCGTTCGAATCTATGAGGATGAAAAAAATCTCACTGACAGTTTCTTCCCTTTTTTTTTTTAGATGATCTTTGTAACAGCCCAGTAAGTTTTCTCAGCTTTTTCTAATAAGTTTTCTTATTTCTTTGTCCCAATCACCTGACTTTCGCTGGAAAATTTTCCTTTGTAAAACGAAAAATCTTCAAAAAGTTAAAAGTCCTTATTAAGTGAGAAATTTGTTTTTCAAGTCAATTCGCATAAGTCGGGGTATTGCTGTATATATCACTTTGCTTATGTGTACTTGTAAACGCTATAACGGAAACGCTACATCTGACCTTTTCACCACAAAACAAATACTGCAGTTTTTTTTTTTTTTTTTTTTTTTTTTTTTTTTTTTTTGTAAAATTACTCGCCTATCTCTTCTGCGTCTTGATTTTTAATGTTCTTACGTTTTTACGTATGCTTTCAGAGCGATATGCACAGCTAAGCGCGCCAGTTTTATGTTATAGTTCCAAAAATGTCAATTATTTCTTCGTGCTTCCTGAGAAGTGTATTATTTTTTAGTTTTGTACCTTTTTTAAATAAAGTAATATATGTTATAACAACTAAAATAATAATAAAAAATAAACCTCTATCGTAAAACAAAAACATTTATAATATCAGCATTTAGAGCACGATATTTTTTTATGAAATTATAATTTATTATATAATTTTAAAATATGGATGCAAAGATTCAGTTGTTATTTTCACTCTGTGATCAGCTAATTGAAGTAAAAGAAGTGATGCCACTTCCAAATTGCAAAACTTTTTCAATTCAAAAAAAAGACCTTGGGTCAGGTATTCATACGGATTCAATATCTTTAGTTTCTTCTACGTATTTATTAAAACGCACATCGATTTCTTAGCCGCTATCGAACAAACACTTTTTGATGAGAGAATTTGTAAAACCTGTATATTTTCTTGAGACGAAGAAACCTGTTATAGGTGTAGCAAGATTGTCAGTTGAACTGTGTCGAAAAAAAACAAGGAAATATTTTTTATTTATAGACACAGAATAGTAAGTTAAAAACTTTTTTGTATCAATAATAATGGAATAATCATTTTTTGAACTTTTGATGTGAACTTTTAAATCTTTCTGACGATGAATGTGTTTTATGAAATAGTATTAGAATTATTATTTTTAAATACAACAGAACGAAGTACTATTCTTACAGATTAAAAAATATAAATAAGTTTATTATATAGCATCTGAAATTTTATTTTATTTTTATGCACTAAATTTAAAAATCTAAAAAAAAAAAAAAAAAATTAAGACTCTTTAAAAGGCATTCATAAGTGACTCTATTTTGAACTAATATAAAACATGGAATAATTGGTAAATATATGAATATATATTTTTTTTAATATCAGCTTAAATTTATCGGCGTTCTTTATGTATATACTGCATCCTTTATTTTTATTTTACGTAAATTATGTATAGAAAATTTTTAATTTTTATTCCAATGAGGTGTAATTTTTTTTTTTTTTTTTGGGGGGGGGGGCTATGAGCTGAGAAAAAGACTAAGTGCTTCATTGTAATTATTCCGATGAGTTGGAATGTAGTGTAAACGTTCTTTAAATAGTTTAAATACGGCGTGTATTCTTGTTGTATTAACAATTTTATTTCATTTTTCCATAATTTATCATATGCATTTTTATTTTCTCTTTCCACAGAGCCAGCCGAGCAATCCGAACAATCCGAACAATCACAGTACAGTGCCGAAAATCGTGACGACCAATCAGTTGCCTGTGCCCGGACAGCCCACGAAGCTGGACGCTGAAGTAAGAAAATAACTAATTACATCCAGGGGCGCAACTAAAAATGCTTTTTCGGGAATATGGGGGGAGGGGGGGGAAAGGGATTCAAAACTTTTCCCAACTTGAAGCAAATCGCTCTATTTTCAAGTAAAATGATATGTGCACTGTGTCATTAATTATGATATTTATATGTAAAAAAAATTCTTTAAAAAATGCTGAAACTTAAAACATAAAAATTATAACGAATGGTTCATTTAATGGAAGTTTCTGTCTTCTATTGTGTATGAATCATATTCATACTTCATATGAAAATAGCTTCATACGAGGGTAATTCGGAAAGTAACCTCCGTTTATGAATTAAAAAAATCTAATGAAAGGAAACATGTTTTATTACTCACGTATGAAAAACACGTTTTTCAGCTACTTCTCAACATAATTGCCATATTAATTAAAACAAATATCATAAAGGTAAATCAGCTTTGAAATTCCATCGTCACAGACTCCTGCCGCCGGCCTATTCAACTGCGATTATTTTTAAATTCAACTTGCACCACTATTTTAATCCAAAGAATTTTAACATATTCTTTTATTCATACTGACAAATTCCGAATTGCTCTCGTATTTTACTTGACCCACTATTTTTTAAAACATTTTTGGTAGTGCATTTATCAGAAAATTATATAGAAAAATATGTTAAAATTCTTTAGATTGAAAGAGTGGTGCGAATTGAATTTTAAAATAATCGCAGTTGAATAGGCCGGCGGCAGAAGTCTGTGACGATGGAATTTCAGAACTGATTTACCGTTATGATAATTTTTTTAATTAATACGGCAATTATGTTGAGAAGTAGCTGAAGAACGTGTCTTTCATACGTAAGTAATAAAACATGTTTCCTTTCATTATTTTTTTTTAATTCATAAACGGAGGTTACTTTCCGAATTACCCTCGTATTTTGTGAAGTTTGAGAAAAGGACAAAGTTTTTGAAGAAATGGATTAGAGATTACGAAATGACCGAAGAAGTGGATTAGAGACTGTATACGTAATTCGAGACTATAAAATGTTCTAGAAAGAATTTTATGCGCTATGGAAAGTTAATCATCTCAGAATTATTCCTTAGGAACTATTCATAAATCCCTCTTAAAGCGGTTATGATTGGAGACTTTGGAGTGTCAAGTGAACTGATTGTCACTTTAGTCCTATTAGGCGATAGAGGAACTTAAATACATTCGCGAAGCCAAAGCGGAGATACGGTACGACGACAAACTGGGGATGGTTTTTGGGATTTAGTTACTTTGAAGTTTATTCGAAACTTTATTTTGAGACGCTCGGTATCCGTAAAGAGGGTTCAGGTCATGTTCAACCCCAGTAATATTTATACTGTACCTAGCAAGATCAATGGTACCTAAATAATATCTTTTTCTTCGGTTATTGATGCTACGATCTCATCATGTAAAGAATATTTGAAACTGAGAATGCCACATAAGATTTGATAATCATTTTACTAATGAGTTTTTTCAGCATTTCTCCTACCTAGTAGTTCCTAACTGTGTAATAAAAGCTTGGAAAGACTCCGAATTCGACTGCTTCATTTTGGAGTTCATCTATTTTCTTATTAACATAACCCTCCGGCCAATGCCTGTGTGACAGTATACGGAAATCCAGATTAAAACATATTTTCGCCAGCTGCCTTTTAAGGTTATATATGACATATATTATGCATGTATGTCAAGAAAATAATAATGAAAGTCAATGAAGAGTGAATGCAATAACAAGAAAACGAGATTTAAAAACCTCTTGCAATTCCATTATTATATTTGTATTTCGAATACACGATCGCCACATAAAAGTCAAATCCCAACTCGAAACATGTTTAAAATAAAACAAATACGTCACAAACTAAGTAAAATTTAAAATAAAGCAACAAAATTTTGAAATCAATAACTGAAATTTTATAAAAAAAAATAAAATTTCTAAATTTAAATAATTAAAAAATATTCAGCAAATTTAAACAAACTTAGTTACATGGATAACTTAAAAAAGCAATCAAACGACGTCAAAGTTGAATAATTCGAATTTGATATCGTAGCCTTTTAGTGCTTTTTATAACAAATTTAAAATATCATTTTATTGTTATTGCACCCAACTTTCAATGTTTTTCCTAATCTGAAAATATATTCTAAATTTTTCTTCGGGTCGGTTTTTAAGTCGAGTCAACGCATACTTGACCTGTAACAATCAAATCTTGAGCCTAAATAAATTTAACCACTCAACTGATCAACATTTTTGGAAAGAACTTTCAAATAATGCATTTTTTTTCATGTATTTTACATAATTTTTAATAAAACAGAAATTTTTGCCTAATTGAATCAGAAAAATTCTCGGTTTAAATAAGGCAAAAATTTTCAATGAAACTTTACTGGTGAGAATAATGATTCATGATCGATATTTGGATGCCCGTACGTGGTACGGGCAAAACAGGGAAGCGGTGAATATAAACTCGGGGCGAACTCGACCTGCAACGGAATAAATTAACATCAATCCAAATCGAACTGCAGGTCGAGTTCGGGTAAATTTGGGTTCCCTCAGCCAATGCAAAAGTGAAATCCTTATAAATGTTCAAATATAGATACAGAAAATATAAAATCATAAAATAAAAAACGCAGTTCCATACCCTTTTACGTATTAAAAATGAGAAACAAAATATACGGTTTAAATTCTATTATGTAATTTCTTTTCACTAAACGGTGTTTTAAAATACCAACTCCAGTGTTTATTTGATTTCAGGATTCAAAATCGTTCCATGTTACGATTCCTAAGACGGTATTCAGTGGATCGTAGTAACGATACTTCAGGGCCGCTTTTAATTCGAACTAGGAGTCATAGAACGGATCGTTTATGTTTGAAAATGGACCCATAAACTTGAAACGTATACGGGAATCAAATATTTCAGGAATATGAATGTAACTATATTTATATTATAGCAGGCGATTCAAGTAACTAAAACTTTATTTCAATAAAAAGAAAAAATAATTTCTGTTATGAGAATCTTTCGTTATTATGATTAAATAAACGATGATATTTAATCAGATGATATTTAAAGACATGATATTAAAGAGTTTATTAAATACATTATATTAAAGAGACTAGAAATTCCAATATGGCTATCAGTTTTACAGAGCATACTGCCAGACGTGCAGAACATAAGAGAAAAACTTTATTTTTTTTAATTGAAATCTCTAATTGATTTTTACTCTTAATAATTTTTTATTATCCATTAGCAATAATAAAGCATCTTTTATACGCAAAATATCTGTTATGTATTTAAATAAAGCTTTGAAACAATATCTATCTGACAGTATAAGTTGTTTCATCAAAAATTCCCTTCAGTTGAACCGGAGGAGTAAGCGGAAAACCGAAATTTTCCGTTTGTATTATGTACATATATAAATAGATTTTACGCTGTGAGGTACCGATGACAGACGCGGCCTAAACGGAAAAAATCAGTGTCAGTCACCGATGACTGATGTGGCCCGTAAGTGTTAAAAACAATAGTTTTGTATCGGACTCGGGCCAAAAGTTTTTTTTTTTTTTTTTTTTTTTTTTTTTTTTGTCTAAAAAAATTGCCAAAGACTGCCATTTACGATCATTTTTTTATTCTGATCGTTTGCTTAGTGCGTAGTTTAATATGTTTCAATTTTGTATGTATGTATGTATGATATCTGGCTTATTTATTCATTGGTGAACATTCTAATTTCGTAACAGAATATAAGCAAAAAACAAAAACAAATGCTGACCTATTTCTGATCAGTTTAAATACAAATGAATTAATTTTTCGTAGCAAATATTTTTCGCAACCAAAAATTAATCAGTTAAAGTTTATATCAAAATCTAACTGAATCTAAAGTTTTGTGAAATTCTGTGCATTAGTTCTTGAGATAGAGCCCCCACAAAATTTTGGTCACATATAAAATGCTGGGCAAACTCACGGACTTACATTTTCTAAAAACGATCAAATCGTATTCAAGACATTCCAAGACGTGTAAATCAATCCGAAATGAAAGTCGAAATTTGGAACAAGGTCGAAATGTCGAAATTTGGAACATTCAAAGTTGAATAATTCGAATTTGATATCGTAGCCTTTTAGTGCTTTTTATAACAAATTTAAAATATCATTTTATTGTTATTGCACCCAACTTTCAATGTTTTTTCCTAATCTGAAAATATATTCTAAATTTTTCTTCGGGTCGGTTTTTAAGTCGAGTCAACGCATACTTGACCTGTAACAATCAAATCTTGAGCCTAAATAAATTTAACCACTCAACTGATCAACATTTTTGGAAAGAACTTTCAAATAATGCATTTTTTTTTCATGTATTTTACATAATTTTTAATAAAACAGAAATTTTTGCCTAATTGAATCAGAAAAATTCTCGGTTTAAATAAGGCAAAAATTTTCAATGAAACTTTACTGGTGAGAATAATGATTCATGATCGATATTTGGATGCCCGTACGTGGTACGGGCAAAACAGGGAAGCGGTGAATATAAACTCGGGGCGAACTCGACCTGCAACGGAATAAATTAACATCAATCCAAATCGAACTGCAGGTCGAGTTCGGGTAAATTTGGGTTCCCTCAGCCAATGCAAAAGTGAAATCCTTATAAATGTTCAAATATAGATACAGAAAATATAAAATCATAAAATAAAAAACGCAGTTCCATACCCTTTTACGTATTAAAAATGAGAAACAAAATATACGGTTTAAATTCTATTATGTAATTTCTTTTCACTAAACGGTGTTTTAAAATACCAACTCCAGTGTTTATTTGATTTCAGGATTCAAAATCGTTCCATGTTACGATTCCTAAGACGGTATTCAGTGGATCGTAGTAACGATACTTCAGGGCCGCTTTTAATTCGAACTAGGAGTCATAGAACGGATCGTTTATGTTTGAAAATGGACCCATAA
Source organism: Maratus speculifer (assembly GCA_964019185.1). Classification (NCBI taxonomy): domain Eukaryota; kingdom Metazoa; phylum Arthropoda; class Arachnida; order Araneae; family Salticidae; genus Maratus; species Maratus speculifer. The sequence continues at coordinate 206,765,008 of OZ025294.1, forward strand.
ACTTGAAACGTATACGGGAATCAAATATTTCAGGAATATGAATGTAACTATATTTATATTATAGCAGGCGATTCAAGTAACTAAAACTTTATTTCAATAAAAAGAAAAAATAATTTCTGTTATGAGAATCTTTCGTTATTATGATTAAATAAACGATGATATTTAATCAGATGATATTTAAAGACATGATATTAAAGAGTTTATTAAATACATTATATTAAAGAGACTAGAAATTCCAATATGGCTATCAGTTTTACAGAGCATACTGCCAGACGTGCAGAACATAAGAGAAAAACTTTATTTTTTTTAATTGAAATCTCTAATTGATTTTTACTCTTAATAATTTTTTATTATCCATTAGCAATAATAAAGCATCTTTTATACGCAAAATATCTGTTATGTATTTAAATAAAGCTTTGAAACAATATCTATCTGACAGTATAAGTTGTTTCATCAAAAATTCCCTTCAGTTGAACCGGAGGAGTAAGCGGAAAACCGAAATTTTCCGTTTGTATTATGTACATATATAAATAGATTTTACGCTGTGAGGTACCGATGACAGACGCGGCCTAAACGGAAAAAATCAGTGTCAGTCACCGATGACTGATGTGGCCCGTAAGTGTTAAAAACAATAGTTTTGTATCGGACTCGGGCCAAAAGTTTTTTTTTTTGTCTAAAAAAATTGCCAAAGACTGCCATTTACGATCATTTTTTTATTCTGATCGTTTGCTTAGTGCGTAGTTTAATATGTTTCAATTTTGTATGTATGTATGTATGATATCTGGCTTATTTATTCATTGGTGAACATTCTAATTTCGTAACAGAATATAAGCAAAAAACAAAAACAAATGCTGACCTATTTCTGATCAGTTTAAATACAAATGAATTAATTTTTCGTAGCAAATATTTTTCGCAACCAAAAGTTAATCAGTTAAAGTTTATATCAAAATCTAACTGAATCTAAAGTTTTGTGAAATTCTGTGCATTAGTTCTTGAGATAGAGCCCCCACAAAATTTTGGTCACATATAAAATGCTGGGCAAACTCACGGACTTACATTTTCTAAAAACGATCAAATCGTATTCAAGACATTCCAAGACGTGTAAATCAATCCGAAATGAAAGTCGAAATTTTTTACGAATCCAATACTTTCTTCTTGTAAAGATAAAAGAAAGGGAAAAAAAAGAGAGAGTCCATATAGAAGGTGCATAAAATATGTTTTATCGACTTTAACAGTAAATAAAGTCTGTAAACAGATGGCATATGTGTGAGAAAGTATGAATGAGAAAATATGTGAAAATAGACTTGGTCCACTATGGGAATGGATAAAACAGATTTCATGAACCTTCTAAACATACAATATCATGTCTTTTCAAAATGGACTTGGTCTGTTGTAGTTGTGAACAGGGATATAGTGGAGGGTATTCGGGAGTATACGCCGTATACCTTCTGGATTTTTTAGAGGATCACCGTGTATCCTCTGTTTCTCAAGAAAGTTATAGTATACACACTCTAAGGTATATCCTCTGCCTTGAGCGTATACCCTTTGCATAGGGCGTATATCCTCTGTTATTTTTTCGACTACATCCCTGGTTGTAAACCACTCAGATCACTGGTAGAACTAGTTTTGTACAAAACTAGCGTTTGAATTATGAAGAAATTTGTGACTGTCATTAAGGTGGTGTTTGAATGTTGATTAATATTCTTTCGTGGATGAACTCTTGTGAAGGATTATCACAAAATTCAATAGTTACAGTTTGACACAACTTGTACAAATCTTCAAATATGGGCACAAACTTTGTGAGTATGTTGCTTCGCTTTTTCTACTTTAAACTACTTTTTTAAGAGCTTGTGAAAAAATCATAATCCTTAAACCGGGGACATACCAATATCAATCACGCCAGCGTCGATTATGGGCTATTCATGATGCTAAATTTTCTTCCTAAAGCACATAAAGAGATTTTAGATTTTGAAATTCAATTTTCCTTATTGCATACGTTGTTTTTTAGAGTTAATTTAAAGTAATTTAACACTAAGAGAAAAAATAGCTAAGAATTTTTCGTCAGGGCGTTTTGCCTCTACCTCTTAGATAGCGTTGTAGAAGTTATAATTTTTATATCCAAATTTTCTTTTTTTTTTTTTGGTCATGCATTTAAAACTTATTTTAAATGGGGATTCGGGGGATAGAACTCCATCCCCAACTGATCCGCAAACGTAAAAAAGAGAAAAAAAAACTAAATTATTGGGGCTATTCTTTGTTCTGAAAGAGACTAAAAAAAGTTATTTTTGAATATTTAATATTTTTATTTGTTTAATTTCTACACTGTGTTTTATAATATTTGCAATTCCTTTTTGGTGACAATTGTATTGCTAAGGGATCATGACGAAAATTTTTAACTTATTTCATGGTTATATTCTCAACTTCTAAAAGCGCGGTAAATATTGCCCTTCCTTTGATCTCTTTCTGCCGGCGCCCATGGGTATATCCAATTAAATATTTTTAATGGCTGTTGCTTTTCACATAAAATAAACTTGCGCGTTCAACAATTACGAGAATACGTGATACACTAGAAGAATTTTAGATGATCATTTTGCATGATGCTGAATAGAAATCTGCGGCGAAAGTAAATATTCCTTTAAAATACGGTTAAATGCATCCGTTTTGCATGCGTCTGGAAAACGCTAATAAATTTTATGCGGTTCGCTATTTCGTGATATTTGTCTGTAAATTACATCTGCTTCATAATGTGGCACGATCATTAGTAATGCTTATTCCGATAATTTCGGGAATGATTTACGATGTGAGAAATTTACTGGATATTATAAGCGTATTGTGAATATTGAATTAATGCAATTAACCATAAATTGCAACTGATTCGTGATTCTGAAATAAATGGAAAATGTTCTCATAATAAGACAGTTCTATCGATTTTTCTGACTGGTTTTGTTCTCACGTATTCCGTCATAATAGCTACAGTAAAAAACAAGTCTGTTTTTCCTTTTTAGTCTTTGAACATTTGCATTTACTATACATTATTTAGAACACATCGGACCGGCTACGATCAGAACCGCGCAAGACTCTGGTAAGGTGTATAGCTTTAAATTTAACGTACATTATTAGTAATCTGTCGATTAATAATTCGCTAATTATTTAATTATGAAATTATCCAGCCAATACACTCGTCATTGTAAATCTTTTCCTCCATTTCAAATTAATAGATGCATAAGAAATTTAATCGATGCTTCATTACCAACAGGAGCAGTCAAATATTGCCAAGTTGGGTTTGGAGATGAAGCAAGTGACATCCGAGATGGAAGCGGAAACGGACAAATGGCCCACAGCCGACAACGATATCGTGCGGAGGGCAAAGACCATGTCCCAGATGGCTTTCTCCATGTACCAGTTTACGAGGGGCGAGGGCGAACTCAAGACGACGCAGGTATACGCCCTTTATTTGAAATCATAGCCATGTATAAAGATAGAAAACCAACGATTATAAATGCACATATAATGTATGTAAATGTAGCAAACAACTGTTTCGAATCTTATATCGAGATTCTTCATCAATGCAAAACTCAGCGAGCTAGAAAAAGCAAAACTGAGCGAAGTTTTGCTTTTATCTATTAGCTATTTTATTATAGTTATCTCTCAGTTTTCCTTTTTTTAGATCACTAAGTTTTGCACTGATGGAGAATCTCCATAGTAGATTCAAAACAGATGTTTGCTACTTTTTCATACATTATTTGTGCATTTAAAACCCTCAGTTTTGCTTTTTCTAGCTCACTGAGTTTTGCACTGATGAAGAATCTCGATAGTAGATTCGAAACAGCTGTTTGCTACCTTTTCACACATTATTTGTGCATTTATAAATATGGTTTTCTACCTTTAAACATTTTTGAACAAAGGTTTAATTTGCTATTTTAATCATAGTCATGTAGAATACTATTTTCTGTTTTTATCTTTGGCTGTTTGAACTGTTCAAGAAATCTTTGATAGAATTTCTGTTTCTTAATAAATATTGCGTGTATGCTAAAGATTTCAGGGTTCCAGGGGAAAAAATGCTGTGAAAACTTTTCCATTGCTACTCAAAAACTTCTCCGTCCGATATTGTGAAATTTTATTTTCAGTTTTGGGACATTTGCAAACTTAACTACAGTGGAACCTGTCTAAAGTGACTACCTTTGGAATTGGCTAAAATGGTTACTATATAGAAGTGGTCACTTTATTGAGTGTCGTTCAAAATGCCACATTAAAATTTTTGTAATCTCAAAAAATAAAACAAAATATAATACAGAAAAATGCATTATATTAAGTAATGAACAGATCAATTAACATCTATAATAACTGAAATACTATTCTAAAATTTACTATATGCGCGATAACTTACTTAAAACTCACATTATCTCTTTTGAACACAGTTGAAATTCCATAGTGATTGATTTAAATATTACATAACTACAAGGTATACTGTAATTTATACAAATTTTTATTTTCATTGTAATTGTATAATGATAACAATTCTGTAAATGGCAATAATAAACTTTTCGTTAAAAATCACCTTAGACAAGTGCAAATATAAACAGCAAAGAGCAAAGTAGTCACCTTAAACATTAAGCAAACAATCACTATAGGATATAAATGTCTCTACTTTTTTAATGTATCAAAATAAAATTTCAGAAAATGACCACTTTAGTCATTTTGTTTGAAAATTTTCGGCATGCAGAAAAATAGATGGTCACAATTGTACAGGTTCGAATAACATTGACAATGACAAATTAACTGGTCACTTTACACAATTGGATACATCACATTACCGGACAATTCTCATATTATCTCATTTAATGAGCACAAGTAAAATTTTCCAAAAGCGGTCGCTTTAGCCAGTTGCCCTTTTACCAAGGTGGTCACTTTAGAGATTCCACTGTATTTTTATGCTTTAAAGATACCATCTCGTTAACATGAACCTCAAGGACAGTATTTCATGTTATCAGTATCAAATCTTTGTATTCGTCTTTATAGCGGACTGTGAAAGCAATTCATGTTAACAGTAATTCACGTTAAGCGTGTTCATATTAACGAGGTTTGACTAAACTATTTTTTTTAATTTACCTGTTGAAATCAGTAATTTAAATATATCAGAAATCTTTGTTAATTTTTGCGGTAACAAAAAGCACAAAAGATGGTAATTTTTGAAAATCAATTTTTATATCATAACATTTTCATTTCAGAAAGATAAAAAGTGTACACATTATGATTATGAAATGTTTTGGAGAGTTACAAAAGGTCATATCGCGAAACCTGCCCTGTACTCGTTCCAGATAAGTCTATTAATTCCCTGTTTCTTTTCAGGATCTGTTCACTCAAGCAGAGTTCTTCGCCGAAGAAGCAAATAGGTTTTACAAAGTAGTGAGACATTTTTCATATCAGGTGAGGCATTTTTAAATGTTACATTTTTAACCCTTATAGGTTGCAAAGTACTTCTATTCATAAAATTCAGAAATAATTGAATGACACCAAAATTTATAAACAAAGTTGATTGGAAATTTGTAAATGCTTTTATTCAGATACCTATTAAAATGAAAATTTTGAATTCAAAATTCGTGTGTGAGTATGCCATCTAGAGTTAAAATTATGTGGTAAAAAAATGGGCCATCGTCCTTAAAAGGGTTAAATATAGCCAGATTTTTTTTTTCTCAGCGTATCACCCCACGTCCTAATCCCCCATCCCAACACATTTATATTAAACATATAATCATTATAAACATGAGAAATGTTAGATTCCGAATTGTGATTTTATTCATTTATAGTTTACTGAAATTAATAACGCTATTAAAAAGTAACATTCAGTTACAAAATAAAAAAAAATATATTTTGTATTTACGTACAGGAAGAATTTTTTATACCGTTATGTGCTAAAGCTTAAAGTGTAAAAAGTATTCATTAACTCTGCCGTTTTGCAGTACATTTACCATTATCACTATACTAGCTTGTCTTTCAAAAACTCAGAAAAGCAGAAAATGATTAGATTAGAGTTTTGAGCATGATTTGGAGAAAATTCGTCTAAAGTGCCGTCAATTGAGGCGTTTTACGTAAAGATGAATTTTGTTAAGATGAATTTCTAGAAAAGTTGTTTTATGAAGTAATTTTGTAAAAAAAATTAAATGTAAACGGTGTGATGCTGCAGTTCATTTAAAAGTTCTTCTTATTGATTCCATTGACTTGAATACTATGAAACTACATGAAAATAAATTCGACTATTCATGTTTAGTATAAACAGGAAAGAAAAATCATGAATCAAGCATAGATTATGAAACACATTTTAAGACTTCTAGAATATTTTAACAAACTTCCTCTTTTAATAAGTTGACAGAAAATATTTAAGTAAATAACTTGGAAAAAAGATAATTTATTATTCAAATGCTGAATTTCAGCAATTGCCCTCTATAGAAAAGTAATAAAAAATAGCAGAATTATTTTACGTCGTCCCGTATAAGATCTATAAATTTGGATGTATATATACATAGTATGAAAAATTTAGATCAGTAATGTAACAACTAATACAGATTAAAATTTCTTTTTAGTAATTTCCGTCAATAAGTGAAATTATTTTCTGCATTCCTGTATAAAATTAATCGAGCTTATGTATATCAAGAAATATGGAAAAAAAATACTTTTATTAAAAAGCGCATGCTACAAATGAAAAAGTCCAACCCGAAATTTTTGTTCATTTTCAGTACTAAAATCTTTTGTTTGTTCCTGTAAATAAACGACACACTTAGGGTCTTATGAACACCCTATTCTAATGCACCTCAGAAGTTCATATCAGTTTCAATAAATTTCGAAGAGTGCAATACTATTAAAATACACTACAATCGAGTACATAGACCGCAATTTAAGGATATTCTTTTGAATATTCCTGTGAACGAATTACAAGGGGTGTTCAAATGAAAAGGTACGAAACGTAATAACAGCTCAATCAGTTGAAATTTGTATATGAGGCTTTGGGATTACGTAGTGAGGTATCGAGAGTCGCGACTGGCGTATCCGCCGTGGTTGTGCGCATGCGCGTGCGCCCGCGCATAAAGGAGGAGGAGAGCAGAAAACTATGTGATATTATGTCATGAGGCAGTGTGTATGAGAACATCATGGCTTTCCCATAAAAAAAAATCGGCATTTGTGGAGCAACGTGGTGTTATCAGATTTCACGCTGCACCATTTTTCAACTGGAAAGCTATGATCTCCTCATACACACTGCCATGTCTATTAAACGGAATACATTACTACCTGTTTCTCACACTTCTTCATGCGCGGGCACCCACGCATGCGCACAACCACGGCGGATACGGGATATTCAAATTTCAATCAGTTTGGTTGTTACGTTTCGCCCCTTTTCATTTGAACTCCTCTTTTATAAATGCTACACATTCAGTTTTCAATCCAGATATAGCGCACTAAATCTCATTTACCTAGTTCAACTGAATGGCAATTTGAGTATATTTATGCGAGTTAAATCGCCGAAAAGTAGACAAACTGATTTTAAAAACACTTTTCAACTATGTTGGAAGATGTTAAATGTTATTTGCGTTTGAAAGAAGTGTTTTTGAAGGGCATTTGGCTAGTGATTGATGCTTTAACTAAATATTTGGATTTCTGAGTTTTTTTTTTTTTATGCCGCTCAAAAAAAAAAAAAAAAAAAAAAAAAAAAAAAAAGAAAGAAAGAAATTCAACAAAGAATAGAAATATTCGTTCAAAAACTAAACTTTTATAATTTATTTTATTTTATTTTACTTTTTATTTATTTATTTCTTTATTTTTGAACACCATAAAAAAACACCCATAAAATAATGAAAAACAACCTTAAAACACCATAAAAATTCCAATAAATGCGCAAAACTTTTTGGAACAGCTAGTCTTTCTTTAATCAGACGCAAAGAACACGTCCTATCACTTTGAAAACAACAGCAAGATTGAAACTTTTTAGTCTTGCAGCAAGACTGACTCTTTTCTTGCTGCTATCTTCAAAATAGTAGCAGTAGTGTTCTTTGCGCCCGATGAAGAAAGATTAGTTCTTTCGAAAAGCTTTGCAAATTGTTAAATTTTTTTATGATTTTTAAAGAAGGTCATTATTTCTTATAACGGTAAATATTTCAATGCGTTTTTGAATATTCTCCCATTTTCTTTACCAAACACTTGTACTCGTGCAAGAAGTAAACATCTAATTGCTTAAGGCATTTATTCAATCCATCAGATAGGAAGACTGACTGTATAGCATAACCTAATTTTTTCCTGCTTAAATTTTCATATGTTCTGCCACTGTGTCTGCCCTTTGTATCCAGTACTAGGATGAGCACCCTCATTATCACTCTATCATGAAATGTTATCGTGATTATTTATATGACAAAATTCTTGTTATCGATAACGTTTGACGAAGTCTTATGATATTTTTCCTTTCCTTATTATCTCTTCTTCAAAAACAGAAAAGGATCTATATCACGTGAACTATTAGATTCGTCAATATAATTCCTGTACATTTCTTGATCCTTATCCTCCTGTCCATTTCATTATCACTATATCAGGAAACACTGTCGTGATTATTTATACTACAAAATTCTTGTTATCGATAACTTTTGACGAAGTCTTATGATATTTTCCCTTTCCTTATTATCTCTTCTTCAAAAACAGAAAAGGATCTATATCACGTGAACTATTAGATTCGTCAATATAATTCCTGTACATTTCTTGATCCTTATCCTCCTGTCTGTTGGGTTCTTTTTATTAAAATTCTGCAGCATATCATTACTTTAATTAATTGCATCTTCTGCTCAGCTAATTATATTTAGTTAATATAGATCAATAAATATTTTTCAGCTTTATTAAAGAATTTAATGAGATCTGGGTCAAATTTCCAATCACATGAATCCTGTTGTAGATTTAATTAAATAGATTAGATGCTTATATAAAAAAAAGGAATTAAGTTAAGATTACACCAGTTAACATTAAGAAATCATTAAGATAAACAGACTAAACGACAAATTAAAACGATAAAGAGGATAAACACAAATATCATTTAAGATTCTTTAAAATTTAATGAATACAAGTAAATAAGAAAGAACACAGCAAGATTCTCAATCTGACCCAGTCTCAAGTACTAAACCTTGATCTGCAGTAGAACCCAACATTTATCAATGTTGATTCCTGAGATATTAAACTCATATTAACAATTTAAAAACACAAGATTCAATCTAACATTACAAAAGAGAGAAGAAAGACCCTGAAATCCTTCTTATTTTCAAGAAGGCAAAGAAAGATATAATTTTGAATAAATTAAAAAACTAGAAATAATAAACATAAACACCCCAGAAATCAACAATGATATTTTTGACCAATTTCGTATAGTGTTAGTACATCTGCTTTAACTTCTCCATTTTTTTTTTCTCCTTTTATTTTGTTTATAAGATAAGTTAATTCATTTAAAAACAAGTGAATTTCTTAACAGTTTTTGCTTAAAAAAAATCTATTACTTAGTCAAGTATCTTTACACAGTTTAAGCAATAGTATATTAATTAATCAGTGTTAATATGATTTTTAATTATTTATTAAATTATTTTTTTTATTTTTTAAAAAAGTTATTTAAAAGTTCTAAATAAAAGAAATAGGTAATGGTTGAAAATTACTTTTACTTCCAAACATTTAAAGAAACTACTTTAATTTTATGGTATTACAAAACTTAGTATAGTTATTTCGATACTACAGAGGTTAAAATTCAATTAAGTTAATATCAAGGTAGGATAAATAAAAAAAAAACAAAAAGAAACTATACTAAAGCATATCCCTTATATATACATTCTCCTTTATTTAATTTAACAAACAAAAACAAAAAAAAACATCTGAATTCACTAATACAACTTTTGTTGTAAACATAAGGAAATACTAAATCACTACAAGATTAATCATTAGGATAAAAAAATCGTTTAAGATTAAATACATAATATATCTCTTACCAGCAGCTGAATTCTTTCATTTACCCATTTTTGGGTATTTATCATTTATATGATGGACAACCGTACACAAAATCTTCCATGCACTAGAGCAACAGTCTCTAAGCAGAGTTCCCAGAGTCTATACTCAGTTTAAGCAGCAGCTGAGTTCCTTCATTTACCCATTTTGGGCATTTTTCATTTATATGATGGGCAATAGCACACAGAGTCTTCCATGCACTAGATCAACAGTCTCTACACAGAATTCCCAGTGTCTATACTCAGTTTAAGCAGCAGCTGAATTCTTTCAAGTTTTTGTCTTAGACCGCTAATCATTCCACCGCTCACGGTGAAGGCTAAATCGGAAGGGATATCGTTTCGCGGCAAGCTCTCGGTTCGCTCCGGCAGGTAGTACTTTTTCTTGATTAACACTCGGGGTGTCTTGTCTTAGATTGCTAATCATTCCACTGCTCACGGTGAAGGCTAGATCGGAGGGGATATTCTTTCACGGCAAGATCTCGGCTCTCTCCGGCAGGTAGCATTTCTGTCTGACTTACACTTGGAGTGTGTTGTCTTAGATCGCTAATCATTCCACTGCTCACGGTGAAGGCTAGATCGGAGGGGATATTCTTTCACGGCAAGATCTCGGCTCTCTCCGGCAGGTAGCATTTCTTCCTGACTTACACTTGGAGTGTTTTCTCTTTAGACTGCTAATCTCGAAGAACTCTCAAGATCTCGGCTCTCTCCGGCAGGTAGCATTTCTTCCTGACTTACACTTATGCGTTTCTTCAACTAGATCTTCTCCATACGAAGCTCTCACCAAGACTCACTTTATTTCCAAAAAAACCAATTGCACGTCCCTCTGCAAATCAAAAGGGCCACCAAAATACAAGGAATACTAATGCTTTCCCCTTTCTCTCCTGTTCCTAGAGTCCATCTCATTGGCCAATGCAATATTCACCCACTCTCATGACCAAATATGGTCATCGCTTGCGTCCCCTACCCTCAATCACGTGGTCAGATAGCAGGGACAGTTGTCTTTAAGTTTTGCACCTGCTTGCAAACCAGTGCTCGCCGATAACCGTGAATTGGCCCTATTATCTCAAATCGGTCATAAAACTTTAAGGGTCTGGGAAAATATCTACTCCGCCTCAAATGACAGTCAACGTTTGTCATGGGTTATAAAATTTTAGGGTACTATTCATTCACGTACGCAAGCAATAAACTATGCGTGTGGGCCAATTTTTAACAAGGCTGAATATATGCCCTTTACAAACAATCCAGAAGCTACTCTTCTTCGAAAAAAATTAACAAAGGACCACTTTACTCAAATAGTACAATAATTCCAGGACAGTAAAAGCATTCGTACGAACGGGTGTTATTTACGCTAGATAAGGGAATGGAAAGCTTTCACTTCCATTCACAACAATGCCTTTATTCTCGTGAGAACGATCATAAAAATAAATAGAAAAAGGGAATGTCCAGGGTTTTCGCTACTAAGAAAAAAAAAGGGAGACTAATTTTAAATACGAGATACACAAAGCATTATAAAAAACCGTATTAAAAATATCTTAACAAGAGTTCTTTTTAACTTAGGAATATTAAAATAATTTATACAAAAAAAATATTACTAAAAAAAAACATAACAAGAGCTCCCCCTCGTTGAAAAAAAAATAAACATTATTAGTTTTGAACAAAAACAAGAATTTTATTTTTTTAGCTAAATGACCACAAAAGGTCAGTTAAAGAAAGTCCTAAAAAATATTTAAAATTAAATCCAAAATGAAAGAAAAGATTAAATAAAAAAACAATGCAGTACCCCGGTTGAATAGTAGAATGAAGATAATCGCCTAGAACAGATCAGACGACGACCCGAAAAGTTGATAACCTCACCCTACTAAGCTACCACACCAACTCTGCACACCGGAAATGCTAAGTTGAAGCTTGGGCAAAACATCTAGAAGTTAAACATATACTAGGGCCTAAGATGCTATTAAAATCTATATTATATACCTGGCATACTTAATTAAATCTCTACATCTGCTATACCGTCAAGAATACCAACACTCTGGGATATCCCTATCTGCTAACACCTCTGTAAAAAGAAAAAAAAATATCCCTAAAAAAATTTCCACAAGTAGAATGCAAGGAAGAGTTGTCCAGTGAATAAAAAAAATAAAAAATTTTTTTTTTTAAAAATTTTGAATCCTGTGAGCAGGATAGAGCCAAAGGACCGAAACAATCAATTTCTGAAAAAATACAATAGATATGCTACTTGCCAGCTGTAGGTATCACAAATATATACATATAATAGTACGATAACATTTTGTATACACATACACAAAACAAAAATAGCAATAACCTTTCAGTACATCTATAGGGTACACATAAAAAAAATAGCACTAATATCTGTTTATATTCAGTGGCATAACATGTGCATATAAATAAAAAAGAACAGTTCAATGACTTGCATCGGTGACACAGTATTACATAAGTGTATGGGCATTTTATATCACAGCATTATAATTATATAGGTTACCTTGTGTAGCCTAGACTGATAATTATCTGCCTTAGTTATTATCAATGGGTAAATATTCCATAAACTAATAGTAACTAAAAAAAATTCATAAAATGCTACACATAATACTTAAAATGAACTGATAATTTCACAATAGAGTTCGCCAATTTCATTGACAAGTACCACTAATTTTTTTGAAATACCCAATTTACACAAACAATGGGTATATTGTTAGAAAAATCACATGAAATAACAAAACAGACTATATAAACAAGATATATACATATATAATACACATAAACCAGATAATATATCTGTGGGTTGTGGGGTGTACACTACCTGTATCTTAAATCCCCACTTCCCAAATAGAGAACTGATATCAAAAATATCCAAAAAAAATACAAAGTTAAAAGAAATGCAAAAAAAAAAAATAAATAAAAATAAAAGATGAACTACATTCCTAACAGTACCTATACTATATACAAAAAGGGGGCAGTAGGAATACGCAAGCATCACATGTACTGCTACCAAGTCTCTACTCCAAAATTTCCTGACCCGAAATCTCTCTAAGTCCCCTAAATTAGCGCTAAAATCCGCTAAAAAATAAAAAATAAAAAAATACATATAGGGGGCGAAGCACTTACACGGTCCTAATCTATCGAAATAATCCATAAATCACCGAGAGAAAATACGGAACTGGCGGAAATCCACATTAAATAACAGCGGAACCAAATCAAAACAAACGATATCGAGGCTCGAAAATTACTTAAATTTTAGCTAACTCGCGCATAAAACCTTCCTAGAATAACTAAAATCACAAGTATTTATATACAATCTAAAAAAAATAAAGTTAAACCGCCCTACAGTTTATAATTCGGTCGCGAATCCCTTTTTCGAAACGCATACTCAGTTCTCGGAATCGAATAAGATTTGTTTCGCCTAGATAAACAGACGCCATTACGATCTCGCGAACGACTCACGCGCTCCGAATCATTATGTGTTCCTACCTGCCTAACTCCGGCCGTGTTCAGCTGTTACGCGCGCTGCACGCGCACGCTAGGAGCCACGGACATGGAGTGGATACTCATACTTGGTGGGATGTGCGTTCAGTCCTCGCTACTGTGCCACCAATTACTGTAACTGTTCGCTCAGTAACAGATGGAGAACAGATCAAGGATGTAATTACTTGTAGTGCTAATTATAAAGATAATCTGTTACAAATGAAAGTGAGCTGGCTGGCCGAACGGTCAGGATGCTGAGCTTGAACCCAGACGATACGGGTTCGATACCTGCGCGGGCCAAAAGTTGGTTTGTGTTTTTTTTTTTTTTTTTTTTTGGTTGCTTTTTATTAATAAATAAGACATTTTTATTAAAGGTAAATTTTATATTAATAATACAGAAGCACATGTATTTCTATTATAATAATAAAATACTTATTTAAATATGAGAAAATGAGATTTTTGCGGAGAAAGTTTTAATATTCCAAATTTAGAATATTAAAAGGATAATTAGAACGATATTAATATCGTTCCAAAGTGATTTATATATATATTAAGAAAATGAAAAAAAAATGTTTTCTGCGAAAATATCCGTATACGCATAAAATAATTATTAATGTTCTTTTTTTTTTTTTTTTTGAAAATTTTAGAAGTAATTTTTTATTGAGATTAGGATGCAAATATAATGCATGCGTGGATATATTACGGTGTTAAAATCAAAATGGAAAATATTATAAAAGCAAAATGTAAAAGATATACATTTTTTTAAATTAAGAATATCTGCATACATATATTTTAAAGAAGTGAAATATTTGGAGTTTGCCTTCTAGTTTTATAATGAATAAAGTATGATTAGAATGTTTATAATTTTTCTATTAAAAGTATAAATAAGTGTTTTGCTTATACTAACATAATTTCGGATGTCGTTTGTTTTTCATATTTTATGACATATTTTGGCCTGTTATCCACACGGTATTAAAATATACAATCATTAAATAAGAAATATATACATACTAAAACTTCTTCTGAAAAATTATCTAACTAACAATGCAAATTCCATTGAAATCAATCCAGTATTGTAGATTACAAATCAGTCTTGTAATATGTGGATACAGGGCCATCGCTAAGACTTTTTATTGGTGGGGGAGAAAACCTTAATATTGTCAAGTCAAATTTTTATATTCGCCAACTCGTTTTATAATTTTGCCAAGTTAACGCACTTTGAAAATGTAATACAATTCTTATTTGTAAAAAAATTAATAATATTCCCAATTAGAGTTGTAACTTTTGCAAATTCTATCAAAAATAGAAAATGTATTGCAGTTTTTATTAAAATTTTAATTAAATTTGACATAAAAGTTTTAAATTTGCAAAGTGTAACAACATTTGTCAATGTTTTGGGAGGTGGATATCTCAACCTTGGTTTATCAACAGCATTCTATTAATTACAACAAGAGAATCAACAGTATTCTATTATTTAATACGAAAAGTATAAAGCAACTGATAAATGATTTTTAAATAAATAAAATTAAATTATTAAAAAAATTAAATCACCAATTATTAAATTGTATCAGTCAACCTACCAACTTTGACAACAAACAACGTGCAACCAATAACAGATAAGCACAAAACGCACAATCACGTGATCAAATCGCCCATCATTTTTTTTGCGTCGCGCGCGTCAAGGTTTGAGCAGGGTTGATTGTCATTTTTTAAATGCTAATCGGGCTTAATTACATGAAATAGGTCACGTGATACTTTTCCGGAATACTTTTAATTTTATTTGAGTGGTCACAGGTATGTATTTCTGTTACGAAAATCATATTTTGAAAGGATAAAGAGATATGGTATTTGTATTTACCAATTCTGAACCATAAAAATAATACAATAATTGAATAAGTTTAAAATTCTCTTCTTCGATAGTACCTACTCCAAGCAGAATCTTCTGAGCGCGCGCGCACAAAAAAAGCCGCTTTTGAACACGGCCTCCTTCACAGCTATCAGCGCTCGCTATTACCGTATATTCCCGTGCTTCTGAGAGCAACCCACCAACCGTTTCCTCGCTACCCTCTTGTCGCCTGCTCGTAGATTGCACTGCAGGTTGGCTGGTTCCTTGACATGGAATGGGAGGGGGAAATCTATTTATGAATCGATTCCTTTTCCTTCGCGTGGTGAACTCGAATTGAGAATGATTCGAATCATTCGTAGTAGGTATGAGAGTTTGGCGTTTGTTTTGGTCTACAATATCGTCTCCATTTCGCTCATTTACACCTGAAATATGCCTATCTTTAAATAAAGTGAGGCGGTCTACATGGACAATTTGAGTTTTAGAAGGGTTAGCAATTAATGCTATCTTAAAATTAACATCACTGAGCTTCTCAATTATAGTAAATGGGCCGTTATTTAATTTTGACAATTTTTTTGTATTGCCGGCAGTGATAGATGGGTTAAATAACCACACTCTATCGCCTACTTTTAAATCCTTAACGACTGCAGTCTTTTCTCTGTACCTTTCCTGGCTTTCAGACACCTTAACTAAACTATCATACACCTCAGCATATACCTTTTGGAGTGCGGGTATTAATAATTCACAAAAAGATGGGGCGTCGTTATAGCTAAACCTCGGCGCTTGCGAAAATAGATTATATGGTAGATTTAAGTTTCTGCCATATAAAACTGCTGCGGGGGTTAATTTAGTCGAAGAATGCACAGCCGAACGCATCGCTAATAGGGCAAATTTTAGCTTAGTATCCCAGTCTGACTGGTTCTCATTTACAATGTGACTGAGTGCGTTTTTTAAAGTTTTATTCTGCCGTTCAATCTGTCCATTCGAGGCTGGGTGAAAGGCAGATGTAGTTATATGTTTAATACCGAACATTTTATATACATGCTCAATCGCTTCCGATACTAAATTTCTTCCATTATCTGTCGCAATATACACAGGAGCGCCATAACGTGAAATGAAATCGGCAAGTGTATCTGCGATAACATCAGACGTGGTAGAGCTAACAGCATAGGCCTCTGGCCATTTAGTAAACGGGTCTATATACGTAACAATATGGGTGTTACCAGAAAACGTGACCGGTAATGGGCCAATTAGGTCTAGATGAACTTTGTTCATGGGAAATTCAGGTGTAGGCATCCGTTGAAGGGGTGCCTGCTGATTTGGTTTATACGCCCTCTTCTGCTGGCAACTAATACATGATTCTACAAGATGCTTGACATCGGCCGACATTCCGGGCCAGTAAAAGTGCTCCCGGATGCGGTCAATCGTTTTCTTAAACCCTTGATGACAAGCCGCTAGAGAATCGTGTGTTAGAGCGAACACTTGCTCAATCATATCCCTAGGAACTACTAATTTAATAGGGTTATTTATTACACTTGAATCTCTGGTGTCCTCACATACAAGAATATCATCTCTAAAAAAAAACTTCATGTATTTAGGTGCTATATCTATATTTTTGTCTAATTTTCTAGCTATTTCACAACATTTCTTATCAATTTTTTGTAATTCACTAATTTTCTCAATTAAATTTGAATGGGGAACAAAAGTAGTTTCTTTTTCTACTTGAATACAAAAATTACTCTTACTAATCTCAGGTGTTTCATCAGTTTTAGCAAATCTAGATAGAAAGTCTGCTACACTATTGCATTTCCCTTTAATATATTTAATAGTAAAATCAAAATCTGAAAGAGTACATACCCATTTGGCTATACGTGAGGTGGGGTCATGAATCTTTAACATAAAAGTAAGTGGTGCATGATCAGTAAAAATGTTAAAATGAGTGTTAGCTAGATAACACTTAAAATGACTAGTCGCCCAAACCAGAGCGAGAAGTTCTCTCTCAGTGGCAGAATATCTTGTCTCTGCACCTTTTAGTCGCCTACTGGCAAACGCCACTGGATGAATTTTATTTTCATCATCCAATTGTGACAAAACAGCCCCCAGCGCTTCTCCACTCGCATCTGTATATAGATAAAATTCTTTAGTAAAATCAGGCAATACTAGGCACGGTTTAGATATTAAAGCCTTTTTTAAATCTTCAAATTCCTCCTGGGCTTCTTTTGTCCAGGCAAAATGTCCAGTTTCCTTAGTCAAATCGATTAAATTTAATGCCCTTTTTGTGAAATCAGGTATGAAACGCCTATAGAATGATAGGGTTCCAATAAAAGACCTGACACCTTTACGATTAGTAGGTGGTTGCAATTTTTCTATTATCTCAATATTTTTATTAACCGGGGATACTTGCCCGCTATTAATTTCAAAGCCAAGATACTGTATTTTATTCGAAAGAAAATTACATTTACTGGGCTTAAGTTTCAGTTTATGTTGTCTTAGTCTATCAAATACTAATTTAAGTTTTTCAAAATGGGATTCTACATCGGACGAAGCAATGACAATATCATCTATATACACTAAAATTCCTAGATTTCCTAAATCTCCAAAAATGGCATTCATTAGCCTCTGAAAACTATTGCCGGAATTGGACAACCCAAAACAATTTCTATTCCACTCAAAAAGACCTTTATGCGTGATAATAGCAGTTTTATGCCTGTCTTCGGGTCTTATGACCTGTTGAAAAAAGCCACTAGTTAAATCTAGTGTTGAAAAAAAATTAGCTCCACTTAACGCATCAACAGAGTCAGTAATGTTTGGGATAGGATATGCATCTTTGACAAGATTCTTGTTAAGTTTACGAAAATCAACAGCTAACCTATAAGAACCATCTGCTTTTTCTACAAGAATAACTGGTGAAGCAAATTCAGACATAGACGGGGAAATAATTTCAGCTTGCAGTAAAATATTAAGTTGATCTTCCATTTCCTGGCGTAATTTATATGGGACTCTATAAGCTTTGGATTTTACAGGTTTATCAGAGGTTAAATTTACAACATGGGGTATGGTATTACAGCCTGGTAAGACTAGGACAGAAGCTGCAAACACATCTTTATTTTGGTCTAAAAATTCCTGCATTTTAGATTTTAAGGGGGGGTCTAGATGGCTTAAATCAATATCAGAGCTCCAAGTGAGATCAGCGTGATCAAAGTCAGCTATTGGAGTGGTTAAATTTACATTACAAGTTATATTATTATTATTTAAGGGTATATTAGATTTATCTACACATTTCTGAATTTTAGCAACATAAGTATTTTTTCCTAGCTTAACAGTTTTATTCGAAAAATTAGCAAGCGAAACAAAAAGGCCATGTTCTGGGGTACAAATGGCTCGAGAAATAAGAAGCCCTTGGCTTAAATTCTTCGCTAAAGGTTCTAATATCAGTATATCATTATCTTTTATAAAATTATTTTTATTACATTTAACTTCAGCTATTAATTTTGACTGGGGGGGAACAGAAATTCTCTCGCATAAAATAGCTAAGGAAGTACTTTCACTATTCCAGTTATTATTATCAACTATGCCTAACTCATTAGTCTGATTTGCTCTATTTACTAACTCATTTTCATTACCCTCAGATATGTAAAAATTTTCATGAACATAGATTGAATTTTCCTGTACAATTTGACTTGCTGATTGCTGGCTAAGGTCTAAAGGCACATTATTCTCATTAATTTCACACTCATTAGTACTTGAGTTACTCCCTGGTATACTTTGCAAACAAAAAACCTGAGCAATTTCACTTTCTGACTCTTTCGCATTAAATGTTATGCTTGAGTCTACCCTTTCCTCCATAATGGGATACATATTACCCTGAACCGTCTCATTTCCACTACTCAGATTCCCAAATTTTTCTTTTACACATTCCTTACTCTTTTTGTTTACACTTTTCCTAGGAGTACTCTTATTACTACACTTACTTCTCTGTTCACTATCAGAACTTTGCTTGCCTTTAGATTGCACATTACAAGTATTTACATAATTATTCTCCAAACCTATACTATTTACACTGATACTATTTACAACATTTTTTTCTCTAGAATTTTTCACAGGTAAAACATTTGACATATGACTCTCTACTATTTGCTTACACTGCGTTTCAGTAGGAACATCTAAAACCACATTGTTATTTTTACAATTAATTACAGCCTGATATTTACTTAAAAAGGGCATCCCCAAAATTACACTAAACTCATCGGCCAACTTACCGTGGACAATAAAAAACTCAGACTGACATAATAAATTATTAAATTTAAAATTTAAGGAAATTTTATGGTTTAAAAGCACTCTCTCGCCAGTCACCGTTAAAATAGGGGTGTTGCACTCCACAATTTCATAAGAATCTAAACTATTAAGTATTGTATTACTTAAAATATTTATAGCAGATCCTGTATCACACAGCGCATTAAAAAACACATTATTTACATTTATGAAGACAGTAGGTAAATGATAAGACTGGGGTGAAAACATACTAAAAATAATTGGGAGGTCTAGAGGCCTTGATGGAGACGATTCGACCAAATCGACACCAGCCCTTACCTGTTTAAAGAATTGTTTTGATTCTTCACTAATTGAGCTTTGAACATTCTCGCTTTCTATATTTACACCATTATCATTATTTCCATTCCCTCTACCTCTGTAATTATTATATCCTCCCCTGCGATTTTGGTGGGACTGAGAATAACTACCCCTACCTCTTCCTCTAAAATTCTGAAAGTTCCCTCTATTAGCATTTTGGTTTTGTGGACAAAATCTGGCTATGTGTCCAGTTTGGGAACACACGTAACAGATTAATTCTCTATACTGAGGCCTCTCAGTAGTGTGAAAGTCTCTTTGCTGATTGCTACCCTCTAAAAATCTCTCTAATTTACTAGTAAGAGCTTCTACCTGCTCCCGCAGTTTACTAATCTCCTGCTCTGACTGATTAGGGTGACTTGGCTGGATAGCAGCACATGCAACACTTTGCTGGGCAATTTGGGGGAAAAAAGGGTTCATATTCTCTACCTGCATGTTATATAAAGGATTAACACTCTTTAATGCTTTTTCCTCAAGGAGGGCAAATTCTAAAATTTCAACAGGTGTCTTAGGGCACCTAGTTATAACTCCTCTTCTTATCTCAGGAACTAAATTACTTAATAACATAGAATGCAGTAGAGCTTCCCTGCTTTTATCAGCAACATTCTGTTCTACACCTTCGACTACTAATGCTTTAAGGGACAAATCATATGCTCTGTCGTAGAATTCCTGAACAGGCATATGGGGATTTTGTTTAAAATTCAAAAATTGGGTCAAAGCAATATCAGGGGCTAGCTCTTGCGTATATCTCTCTTTAAGTACTTTAATTATTTCTTCAGTTCCCTTAGTGCGGTGCAATTTATATATCCTAGCAGCATTCCCACTTAATCTACTTAGTAGGGCAAATTTTTTTTCATCCTCTGACCAATTAAAGAACTCGGACAACTGCTCATACTTTTCTAAAAATGCAGAAAATGAGCAAGAGTTGCCTTCGCCACTAAAAGGGGGAATAAGACTGACATTTTCGATTAATGCGCTCTTTTTCTGAATAAGAGCGAGCTCCTTGAAATGCTGATTTTCTGTCATTTTTTGGCAAAACTTCACACCGAATTAAAAATAAAATAATAGAAAATAAAGTAATTTAACTGCTACTTAATTCTCATATGCCCAAGAATGAGAGAAAAAAAAATAAATAAAAAATACATAAATACATAACTTATATTGGCATATAATTTACTCAGTAAGCCCAAACACTCATATAAATGTACAAATAACAGTAAAAATTTCAAATTAAATAGTTTTTTTTTTTTTTTTGAAAACCCGGTAAAATTGCCTAACTAAAAAAAAAGCATTTGAAATTAGTAAGCTATGTATACCCCTATTGGTTATGCACAACATGCACTAAAATAATCAAACATAATACACAATAAAATCACAAAACACATATATTTTCATTTCGTTTCACTCTTAATACAGTAAATATATATCAAAATTCAGGCTATTGTTGTAACAAATAGGCTCTACTTCATAGTACTATTTTTATACTTATTGTGACACAATAATCAGGCTTTTCACACACGGTACCATTTATTTTTCACAATAACCAGGCTTTTCACACACGGCACCATTTATCGTGTTGGGTTCTTTTTATTAAAATTCTGCAGCATATCATTACTTTAATTAATTGCATCTTCTGCTCAGCTAATTATATTTAGTTAATATAGATCAATAAATATTTTTCAGCTTTATTAAAGAATTTAATGAGATCTGGGTCAAATTTCCAATCACATGAATCCTGTTGTAGATTTAATTAAATAGATTAGATGCTTATATAAAAAAAAGGAATTAAGTTAAGATTACACCAGTTAACATTAAGAAATCATTAAGATAAACAGACTAAACGACAAATTAAAACGATAAAGAGGATAAACACAAATATCATTTAAGATTCTTTAAAATTTAATGAATTCAAGTAAATAAGAAAGAACACAGCAAGATTCTCAATCTGACCCAGTCTCAAGTACTAAACCTTGATCTGCAGTAGAACCCAACATTTATCAATGTTGATTCCTGAGATATTAAACTCATATTAACAATTTAAAAACACAAGATTCAATCTAACATTACAAAAGAGAGAAGAAAGACCCTGAAATCCTTCTTATTTTCAAGAAGGCAAAGAAAGATATAATTTTGAATAAATTAAAAAACTAGAAATAATAAACATAAACACCCCAGAAATCAACAATGATATTTTTGACCAATTTCGTATAGTGTTAGTACATCTGCTTTAACTTCTCCATTTTTTTTTCTCCTTTTATTTTGTTTATAAGATAAGTTAATTCATTTAAAAACAAGTGAATTTCTTAACAGTTTTTGCTTAAAAAAAAAATCTATTACTTAGTCAAGTATCTTTACACAGTTTAAGCAATAGTATATTAATTAATCAGTGTTAATATGATTTTTAATTATTTATTAAATTATTTTTTTTATTTTTTAAAAAAGTTATTTAAAAGTTCTAAATAAAAGAAATAGGTAATGGTTGAAAATTACTTTTACTTCCAAACATTTAAAGAAACTACTTTAATTTTATGAAAGAAACTATACTAAAGCATATCCCTTATATATACATTCTCCTTTATTTAATTTAACAAACAAAAACAAAAAAAAACATCTGAATTCACTAATACAACTTTTGTTGTAAACATAAGGAAATACTAAATCACTACAAGATTAATCATTAGGATAAAAAAATCGTTTAAGATTAAATACATAATATATCTCTTACCAGCAGCTGAATTCTTTCATTTACCCATTTTTGGGTATTTATCATTTATATGATGGACAACCGTACACAAAATCTTCCATGCACTAGAGCAACAGTCTCTAAGCAGAGTTCCCAGAGTCTATACTCAGTTTAAGCAGCAGCTGAGTTCCTTCATTTACCCATTTTGGGCATTTTTCATTTATATGATGGGCAATAGCACACAGAGTCTTCCATGCACTAGATCAACAGTCTCTACACAGAATTCCCAGTGTCTATACTCAGTTTAAGCAGCAGCTGAATTCTTTCAAGTTTTTGTCTTAGACCGCTAATCATTCCACCGCTCACGGTGAAGGCTAAATCGGAAGGGATATCGTTTCGCGGCAAGCTCTCGGTTCGCTCCGGCAGGTAGTACTTTTTCTTGATTAACACTCGGGGTGTCTTGTCTTAGATTGCTAATCATTCCACTGCTCACGGTGAAGGCTAGATCGGAGGGGATATTCTTTCACGGCAAGATCTCGGCTCTCTCCGGCAGGTAGCATTTCTGTCTGACTTACACTTGGAGTGTGTTGTCTTAGATCGCTAATCATTCCACTGCTCACGGTGAAGGCTAGATCGGAGGGGATATTCTTTCACGGCAAGATCTCGGCTCTCTCCGGCAGGTAGCATTTCTTCCTGACTTACACTTGGAGTGTTTTCTCTTTAGACTGCTAATCTCGAAGAACTCTCAAGATCTCGGCTCTCTCCGGCAGGTAGCATTTCTTCCTGACTTACACTTATGCGTTTCTTCAACTAGATCTTCTCCATACGAAGCTCTCACCAAGACTCACTTTATTTCCAAAAAAACCAATTGCACGTCCCTCTGCAAATCAAAAGGGCCACCAAAATACAAGGAATACTAATGCTTTCCCCTTTCTCTCCTGTTCCTAGAGTCCATCTCATTGGCCAATGCAATATTCACCCACTCTCATGACCAAATATGGTCATCGCTTGCGTCCCCTACCCTCAATCACGTGGTCAGATAGCAGGGACAGTTGTCTTTAAGTTTTGCACCTGCTTGCAAACCAGTGCTCGCCGATAACCGTGAATTGGCCCTATTATCTCAAATCGGTCATAAAACTTTAAGGGTCTGGGAAAATATCTACTCCGCCTCAAATGACAGTCAACGTTTGTCATGGGTTATAAAATTTTAGGGTACTATTCATTCACGTACGCAAGCAATAAACTATGCGTGTGGGCCAATTTTTAACAAGGCTGAATATATGCCCTTTACAAACAATCCAGAAGCTACTCTTCTTCGAAAAAAATTAACAAAGGACCACTTTACTCAAATAGTACAATAATTCCAGGACAGTAAAAGCATTCGTACGAACGGGTGTTATTTACGCTAGATAAGGGAATGGGAAGCTTTCACTTCCATTCACAACAATGCCTTTATTCTCGTGAGAACGATCATAAAAATAAATAGAAAAAGGGAATGTCCAGGGTTTTCGCTACTAAGAAAAAAAAAGGGAGACTAATTTTAAATACGAGATACACAAAGCATTATAAAAAACCGTATTAAAAATATCTTAACAAGAGTTCTTTTTAACTTAGGAATATTAAAATAATTTATACAAAAAAAATATTACTAAAAAAAAACATAACAAGAGCTCCCCCTCGTTGAAAAAAAAATAAACATTATTAGTTTTGAACAAAAACAAGAATTTTATTTTTTTAGCTAAATGACCACAAAAGGTCAGTTAAAGAAAGTCCTAAAAAATATTTAAAATTAAATCCAAAATGAAAGAAAAGATTAAATAAAAAACAATGCAGTACCCCGGTTGAATAGTAGAATGAAGATAATCGCCTAGAACAGATCAGAGGACGACCCGAAAAGTTGATAACCTCACCCTACTAAGCTACCACACCAATTCTGCACACCGGAAATGCTAAGTTGAAGCTTGGGCAAAACATCTAGAAGTTAAACATATACTAGGGCCTAAGATGCTATTAAAATCTATATTATATACCTGGCATACTTAATTAAATCTCTACATCTGCTATACCGTCAAGAATACCAACACTCTGGGATATCCCTATCTGCTAACACCTCTGTAAAAAGAAAAAAAAATATCCCTAAAAAAATTTCCACAAGTAGAATGCAAGGAAGAGTTGTCCAGTGAATAAAAAAAATAAAAAATTTTTTTTTTTAAAATTTTGAATCCTGTGAGCAGGATAGAGCCAAAGGACCGAAACAATCAATTTCTGAAAAAATACAATAGATATGCTACTTGCCAGCTGTAGGTATCACAAATATATACATATAATAGTACGATAACATTTTGTATACACATACACAAAACAAAAATAGCAATAACCTTTCAGTACATCTATAGGGTACACATAAAAAAAAATAGCACTAATATCTGTTTATATTCAGTGGCATAACATGTGCATATAAATAAAAAAGAACAGTTCAATGACTTGCATCGGTGACACAGTATTACATAAGTGTATGGGCATTTTATATCACAGCATTATAATTATATAGGTTACCTTGTGTAGCCTAGACTGATAATTATCTGCCTTAGTTATTATCAATGGGTAAATATTCCATAAACTAATAGTAACTAAAAAAAATTCATAAAATGCTACACATAATACTTAAAATGAACTGATAATTTCACAATAGAGTTCGCCAATTTCATTGACAAGTACCACTAATTTTTTTGAAATACCCAATTTACACAAACAATGGGTATATTGTTAGAAAAATCACATGAAATAACAAAACAGACTATATAAACAAGATATATACATATATAATACACATAAACCAGATAATATATCTGTGGGTTGTGGGGTGTACACTACCTGTATCTTAAATCCCCACTTCCCAAATAGAGAACTGATATCAAAAATATCCAAAAAAAATACAAAGTTAAAAGAAATGCAAAAAAAAAAATAAATAAAAATAAAAGATGAACTACATTCCTAACAGTACCTATACTATATACAAAAAGGGGGCAGTAGGAATACGCAAGCATCACATGTACTGCTACCAAGTCTCTACTCCAAAATTTCCTGACCCGAAATCTCTCTAAGTCCCCTAAATTAGCGCTAAAATCCGCTAAAAAAAAAAAAAAAAAAAAATACATATAGGGGGCGAAGCACTTACACGGTCCTAATCTATCGAAATAATCCATAAATCACCGAGAGAAAATACGGAACTGGCGGAAATCCACATTAAATAACAGCGGAACCAAATCAAAACAAACGATATCGAGGCTCGAAAATTACTTAAATTTTAGCTAACTCGCGCATAAAACCTTCCTAGAATAACTAAAATCACAAGTATTTATATACAATCTAAAAAAATAAAGTTAAACCGCCCTACAGTTTATAATTCGGTCGCGAATCCCTTTTTCGAAACGCATACTCAGTTCTCGGAATCGAATAAGATTTGTTTCGCCTAGATAAACAGACGCCATTACGATCTCGCGAACGACTCACGCGCTCCGAATCATTATGTGTTCCTACCTGCCTAACTCCGGCCGTGTTCAGCTGTTACGCGCGCTGCACGCGCACGCTAGGAGCCACGGACATGGAGTGGATACTCATACTTGGTGGGATGTGCGTTCAGTCCTCGCTACTGTGCCACCAATTACTGTAACTGTTCGCTCAGTAACAGATGGAGAACAGATCAAGGATGTAATTACTTGTAGTGCTAATTATAAAGATAATCTGTTACAAATGAAAGTGAGCTGGCTGGCCGAACGGTCAGGATGCTGAGCTTGAACCCAGACGATACGGGTTCGATACCTGCGCGGGCCAAAAGTTGGTTTGTGTTTTTTTTTTTTTTTTTTTTGGTTGCTTTTTATTAATAAATAAGACATTTTTATTAAAGGTAAATTTTATATTAATAATACAGAAGCACATGTATTTCTATTATAATAATAAAATACTTATTTAAATATGAGAAAATGAGATTTTTGCGGAGAAAGTTTTAATATTCCAAATTTAGAATATTAAAAGGATAATTAGAACGATATTAATATCGTTCCAAAGTGATTTATATATATATTAAGAAAATGAAAAAAAAATGTTTTCTGCGAAAATATCCGTATACGCATAAAATAATTATTAATGTTCTTTTTTTTTTTTTTTTTGAAAATTTTAGAAGTAATTTTTTATTGAGATTAGGATGCAAATATAATGCATGCGTGGATATATTACGGTGTTAAAATCAAAATGGAAAATATTATAAAAGCAAAATGTAAAAGATATACATTTTTTTAAATTAAGAATATCTGCATACATATATTTTAAAGAAGTGAAATATTTGGAGTTTGCCTTCTAGTTTTATAATGAATAAAGTATGATTAGAATGTTTATAATTTTTCTATTAAAAGTATAAATAAGTGTTTTGCTTATACTAACATAATTTCGGATGTCGTTTGTTTTTCATATTTTATGACATATTTTGGCCTGTTATCCACACGGTATTAAAATATACAATCATTAAATAAGAAATATATACATACTAAAACTTCTTCTGAAAAATTATCTAACTAACAATGCAAATTCCATTGAAATCAATCCAGTATTGTAGATTACAAATCAGTCTTGTAATATGTGGATACAGGGCCATCGCTAAGACTTTTTATTGGTGGGGGAGAAAACCTTAATATTGTCAAGTCAAATTTTTATATTCGCCAACTCGTTTTATAATTTTGCCAAGTTAACGCACTTTGAAAATGTAATACAATTCTTATTTGTAAAAAAATTAATAATATTCCCAATTAGAGTTGTAACTTTTGCAAATTCTATCAAAAATAGAAAATGTATTGCAGTTTTTATTAAAATTTTAATTAAATTTGACATAAAAGTTTTAAATTTGCAAAGTGTAACAACATTTGTCAATGTTTTGGGAGGTGGATATCTCAACCTTGGTTTATCAACAGCATTCTATTAATTACAACAAGAGAATCAACAGTATTCTATTATTTAATACGAAAAGTATAAAGCAACTGATAAATGATTTTTAAATAAATAAAATTAAATTATTAAAAAAATTAAATCACCAATTATTAAATTGTATCAGTCAACCTACCAACTTTGACAACAAACAACGTGCAACCAATAACAGATAAGCACAAAACGCACAATCACGTGATCAAATCGCCCATCATTTTTTTTGCGTCGCGCGCGTCAAGGTTTGAGCAGGGTTGATTGTCATTTTTTAAATGCTAATCGGGCTTAATTACATGAAATAGGTCACGTGATACTTTTCCGGAATACTTTTAATTTTATTTGAGTGGTCACAGGTATGTATTTCTGTTACGAAAATCATATTTTGAAAGGATAAAGAGATATGGTATTTGTATTTACCAATTCTGAACCATAAAAATAATACAATAATTGAATAAGTTTAAAATTCTCTTCTTCGATAGTACCTACTCCAAGCAGAATCTTCTGAGCGCGCGCGCACAAAAAAAGCCGCTTTTGAACACGGCCTCCTTCACAGCTATCAGCGCTCGCTATTACCGTATATTCCCGTGCTTCTGAGAGCAACCCACCAACCGTTTCCTCGCTACCCTCTTGTCGCCTGCTCGTAGATTGCACTGCAGGTTGGCTGGTTCCTTGACATGGAATGGGAGGGGGAAATCTATTTATGAATCGATTCCTTTTCCTTCGCGTGGTGAACTCGAATTGAGAATGATTCGAATCATTCGTAGTAGGTATGAGAGTTTGGCGTTTGTTTTGGTCTACAATATCGTCTCCATTTCGCTCATTTACACCTGAAATATGCCTATCTTTAAATAAAGTGAGGCGGTCTACATGGACAATTTGAGTTTTAGAAGGGTTAGCAATTAATGCTATCTTAAAATTAACATCACTGAGCTTCTCAATTATAGTAAATGGGCCGTTATTTAATTTTGACAATTTTTTTGTATTGCCGGCAGTGATAGATGGGTTAAATAACCACACTCTATCGCCTACTTTTAAATCCTTAACGACTGCAGTCTTTTCTCTGTACCTTTCCTGGCTTTCAGACACCTTAACTAAACTATCATACACCTCAGCATATACCTTTTGGAGTGCGGGTATTAATAATTCACAAAAAGATGGGGCGTCGTTATAGCTAAACCTCGGCGCTTGCGAAAATAGATTATATGGTAGATTTAAGTTTCTGCCATATAAAACTGCTGCGGGGGTTAATTTAGTCGAAGAATGCACAGCCGAACGCATCGCTAATAGGGCAAATTTTAGCTTAGTATCCCAGTCTGACTGGTTCTCATTTACAATGTGACTGAGTGCGTTTTTTAAAGTTTTATTCTGCCGTTCAATCTGTCCATTCGAGGCTGGGTGAAAGGCAGATGTAGTTATATGTTTAATACCGAACATTTTATATACATGCTCAATCGCTTCCGATACTAAATTTCTTCCATTATCTGTCGCAATATACACAGGAGCGCCATAACGTGAAATGAAATCGGCAAGTGTATCTGCGATAACATCAGACGTGGTAGAGCTAACAGCATAGGCCTCTGGCCATTTAGTAAACGGGTCTATATACGTAACAATATGGGTGTTACCAGAAAACGTGACCGGTAATGGGCCAATTAGGTCTAGATGAACTTTGTTCATGGGAAATTCAGGTGTAGGCATCCGTTGAAGGGGTGCCTGCTGATTTGGTTTATACGCCCTCTTCTGCTGGCAACTAATACATGATTCTACAAGATGCTTGACATCGGCCGACATTCCGGGCCAGTAAAAGTGCTCCCGGATGCGGTCAATCGTTTTCTTAAACCCTTGATGACAAGCCGCTAGAGAATCGTGTGTTAGAGCGAACACTTGCTCAATCATATCCCTAGGAACTACTAATTTAATAGGGTTATTTATTACACTTGAATCTCTGGTGTCCTCACATACAAGAATATCATCTCTAAAAAAAAACTTCATGTATTTAGGTGCTATATCTATATTTTTGTCTAATTTTCTAGCTATTTCACAACATTTCTTATCAATTTTTTGTAATTCACTAATTTTCTCAATTAAATTTGAATGGGGAACAAAAGTAGTTTCTTTTTCTACTTGAATACAAAAATTACTCTTACTAATCTCAGGTGTTTCATCAGTTTTAGCAAATCTAGATAGAAAGTCTGCTACACTATTGCATTTCCCTTTAATATATTTAATAGTAAAATCAAAATCTGAAAGAGTACATACCCATTTGGCTATACGTGAGGTGGGGTCATGAATCTTTAACATAAAAGTAAGTGGTGCATGATCAGTAAAAATGTTAAAATGAGTGTTAGCTAGATAACACTTAAAATGACTAGTCGCCCAAACCAGAGCGAGAAGTTCTCTCTCAGTGGCAGAATATCTTGTCTCTGCACCTTTTAGTCGCCTACTGGCAAACGCCACTGGATGAATTTTATTTTCATCATCCAATTGTGACAAAACAGCCCCCAGCGCTTCTCCACTCGCATCTGTATATAGATAAAATTCTTTAGTAAAATCAGGCAATACTAGGCACGGTTTAGATATTAAAGCCTTTTTTAAATCTTCAAATTCCTCCTGGGCTTCTTTTGTCCAGGCAAAATGTCCAGTTTCCTTAGTCAAATCGATTAAATTTAATGCCCTTTTTGTGAAATCAGGTATGAAACGCCTATAGAATGATAGGGTTCCAATAAAAGACCTGACACCTTTACGATTAGTAGGTGGTTGCAATTTTTCTATTATCTCAATATTTTTATTAACCGGGGATACTTGCCCGCTATTAATTTCAAAGCCAAGATACTGTATTTTATTCGAAAGAAAATTACATTTACTGGGCTTAAGTTTCAGTTTATGTTGTCTTAGTCTATCAAATACTAATTTAAGTTTTTCAAAATGGGATTCTACATCGGACGAAGCAATGACAATATCATCTATATACACTAAAATTCCTAGATTTCCTAAATCTCCAAAAATGGCATTCATTAGCCTCTGAAAACTATTGCCGGAATTGGACAACCCAAAACAATTTCTATTCCACTCAAAAAGACCTTTATGCGTGATAATAGCAGTTTTATGCCTGTCTTCGGGTCTTATGACCTGTTGAAAAAAGCCACTAGTTAAATCTAGTGTTGAAAAAAAATTAGCTCCACTTAACGCATCAACAGAGTCAGTAATGTTTGGGATAGGATATGCATCTTTGACAAGATTCTTGTTAAGTTTACGAAAATCAACAGCTAACCTATAAGAACCATCTGCTTTTTCTACAAGAATAACTGGTGAAGCAAATTCAGACATAGACGGGGAAATAATTTCAGCTTGCAGTAAAATATTAAGTTGATCTTCCATTTCCTGGCGTAATTTATATGGGACTCTATAAGCTTTGGATTTTACAGGTTTATCAGAGGTTAAATTTACAACATGGGGTATGGTATTACAGCCTGGTAAGACTAGGACAGAAGCTGCAAACACATCTTTATTTTGGTCTAAAAATTCCTGCATTTTAGATTTTAAGGGGGGGTCTAGATGGCTTAAATCAATATCAGAGCTCCAAGTGAGATCAGCGTGATCAAAGTCAGCTATTGGAGTGGTTAAATTTACATTACAAGTTATATTATTATTATTTAAGGGTATATTAGATTTATCTACACATTTCTGAATTTTAGCAACATAAGTATTTTTTCCTAGCTTAACAGTTTTATTCGAAAAATTAGCAAGCGAAACAAAAAGGCCATGTTCTGGGGTACAAATGGCTCGAGAAATAAGAAGCCCTTGGCTTAAATTCTTCGCTAAAGGTTCTAATATCAGTATATCATTATCTTTTATAAAATTATTTTTATTACATTTAACTTCAGCTATTAATTTTGACTGGGGGGGAACAGAAATTCTCTCGCATAAAATAGCTAAGGAAGTACTTTCACTATTCCAGTTATTATTATCAACTATGCCTAACTCATTAGTCTGATTTGCTCTATTTACTAACTCATTTTCATTACCCTCAGATATGTAAAAATTTTCATGAACATAGATTGAATTTTCCTGTACAATTTGACTTGCTGATTGCTGGCTAAGGTCTAAAGGCACATTATTCTCATTAATTTCACACTCATTAGTACTTGAGTTACTCCCTGGTATACTTTGCAAACAAAAAACCTGAGCAATTTCACTTTCTGACTCTTTCGCATTAAATGTTATGCTTGAGTCTACCCTTTCCTCCATAATGGGATACATATTACCCTGAACCGTCTCATTTCCACTACTCAGATTCCCAAATTTTTCTTTTACACATTCCTTACTCTTTTTGTTTACACTTTTCCTAGGAGTACTCTTATTACTACACTTACTTCTCTGTTCACTATCAGAACTTTGCTTGCCTTTAGATTGCACATTACAAGTATTTACATAATTATTCTCCAAACCTATACTATTTACACTGATACTATTTACAACATTTTTTTCTCTAGAATTTTTCACAGGTAAAACATTTGACATATGACTCTCTACTATTTGCTTACACTGCGTTTCAGTAGGAACATCTAAAACCACATTGTTATTTTTACAATTAATTACAGCCTGATATTTACTTAAAAAGGGCATCCCCAAAATTACACTAAACTCATCGGCCAACTTACCGTGGACAATAAAAAACTCAGACTGACATAATAAATTATTAAATTTAAAATTTAAGGAAATTTTATGGTTTAAAAGCACTCTCTCGCCAGTCACCGTTAAAATAGGGGTGTTGCACTCCACAATTTCATAAGAATCTAAACTATTAAGTATTGTATTACTTAAAATATTTATAGCAGATCCTGTATCACACAGCGCATTAAAAAACACATTATTTACATTTATGAAGACAGTAGGTAAATGATAAGACTGGGGTGAAAACATACTAAAAATAATTGGGAGGTCTAGAGGCCTTGATGGAGACGATTCGACCAAATCGACACCAGCCCTTACCTGTTTAAAGAATTGTTTTGATTCTTCACTAATTGAGCTTTGAACATTCTCGCTTTCTATATTTACACCATTATCATTATTTCCATTCCCTCTACCTCTGTAATTATTATATCCTCCCCTGCGATTTTGGTGGGACTGAGAATAACTACCCCTACCTCTTCCTCTAAAATTCTGAAAGTTCCCTCTATTAGCATTTTGGTTTTGTGGACAAAATCTGGCTATGTGTCCAGTTTGGGAACACACGTAACAGATTAATTCTCTATACTGAGGCCTCTCAGTAGTGTGAAAGTCTCTTTGCTGATTGCTACCCTCTAAAAATCTCTCTAATTTACTAGTAAGAGCTTCTACCTGCTCCCGCAGTTTACTAATCTCCTGCTCTGACTGATTAGGGTGACTTGGCTGGATAGCAGCACATGCAACACTTTGCTGGGCAATTTGGGGGACAAAAGGGTTCATATTCTCTACCTGCATGTTATATAAAGGATTAACACTCTTTAATGCTTTTTCCTCAAGGAGGGCAAATTCTAAAATTTCAACAGGTGTCTTAGGGCACCTAGTTATAACTCCTCTTCTTATCTCAGGAACTAAATTACTTAATAACATAGAATGCAGTAGAGCTTCCCTGCTTTTATCAGCAACATTCTGTTCTACACCTTCGACTACTAATGCTTTAAGGGACAAATCATATGCTCTGTCGTAGAATTCCTGAACAGGCATATGGGGATTTTGTTTAAAATTCAAAAATTGGGTCAAAGCAATATCAGGGGCTAGCTCTTGCGTATATCTCTCTTTAAGTACTTTAATTATTTCTTCAGTTCCCTTAGTGCGGTGCAATTTATATATCCTAGCAGCATTCCCACTTAATCTACTTAGTAGGGCAAATTTTTTTTCATCCTCTGACCAATTAAAGAACTCGGACAACTGCTCATACTTTTCTAAAAATGCAGAAAATGAGCAAGAGTTGCCTTCGCCACTAAAAGGGGGAATAAGACTGACATTTTCGATTAATGCGCTCTTTTTCTGAATAAGAGCGAGCTCCTTGAAATGCTGATTTTCTGTCATTTTTTGGCAAAACTTCACACCGAATTAAAAATAAAATAATAGAAAATAAAGTAATTTAACTGCTACTTAATTCTCATATGCCCAAGAATGAGAGAAAAAAAAAATAAATAAAAAATACATAAATACATAACTTATATTGGCATATAATTTACTCAGTAAGCCCAAACACTCATATAAATGTACAAATAACAGTAAAAATTTCAAATTAAATAGTTTTTTTTTTTTTTTTTTTTTGAAAACCCGGTAAAATTGCCTAACTAAAAAAAAAGCATTTGAAATTAGTAAGCTATGTATACCCCTATTGGTTATGCACAACATGCACTAAAATAATCAAACATAATACACAATAAAATCACAAAACACATATATTTTCATTTCGTTTCACTCTTAATACAGTAAATATATATCAAAATTCAGGCTATTGTTGTAACAAATAGGCTCTACTTCATAGTACTATTTTTATACTTATTGTGACACAATAATCAGGCTTTTCACACACGGTACCATTTATTTTTCACAATAACCAGGCTTTTCACACACGGCACCATTTATCGTGTTGGGTTCTTTTTATTAAAATTCTGCAGCATATCATTACTTTAATTAATTGCATCTTCTGCTCAGCTAATTATATTTAGTTAATATAGATCAATAAATATTTTTCAGCTTTATTAAAGAATTTAATGAGATCTGGGTCAAATTTCCAATCACATGAATCCTGTTGTAGATTTAATTAAATAGATTAGATGCTTATATAAAAAAAAGGAATTAAGTTAAGATTACACCAGTTAACATTAAGAAATCATTAAGATAAACAGACTAAACGACAAATTAAAACGATAAAGAGGATAAACACAAATATCATTTAAGATTCTTTAAAATTTAATGAATTCAAGTAAATAAGAAAGAACACAGCAAGATTCTCAATCTGACCCAGTCTCAAGTACTAAACCTTGATCTGCAGTAGAACCCAACATTTATCAATGTTGATTCCTGAGATATTAAACTCATATTAACAATTTAAAAACACAAGATTCAATCTAACATTACAAAAGAGAGAAGAAAGACCCTGAAATCCTTCTTATTTTCAAGAAGGCAAAGAAAGATATAATTTTGAATAAATTAAAAAACTAGAAATAATAAACATAAACACCCCAGAAATCAACAATGATATTTTTGACCAATTTCGTATAGTGTTAGTACATCTGCTTTAACTTCTCCATTTTTTTTTTCTCCTTTTATTTTGTTTATAAGATAAGTTAATTCATTTAAAAACAAGTGAATTTCTTAACAGTTTTTGCTTAAAAAAAAAATCTATTACTTAGTCAAGTATCTTTACACAGTTTAAGCAATAGTATATTAATTAATCAGTGTTAATATGATTTTTAATTATTTATTAAATTATTTTTTTTATTTTTTAAAAAAGTTATTTAAAAGTTCTAAATAAAAGAAATAGGTAATGGTTGAAAATTACTTTTACTTCCAAACATTTAAAGAAACTACTTTAATTTTATGAAAGAAACTATACTAAAGCATATCCCTTATATATACATTCTCCTTTATTTAATTTAACAAACAAAAACAAAAAAAAACATCTGAATTCACTAATACAACTTTTGTTGTAAACATAAGGAAATACTAAATCACTACAAGATTAATCATTAGGATAAAAAAATCGTTTAAGATTAAATACATAATATATCTCTTACCAGCAGCTGAATTCTTTCATTTACCCATTTTTGGGTATTTATCATTTATATGATGGACAACCGTACACAAAATCTTCCATGCACTAGAGCAACAGTCTCTAAGCAGAGTTCCCAGAGTCTATACTCAGTTTAAGCAGCAGCTGAGTTCCTTCATTTACCCATTTTGGGCATTTTTCATTTATATGATGGGCAATAGCACACAGAGTCTTCCATGCACTAGATCAACAGTCTCTACACAGAATTCCCAGTGTCTATACTCAGTTTAAGCAGCAGCTGAATTCTTTCAAGTTTTTGTCTTAGACCGCTAATCATTCCACCGCTCACGGTGAAGGCTAAATCGGAAGGGATATCGTTTCGCGGCAAGCTCTCGGTTCGCTCCGGCAGGTAGTACTTTTTCTTGATTAACACTCGGGGTGTCTTGTCTTAGATTGCTAATCATTCCACTGCTCACGGTGAAGGCTAGATCGGAGGGGATATTCTTTCACGGCAAGATCTCGGCTCTCTCCGGCAGGTAGCATTTCTGTCTGACTTACACTTGGAGTGTGTTGTCTTAGATCGCTAATCATTCCACTGCTCACGGTGAAGGCTAGATCGGAGGGGATATTCTTTCACGGCAAGATCTCGGCTCTCTCCGGCAGGTAGCATTTCTTCCTGACTTACACTTGGAGTGTTTTCTCTTTAGACTGCTAATCTCGAAGAACTCTCAAGATCTCGGCTCTCTCCGGCAGGTAGCATTTCTTCCTGACTTACACTTATGCGTTTCTTCAACTAGATCTTCTCCATACGAAGCTCTCACCAAGACTCACTTTATTTCCAAAAAAACCAATTGCACGTCCCTCTGCAAATCAAAAGGGCCACCAAAATACAAGGAATACTAATGCTTTCCCCTTTCTCTCCTGTTCCTAGAGTCCATCTCATTGGCCAATGCAATATTCACCCACTCTCATGACCAAATATGGTCATCGCTTGCGTCTCCTACCCTCAATCACGTGGTCAGATAGCAGGGACAGTTGTCTTTAAGTTTTGCACCTGCTTGCAAACCAGTGCTCGCCGATAACCGTGAATTGGCCCTATTATCTCAAATCGGTCATAAAACTTTAAGGGTCTGGGAAAATATCTACTCCGCCTCAAATGACAGTCAACGTTTGTCATGGGTTATAAAATTTTAGGGTACTATTCATTCACGTACGCAAGCAATAAACTATGCGTGTGGGCCAATTTTTAACAAGGCTGAATATATGCCCTTTACAAACAATCCAGAAGCTACTCTTCTTCGAAAAAAATTAACAAAGGACCACTTTACTCAAATAGTACAATAATTCCAGGACAGTAAAAGCATTCGTACGAACGGGTGTTATTTACGCTAGATAAGGGAATGGGAAGCTTTCACTTCCATTCACAACAATGCCTTTATTCTCGTGAGAACGATCATAAAAATAAATAGAAAAAGGGAATGTCCAGGGTTTTCGCTACTAAGAAAAAAAAAGGGAGACTAATTTTAAATACGAGATACACAAAGCATTATAAAAAACCGTATTAAAAATATCTTAACAAGAGTTCTTTTTAACTTAGGAATATTAAAATAATTTATACAAAAAAAATATTACTAAAAAAAAACATAACATGTCCATTTCATTATCACTATATCAGGAAACACTGTCGTGATTATTTATACTACAAAATTCTTGTTATCGATAACTTTTGACGAAGTCTTATGATATTTTCCCTTTTCTTATTATCTCTTCTTCAAAAACAGAAAAGGATCTATATCACGTGAACTATTAGATTCGTCATTATAATTCTTGTACATTTCTTGATCCTCGTGACAATTGCTTCCGAACGATACTACTCTTGTCAAAATCCAGAATTGACAGTTGGGGAAGCTCCCTAATAAATATGGTATCCATTTTGCTAAATCACTTATCAGTTTTTCAGAAAAAACAATTTTATAATATGGCAAATATTGGAAAACAGATAATTTATAACCATCCACCAGTTGTCTTTTCTTGGGGGGGGGGGGATATTGCTGTGGAAAGAATGCCTTTACTTCAGAGAGAACGTCTGAAAGGAAAGTGACCACAATAATCGTTCTCGCACTAGTATTGGCCTTGAAATCTTATTCACCCGCATGACCTAGACCGTAACCCTCGGAACACTCAATAATAAATAAATGTAAAAGCAGACATGTAAATATGAATCTACTATTTTTGTTTTATTGACTATATTAATGCCTGATAAATACGCTAAAAAAATTTCATTTGTTTTCTTTAAACTAAAATCTATATACATATATATTTTTTCAAATATAAGTAAAAAAAATCAGTCAGGAATTACAGCCGTGTGTAAAAAGTATCAATAATAAATCATTATTGATGTAAATAATTGAATATGTTAATTAAAGTATACTTAAATGAATATAAAGAAATGTAATTAAAGGTCTGTATTTATTATTATGTGGCAATTATAAATTATTTTGTGCAAAAATAGCGTTCTGTTTTTATTTTGGAGAGACGTAATCACGTCTCAATGATACATTCATAGGACGGGAACGTCCGCCATGTTTGTTTATTGTCATGGCCTTGAGTGTTCCGAGGGTTACGCCTAGACCGCAATGGTACCTCGATCATAGACTCAAGTTCCCCATTAATTGTTAAGAACACTAACTAAACACTGGACTGAGTGGGCCCAATAATTGCAAAAATATTATATTAATTTAGAATGCTCGATAAACTTCAAAATTCAAAAGGGCTCTTTCACTAAGTTACATAATAAATCAAATGTATTGTGAAATTATATTTTGTTCACATTTGTCACGTGTATTATTTTTATTAAATGTCACAACCTCTACCCCTTTCATGTCCATAATGATATACACTTTGCATATTTTTATATTTTTGCACTGTATCTTGTCTAATAGTTAGCTTTCATTTATTTTCAGATTGTTTATATAATATTGTATACATTATTATTTAAGCTATTTCCGCTTGTGTAGTTTAGTTTGTTAACAGGCTCTTCCCCTTTCAAAATGGTATGGCATATAATAATTTCATTGGTATATTTGATTTTAGTGATGTGAATTTATGAGATTTAATCATTGTTTTTGCAGATTCTTGTACCAACTAGTGTAAGACAATATTATAAAATTATAAATATACTATTCTCAGAAACCATTATAATTTTTATTGTACAATTAAATTA
This sequence comes from Maratus speculifer, assembly GCA_964019185.1. Classification (NCBI taxonomy): domain Eukaryota; kingdom Metazoa; phylum Arthropoda; class Arachnida; order Araneae; family Salticidae; genus Maratus; species Maratus speculifer. The sequence continues at coordinate 206,803,588 of OZ025294.1, forward strand.
AGACAAAACTTTATATAATTTATTTTTGTGATTTTTTTTTTTTTTTTTTTTTTTTTTTTTTTTTTTTTTTTTTTTTTTTACTCTCTAACAGGTTCCAGGAGGTTCCCAAAAAAAAGAAATGTTAGAAAATTTAGATCGTGTACCAACTTTTGTTCAACAGTTACAGTTCACAGTAAAAAACACAACCGTAGGCAAAGCTGCAACGTTCACTAAAGTAAGCTTTTTTAAACTTTTCGTTCTGCAAATATGTAATCTTTTTCTTTTCAAGTTATTTTTTTAGATGTGGCACATCAAGAAGAAAAAATTTACTTATCCTTCTCGGTTTTTTTTTTTTTTTTTTCGTTTTATTATGGTTTATATATTTAGATAAAATAGAGAAAAGGATTATTTTATTCACCATCCTTTTTTTACTTACCCATCATATATAGTATAGAGTGAATCATGAAAATCGAAAAAATTTTTTTACAGATTTACACGTTTCGGATACTGAAGATTCCGAAAACCATATTTTCAGAAAAAAAAAAAAAATGCTGTCCTTCCGTCTATGTGTTTGTCTGTCTGCCTATCTGTCTGTAAACGCTCAATCTCCCGAACAAATTGAGATAGAGACTTGAAATTGCGTATGTACCTAGTATATAAGAATGGAAAAAAGCCTATTTAATATCAGAAACCTCGATTTTCCGTTATAATTTCTTTCGGACTCTCGAAAAATTCTTCCTGATGAAAGGTACATAAAAGTTTTCATTTTTTTTTTTTAAGGGGTGGACTTAAAAGGCAATAAAGTAACATAAATTCTGCGTAAAGAACGAAGTTGATCGAATTATTAGTTGCCAAGAGATTTGCAATCCTGTTTTCCACATTTTTCGATTTTTCATGACCCTGTATTTTATTCAAATTTCAATTCAAAGATATATTTTAATTGGAAATGAGACGCTTAATTCGACGCAGTAAACTGTTAGTTAATATGATTATTATTTTTGGAGTTATAAGAGTGTTTCTTTTACGCAATTCGGTACTATTTTAGTAGTTTCGCGTTTTATGTAATTTGTCGAAATTGGTCCATCAACAATCCATTAATAGAGCAATAGTATGTATATTTAAAAATTTAAATATACATTTAAATTTTATTTTGGAATTGCAATGCATTTTATTAATAGTTTACACATGTTTTATTTTCATATATTATATTATGCATATCCATGATGGGTAAATATTTCCGTGGCCTCCAACGACTAGTTTCAATTTTTTCCGAATTTTTACAGTAAAGGGTTTTAAGTAAAACAATGATTTTTTTTCTCTTTTAAAGAATCATGTATGATATTAATCGCTCATCATCATTTTAAAAAATTCAGATCTAAAATATCTTCAAATGAGAACCAAAATGAAATTATAGCAATAAAAAATATTCCAAAATACTACTTTCATGAGGAAAACGATTGTTTAGAGGATTTAGATAGATAAATCTATATACAGTGACGGTTAAAAATTTCCGGCCAGTTACCTTCTTTGATTTATTTACCAGAAGGTTTCAGCAAAGAAGAAGCACGATTGCTTCAAAAATTAGGAATATGAAAATGATCTCTGACAACTGATTATTTTGTTTGAATACTAAAGACGCTTCATGCAAAGAGATAGAATCCGAAGATCGCGTGGCCAAAAGTTTCCGGCCACTCATTATCCCTTAGTTTTTTTCTATCGGTAGAGTGTTTTTTGGTCGTATTTGTGAATTAATCAGCGTGAATTGCATAGTTTAAATTCAAATTTGAAAAGTTCAACAATGATTTATCGTAAATGAGTGATTAGTTTGTCACTAAAAGGGCGATCTTCTCGAGTTATTGCGGTAAAGTTATCGATCGGTAAAATCGACTGTAAACGATATTTAAAAATTATATAAAGATGACCATATCCTTTAGGACATTGCAAGGTCCAGGAAACAAGCGAAAATTAACTATTATCATGAATAGAATTATCAGGTGAAAAACAATTGATGACCTGCATAATAATTCCATTGCAATATACAGCTGTTTACGGAATGAAAATATTGCTGAAATAAGTCGCTTTACCCTGTCAAGATGCTGATGTGGTACAGAATTTTACGAAAGAATCGGTGTTCAAAAATTTTTCATTTCATATAATTTTCATTATTCATCATATTTTTCAAAAAATATCAACGTACCCACAAAAAACACAAATTCTGGTCATGTGAAAACTGCACAAAGTACTATTTTTCCGTCAATCGAATTTGAAACATTTTGGGAGTGATGGTAGACACAACGTCCGATGATCTAACATCAAAAGATATGATTAGACCTCTGTTATTTCTACAATGAAGCATGGCGGAGGACACCTTATGCTGTGGGGTGTATTTTCTTAAAAAAGTGTCGGTCCGTTATTTAAAATCCACGGCTAGATGAATGATGTAATATATACAGATATCTTGCAATACTATTTGCTACCTCATTAAAGGAAACATTTTCGTCGTAACTATTTGTTTTAGCTTGATAACGACATAATGAATGTATGGAAACCTCGACCAAACAATGGTTTTCGCACAAAAAAAAAAAAAAAAAAAAAAAAAAAAAAAAAAAAAAAAAAAAATCGTTTTTGAAATAGCCTACCAAAACGCCCGACATGAATCCAATAGAAAATCTTTCCAAAGAGATTGGCAAACATCTGCCGAACTATAAATATTCCAACTCAGCCGAACTTTTCAAAAAAATGCAAGAAATGTGGAATAGACGATCTTTAACCGTTGATTTATGAATGTCAGGTTTCTGCGCCGTAGAATTTATACTAAAAGTAATAAAATACCAATACGATAAAATACTAATTGTAAATGTTGTTGATCACTGTAATTTTTTATTACAATACAATTTTTTTAAAACTTGCGAAGGTGGCCGGAAACTTTTGACCGCCACTGTATATAATAAAACTAAGTTATTGGATTACTTGAATAATAAGACTTTAAAATGATGTTACATCATACTTTAATATAATTCCTTACAGGTAATTGAAGCTGTAACTTATTTTAATACGTTGATTTAACATTTTAAAAGTATAACACACTTTTTTTATATAACATAACTATACTTCACCTAAAACAACATTTTTATATAAATACTACCTTGTCCAAATTTTTAAAATCAGTTCTTACCTCGTGCTCGTGAATTTTTATAATGCGTGTTATTAAATCATGGATAATAAAATATTGCAGAGAGTTAGTTAATATGGTGATATGCTCGTTTTAAAATAAATAAAATTTAAATTCAAATCCTACATATATATATGGTTTTGTGTGTGTTTGTATGCATTTTATCTCTGCAATTCCTAATTGAAATTCTTTTATTAACATTAAACATACCAAAAATTTGAAATATATTTCACATTTTATTTTTTAGAATATTATTTTAAGACTAGCTTATTTCTGTAACTTATTTATACTTTATTTATTTATTTTATGAAACGATTTCTGGTTTATTTTTTCAAAACAAGCTTATTTCTATAACTTATTTATATTTTATTTATTTATTTTATGAAACAATTTCTGATTTATTATTTTAAGACTAGCTTATTTCTGTAAATTATTTATATTTTATTTATTTATTTTATGAAATAATTTCTGGTTCGAATTGAAGTATTTTTATTTGATATTTGTTGGTAGTAGTATACAAGGATTATCCAGAAAATAAGTTTTTCACGGTCCGTAAAAAGAAATAAAAACATAATTAGCTCGCTAGAAAAACTTTAAATTTAATAAAAAAGTTAATTAAAAGTTAAATAAAAATTATTTTTTAATTTCATTTAATTTATATTTAAAAATATAATACAATTTTTCATCTACTTCTAACATAATAATCACTGGAATTGTAACACTTGTCATAGCGTGGGAAAAGTTTTTCTAGTTCAAAATGTATAGAAACAACAGCAGGATTGTTGCGGTTAATGAGACGTGAGTTGACAACTATGACAAGCTGGCTTCGTTCCCAAACGTCAAACTTATATGACAATGGACTACAAATACTTTTCAAACAGTGTGACCAAATGTAAATGTGTAATTCCACTTGTTCTTATGTTGAGAAATAGCTGAAGCGAGAATACGAGCTGAAATACGAGTCGTTGGATTCGTATTAGCGGTATTAGTCGGTCAGATATTCCATACATTGGGCATTGATTGCATTCGTATTTATAACAAAAACTTTTCAGAAAATTTATATTTTTAACTTCTTTATTCTATATAGTCTTCTTAAAAGACTTTTCTTCTTTTTTTTTTCTTTTTTTTTAAAGAAATATTTCGGTAATTGACAAAAGAGTCTTTAAAGAAAACTATACAGAATAAAGAAGTTAGAAATATAGGTTTACTAAGATTAGTATTTGCACAATAGTAATGAATGCATCACGATCGATTTAACATTGGTGAGGGAACTTCAGATCGTACTGATCAACTACTTCTTTAAGCCTACGCTATTAGCATGTTTATCTTTGCCATACAAGCCGACATTTTTCTCTTGTAAATTTTAAGGGGACAGTGAACCTTTATTTGAGCAAAATCGTCTATAGCAAAATTGTCGCAAAAAAAAGGTTTATTTCTATGGTATAATAATAGAAAACAGGTTTTTCTTATTAAAATATCATTTATGAAAGTTTTAAGAAATAAATAATAAAGGTAAGAGTATTTATATACTTTAAATCTGTTTTTCTCAAAACTAATTTTTCAGCGTTTTTAGATTTTTGAATCGCTCCTTGCGACGCAATATTTATGAAATTGATAAGGACGTACCCTGATATCGTTTAGAAAGAAATTGTGTAAGCTTTTTAAAATTCAGATAAAATCAGTCTTCTTGAAATCAGCCTTTATTAAGATAGTGAAATTTGATCTTTTAGTTATTAAAAGGCAACATTTTTATGAAAATCGATATGGAATTTAGAAATTTTTTTAAATATTGACTATTCAAGCGATAAAAAAAATCTTACACAAATTTGTTTATAATAGAGTTTTAAGTGATAAAAATGCAAAAGGGCAAGAAAATATCTCAAAAATTTAAATACGAGGAGCATTTTAAAATTTCGTTTAAAAATTTAAATTTTTTTTAATTAAAAATTTTAATAAAATTGGAATTTTTTTTTAAGGTGTTCTATATGCTTTTGGTGAAATGTATATATGCACAAAATTTCATATTACTACAATAGAAAAAAAAGAAAAAAAAGTCCACCGTCTCCTTAAACAAAATTGATTTGAGATACACAGCTCCCTCAACGTTCCTCCTACTCATACCAAATTTTCATCCGCGATTGTTGATCTCGAACAAAGTAATGCATTCAAAACTTACAAGAGGAAAATTGCGAGTTGTATCACAGAGTTACACATGCGACTGAAGCAGGATTGAAGATGTTTATTCACTTTCATTTTTATATAATCTGAGTGCTTTTCTGTTTATTACGTTATGCTCATCTCTTGCTTCATTATTCTTAGGTTGACAACGTGATCAAAGAGACCAAAAACCTTATGAATGCCATCTCCAAAGTAGTTACTACCTGTTTAGTATGCGCCACAAAGGTCAGTAGAAAAAATATGATTTACATCCCCATCCTCTCAAAAAAAAAAAAAAAAAAAAAAAAAAAAAAAAAAAAAAAAAAAAAGAAAAAAAAAAAGATATTTGTATTATGGTTCATGTGTGTTACCATCTTAGCAATAAAAAACAAAAGGCAAAGTTTCACAAATTTCTTTTTCAACGAAAAATGTATTTAACTATATAAACACGTCCTAAATACACTTTTTTAGTTATGTTTTGTATATTAAAAATGAATATTGTAAATAAGTAATGCTTGCATACATTATTTTCTAAAGGCCTTTTGCTGACAAGGAATGTTGCAATGTTTACCATTAAGCCTAGAGTTTTCACTTTTGAAATAGATCTATTTAAAAAATATAAAAAAGACGAATATTGTCGTTAGTCATAGAATTTTTGTTGATTCCTGATTTAAAAACGTTCTTTTTGTTGTTGTTGTTAAAAAATATAGTTCAAATATATTTTTACACCATCGGTATACAAGGTCAACTCATGACTATTGACGATTCAAGCGCTCGAATACGCCATCTGGTTTAAAAAACATGCAACTTCTCTCTTCAGGGTAATGCCGTACAAGCGCACTGTTTTACCTGTATTTTCAATTTGCTCAGAATAATTATTTTTTGCACAATTTTAGATTTCATGTGATATTTTTTTACTTATATTATATGACAACGTAAAAATTATCCGAATTTGGAAATCTAAAACTTTCAATTTCATTTACAATAAAGAACACTTTCGCATTAGTTGAAGGGAAATTAAAGGGATAATTTAGCTGAGCAGTGAATCTGTAGGCCGTTTTAATTCCAATTATAACGTCACATTGCGCGGATTATCTTTAATAGTGATTGGCGCAAAACGATAGTGCGCCGTTTTGTACTAATCACTAGCTCTCCTCTCTTTCGTGTGCTGTTCCTTATGGGAGCACTGGATATGCGTTTATGTCCATTCGAAATGCAGGTGGCAAGGGTAGGAAAGCAGAGAAAATTGCTCCGCAAGTCACATGATATATGCGTCACCATTATTTACATTCATATTTACTACTCCGATTTCGATTTTACTTATTTATTTATTGAATACATACAGGGTGTATCTAAACTACTGGGCAAAACTTTAAGGGGTGATAGAACACATCAAGACGAATAATAATAAATGGGAAACTAAGGGTCGCAAACGTCTTCCGAAGGAGATAGGCGCCATCAAAGTTTAAGGTCCAAAATTTGAAATGATTATAAAAAACGGAAAAATCGGTCGATTCGTTTGCGGCTTTCACGAAAACTATTCTTTATGTCAGTATTGTCTTGAAAATAAATTATAAAGATAAATTTCTAAAAAATGCCGATAGAGGGCGCTTTACACTTTGGAGTAACGAACAACTATTTTTTACCGTTATTTTTGGCATCTCATTAAATTTTTTTATCAGTTTAGACATAAACTTAAATTTTGAGCTCAAACTCTGTGGTTAAGTAGCGCAAACTGAACTGTGTTCAATGGGAGTGGGTAGGTTCAAATTTCAAATTATTATAAAAAACTGAAAAATTGGTCAATTGATTTGCGGTTTTCACTAAAATTATTCTTTATGTCAGTACTGTCTTGAAAATAAATTATACAGATAAATTTCAAAAAATGTCGATAGAGGGCGCTTTAGACTTTGGAGTAACGTATAACTATTTTTTACCGTTATTTTTTGCATCTCATTAAATTTTTTTAGATGCTTAGACATAAACTTAAAATTTTCGCTGAAAATCTGAATCATTGAGAGTGGTTAAGTAGCGCATACTGAACTGTGTTCAATGGGGGTGGGGAGGTTAAAATTACAAATGCTTATAAAAACGAAAAAATTGGTCGATTCGTTTGCGGTTTTCTCTAAAACTATTCCTAATGTCAGTATTTCCTTGAAAATAAATTTTAAAGATAAATTTCAAAAAATTTCGTTAGAGGGCGCGTTAAACTTTAGAGTAATCAACAACTATTGTTAACCATTATTTTTTTTTTATCTAAATGAATGTTTTAAAAGCTTAGACTTAAATTTTGAGCTCCAAATCTGAATCATTGTGAGTAATTAAGTAGCGAAAAATTTAACTGAATTCGTAGGTTGGGCAGGGTAACATTTCAACTCCTGAACACAGTTCAGTTTGCTCTTCTTAACCCGCTCCCAACGATTCAGAATTTGAACTCAAAATTTAGTCTAAGCTTTTGCAAGCATTTAATGAGATACAAAAAATAATAGTTAAATTTGTTGTTGGTTACTCTAAAATTTAAGGCGCCCTCTAACGGAATTTTTTGAAATTTATCTTTAAAATTTATTTTCAAAGAAATACTGACATAAAGAATGGTTTTAGAGAAAACAGCAAACGAATCGACAAATTTTTCCGTTTTGTATAATCACTTGAAATTTGAACCTTCCCACCCCCATTGAATACAGTTCAGTTAGCGCTACTTAACCAATCTCAACGATTCAGATTTTCAGCACAAAATTTCAGTTTATGTCTAAGCTTCTAAAAAAATTTAACGAGATACAAAAAATAACGATAAAAAAATAGTTGTACGTTACTCCAAAGTCTAAAGCGCCCTCTATCGACATTTTTTGAAATTTATCTGTATAATTTATTTTCAAGACAATACTGACATAAAGAATAATTTTAGTGAAAACCACAAATCAATTGACCAATTTTTCTGTTTTTTATAATAATTTGAAATTTGAACCTACCCACTCCCACTGAACACAGTTCAGTTTGCGCTACTTAACCACAGATTTTGAGCTCAAAATTTAAGTTTATGTCTGAACTGCTAAAAAAATTTAATGAGATGCAAAAAATAACGGTAAAAAATAGTTGTTCCGTACTCCAAAGTCTAAAGCACCCTCTATCGGCATTTTTTGAAACTTATCTTTATAATTTATTTTCAAGATAATACTTACATAAAGAATATTTTTCGTGAAAACCGCAAACGAATCGACCAATTTTTCCGTTTTTTATAATCATTTCAAATTTTGGACCCTAAACTTTGATGGCGCCTATCTCCTTCGGAAGACGTTTGGGACCCTTAGTTTCCCATTTAATATTATTTGTCTTGATGTGTACTATCACCCCTTAAAGTTTTGCCCAGTAGTTTAGATACACCCTGTATATCTAAGTTGTGTGCTCGACATGAAGGCCTGCTTTTAAGTCATCGTCAATATATAGGGACGAGATAGCACAAGGAAATTTTACAACAGGAAGGAAATACAGCCGGGAGCTCCACACAAAGAGTGTGTGCAATGGAGCCAGCGGGATTCGAGCCTGCTACCTCCTACGCTCGCAAACGATTAACGTCATGATGTCTTGACCACTCGGCCTCGGAGCCCCCCCCCCCCCCCCCGATTATGGGGTTAAGAGTGCCATATCTTGTTCATTGTCATTCTTAAAATCTTGTATATTGTCACTGAAGACAATTTTTTTTTATTGAAAGTATAATCTATAAGAGTTTAGAAAAGGCATACTTAATATTCATCTCATAAAAATTAGCTTCTTTTTGTCTAATAAATCATCTTTGTTAGTCAATAAAATCAGTTTTGCATCTTTTTATACTTTATATTCGCTCGTAATTTATTTTTGCAATTTTTCTGATTATATAAACAATGTAGGAAAAGTTTCAATAATGTACTGCAACGTGTACATAATTGTTAATTGAAAAAAAAAAAGAGATATATGATAATATCTTTCTTGTTATAGTAAATTTTAAAATGTCAAGGTACATATCATTATATTCAGATGTTATTAAAAAGATTTAGTTGTTAAAATATTACTGTTAACTGTACTCTAATCTAATTAATTTTATTAAGATCCTAATTATGAAATAATTAGGTATTAACATTTCTTGTATATTATGTATTAACATTTCTTGTAAAAATGTTAATAATAAGCATTTCTTAAAGTGACAAAGACCCTTTTTTTAAAAAGGCGCTTTTAAGAAAAAAATTATTCTTGTCTATCCTTCCCACCTGCATTTGGAATGATCTTAACCCTTATCCATCGCTCCCGTGAAGAATTAGTGTAGAAAAAAGACGCTAGTATACTAATCACTGTATAAATATGAGTCACTCCGAGTGACGTTTTAAACATTATGAACTAACGCCACCTGTAGGAAATGCCTATGAACTTGATTTCGACATCATGGCAGATTAGCATTTAGTACGAGCCTTTAATTCCCAAACTCGCTCAATCCAAACTTTTATTTATTATATAGAAAAATGAACAAATCTGTATTCTTTAATATTCAAATATAGTAAAACCTCTGAATAGCATAAATCTTATTAAACAGATTCCTGTTCGGCTGCTCTTAAATGTTTTTAGCACCAGTTCGAATCTACGTCATTTCTTCCAGTCTTAGCCAATCAGATTGCTGAGCTCGGCTGAGCCAGTTTGGGAATTAACAGTTCGTGCAATTTGCTGATCATTTATTGAACCCTATGATGTAACAGTTACAAAAATAGGATCCAATGACTAATTATTTGATGGTCGATCCGGCGTGTCGTCGAAGTCGAGCTCGTAAGCATTGTATGAATTGGCACTGTGTGTCGTTGGTCGCGGCTTAATAAATGAAATATGATACCTAGGGCGCTAATATACACTATGTACCCATAAGTATTTGGACAGTTTCAAGTTTTCACATTTTTTCAAATATTTAAAAATATACTTGTCGGATTCTTCTGAAACTTCAAGTTTATAAAGATTATGTTTGACCTCATATTTATCAACATCCATTTGATAAGCAGGGCAATTAGGGGGGGGGGGGGGCGACAAAAAATCAAAGAATAATAGAAATATTTGGGATCACCCTGTACATGAAAATGCACGAAACAATTTATCTTTGCAGAATACAAATATGCGGATACTATGCAACATGTACACTGATTTTTGTAAGAATAGCATGTATATTCATGGAGAAAGAGCGATTTTTTTGAAAAATTAAAAAAAAAATCTGGTATGTATTTTGTTTATATCATGCAGGGTTTTTGACCAAATTTAACGCAAATTTCAGAAAAATTAGCAAAATGTAGTAGAAAAAAATGTAGCACAATTGGAATATAGATATATTAAATATTTCATGAAATATGAGTAGTTGTATGAAATAATTTTTATCTGCGCAAGCGCGAACGATAAAGAAGATTTTTTACATCACTTAATAGTCAATTCTATGGTGTAACTCATAAAAAAAATCCAATCAAATATCGTGAAAATTCAAACAGATTAGTAAGCTGTTTTCACTTTGCTTTCTAAAAACAGCTAAATGATAAGGGATTCTCCACAAATTGACATTTTTTAATAACTGACTTTTAGGAAAAAAATAGTATTTAATGAATACAATATTTAATACAATAATATTGCTAATAAGTATCTTGACACCTGTGATAGAAAATAAAAAGTGCTTGGGCATGTGCCCCGGGCGCCAGGACAAAAAAGTGTCATCATCCTTTTTTTTTTAAAAAAAAGGCAAATTTGGATTTTGGCGAACCCCTCCTTTGCAAAGTATATTTACAAAGATAATTCCTCTAATTTATTAATAGCCGACTTATTTTAAAACTTAAAATATATAATACTGAACAACGTAATCTGCTATGTTAAAAATTGATACCTTAAATTCGTGAAACCGAATCGAAAACAAAAAAAGAAAAAAAATCTGCTTTATACAGGATCTTTATGCCATCATCATTAGATTCTTCTATGTTTTGGCATACCCCAGAGACAGGAAGATTTTACTAATATCATGATAAAGATAGACATGAAAAAATATCGCTAAAAAAAATTTACATTTGGCATCCTTTCGCCCTGGCGCCCGGAGCACACGCCCTTCTACTCCCCTCTCTTAGTTTTGGCCCTGAATGTGAATAAAAGCTCTTTTTCTTTTCTATCACAGGCGTAAAGATACTTATTAACAGCAATGTTGTGTGAGATAGTGTATTCATTAATTACTAATATTTCCTAAAAGTCAGTTAATAGAAAAATGTCAATTTGTGGAGAATCCCTTATCATTCAGCTGTTTTTAGTGAGCAAAGTAAAAACAGCTTACTATAATAATGATATCTTTTTGAATTTTCACGATATTTGATTGGATTTTTTTTTATGAGTTACACCATAGTATTGACTATTAAATGATGTAAAAAAATCTTTTTTATCGTTCGCGCATGCGCAGATAAAAATTGTTTTATACAGCTACTCATATTTCATAAAATATCTAATATATCTATATTCCAACTGTGCTATATTTTTTCTACTACATTTTGCTAATTTTTCTGAAATTGCGTTAAATTTGGTCAAAAACCCTGCATGATATAAACAAAAAACATACCAGAATTTTTTGAATTTTTCAAAAAAGTAGCTCTTTTTCCATGAATATGCATGATATTCTTACAAAAATAAGTGTACATGTTGTATAGTATCCACATATTTGTATTCTGCAACGATAAATCTTTTCGAGCATGTTCATGTACAGGGTGATCCCAAATATTTCTATTACTCTTTGATTTTTTTGTCGGCCCCCTAATTGCCCATTCTTATCAAATGGATGTTGCTAAATATGAGGTTAAACATAATCTTTATAACACTGGAGTTTCAGAAGAATCCGACAAGTATATTTTTAAATATTTGACAACATGTCAAAACTTGAAAGTGTCCAAATACTTATTGGTAGATAGTGTATGAGACTGGCGCCTTATAATCCTCAGGTTGTGTTTAAGGGGCCTCAGGGGTTGCATCGATACGGAAAAACATGTAAAGAGAGCTCTCGCTTCGAGTCCATATAAAAACAGAAGTATTCAATATATTTAATTTAAACTTTCTGATATTTTAAAGGTATGTTTGTAGTGTTATAAAATTATAAAATGAAGTACTTCAATGTAATATAATAAGAAATATAGCAAACACAATTTTTGAAAAAAAAATTATGTGTTATATCACCAACACCAAAATATCTTAATCTTGAATTTACATAAGAACCTAATTTTTGCTTTAAAATGATCAGGAAACTTTACTCTACAGAATGAATTAAGGATATAACTATCACTCAAAAACAACATTATTAAAAAGACTCTCAAATTTGAAAATTTAAAAAACTCTTTAAAAATATACCTTTTTTTCATTAAAAACAGTCAAAATATTAAACTATCTAAACTATATTAATTCATTCTCTAGATAATGATGTTATATGCATGCAAACAAAAATTAAGCCATTCCATCAAATAAATCTTTTTAAATATTGGTGTTAGTCGTCAAAAATCAAGTTTTGAGAAAACGCAACTTAAAGTTGGAATTATATGGGTGCGGCTATGAAAGTGTTGATACATAAATGCTTATAACTCCGTTAAAAATGTAAATATTTTTATGCGGTTTTTTGCATTGAGTTTAGCATTAATTGATTAATAAAACTAAATCATAAAAGAATCATTTTTTTGAAAAGTTTTCAACCCCTGAGCCCCTTTAAACATACAAAAACAACCAGTCATATGGTTTGTCCAAATTAGGGTAGTCTAAAATAAGGTAATATTTCAGAATTTGGCAATATTGAATAATGAGTGACAAAAGTCAAAACTATGTCAAATCAATAATTTTTGTGGAGTTGAAAAAAAAAAAAAAAAAAAAAAAAAAAGAATGTCTATCGGTGTGAAATAACTTTACGAACAGTGTTAAAACTTCTAGTTTAATACAGTAAAATGTTTTCAATTTCTTGTAATATGTTTAATGGTTGAATGTTCATTAATTCTATTTAAATGAATAGTTTTCCTTTTTTAAACTTAAGAATTTTAATAATCAATTTATAATAATTCAAGATGTATGATTTCAAGTTAAAATTTGCTTTTAAAGGAGTTCGTGAAAATAGTCAGACACCTAATATGTATAGAGCCTAAGTTACATTAAATTGATAAAAACATTTTGTATAAAATGAGATGTTGTTTCTATCGGGCAATGAATTTAATGACATCTCCTTTAGCATCATTTACACATATAAGAATAAAAGAAATAAAATAAGACAATTTTTTAATGCGAAGAATTGCTCTAAATGCAATAAATTTTATTATAACAAATAATAAAGACTATGAATGATTATAAATGTAGTGAAGGATCGCCAAGAGAACAAGAACACTGCATGCAGTTCAGAGTAGAAACATCCTGTAAACGAACACTAACTTGACGATGTTATCATGCTTCTTATCTATTGAGATAAGTTAACTAATATAGCTTGGCAAGAATGGCAGGCTTGCCACAATGCCTTGGCGATTTGATTTTCTTCAAAATCATCTCAATCAATCAAATTTTATATCCTTTATGCAGCCATTCTCATATCTGTGCAGCTTAATTGCTCCTCACTTACCAGAATACGGCAAACCAATCAACATATAGCGAAAAAAAAAATGAATACACTGGCCGAATACCTCACGGACATGCGTGTCCTTCAGCTGAGGACGAGCTGTATTGTTTTAACTCGAAACGCGCCCTGCTTTTTTTTTTTATTTTATTTTATAATGATTTTTACAAAGTTTATTATTATAATTATCAATCAGCAAATGTTAATTTCGCTGTAATGGCGAGACCGCATCGATTTTATTCAAAGTCGTCTCGATTAATCCTAGATGGATAGGATAGAACTGTTCTGTTTCACCTCGGAAAAATCATTAATATGTTACTTTTAAAAGAACTCCTCTATTTTATACTATCACAATGGGACCGTCCATAAATGATGTCACGCTTGTATGGAAGGGTTCATGAAATTGTAACTGTTTGTGACAACGGGTGGGAGGAGTAAGAAAAAGTGTGACATCACACATTTTGATTGAAATAAAAGCATTAAAAGTCAGCAGATTAAATTATGAAATTTGTATTTATAAAGTAAAGATAAGATTTAAAACCAAATATATTAATTTTTATTTTAATTTCCGAAGTACAACTGGTTTCAATATTAATATTTTATCATTATTGTATGTTAATCTTTATTGTATGTTAATAATGTATGTTGTAAATCTTAATCCTATATCATACAAAATAAATACACGAATCCTTTTTACTGTTATGCTCACAAATATCATTAAAACGCATTAAAATATACAAGTTTAAAAATAAAACTTGAAATATGATCTTTAACGTAATGCTTTGTCGCTAAACTGTAAAAATATATGTTTACGTAATATAGCGTAATATGGGACAAGAGGTGGGGGGGGGCATTGAGTACGGTGAAGTGTGACACTTTGTGACAAAGGGGGGACAGGGGGGTCAAAAATATTGAAAAAATGGTGTGACATCATTTATAGACGACCCTTAATTAAATTTTACTTTATATAATAAAATATGTATATTTTTTCTTTTGCAGTACAACTTGGACTTCGGCTCAGCCTCGGACCGCTCCCGCCTGCTCTCACCCTACACCCGTGGGGCGGGGGAGGCTGAGGGCGGTGGCGAGGGGGGCGGGATGAACCCGAAGGGCCTGCAGAGTTCTTCGGACCCGAACATTTGACAATTAGGGAACGGCTCCCGGAGAGCCACCAGCGAGCCCCGGAGGACCACCAGGGTCTCTTTCCTCACCCTGCTCGGCTCCAAGCGGAGAGAGAACTAGCGCCCCACACACGGACACCGGCGAGGGATTCTTTGCGCTCGCCATAGCTGTTGCGGAAGGCGTGTCAGTAAACAGAGGCGGAAGTTACCACACCGAAGTTTCTAATGCATTTCAAAATTTCAGACTGCGTTACTTGCATCTGACATTCAAAAAACAAAACAAAATAAGTATTAAACTTTCTGAATGTTAAATGCAAATAAAGCAGGGATGAAGTTGTTGACACGAATACATAGATTGTTGGCTCAATATACATTTTAGAACAGAGGAATTGTGATTAGTTTACCTTTCTGTGAAACTATGCCTCTATTTTTTAAGGGAAAAAAATGTAATTATGTTTCTCAGGAAAAACTTCTAAGTGCCTAATTATAGTTAGAGTTACCATGTACAGTCAGGAATCAGTATTTCATTTGTTAGAGTAGTCAAACATTAAAGCATGAAATCAAAATTGAGTGGAAAAACAGAGAAACAAATTACCTTTTTCTCTATTTAACTTAGCTCTATAATTTTCGTTATAGATTTTTGTAAATTATTTTTTATAATTCATAAAATTATTTTATTTAAGAAAGAAAGTATTTCTTTTGTTTTTTGAGCGACGATCAATTATATTGAGAACATCCAGAGTTCTATTTTTTTAATAACTATATGTAAAATGAGATTCACATATTGATTTATAAAATACAAAAATGAAAAATGACTTCATTTTATATTTAAAATTAGTGTTATATATATTTTTTAAATTCTTTCTAAAATAAAAGATACAGAAAACATTCAGTAACTTTATGATTTGGAATACCATCGCGTGTAAAATTATTATTGAATATTTCTTAAAAAATAGAATTATCATTTTGGTTTCATACCTTGTGATATACATCATCATAGCTGCGAATTTTTATATTTTACTATACCAATAAAATTTGATTGTAAATCTTTCTTCATTTAACATACGAAAGCTTTAATTAAATAGAAGACAAATTTTTGTCATATTTTAGTAGTAGTAAAAGTTGGCATCGTTTATTTTAAATAGAATGCGCAATTTTCATGATTTTTTAATTATTATTTTATTTTTAATGCAATATGTTTTACAAAACCTGAAAATTATTAGGTTCATAATCAAACATACTTTTGCAGCCGTATTATATAATTTATTTTTACTGTAATGTATATTTGAATATTTTAAAATTCAGCTTAAGGCTAAAACGAAGCACTCTTATACATAAAAAAGCAACTATTATACATAATAAAATCCACATACATAATTTCATAACAAATATGTTTTCTTAATAAATATTTTTATTTAACAAATATTAAGGCCGTTTAATAAGGGTTCTTTTTTAATTGCATCAAAATTAAACGCCAAGCGTTTTTAAATGTAGAATTTTATGTTTCTCACCCATTTATGAGCAAATGATATTTTCCACGTATACATCATGATGTGAATTTGTATTAATCTTCATATTTCATGACATAAATATTTAATATGTAAATATTTGAAGAGTATTCCGATATTGTGAGAGATACAATTATGCACTAAACGCATTTATTTATAAGCGCACGTTAGTAAAAATGAGCCAACAATCTAAAAACCAGATAAATAAAGGTCACTTCCGTCTCTTTTCTCTGCATGATAAAATAAAAGTACTGGAAAAGCATAATCCGAATTTATTTTTATTTTATTATTATCTCATAAGTAACATACTTTAAAAAGTCAAACAGGTTGTTATTTAATATTCTACAATATTTTCTGTAATATAAGCTGAAAATTAGAAGAAATTTAAAAATAAAGAATATGTCAAATCATGTTGATGTAGTTCATTAGTCAGCAATTCTGAAACTGTTCTCGGCGTAAATTTCGTTTTGTATGTAAAATTTTTCATTTATCTAAGTTCTAAAGCAAATCCTGCGAATGGAATAAACAAAATATTTTAAGAATACGATTTAAAAAGGCAGTATAGATATATATATATTTTTATATTTGTTAATTTATATGCAAATAACTTAGATTAGATATTATTTAAAAAAAAACAGAAATAATTAAAGACTATTAATTCTAGATTAAAAGATTAATTAAAAACCGCTGGTCTGTAAACATTTTTTTTAAAGGAATTTGTTATAAAAATGATTTTTTTTTTTTTTTTTCAAATATTCAACAAGATGATAGTAAAATCTGAAAGTTTAGAAAAGTACAAACAATGGCATCCACCGATTTCTTTTGGGTGCAAATGTTAAAAATTAATCTAAGTATAAAATTTAATGAATGATTATTATTATTTTAATACAAAGTCTTATTTTTGAAAACAAGAGTACATTTTAAGGTAATTTCATAGTTTCTACAAATAAAAATAAAATACTATTCTTTGTTGATTCTGAATAAAGTTAACTCTAATTAAAAACATTATAAAAAATATATATAAAATACTCTTTATATAAAATTTAAGGTTTCAAAAAGAACACAAAATCAGTACAGAAAAATCAACGCGTTTCAGAAGAGTGAATCCTTTACCGTGCTACAACACTTTCAATCACTACAAGAACAGGAGAATAACTTTTCAGCTCTTATAGTATTTGCATGCGTTTCAGCGCGATAAAAATATTGGATGACTGGTGATTTCAATCATCACGAAGTATGATAATTTCATGACTTCAAAGTGCATTGTTTTTCTGATTACACTATTCTCGCGAAGAAACTTGCAAGTTAATGTTAAATCAATGTCAGCGTTCTTTTCAAATTTTTCGTTTGAGTTTCAATATTTTAAATGATTTTTTTTAATAGAATAGCTGAAATGTATCTTTAACCTGATACTATTTATCTCTTTTGATTTTCGTTGCAGTTTCTTTATAATATACTATGCAGAATATGCAGTTTCTTTCACTTTCGGAACACGTTTCAAAATAGAAGAAACAAGTTGAAAATTGCACATCAAGCATAGCAAATGAGATGCGTTCTTACTATAAGGAAGTTTTAAAAATAATTAGATCCTGGTGTAATAGTATACAGTACTTCGGATATAGTATAGTATCTGAAATCCTTTGTGTATCTCTGTGTAATTCTACCTGATTTCTATCATACCGGAAGTAACTTGCAGTAAGCGTCAGCAATGTATATGAATTTCATAAAATGTAAAATAGTTTAGTAAAATTAAAACGCTCCTCAAACAATGTTTTCCCCCATAATACCATTATGTAATGGATATTTTTGTGTAGCCCTGTAAATTAATAACAAATATTCTCTGCATCACAGATTGTACAGAATGTGTATTTTAGTATATACTTCATAGATGCATATCAATTCTATTACGTTTAAAAAAATGTAACACCATTAAAAAGCATTTGCAAAAATGTTTTTTTTTTTTTCCCCATTGGCCGTAATGCAACGGAATGCTTTTGATTGTCCTGTAATTAAACTGTGCATCCGATTTTCATAAAATTTGAAATGACTCGACAAAATTATGCAACAATTATGTATTTAAATTTCAAATGATCACGCTGGGTAGTTTTTGTTATGCGGGCAGACGGACGGTCTGAACGACGACTATAGGTGCTACGTACGTACATAATTACGAACGCACCTGAAAACAGTCAAAAGTGAAAATACTCGGCTCTAAATCGACATTAACTATGCTATAAAAACAAATAGATAAATATTGAAATTTGAAATTAAAAAACTAATTTTAAATTGAAGTGTGAAAAGAAAGCTGCGATTGGTTTAACATCAACTAGCGAGTACCTTCGCATGATTAATATAGACGCTTAACATAAGAAGTTCATGCTTCATAAAAGTATATGGTTTATATCTTTTTTTTATGTGGATTCTGCTTTTCCAGTATTTTCCATTATTTGGGCGTCCTCATAACGCAAATGACCCCCTTCTATTACTTAGGAAGTGCCTCGTGAGGGTTTTTCACCATGGAATATAACAGTTTCGTTTATATATATACTTATATAAAAAAGTTGCTGGTGAACACACCTGTGGCATATATATGGAAAATCATACCATCTAAAATATGAAGCCGTCTGTTTTAATTTGTTTTCGGACCGCGCGCAAGGCACTCAAATCTAGAATACCATGTTCTCCCATTCCTCTGCAAACCGAAAACAACGGCTAATCTATACTAATAAAATAACAAATCGCTCTGTCTGCGTGTGTGTGTGTGTGTGTGTGTGTGTGTGTGTGTGTGTGTGTGTGTGTCTGCGATGGCTAGCAAAATCTATGGGACGTACGAAGCTCAAAATTTTTATGAGAGTAGCCCAATATCTCTCCTGATGCACCTGAGCTTCAGAATTTCGAAATTCTATTTATTAACTGAGTAATTAATTAAATTCCAAAGATCACTCTCATAAAAAATCGCCTTTTTTCTTCTTTTTTTTCCTTTCATTTAGTTATGGTTGGTTGGTTGCATAAAATTTTCGCATAAATAATTAAAAAAGCTGGAACAGACCTTTAAAATTCATAGACTCGCAAACTGTCAGTTTAAATGATCATTTTTTATCACAGCGGTTGTAAACCATGGAGGAAAAAGATAGGTGATGGTGAAGTAAACCGAAAAAAGGGTTGTAATATTAAACCATTTATCGCTCAAATTTTAATGTCCCAAACAAAAGCATGTGGAAGGGATTTTGTATTAATAAGACGAATTGAAAGAAATGAATTACAGCTGAAGGTATTTTACGAAGAAATAGTAATTTTTTAAAATGGTCTTTTTTCTATTATATTATTTATATTTAAAAAAATGTTTGCTTTTAAAATAATTGAAATTGATAAATTCGAAATAATTAAATGTCAAAATAAAATTAAATAAAATATTGAAAACATTTGATTTGAACTAAAAATTGTATTACTAAAAGTTTTCTTTTTTTACAGAACTTTTTAATACTTTATAATATAGATGAAAAAATGTTTTTAATTTAACAACATATTAATAACTCTATGTCAATATATAAAATATATTTATGAAAACATTCTTTTAAAATCATGCGCGAAAACTTAAATAACAAATATTAGTCTAAAATCTAGATTTCAGAGTGCAGACGATTTTAAGACATTAACGAAAGAATGTTAACTTTTCAAGCAAAATCTTAAATGATGCTTTGCTTCTATATTGATATTTCAAAGTGACGGCTAGGTTACATTTATGTTACATTTAAGTTACGGTAGTGTAATGTTAAGTCGCAGTTAGGTTACAGACAGATTATGGTTATGGTACAAAACATTACGGTTAGGAATTTGCCCACAGAGTCAAGATTACGCATGCTTTGATTAAAAATATATACTTTTGTTAAATGGCTCTGAAATTATAATACTATATACCAATCTTTTATCATCGCGTATCGATTTCATTCACGGTATAGTCGGATTTAAGAGTGATATAATTAGTTTGAGATTCAAAAAATTTCACTTGGGATTTCTATGCGAAAAAAAAAAATTAGTTACGTGATTTAATAGTGATTTTTACGGGTAAATATCAACACTTTAACACGAAACTAACGCAATCGTTGGATACATGTTCCCTCCCGTGTTTCTCATTGCTCATTTTAAGTAATTTTAGAGCTTAATATTAGTTGTTTTTAAAACCGATTTTTCACAAAGTCAGCTGCGACGTATTTCAGACAATGCATTTCTGCATGCTTCCAGTTAATGATAAAATCATACAAATTTCAAGTTCGTTTAGTATTGTTAATACGGACCCGGGCAACGCCGGGCGGGTCAGCTAGTATCAGAATAAAAATAAATAAAAATATTGTAGAAGTTTAAAAATGCCCATACAAGTCTCAGATCTTTCTAAAAATACTTTTATTAACCATATTTTGATGAAAACGAAAATTCAGCATTAATAAAAAAATATATATATGTTGCAATCTAAATCTTGGGTTCTAAATTTAAAAATTAATGGGGAAGTTATCTTGAGTTTTTGACGAAGATCTTATTATGAAGATGATTCTCAGGTGTTTTATATTGCTTCTATCCGAGACCAAGTCCCAAACTTCTTTACGAAAGAAAACGAACTTATAAATAAAAATGTGTGCGTTTAAACTGATAAAAAAAAGAAGGGAAAAGAAAAAAAAATCTAAATTTAAAAGTGCAACAGAACATTAAATAAAGATAAGAATAAAAAAAATTATGCTTAAAACTTTAATTGTAAACATTTCTTAGTTTCCTGTTTGAGTTGAATGAAAACATGAACTTTGCAACACTAAAATTGTTAGTGCTTTAAAATAGATTTAAAAAAAGCAATAAATAAGTAATCGTAGGTGATACATTCGATGTAACTTAATTGCATTTTCTTAATAATAATGTTTAAATAATTAGACTAATAATTGCATAATTCGGTTGAAATTAATTCAATCATATTTGAGAAAGTATATAAATAAATAATAGTTATAAGAGTAAAATCTTCTTTGAATCAGTGAGATATTTTGAATCATTATTAAGTAAAATTTAAGCCATTTTTAATCTTTCCGATTTAAGAAAAAATAAGTAAATATTAATGTGAGAGGCATTTGATCTAATTTAATTAAAGTTTTGTCAGTCAAATTTGAGAAAATAATAAATAAATGAATACTTACAATTTTGTAACGTCTGGAAAAATATTCAGCATGAGCATTAAAGTTTTGTCAATCAAACTTGAGAAAATTATCGAATAAATTTATAATAATATATATATATATTAAATAGACAAATAGTAATAAGCTTTTTCTGTCAGATTTTAGGAAGAACAAATAAATTAATTTAAAAAAATTGTACCAATTTGACAATTTTTTAATTCTTTCAGTACTATTACTGAAATTATCAATCGGACTTGAGAAAATAATAATAATGAGAAATATTGTTCAATATATTCAGCATAACTTCATAAAATCATTATCTAACAAATTAAAAAAAAAAAAAAAAAAAAAAAAAAAAAAGTAAAATTTTGTTGCACTAGCATAGCTTCTAAATTTTACGAATTTTTGCTTTCTCTTTTTTGAATGGAAATATTCACCTTATTTAATCAAAAAAATTCCGCTGTCAAATAGAGGGAAAATTTCTATTCGTAAAATAAATGGTAATGAAAAAGCGTAAAATGTAGCAGCTATGCACGAGCAGCATTCATATCTCAGTAACAAATTATTTACTTTGCCATGGTGTGCTCAATGGTGTTGACTGTTTCCTCACCCTTCCAAAGCTATAAAATTCCATTGCTACCTTCCGCAACACTATGCCTTCTCCCTGAGCAATTCGGACAGCAGCTTTGTTACAAATTTTTGGTAACATTACTTTTAATTGTTTATCATATTTTATGTGCAATCAAGCGTTTTAGGAGGTTTTATAAATTCATGCTGTTTATGCATTCTAATTTTTAACCCCATATTCATAATGAATATCCGATTCAATAACTTTAATTTATCACTTTGCTTAAGCAAATAAAGGCCAATGCGCCAAAATTTCAAAACTGTTCACAAGATTTATTTTTCAGGATTTTATTTTATAAATTTATCTATGTAAATATTAAGAACCTGTCCCTGCTTATTTTACATTAAATGCATGCTTTTTTATCATTGCACAGTAAATATTAAAATCATACACATTTACTGTAATATTTACTAATGAAATAAATATTAAACCCTATGATTTTTTTCCTTTCTTTTTTTATTAATAAAACTCGAATAAATATCCACAAATTGATTGGTATATCTGTGCTTGTTTTAAACATCTATCATTGCATAAATTATATAAAAAGCAAATTGATTAGTATAATATTTACAGATTTGAACTACTCAGGAACAAACTTTAAATTATTAATATTATTCTTTTTCTTTATTTTATTATTATTATTATTTAAGAGCATGTATGCATTTCTTGTAGTTTGAAGTTAATTTAAAATAGACTTATTCTCTGTTTATACGACAGGTATCTAAAACGTGGTTCCAGATAAAGACCAACGCATGCCTCATGGTCTAGTGGACTTTGCATTTACATAGTACATATGTTACAATTACGGCACAATTCAGCAACAAAAGGGCATGGGTTTGTCTCTTTGTCTGAAACCTCGTTCTTCTTCTTTATTCTTCTCTTTTTTTTTTATTATATTTTATTTATATATTTATTTATTTTCACTAGCTGCTGGTCCGAATTGAAACCCAGTATTGCTTATATCAAGGTGAATCAGCTCGAAAGCTATGCCCTGAAATATTACGTGATTTGGAAATTTTATTTTGATATTTCGCTATCAAAATGTTGCGGTTCGGAGTACAGTTGAGGGTGTGTAACATCGAGCTTTGTCACCTGTTGAGCGAATGAATATCCAAACTGCAATCATTTCTCTAAACTAGACTAGTCTCAATGACTGGACGCGCGTTCTTTGTGCAAAGAGGTGTTCAAGCTATAAGATCAGCAATTTTTATGCTCCAAATATATGTAAAACTTTTTTTTTTTTTTTTTTGCTTATTGTTCTTGTATCAAACTCCATTTATTGCTTATGATACATTAATGCTTGATAAAGCCTTGGTTACTTAAATTCTTGTATAATGTTTTCTTGATCAACATCGCATATGTTTATATTTAAATGTTCTTGTATGAATATTTTTTAAGTTTTTTAACTTTAATACTTATTTCCATCTTATTAGCACTTATGTTTTCCAAAACAGAAAAAAAAAACACTGTCAAAAGAGTGTAGTTTCCTTAATAAATCAACATGCTTTAAATCAACGCATTCCTTTTGATTCAAAAATAAATTATGTATTAGGCTTAGAAAACCTCCTTCGCACAAAGTAACCCGCGCAGTCCTCCAATCCTAGATTCTGTGATATTTGAGCGTTGGGCTGCGGTGGTTCTCCAAGGGTACAATTTTGAACACTCCAATTTTTTGAATCATGTGTGAAAACATTTTTCTCTGTTTTTCTAATTGAACACTAAAAAGATGTTTGTTAACTGCTCAGAAAGTGCAACTACCCAAATCAGTCTTCTTTTCATTTTAAAACTATATAACTTCTTAACATTCATAAAATGTAAAATCGAATTTACAACTTTATCAAATCTATTGAAATTTTTCACGTAGTCTCTGACAAACATTTTTGCTTTAAACTATTCAAATTAATCAATTTTTGTATTTCAAGTTGACGAAACTAAATTACATTTTTAAATTCACACATGCCTTTTCTTGATGAAAGAACCCACCCTTTTTACTTTATTTTGATCTTTTTGTCTTACTATCTTTATAACTCCTATTTCAACATATTTTCAATGTACTTTGAAATCTGTGATTAGGAGTATAAATCCCAATAAATTAATTTACAATATTTTATACCCAGTTTATTCATTTATTTATCGCATTACATGTGTTTGTACAATACATAAAGTTACAAGTGATTCATTATTTAAAAGTTTCTTTAAATCATTCGAAAAAAAAATTAACTAATTTTCTTTCTACTTAACATAGCGAAGTTAAAAACTTAGTTGAACATCTATGCAAATAATTCTGAAGAAAAAAGAAGTGCCTTTTTTAAAGTAAATTATTTGATAATATGAAATAAAACTTCATTAAAATCGAAATTCGTAAACTCTGTAAACATACTATGCATGCTTCTGATAGAAACAGCCTTCGATGTTTTCAATAAGTGTAAAAGTATAATCTAGTAGAATCGTAATCAACACTCTCTCACACTCATAGAAATAAATCCAAATCTGAATCGATAAGTACAACAAAGTTTATAACTTCCTGTTAAGTAGCCTAACATGAAAAAATCTTTATAGCCTTGTCTGTTTATTTTATAGCCCTCTATCTTATATACTCTTTAAATTTTTGTTGGCTGTAAGAATACACCCTGTCCCTCCCTGCCTAATTTTACTTCCACAACCTATATAAATTTAAGAATCTTTAAAAATCTATTTTAAAGATTCGTGACGATTAACATATCAGAATACTTCGGACTTCGTCCATGTTTTTACAGGTGCTCAAATAAATGTGGACTATTCTGTAAGATTAATCCACATTTAAAATTAATTTCGTTCTTTTTTTTTCTTTACGGTACATTTGTACAGATCAAAAATTATTTCGTCTAAATGTTTGTAAATATTTCTGTATTTTTCTAGATAGTATGGCTCATACAAAACAAAAAAAAAAAGAAAATATGTTAAATAATGCTGCTTTAAAAGTTAGCGATTTTCAAATGCTTTATGACACTGGAAATTGAAACCATTGTTTGGAAATTTCTGGTTGATGTCTGGCATTGAAAATTGCTCTTACAGGACTCAGTTTTGTTTTTGTTTTTCTACCTTCATAAAGTACTTAGTAGTGCTTCATGTACGTCTCGGTTGCCGCATTCTATATTTTTCACAAAATAGTTAAAATTCGGTTTCATTCAAATAACCGAATATTAATCTTATGGCAGTCTTAGCAGAGGTATAAAATTGATAGTCTTTGTAAAACGGAAGTCTTATTTTTGGATAAATTGTGTGTTGTAATAATAGTATTAAATGTGATAAATGTATAATTTTATACTTAAATAACGTTTATATTTTATAGATTTGTATAGATGTTAGTTTTTTATGGTTAATGATCTTTTTGAATATATGGCCACCATTTTGTTTCGCTTAGATACATACAGTTTTCAATAGTTTGGTTTTTAAGATAGTATGTTATTCATCTTACACAGATAAAATATTGAAGGACATTTAAAATTTATCAAAGTAAATTTATGTCAGTTTTATATATAGTAATTCAAGCTTATTAAAAGTGGTTATTTATTAGAGTATAATAGATTAAATAAATTGTGAATATTTTTTTAAATAAATGCAGGGTTTGCCAAAGACGTCATTTTTTTCCCCACTATTTTCAGCAATGACCTATATAGTAAATTTCTGCGCAGAAATGTATCAGAAAACAATACAACTTTTTAACATTAATCTTTGGATACATTTCTACATAGATATATACAACTAAGTTTATAGTTTAGAAATAGTAGGTAAACAAATCAGCAAAAATGTAGTTGCATGTCGCAATCATCATAAATGTAGCAGTAAAATA
Source organism: Maratus speculifer (assembly GCA_964019185.1). Taxonomy (NCBI): domain Eukaryota; kingdom Metazoa; phylum Arthropoda; class Arachnida; order Araneae; family Salticidae; genus Maratus; species Maratus speculifer. Next base: position 206,829,740 of record OZ025294.1, read on the forward strand.
AGTTATAGTTTAAATAAATTAATAAAACTGTTTTGCATACTATGTTATTGACTTTTAAAAGCTATCACTAAAATAGCTCGTTTAAACTTAAAATAAGTAACTGAATGACTTATATTCCGAATCGGTATGATTTTGTTAGTTATTACATAATTTATGAATCTTACTTTTTTATATCTCTGACTAAAACACTTCTTGTTAAATTATAAATAAAAAAAGGTGTATTAAAAACTAACGGATAAAAAACATAATTTAATGATAATTTCAGCTTTTCTTTATGTTAGCTTTTATACTTCAAATACACATCCCATAAGAAGTTTGTTTGCATTTTATCTTGTAAGCAGAATATATTGTGACCTTTGAAACAAAATGGTGGAATAATCATTCAAGTAATGCGTTTTGTCAATCAGCTAAAAATTACCAAGTATACAATTACAATTCTTTTAAAACAATTATTAGGATTAAAAGATTTTAAATTTGTAAAGTGTAGTAATGAATTTGAAATAAAAAATTTTTTTTATAAGCATCAGCAACGAAAAAAAAAATTCTTATCAAAGAAAATGCAAATAATGCGTTTGAAAAGAAAAAAAAAATAAGAAAATTAAATTGTTTCTTCCCTTTATGTCATACTTATTTAGTATATAATAAGAGAAAATTGTAAAAAGACTTGAAAACATTTAACGTTGCAGTTTCTGAGCAGGCAAGGATTGCTAGTTGTTATAATGAAATGATGAAGAGAAAAACACACCCAGAAACAAAGTGAACTACTTTCATGAATATTTCTTCCAATTCCTCGTTACAGCCTCATACAGTTTATTATGTAGATCCTGTGCTTTTCCATAGATGGGATTTTTGTATTCGGTAATTCACAAATAACTGCTGTAGATACAAAATGCAAAAGAGAACTGATGTAATGGAAAGTGCTATATATCATTATTTCATTGAAGTAAATTGCAATAATTAGATAATTTTAAAATTTATTTTGTTAAATGTATTTCATTTTCTGGTTGTTAACTTTCCATTAATTTGAAATTTCCCTACCCAAAACTGATTACAATGTTAATTCTTATAATAATTTTCTTGAAAATAGGAAAATTCCACATAAGTTTGACTCAAAAACTGCAAAAATTTTGTTAATCTTCATTTTCATGAGAAATTCATAAAAATTTTATTTATGGCTTTGGACTAATTAAACACAGAGATGTCTGACAGCAAAGCGCTGGAGCAATTTTCATGAATCAGTTTTCTTTTGCATTGTAATCCATTTTTACCAAATGCTGTGAATATAGCTCATCACAGTCATATTATGTAAAAAAAGAAACTCTTTCGACTTATAAATAGCTACTTATAAATGTCAATAGTTGTCGAGGCGGAATTTTAAAATTCCTAAACATTGCCACATGCATTTTGAATTGCATTCGATCAATAGTTTTTGTTTCATGATATGAATGTTTTATATCATAAACGCATATTAAATCGTGGAAAAACTATATAAAATGAAATCAAAAAAGTGTTCAATTTTAAAGTTGACAATGCCAATGTTCTGTAACAGAACTTGTTATATGATGCAAATTTTTTACTAAGAGTTGTAGTCCTCATTTTTTTAATTTCATGTTATTCATTTAATATGGGAAGAATGACAAGTGAAAGATTAAGGGATTTAACAGGTTGCAGCAACATAATTTTTATAACGGGATTATAAAACATTTTTCTTTTCTATGTTTTCTATTAATTAAGTGGAATAAAACATCAAAATAATTTTATTTATTTAATACACTTCTCATTTACATACACAAAGAAAATACGTGGGATTATGTTAATTGCTTCATTCCGTATAAAGTATGACAGTTTCTTGAAAATGCAATTTTTTTAGCATCTTAAAACAGAACAATGCCGATTTACAATTGTTTTCATCAATTGTCCTAATTATTTTTTCACAACAAGATAATCAACTGTATTTTTTAATTGTTTGTGTGCTACTATTTTCAAGCAAAAATGTTCGTGATACAGTTCTATTTAATATAAAAGTTATTGATTACTATTTAAAAATAGTGGTTTGCATAGTAAAAAATTAAAGAAAAATAATTAAAAGATGCCTATCGGTACATGCTTTTAAACATATTCTTAAAAAAAGGATTCGGGAAAATATTCAAAGTTATAAAACACAATCATAATTACAAAATTATACTTTGTAATTATTAGAGAACAATTTTTTAATAGGAACCAATTAAATGAATGTAATAAAATGCATCACCACAAAACTATTGTTTATGTTTCAAAACAGAATATTTTTCTCGTAAGTGAATATAAGCCTAAATTATAGAATTGACCTAAAATATGAATAATTTTTAAAAAAACTGTTACTAAACCATATTCTCTTTTGAATACTTTTTATTTGCTAATTCAAACCGTTTATCTTCCAAATTTCATTTTGATTATGTTTTCTTTTGAAAAATTCTGTTTATTGCATGTTATATTGTAATCACTGTCAATGTTTTTCACTTCTGTAATTGAGTTTTTTCCATCATACAGTATGCATCATATTTTTTTAACATTTCATTTGATTTACAAAATATCATATGATTGTAAAACATTATATGCTTTTTTTTAATTTTTGTGAATATCTTTTTGTATTAATGCAGTTTAAAAGTAAATCATAGAATGTAAAATTTAACTTCATACGGGTTTTATTAATGTATGTTATTGATTTCCATTTAGTCTTTTTTATTTTTTAAAGAAATTCGTATGTGTGTATACATATATGTAAAAATTGCATCTGTGAATGCCGTTCTAAAATAATTCACTTCTGTTTATATAAAATGAAGCATCATTCTGTACACATCGTAACTGTTTCATTATTGAATCTTTTTCTTTATACTACGAAAATATTTATTGTACTATGCCAGATAAAATTCTATTGTTTGTTAAAGCACTGAGAAACTTTTTGGATGCATACATATTTTTCGAGAAAAATGCTTTTAAGCATATTTGCACAATTATACATTGGTAAAAGTTTACTTTGAATTAAATGTCTATTTAAAACAAAGTCATATCAATTTAAAAATACATTTTTTGGAATGTAAAGTTGAAATGTAAAAGTTTTTAGATGCTGTAAACAAACAAACATACTTATTTAAATTTCAAAGTAAAATTTCATACTAATTTTATTGAATAATCTTTAAGATATGTGTCTAAGAGCAACCTTGCTTAATAAGGTTCTTAATTTTTGACTTTAAAAAGTATAATTAATTGCTAATATGAATATTTCTAATAATTTCTTATTTAGAAAAAGTTTATATAACTATTAAAAAAAATCATATTATTGAATGATTAAAATTATTTAGATGTGTTAATTAAAACATATTTTAAATATGTTTTAAGTTTCCAAGTTTCATTTCACTGTAATATTTATCAACAATGGAAAGCGTAAATAATATTAAAAACAGTAATAAAAGAATGAGAATATATTTAATATTATGTAAATAAAAAACAATAGCTTACGAAGTACTAGAAATGCCTCTGCAGTGTTGCGATATCTATATAAATGTACGCATATAGGATCTATAATAATTACTCCTGACTTTTTATTAGACAAAAGAAACGATTCATGATATTATGATTCTATGTTATATTGAATTTTAATTTTAGATAACAAACATATTTTATAACTAAAATAATTTTAATAAAAACTTTCTTGTAGGAATTTTTGTCACTTTCAACAAGTTAATAAACTGTCAAAGACAAATCTGTTACTTTAGTAGATAATTTTTGTATAGCGATAAATTCATTTAGTCAGACAATTAAAATATGCATTATTTAAATTAATTTTCAGTTTTATTTTAAATCATTGTCAAAGTTATTTCCAAAACTTTGGGCAGAAAATTTGTTAACTCTAAAGAGTGTAAAATATATCATGAAACTTAATCTCAATTGAAAAGGTTATTTTCAAATAATTATAAAAATTATAATTTCAAGAAGAAGAATTATATGTACTTCCTTTATAATGCAATTTATGTACTAATTTTTGCATAATAGATACGCTTGTGAAAGTACAAATGTTTCTAAATAAAAACGAAATTAAATTTTAAAATGACAAGTAATGCTTTATAAAGTAAATTAAAATTTTTAAATCAATTTTTAAAAAATTTAAAAAATAACAGAATTTATATATATATATTCACTTGTCTTGTTAAATTATACTTTAAATGTTCTTAATGAAAATTTTAAGACGTTTCTGAAAATCGAAAAATGTATACATTTAACTAATACATTAAGAAAATTCCCGTAGCAATGTATGATCATTGTAAAATTCGTTAAACATTGTCAAAATTTTATTATTTCAGTTTTTAAAAAATCTTTATCAACATAAATATAATCTGCCATATCATATCAAACTGAAAAAAAATCCGTGATAAAAAAGAATTAGTGTATTTTTTCAGTAGTACTTTTAATAAACCTCATGCTTTTATAGAAAACTGAAATTAAATGGCTATTTTGTAGAGTTTCTATGCTTTCTCATCAGTACTAGTTTCTTTAAACTATATGAATATCAAATTTGTACTCAATATCTAATATTTTCTTTTAAAAACGTAAAGAATTTGTAGAAAATTTATAAAAGAGTTACACTATTTTCATTACGTTGTAAATAACAAATAAAATATAGCCATTAAAATTTTATAACTTTGCAAAATCTCATGAACTAAACATCGCTATTTCACATTTTAGACAGTTGTATATCAACTTTCATAAAACAAAGTATTTCAGAAGTTTATATTTCCTAAGGGATTAATTTTATTCTGATTTCACTGCTTTAATGACAGCTTTAAAAAATAATTGGCATATTAAATAAGAATGTATTAATTAGGATTGAAAAGAAATCAAAATTTTGATTATTTTATAAAATTTTGGTTACTTGATTTTTTATCTTAATAATCGATTTAAATGTTTACATCTCACCTGACTTCACCTATAATGGACCTGTAATAAAGGCAATCATTTTTGTGTGTTACATCGAGCTTCAATGTACATTAAACCTTGTTGACACTATTTTGTGTTTCTTTTCTCTTGAAACAATCGTTTATATTTTGCAGGAGGGTTACGTACACTTTCAAGCAAATTTTGTAACTATCATGGGGTGAAATTAACTCCTTCTCAGAATTGTTTTCTTCAATTCATTTTTACTGTAGAATGAATGCGTACACATTCCTTTGTCAGAAAATTTAAAAGTAGATAACATAATTTAATTTTGGTCCCATATCTAATGAAAAGTAGCACTAAACAATCTTTAAAATCTTGCTTTGTTTTTAAATAAGCAGAAATTAATTGTACACGAACCTTACATCAAAAGAAAGCTGAAATTCTGATACCAAATTTCCAAAGTATGAAAAAAAGGAAATTTAGTCACATCCAATGTATTTTTGTAATAACCTATGATTCCGAATACATTCTTGTTATCTTCGGTAATTAGTAGCAAAAAAATCAATCGATAAAGGTTTATAAACGCTTTTCTCAAATAAAAGTGCTTTTTTTCTGAAGCCCTTGAACTTATGAGATGGTGCTTTTGCTAATTTCGGAAATCTTGTTTTCAACTGGATTTTCTCTTTAAAGTCTCTGAAGAAAAATAAAAATTTTCAGTAGAGTGGATAACTATGCAATTACACTGAATCTTCATAAATATTTATTCTACGTCACGATATGTGAACTATACAGTGGATTATACTGTTAAAAATCTTGTCCTAGTTTGAACCAAGTTTTGCAATTCAGTAGCTATTACTATCTGATGGCGAAATCTCGTATCAACATTTGAAACTCTAGTTGAATCATGAATCCAATAGTTTGAACAAGATTGTTTGGTTCAACAGATCAAGTTCCAAAGTTGGTGCCAAATCATCTGATGGTGACAGCTACTGAGCATCAACATTTTTTTCAAACTAGGATAAGATTTTTAACAGTGTAATAGTTTATCATTAATAATTTTTCCTTGCTTAAAGTAAGTTACTCTTATATTTTCTTACACATCAAGTCATGTTACATAGACTTTTTTGTTGCCTTAGATCTGAATTGTCTTTTGGAATAACTTAATTCTAATGTATAATATAATTTTAATGTATTAACTATAATCTTATAATTGGAATCCGTTTTTAATCTATTTTTGCTCCAAAAAACATTTTAGAAAATGCTATACAAATAACTGTCTTTTGAAAAGGGAAATATATATCACTCCATGAAATGCACAAAATTTGCTTTAAAATTAGAAAAAAAAAAAAAAAAAAAAAAACAGAAACCCTCCGTTTGTTTTGAGAGAGCAGTGATGTCAAATTAAGTATTTAGATATTTCATGGCGTCACAATGAAAATAAAAAGAAATGCGACTTTTTTAAGTAGATATGCTATTATTCATTTAAACCATTCATAGTAATATTTATTTATTTGTTAAAACAATTCAACTAATTGTCTTCATAAAGCTTGTAAATCAGTGTACATAATTTCTACAATCGATGTGATAGTTAAAAGCTTTGACAAATTTCCTATGCTTGCAGAAAATTTAGTACCCTGTTGTAAATGTATAAAGTCAAAGTTTCTATAGAAAAAAAAACTTTTAAAAATGCTTGTATAGTACTCTTAACAAATCATTAAATATAGACCATTCATTTTCGCCATAGTTAAAAATTATATGTATCCGAAACAAAAAAAAATAATAATAATTGAGGTAACATATGTATGAACAATTATTTAAAATGCGTTAAAAATTTAAACAGTTGCAACAAGGATAAAACCAATATAATTTTCATTGAAAGAAATCTTACATTTTAGATTAAATATATTTTTTAAATATATCATTTAATATTTAAATAATTATTTGATATCGATATCATGGTTAAATACACCATTTACTTTTATGAAATTATGTTTTGATTTTTTTTAAAAACTTGATTTTAAAAATGTTTTTTTTCTAAAGTTTCATCATTAATCAAATTAATTACAATATTTTATACGCAGAATCATATACAAGATTAACTAACGTGTATTGAGCACATTATCTGTAAATGATGTACAAAAAATATCGTCTTTTTTATTTATAAATATATAAATTTAAGCATTTCTCTTTCATTAATTCTTTACGAACATAAAATTTTATATTTTAAGTAAAATTATGATTAACATTTAAATCATAAAAAATATTTTATTTCAATTTTTGCTCCCCAAAAACTATGCATACTTTAACATTCCATAAGAAAAAAATCCTTATTTTTAATGAGAGACAAAGAATTATTATTTACATGTCTGCCTATTTTATAGGGGTAATCAAACAACGTACAGCATTAATATATAATGGAAACATCAAAAGTTTTCCAATTTTAAATCATTATCAATTTGCTCAAAACTTGTAAAAAATGCAGTGCACTGTACTAATTAAATCCTATTCTATATTTTTCATACCCAAGAATTATGAATTAACCTATAAAACTGAATCTCAGATTCTAAGCTACTCTTAATGCTTGGCGAAAATTTTCAGTTACCAAAAAGTATTTTCTATTAACCTTTTAAATATTTTAAGCGTTGTAGTGTATTCTACTAAAACAAAGAATATTTTAACCAAGATTGTTCCAATAGTTTATTGTATTATTGTTATTATTGGACATTTCGGGATAGAAATTTCTATTAATTTTATTTTAATCCTTTATATCTGTTGATACAAACATTGTTTCTTTAAGTTATAATGGAAAATGTTTCGTCAAGCAGAAATTTCAGCTCCAGAATTGAACTCTTCCAAACTTAGATTACACTTGTGTATTTTTTTAGAAAATATATCATCTAAACATTACTTAAAGTGTGTATTATTTTCGCTCTCTTTTTTTTTCTTTGTTCTCATCACTCTTTATCATTAAATTCCTCTAAGTGTATCATGAGCATGGAGAACGCCATAAACTTCTTTATATATATTTTTTAATTGTATGTGATTTTAATAACCATTATTTTTTATTTTTTATTATTTTGTTATCATCTGATTGTTGTTGATTTTTCCCCCATGCATTTTTCCTTGCATTTCTGCAACATATATTTGTGTTTCCATCATACATCCATTTCAAAGTGTACTTGGTAGCACGAACTTAAAAAACTGTTCGTTATCTCTTGTACATTATTACTAACAGAAAAACAGCTGTACACAAAGATATGTGTGTGTGTGTTCTTGTTACGTTTAGTTGCAGATATTTATACGTTGTACAGCTTAGTTTTTAATGATACAAACAGAAGAGAGTAAATAATGTTAGAAAGTGTAAATGTAATTTTATTCCTTCAAATGATTATTCGAAGTTATTATTTGTGTTTTCTGTGCAAATAAAAATATTATATTATCATTCGTTCTCTTTCATTGTTGTCTTATCTTTGGTGTTTATTAAGACTTTAATAGAATAGACTCCCGACAATCCGACTTACATACTACTTTATGCAATTAAAAAATTATCCACAGTAAAATTTACCAGGGAATCGAACGCTTACATTGAAAAAAAAAAAAAAAAAAAAAAAAAAAAAAAAAAAAAAAACAGTTAAATTTACGGCAGAAATTGCTGGCAGCAATGTTGCCAGCAATTTTGTTTCATTCAATGTTTTTGCCGTAAATTTAATGATTTTTTTTTCACAGTGTATGTATGATACAGGTCTGCACGGGTCGGAATTTCCAGGACCGGGCCCTTCGCGGCCCGTTTAAACTTTTAAATTTTAGGCCCGACCCGTTTTGGCCCGTTACAATTTCTACGATTTCTAAAAAATTCAGATTTTTATCATATAATTACGATTCTTTAAAGAATACTGCATGCGTATCTATAGAATGATTTTACAGTATATTTTAGAGGAAATACACATTAACAACATTAATGATTACTTAGATTCTTGGGCTTTCAACATTCGAATAAAGATTCATTAAAAAATTAATATGGCTTAGAATAAAAAAAAAAAAAAGTAAGAAAGCTAAAAACATCGTTACTTTTGAAGCTGTTTAATAAAAGAAGATTTAAAAAAATATTTCTATATCATTTTATTAAAGATTTTAAATCCAAATTCATTCTTAAATTCAAAGAAGCTCCTTTCTGATACATTTCTAAATTCATTTTTTTTTCTCAGAAACGCATAAGATTAGCAGGTATCTTTATTCAGAAACCATATAATCGAATGGCGTTATCCATTTTTTGATACAAGCAATTTAAGAATACTGCAGACAAATAAAATACTGTCATAATTAGCGTTTTGAATAGAGTTTCCGGAAGCGATAGCATGGGAAGGGAGAAAAACCTGCAATCATTTGGGAAACTATTATATCTCGACAAGGTTATACAAGTATTTTATTTACCAAAAATGAAAAACGCTATTCGATTCCAAATCTCTTCAATAGTTAGGCTTATCACTTTTATACTTTTATAATTTAAAATTAATCAGAAAATATGTCAAACTTTCGCATTGTTGAGAAATTAATTTAAAAACCATCAAGAAGTATATATCAATAGATCAAGCTAACATAAGCTCTTTATTGCTGTTAATAATTTTACAAATCATGTTTTCTGCCCTACAGATCTTGTAAGCAATTAAGTCTAGTTCCGCACTGAGAAAAAAAATATACCGCCTTCACCTAGAATAAATAGTTAGTTAATTTCTAAATATGAGAACTAGAATTATAGATGATCGAATTGTGCGAATAGATTAACGAGCTAAGCTGAATAGACGAAACGACCTACCATTTCTAGTTTCATATTTTCTAGGTGACGAAATAATATTGAATTGTTTCAGTAACGAGAAATTATCGCTTGATTTCGAAAATGGTATCGTAAACAAGAATTACAGTTACCATATCAAACCTCTTGTGTTCGCCTCTATTTGCAGAGATTTTTAAATGATTTTGACCACAAGAATATAGTAATACACTCTTGAATTCCAGTAGGAGACTATAGAACTCTCAAACATACTGAACTAGAATTTATAAGGATGACATGGAACTATTTTTTCTAGAGCCACAATTTAGATTGTAGATGTCAGAACTAAATTTTTTTCTCAGTGCGGTCCGGCCAGTCTATATGTAGAAAAATAAGCAACCTTGATCTCTGCCCGGCATGAATCAGCTAAAAAAATATTAAAATGATTTGCACACAATGTAACTCTCCGATGCCGATCGCTAAACTGTACATTTTTATATTGATGTTGTCAAACTAGTAAGGCTCGTGACCGAAAATTTTTTTTATCGGCCCGTCTGGCCCGTTCAGTTTTTTTGAAGACCCGGCCCGGCCCGTTGAAAAAACTATTCTAAATCTGCCGAGCCGGGTACGGGCCACGGGCCAAGCCTGTATGATACGATCTAGTACCCCGCGTATTCCTTAACCCCTTCGGAACGAGCGTCTTTTGCTGACATGAATTTTTAATCCTTTAGAACCGATTTTTAAAGCAGAAAGTTCTGCCTAATTGAATCTCGAAAATGCTGGGATTAAAAAATGCAAAATTAATCAAGGATTCTGAACATCTTTTGAGCACGTATTACCGGTCACGTATTTCCCAAGAGGTTAAAGCTGTACCGCAACCTACATTAACTTTTTATATCACCACGTAGCTTCATTTTCAGCAAAGGCTACCGAACTAAAACAGTACAGTTAATCTGCACGTGCGATCATTCCGGCTGTAACGGTAGTACGGGTTTTTGCTAATTTTATTGTCAGATTGGGATTTGTTTCTACAAATGGAGGATACATTGGAAATATCGTTAGTTAGTTTTTGTAGGCATCCTTGCAACATGTTCATATTATGATTCTTTTTTAAATTAGCAGCGCCGTCTGTAGGCAAACTTAACAACTAAATTTCAAATTCTATATTGGTGAAAATTTACTAATTTTCCAAATATATTGCGTTTCTATCGCTTTCCGATTTTATACATTTCATTTTTCAAGTACACTCGTTATTTTTGGGAAACCGTGTACAGGTGTCATTTATAATGTGTTTTTGTAATATTATAATTTTAGTTTGTAAGTTTTCTAAGTTAATAAAAAAAAAAATAATTATGCGTGATATGATTATGGAGCATTTCGACACATGGACCATCTCGACGAGTAATAATGAAGCAGACTTTGCAAAATATTTAAGATAATGTATTTTACTTTGAAATTGAAATAGAAATGAATTTTTTTTTACACTAAATATACACATTACAGCCCATACGTAAATCTAATGAAATTAATTTAATTCATAAATTAGTTTTCAATAACTAATTAAGTTTTTACATATTTTTTGAACAGCATGTCTTTTCTGTAGACCTTTCAAAAAATCTGAATATGTCACTTTAAAATTTGTTACGGTATCAGAAAACATGCTATTCGAGAATGATAAGAAACAATTTTCCTTTCGGATTAAAAGAAATAATATTAGAAATATTTAGCTAAAAACTTTGAAATTCCTAAAAATTTTAAAAACAAATTTCTCATTGTTAAAAAAAAAAAAAATAAATAAAATAAATTACTTAGACAATTTTGGAAACTTTCAACTGTTTACTTGAAAAAGAATTTTAAGAAATGTGTATCAAAGCATAAAAAACACATTTCGAAAAAATACACAAAAAAAAATATATGTATGAGTACACACCCAAAGTGCATAAAATATATTATATTACAACCTTTCAGCACCATAATCTTTTTGGTCCAAAATCATTTAGCACCATAAGCTTTTAGCTCTATTTTTTAGACTGGTAATTGAAGACTCAAAATTTTGAATCATTTTATGTTCTATGTGCCCTTAAGGCCCCACTCTAGCCACTGAAAAAGACCGGGATGATAATGTTAATACTATTATTTTAACACAATCTAACTGATTGGCAAAGTTATCATACGAATTGAATATTTCCAGTTGAGCGAAAAATTGCCCAGGCCGGGAATCGAACCAGGATACTTGGCTTACAAGGCCAATGCTTTACCTGTTAAGCTAACCGGGCGATAACTGGTTATCCGGGTTCGATTCCCGGCCTGGGCAATTTTTCGCTCAGCTGGAAATATTCAATTCGTATGATAATGTTAAGTTTATGGAATCGTTCTTTACAAATATCTCGCTCAAATTGCAATATTTTTATAATTTTTTTGCATAGGATAGCTGAAGACGATCCACAACCAGGCTATTTTTTATTTTTTTTTTATTTTGGTTTCAGATTTTAAAAAAATTACTTTAACTTTCAGAACCTGTTTGAACCGGTTCTGAAACTGAAACTATCCTAATATAAAAAGAATGTAACCAAAACGAAAAAGTAAAAACTAGCACGGTTGTGGATCGTCCTCAGCTATCCTATGCAAAAAAATCATGTAAAAATATTAAAATTTGAGCGAGATATTTGAAAATAACGTTCCCATAGACTTAATATTAACATCCAGGTCTTTTTCAGTGACTAGTGTTGCGTCGTAAAGGGCTATTTCATCCAAGATGTAACACCGCTTACAAATGTTCATCCTATGGGAGATTTTTTTAAGAATATCTTGATTGAAATTCAATGTTTGTTTTTTTTTAGTTTGTATTGGATAACTGTTTGTGATTGCTACTAAAACCAGGTATTATTATTAGTAGTATTGTTGTTGTTATTATTATTGTTATTATTATTATTATTATTATTATTATTATTATTATTATTATTATTATTATTATTGTTGTTGTTGTTGTTATTATTATTATTATTATTATTATTATTATTATTATTATTATTATTATTATTATTATTATTATTATTATTATTACTATTATTATACTTTTTCGATTTTATTTACTGGAATTTTCATTTATTTAAATGCTTTTAATTTCAGAATCGGTTTCGAAAAACTTTTGAGATACACAATAAAACCTCATAACTAATAATATTTTTTCCATTCCTCCATGCTTGTTCACAAATCTGTATCATCACAAAAAATACTATGTTACTCACCAATTATTATTATAAATTATATGAAAATAGTTATTTTAAATTTATTAATTAATTAAAGTTTAACTGTATTTTTTTATATGCAACAACCCTTTCGGGTCTGGTGTACTATCAGTAGTGTATGTCTTTTAATGGAGTATTATTTGGTTTTAAGAAATACTTTTGCTACTATTTAAATGTAGTAATGTTGGTATAAGCCTATACATTCAATATATAACTTCATTTATATTTAGGCAATTAGTAATAATAATACTTATTATTTGCTTAATTGTCTTTGCACTGCTTGCGATTCTTTTCTTTTAAACATACATTTCGCTCCTTGAATTTAAAATAAAAGTTACTATCCTGAAAGAATCATGTGTAAGAAGGCGCAAAAAATATTAGAAAGTTGTAATATGAGTTAAATCTTGCTGCAATACAATATTTTCTAAACATATTCAAAAATTCTTCCTTGGCTTATTGTCACATGAATGTGAATTGAATAGTACAGAAAAGAACAGCATTCGATATGATCCAGACATTGAAATATTTATTAAACACTAATTAATCTATTTAGATAGCTACTGTTGATGCGATTAACGTAAAAGGTTTTTTTTTCTAAAAATTGAAAAAAAAATCGGACTTGAAAGGGTTAAGTGTAATTTTGAAAACTATCTATTAACAGACTAGAGCTTTCATTTATAAAAATGAAAAAAAGTTCTAAACGAAAATTCACTCTTAACCCCTTGCGGGGAGGTGGTTTCATAGATATACCACTTAATTTTAATTCTCAAACGCCACATTCGCACCGGAATTTTGTTAAAGAAAATTACGGTTTATTGAATGCGTGAAGTATAGCGTTTTCTTATTTAAAAATAAACTTGTTTTCAAATTCCGGTGTCAGTCATTAATTTCAATACTTAAGCAATGAATTTGCCCTGCCCCGCAAAGGGTTAAAACAACTTGTTCAAAATCGATACGTATTTTAACGTGTGATCGCCTTTATTTCTTAATTTCATTACATTTTTTTCAGTGCAAATGTAATAATATTTTAATATTTTATGTCTCGTGTATCCCTTGCAGCATTACATTTACAAGGTGTTCAGCAAATAACACCCTGATTTCAAAATTAAATTTCTCATAAACAAAGATCTAGAAAATAATGCAGTAAACGGTTTGTTTATTAGGTAAGTTGTAAAAATCTTATATAGAAGTTTCGAACGGTGAATATTTTAAAAAGATTGCGTTCTAATTAAAACAATGCCTGATTTGACATTTTTCTTGTTTTTTTTTTTTTTTTTTTTTTTTTTTTTTTTTTTTTTTTTTTTTTTAGAGAACGAAATTTTTGGCGTACAGTGCCATATTTTAACGATTTTTGGAAAAAAAGTTTCGAAATTTCAAAAATTAAGTTCGAAAAATCGTTAAATATGGCACTGTATACTGAAAAACTCATTCTCTACAAACAATCTAAAACAAGAAAAATGGCAACTCCAGTATTCTTTGCAACCAGAATACAATCTTTTCAAAATATTCACTGCTCAAAACTTTTGTATAACATTTTTACAGCTTACCCGTTTATCACATAATTCTACCGATCTTAGTTTTTGAGAAATTTAATTTTGAAATCAGGGTGTTATTTGCTGGACACTCTATACATGGCATACTATACTACATCCTTCCTTTTTAGAATTTTTGTAAAGGAAATTAATAAATATGCCTTTTAAAAAGTTATTTCAGCATTTTAAATATGCTTTTTAAGCAATTTTTTGATTTAAAAATATTATTTTTTTATATCTCCGCTAAATTTTTGAGATAAATTAATTTTGAAAAGTTCGAATTTTTAAATTTTATTTGAATATATTTCATTTTAAAAATAATATTTTTAAATTTATTAAAAAATTAAATGTAATAGTAATGCCATTTACGTAAAAAATTAATTAATATAAACTAATAATTTTTATTTATAAACTTAAGGATAAAATATTTAAAACACATATTAAAATTCATTCTGTCCAATTTGCGATCACACTTACCCTCTTCTAATAGTTGAAAAGTGTTTGCGATTTCGGTCTGTTTGTATATTCGTCTCCCAGTTCTAACTCTCGAAATATACTCGGATGGTCATGTAATTATCATATGTTATCGGGGTTCACTATAGAATGTCGCTATTGAAATTGAAGTTTGTAACATTTCTAATTCATTTACAGGGACACAAGAAATAATTCAATTGCAGTACGGAATTTACTATGTGGAACTATGTTACGTTTGTTTTTCATTTTAAAATTGTTACAATACTTCTAACGTAATAAAACTCATGTGTGTCATTGCAATGACTACAAGATGCTTTCTGAACAGTATAAAATAAATAACATTTATAATTTATTAACTGGGAATCACAAGGAAAACTGACAATACTATGATATGTGAGGGAAAATCGTTCGCGTGAATTTTAATGACGTTGCAATACTTCAGATGTAATGAAATTGATATGAATCACTGAAGTGTACTACAAGATGCTTTCTGTATTGTACTAAATGTACAGCATTTATCGTTTATTTATAATATCTACGCAAAAACAATTTGGTTACAGAAAATGTGTGTACAGGGTGTCCCAGAACTTAGTGTTCAAACTTTGAGGGGTGGTAGAGAACATCGTTTGGAACCACAATTACATAGGAAAGCATGGACGAAAAGGTGTGTCGGAAAGATCACCTCACTTGTTAACCCTTTCACAGACAGTGGTTTGTCTATGAATCTACAAAATTTTTAATGCAAAATGATCATTTACACCAGAATTTTAATATGATTTTTCCATTTATTATGTATGTGAAATGTCTCTCTTTTCCTCTTTGCAAATACATTTTTCCGCAATTTCTGATGTCATTCACATTTTTTCTACATTTTAACAATGGAAGTGCTTTGTCCGTGAAAAGCTTAAAGAAACACAAAGGCTATGACACAATGCAGAAAGCAGTGTAGAACGCTTTACTACACACAAAAAAAATACAAGAAATGATTTAATTTTAAATTAAAACTAAAATTATGTTTCCTTAAAATCAAATATCATAGTAGCTATTAGAAATTGCTAAAATGTGGAAAAATATGAATGACATCAGAAATTGCGGAAAAATGTATTTGGAAAGAGGAAAAGAAAGACATTTCATATACATAATAAATGGAAAGTTGATAGTAAAATTTTGGTGTGAATGATCATTTTGCATTAAAAATTTTGTAGATTCATAGACAAACCACTGTCTGTGAAAGGGTTAACAAGTGAGAGTGACGTTTTCGCTCATGCTTTCCTATGTAATTGTGCTTCCAAATGATATTCTCTACCGCCCCTCAAAGTTTGTACACAAAGTTCTGGGACACCCGGTATAACCTCTAAAAACTAAAGATGTGTTTTCAATTGTGATATGTATTTTTAAACTTATTTTAATTTTAAGGTATTGCATGGAGTCTATAAATTCTATTAATCATATACAAGGTTGCTTGAAAACATTCGCACACACTATTGTACACATAAAATACTCCATAGAGAAAAACTTATCCTTAATTAAATCTGAAAAAAAAATCTTTGTCAAAACAAATCTTCATTTTTGCAAATCTACTATCAATACAATTGAATCCTCTTAATGTAATGGATTTTATGATGTCTAACAAAAATGGTTATTACATCAGAACAGAAAAAGAAATTTACTGTGATTTAAACCATGTTTAATTTTAATTTAATTGCGTTGTCTTCTCTCGTGTCACTTGTATAATGGGATACTTAACTACAAAGTCTCTTATTTATTGCCTATTTATCGAGAAATGTATCCTGCCCCACATTAATAATTCATATTAAGTATATTTCATAAGAAATACTATCTATTGCAGTCATTGCCGTGGTGTAACTTTTGATAAATGCCTTCTGAACTTTTATTATATGACCCCAGGAACTCAACCCCCCCCCCCCTCCCGTAAAATGTTTGTACACACACACATAAATCTATACATGTGTGTGTGTATGCATGCATGTATTAAATTTTCTTTGTTCGTTAAAAATCGCAAATATGCACAGATCATCTTCAAACTCACCACATTGAGATGGCTAATATCACTTCGGGGATTGTAAGTGGGCGACATTGGCCGAAGAAGATGGAAATGAGGAGAGTTAAAAAAAAAAATCAAACTATCATAAAATGGACATTTTGAAAATTTGCGATGTTGCCACAACGTAAAATAAACTCAGTTCTTAGGGAATTCCTTTTTTACTTAACTTCGAAATCTACTTTTACCTGCAAGCCAAGCCATCAGCGTTTTTTGTATCTCTGGTATTTTTAACTTCAGTTCTCAGACGATGTTGTAGGTGACCTTTCAGTTTTCCAAGTCAAATAATCATATTTTCAACCAGACATTTTATTTAAAAATGACATCAAATAAGCACCACACCTAACATAGTCACGTTTAATTAAATAAAATTCTGTAAGTCTGATAGCTAACTGAGATGAAAAACATAACATACATAAAACATAGTAATACACAGAGATAATGAAACACAAAGCATGTTTTATATGATAATTTATTTCATCATGAGAACATAAAATGATGAAAAGTTGGAACTATATTCATTATAGAAGATGCAAAGGACAGAGCATTATAATATGCTGGAGACATCTTCTAATTTATGAGAGAATAGCAGAAACAGCATTTTCTGCGTCATATTTTGGCACTAAATGTAGTATATGTCTTCATGAAGTTAAATATATTTTCGTTTAATTAAATTGCGTCAAACTGTTCATAGTGTAGTTGGCTGTGTTTGAGAAGCAAAGCTTTGTCCGTTAATGGTCACTGTCATCCAGGTATTCACGTGAATTGTATTTTCCAGGAGCATATGGAGAGCGATTGAAATTATGGGATGGATCAGCCATATTCATTTTGGATTGGAATCTTGAAGTTGGCTGAAAAAAAAGGAAGAAATTAAAACGATTTAAAACTAAGCAAGCAAAAACTAGAAATATAAAAAACGCAATTTCATTTTCAAATTCTCTTTAAAAAGAGTAAAGAGAAAGAGTTAAGAGAGCAATAAAAGCAGGTTCTTTCATTTTTAGAGGTCTTAGCGATTTTTATTGGTACGAGTACTCCTTAAAAAGAGTTATATGTTGTCAAATAAAAAAAACAGTTATGGAAGCGACGGTAGGTAGTAAAGCATTGTGTTTGTTTATGTGTGCATTAAATAAGCTGTTCCTGATTTTGCATAATCTATTAAAGTGCTTCTGATTGTATATATTAAATAGTCTAAATCCTAAGTAAATTACTTTTTGTAAACATGAAAAAGGAACCTAAAATGTCCGTTTTGAGCTAAAAGCGTTATCTCGTTAAAATAAAAATATATGCCCAAAAAATAATTTATAAAAACCGACATACTGAACTACATAGTGGACTAGGATAATAAACACATAAACACGCTGTAATATATCTGTAAAGATATAAACTAAAAAACAATAGTTAAGTCATGTGATGCAAAAATCTAGGCGCCAGCATGTATTCTCCTAGAACTAAAAGTAAAAAATTTTCTTCTTTCAATTTAATAGCATTATAGCAAGAATTTTACATGAAATATTAGATAGGGAAAAAACTAAATAAAACTAGTGATGAGAGGCTGCTTGCTGGCGCAAAGATTTTACACTCCTGGTTAAGTCCGTAAACTATAAACATTCATTTTCACCTTACAAATATTTATTTTCAATTGTCAATGTTATTATGCTCTTCATATTAAATAGCTTTTTCTTAGGGTTTCTTCGAACGTAAAAATAATTGCACTCTATAAGGAATACCTTACTAATATTGTCAAAAAACACTAATATCAACGTTCCTACAACCCATTTAAATTTATTCACAGCGCTATTAAAAGCGTAAAGTGATAATTAGAGTTAAAAAACAAATTCGTAAATTGGATTTTAATTTTAAAAAATAGAAGGGGGGGACACGTTTTGCAAAGGTTGATTCTTTTTTAATCAATATAATGATAAATGTATTAGACATGAGTACTATTTCATGATTTTTCCTTTATTATTTTTTACTAATGTACGAAGATAGATAAAAAAAGGTTTCAAAGCTAATAGAAAATCATTTATTAACAATAAATCGAAAACGCAATAGTAAATTAAGAGGCATACTAGTATACATATTTTTCCACAGAATCACCAATTTCATCTCATAAGAATAGGAGAGACATCAGAGTGATTATAATGGCAATATGTTTAGAAAAAGGTCTTACATATGGCACTTTGACAGGGTCAAATATCATTATTAACACCATATTATTTGCCAAACTCACAAATTTCTATAAAAGTTGAAGTAGGAAGTCTGTAGCCACCACTGCACACCCCCCAAAAACAGCGAATATTTGGCATCTACTATTTTCTGTTTCCGAAATTGAAAGGAGCACTTGTATGGAACAGAATTTTCTTCAGACAGTAACCGATTTTTTCCCCCCAAGAATTGACTCAATGGACAAGGACGTGATTTCTACCACGCTCGAAAAATATACCTCTTAATTTAATTTTGCATAACAAAAGAATTATCTCTGAAATCTTTTATTTAAATCCATCTCATATGTATAATATTACAACACAATCAATATTTTATTTTGATTCAATTTTGTATCCAGTATAAGATAGAAACAAATTCCATAATTTCGAGCGCACAGTAGACAGTTTCAATAGATCACTTTTGGCTATTTCAAATGTAAAATACCCAAGGATTAAATAGTTGCTAAGGATCTCCCATTCTTCGAAGTATAAAATGAATCAACTAGCTTCTGCTCTTATCTCTCATTCAAGAATACATATACAGTCTAAATATCAAAGTTTCTGGATTCGTATAAAAGGAAGTCATAGCTTTATATAATTCTGAAATATTCGTATATGATAGCGTAATTTCTGAAGAGCCAAATAAACAATGACAATATAACAAGAATGATACAGGGGTTAAAAAATATACACATTTAATTATTTATGAACTATACTAAAAATAAATTCTTTTCTATATATTCATAGTGGGAAAATAATTAAAGTCTAGCATATTTAAATGGCTAAGTTTTACTTTTAAACTTTCAATAACGTCAGTTGTTAGTAAAAAACAAAATATAAAACATGATTTCTATAAAAGAAAAATAAATATACTAAATATAAAATATAAAATCTAAACGTGTTAGAATAAACACACAGCATTTAATTATTCTGCAAAATAACTTTAAAGGCACACATTATCTTTGCTCAAAGCTTATATCTTGTTATGCTGCTTCTGCGAAAAAAACTTATATGCGATAAAAGTCTCACCTATGACCAACTGTCAGATTTTTATTCGTCAGCTGCTTTTATTTTGCGGGGTTTTGCAACAGGCTAAGTGTAAAACAAAAAATTCATTTTTGTATGATAAAATAACAGTTTTATTTATTGACAATTTTCTATTCACAAATGGATAATAATAGGATGTTTCAAAAACACCACGCGCAAACTATAATGAGAGAAAGACATAATATCGATATGAACCATATTCGTATTTGCCATGAACAGGCGCGGATCCACCAATTTCGACATAGGATCGCTGGAAAAGGGCGAGTTTTGTCAAAGTGTCGCGAGAAAAACTTCAATTTCGTCAAAAGGTCGCGGAAAAATGAGCTACTTTTCTCAAAGGGTTGCAAAAAATTGCTAACTTTGTCAAAATATCGCAGAAAACAGCCAATTTCGTCAAAGGATCGCGAAAAAATCCGAATTTTGATAGAGTGTCGCGGGTAAAAACACGAAATTCGTCAAAAAAGCCAAAAAATGCGAATTCCGTCAAAAAGTCGCGAAAAGAGCGCGAATTTAGTCAAAAGATCGCGAAAAAAAGTATTTCGTCAGAAGATCGCGGAAAAGCATTTCATTTGATCATTCATTTAATAACAACTGTACAAGGAATGATTTCATGAATAGAAAGTATGACTATGTTGATTCTATGTTTCTTAGTATCGCCCCCCCCCCAAAAAAAAAACGATCTTCTGGATCCGCCCCTGGCCATGAAACATATGATGGTACGTCAGCACATGGACTTGCGATAGTTTTACAGGTCGCATTGATTATACAATCACATGATTTGCATGAAATTGATTTCTCTCATAAAACGTCAGTCCGCTTATTCATTACCTTTTAATTCTGGCATAGAATTCATGGGAAGAATCTACATCTTCTTTGGTAGGTTGAACCATGAACTGGTAAATTATTGTACCCCAAAATGGCTACAATTATCCTTCAAAATCGGAAAGTTCTTGCCTTAGTGAAATAACACCGATAACACTGGCAAGAATTATTAATTACAATAATACACTTTGTATAAATCACCGTTAAACAAAAATAACAAATCAGGACGCGTTTCGAGCTACGCGACGAGCTCTAATTGCTGTTGCTCGAAACGCATCCTGATTTGTTATTTTCGTTTAATGGTGATTTATAAAAAGTGTATTATTGTAATTAATAATTATCGTTAGTGTTATGGGTGTTATTTCACTATTTTAAACTTATTTGGGTTGCTATATCTCTAATTCTGTCCCCTTACGGACACGTGCTGGTTCAGCTGTTGACGAGCTGTAATTGCTATAGCTCGAAACACGTCCTGATTTGTTATTTTTGTTTAATAGTGATTTATACAAAGCATACTATTGTAATTAAGCTTTTGCCTTGTTACTCACCACTTAAGCATGTATATATCGTCGCACTATAAAGCAGTGTATTGCGAATGCTTAGAACTCTTTGTTCTGGTTAGATCTTGCATAGTGATATAAGATGGCGTTAAGTTGAACTATTTCTTAAATTTCACTAAACTCAGGAATTTCGTTAAAAAGAAAAAAAATCTGTTTTTGGCTGAGTTTCTATCACTCTTTGCTAAGAAAATATGGTTCATATTGATATTTTTGACTTTCCCCTCAAAATTTGTACGTCGAGTTTTGAAATATATCGTGGAAATTTCATGAACAAAGAAGAATTTAGAATTAGAATCTTTTTATTATATATAATTATAGAGTCTGAAAATGAAAAACAACATATCATAATCAACAGTTCCGAATGTAAAAGCTTATTCGAAACAAAAGACTGGAAATGAAATTTTTAACAATGAAAAAAATAATTTTGTATTTATCAAGGACTCGAATCTCATGAAAATAAAAACAATACAATCTAATATATTGGGTTGTATTGCTGTATTGCTAAAATTAGAGTGCTTCCAGTCGATATTCACTCTTAAACTTGAAATTATTGAATTCAAACATTATTTTAAAAAAGGAATAACTGAAAATTATAATATCATAATATACGTATCTAGAAACTCAACTCATTTTCTCTCTTTTTTTACATATTTTTAAAAAACAAAACTTCTACGTTTAATTTTTTCTTTCACTTATTTTCTGCTTACAAGTAGTAACATTTAATATAGGTCTCAAATTCTTTATTTCAAATATTTTCCGATTCTTTAGTAACATTTTACAATAAATACTCGCATTTTCTTTTCAATAATATATTACATGAGTTTAAAAAAAATAGTTTATGCAATAACAATTAAATACTCACTCCTGGGCTAATTCCACGTCCTGTAGATACGGAACTCCTATTTTTGGCCCTTAGTTTCGCTAAAGCGTTTTCAGACATATCAGCGCGTTCTTCGGCATCTTCGAGTTCTTGTTGAACTTTTCGGTATTTGGCAAGATTAAGTGCAGCAATCTCTTCCTGCAATAATTTAAAAAATAGAACAGGATTTAAATCAAAAATTTTTTGGTGTTGATTCTATGTTACATTTTAGTACACTGTACTGCAGAGTGAGAAAATTAGGATGTAACATTAAGGGGACACAATACCATGAAATTGATCAAAATATCGATATTCATTTTTTTACATATATTAGCTGAAAGCTTCTTTAATTGTCAATATTTTGACACCTCATTTTTACCTATCTGATAATTATATCGCTATATATTCTAAATTTTGTTAATAAGATCCATTGCAATCACAAATAAAAAGTTTAAAATTTTTCCCCAAATGCATACTGGTATAACTTACTTCTTCGAAAAATACTACGGCTTTCTTTTCTAATTTAGGTAGAGGGTAGATTTTTTTTTTACTTCCTTTCCAGGTCTTATTTAATATTTTTGTGCATGATTTTAACATTCAAGTTTATGATTATTTTTTTTTAATATTTCAACTGAGAATTAACCGAATTTTCTTCATTTTTTAATATACATGAGGGGGGAAAATCTTATTAGATGTAAAATAAAATACATCTAAAATTCCATGCCCAGTTTTTTGTAGTATATTCTAATGAATACAACAAAATCGAAGTAAAAATATTCGTGTTTATAAATGTAACAGGATTTTTTTTTAATTTATTTATTTTTTTATTTTTTTACAAAATTTAAATTTTAGTAAAATAGGCTGTTTAACAAGATTTTTTTTTTAATTTTTAGTATTAAGTATTGTGGCACCACATATATTACAGTATTTTTCAAAACTAAAGAGATACTGAAAAAATGGGTTCTCAAAATTGAATAAAGTGCTCAATTTTTAGTACGCCACATACTCAAAATAGTTCCGATCCACATGTACTCAAAATTGAGAAACACATGTACTCATTTTTGATTCCATGATTGTGTTAAAAATAAAGCGTTATAAGCTGCCCCCTGAACTTACAAATTAAAGTAATTACTACTGACATTTATTTCTTGCTCAAAATTATTAACAATAAACATTTATTTGATTAATTATTCAGAAAAATAGCGAAATTATTAGAAAATTAAAGAAATCGAATATTTCTTAACTATTAAGGGCCATCATTTTTTCATTATTAAAGAATTCTAAATCTAATGGACTAAAGGCTATCTTAATGCACATTAAAAATTATTTACGTTTTCATTTTTGTACATTTCATACCTTTCTGTTGCAAGCCAATTTTATGTAACAAGTAGCTCACTTAAAACGCGCTATAATAAATAAATTGCCATTTTGTTTAGTTCTGCAATCTATCAGGCTCCATTTTCGCTATTTTTTTTAACATATTTTTAATACGTAATGTATATATATATATAAATGTGTATCCTATGGGATACATCAGGTCCGAAGATGTTAATACAGTGCGATGACAATACCACAATAAAAAGTTAAGTATGTTATCTGGTTAATAGAAATTGGATCTATTGCCAATGTACAGCGGAACTTTTCCGCGCATGTATGGTAGTAATACGCCTACGGACAAGATCATTCATCAGTGACTATGTGCGTTTAACTCTTTGGGGACGATCGACCCGTATACGCACCGCTAAAAGTGCTCTGAATTCTTATTTGTCTACCAGTAAAATGTTACTCTAACATTTGCCTTATTTAATCGGAGCATTTTCTGAATTTAATAAGGCAAAAAAATTATTAACATTAAAAATTTCGTAAAAAGCTGCAATCGAGAAGCGGTTAAAGAAATGGAAAGCGGGTCTGATTCCATTAGACTCTTTTTCTGGGAATATCTCAAGAATCTTGCTTATGCTGTGAAAACTCAAGGTGTAAACCATCTCAGGCAAAGAATAATCAATTGTGTGACAATCATCACTCCAGACATGATGGACCTGACATGGGAAGAGGTTGAATACTTTTGGATAGGTGCCGTGCCACAAACGGGCACACATTGAAAGTTATTAAATGGTAAAAATCTTGATAAATTTATCTTTAAGTACATATATATAACATTAACCTAATTTTTATGGTTGATTTTTAAAAAATTTGCTCCAAAACCTCGGAGTTCTTTTATAGACACCCTTTATATTTTCAACTTAAAATTGTCGCAGTTCTAAATTAAATATATTCATACAATTTGTTTTGTTCGATACAGAATTTTATGCATAGTTCAAAATAATGTGAGAAACAAAAAATAGATTTTATTAAAGATTTAACTAGTGACTTCCATTAAGTATTAGTTAAAAGTTACATCTGATAAGTATTAAACTATTAAACTTGAGAATAGATTGCAACTTACGGCCTCTTCTATCTGCCTCTTGTATGTTTTGATTTTTTGCTGCAATTTATCAACAAGGTCTTGCATCCTCTCATGGTTCTTACGGTCTTCTTCCATCTGGAATTGAACTTCTTTGAGTCTCCTCTCAGCCTTGCGGTAATTTTTGGATGCCTCGGCGTGCTTGCGTTGTTCATTTTCTAATTCATTCTCCAACTCTCTGACCTTCAAACAACAAGACGAAAATATAATAGTAATGATTAGAAATAATAAAACTCTTATCACATGCACACTGCTTTAAAAACTGAGGAAATGTATCATCTAACAGAGTTCGTACGGATACCATTAAATTCCAAGGGGTTTTTTTCTGGCTTTTGCTTTTGTAAATAATTTTGACTGGTTACAAAATGAAGCATATCAACGTGAAAGTTGACTTATACACACTTCATGCGGCAGTAACAGGATTCGCAAATAACGAAACATTTTACTCCTGCAGCTATAAGAGTTATTCCAATTGAGGGTTATATTACTGCTTAAACTATATTTTGAGGTATTTCCGAAACGGAATTCCACTCTAACCCTTCTTGACTCCTAGCTTAAAACAATAAAAAGTCTGGTAAGACTTAAACTATGATTAATAATTATACATAATCATTTCCTTTAGCAAACAAATTCTAATAAAAATTGAAAGAAATACATAAAAAAAGTTCTTAGAAAACAAGAAGTGCGTTAAATACACATTCTTGAAGAATTTTAGAAAATCTGGCAAACAATCACATAAATTAAGTTCAAAATCTTTCAATATTTCAAATCTTAAAAAGCATTTTCTTTTTCTTCCTTAGTTAAAATTTAAGACGAAAGTTTTGAAGTAATTAGAACAGAACATACCTTTTGTTCTAATTTCTGGATAATCTTCTTTCCACCTTTCAGTGCTGCAGCCTCTGCTTCATCTAGCCTAGCTTGTAAGTCTTTCATCTGTTGTTCCATAGCTTTGCGCATTTTTTCTTGTTGCAAAGCGTGTTCTTGTTCAGATCTAAGTTCATCTGCTAAGCGAGCTGCATCCACCATTGCTTTCTTTGCCTTTTCTTCGGAATTCTTAGCTTCATTTAACATTTCATCAAGATCAGCCTAAGGAATCGAAACAAAATAATGTGTTATTCAAAAATATGAGCAACATAAAATAAGTTATCTAAATCTTAACAAGAGAAGAAGCATAAATCAGCGACTTATAATTTTTGAATTGCAAAACGGTAACTGTTTTTTCTTTAACCCTTTGAACTCATCGTTCAGTCTGACTAGACGTCATCTTTCTTTACAAAATTTGCTTTTAGCAATAGTAATCAAGGAAAATAAAATATGCCTTATTGCATATTACAGCATTTTTGATAGTGTATAATTGAAAGTTACTTATTTTGAAAAACTGGTGCCGACCAAATAAAATTTGTGCAAGAGACACCGAAGTCAAAAGGATTAATAAAGTTAGATTTATTAACTGTAAAATATATTACAAACACGATAATTTATTTCTTTATACTAAAAGCATAAAGGAATACAAATAAACAATTTCATAAAAAGACAACGTTTTAATAAATAATGTGTAGACAGCAACTTGAGACTGGAATTAGTATGCATTAAACTTATCAGCTGACCTTTTAGTGCGATGCAACTGCATAAATCGCATTGACTTTTAAAGTATACTGACGCGTGACTTTCCGAGCTAGCATCCCTTACACGAATTTATTTGGTTAGCACAACTTTTTTTTTTTTTTTTTTTTTTTTTTTTTTTTTTTTAGATAAAAAATATTTTTACTTGTACTTTGACAGTCTACGCATACTACAAAATTTATTTTAAAAATATAGTGCTGCGAGTAGAATTTAAAATTAATGTGAGTGGACATGGTATTCCTTTGGGTTTTAATGATGTTCTGTTTCGTAACGATTTATTTCTAATGGTCAGAAAAAACGGCATGCCAATGGATTTAGGAAGATTCAAACAACATTTTAAACCAATGAAACAAAAATAAATATTTAAAAAAAAAAGTCACTCATGTATTCCCTCAAAAAATATCAATTTTTACCTTCGAGATATGTTTGTATACCAAGTCACTTGCCACTCTACTAGACATTTTAATATCAAATGCAATACATTAGATGAGTCTGTTGTGTATATATCAAGAGAATAAATATCTTCAGTGTACAACGCCCAGCTCCATTATATCTACATGCATATTGCATACCTCAGGAGATATTTAGGATGCTTAAGCGATTATTTCTTGACGCTTATTTTATACATTAGTTTGTGTAAATATTATGTACCAACTCTTCTAAATTTTCTTTATTGATTGACAGCATTTTAATTAAATTATAATGCTATTTTCGAGTATCAATCTTCATTTTAAAACCATAAAAATAGAACAGTATTTTTCCGAGATGACAAAATATAAATGCAATTATTCCCATTTTTAATGAAAAGTATACACATCACAAAAAAGAAGTATCGAAATGTCTGTATAAATAAAACGTACATGTAACTATATAAAAATTATCTTATAAATAAGGTATTTTAATCAAAAAAATGGCTCTTACATGTAAAGCTTGCATCTCTCCCTCAAGCTTCCTCTTTGCCATGGAAAGTGAAGCATTATTTGCGGTAAGCTCGTTGAGTTGTTCTCGGGCATCAGCAAGCTCTGCTTCAGCAGAACGTCGAGCTCTGTCAGACTATATAAATGAAGATAGAATATTTTAAAATAAACACAGATCTTTTAAAATAAAGTTGCATGCATTGATAAAAAGTTTTTGCAAATAGATATATTAAATGAAATAATCATTGCACAGCAAAAGCTCACATGGCAATTAGCTAAAAGTAATAAATATAACAAAGAATTTTAATGAATAAATTTCTTTTACATAAAATGATAAACATGCACTAAGAAGATCCTTTTGCGTAGGATACTTATGTAGAGTATCCAAAACACAAGGTGAAATCACATAAAATTATTATGGATGGCAAGACAATTTCCTATTTTAAATATTTTAATGATTTTGATTATTTTTAAGACTTACTTGATGACAATAAATTTTGAATTTTTTAGTTTTTCTAATTTAAAAATGCATATAAATAAAATCTGTAGCATGTTTTCAAAAAGTTAATTTTTAAGAATTGATAAATTTTAAATGTAATAAATAAATTATTTTATTATTAAGTTATTAAATTTGAATAGAAAGAGAAATGAAAAAGGATTGAGATATATTTTAGTATTTACAAAAATTTAAATGAAAGTACAACAAATAAAATAACATTTATGCATTTAAATTTTCTAATAAATATAAATTATGACTTGTGATTTTAAAAATACATAAACCTATGAATAAATGTGTACATAAATAAACATGTAAGCCTTTGAAAACTACGCACTTTAAGGTTCAAAACAGAATTAAAAGTATTTCTTAAATAACACTTAATATCGGTACATTAGGGGTTGTGCATATATAACGTTATCATTTTGGGGGAAGAAGGGTCCTGACACATGATATCGTAAGATATCTCTAGCAGGAGGGAGGTTGTCTTGTAATATCGGTATCATTTCTGATCCAATCAAAATTTTCTCTTTTTATTTGTAACACTGTCTTTAGTTCAAAAAATATAAGTTATCTTTTATCAATCTTATCTATTTTTATGAAAACCCAAAGCACTAAATTATTGTAAAAATATTTAATTCTAAAATATGGGATACCTTAACGTTTGACAACCCTATTCTTTTTCATTTGTGTATGCATATAATCACGGTTAAAAAAAACACATGTGAAATATATTTGAAATGCAACTTGTGTTTACTAATAAATAAAAGAGAAAGAATGTTGTCCACTTGTTTTGTTAATAAGAATTTCTAACTGCACCACATTCCTCCTTTGTTTGGGACAAGTGCAACAAGACTTTATTGCTGTTGAATGCATTATGTAACAAAAAACTATTATAAAATGCTTTTAAATCATATATTTTTCTTTAAGTGTTATTTCAATAAAGCGATATTTTATTAACTTATCTTTATTTAAGTAAATAAAGTGTGTGAAAAATAAATGTAACCATATTTGCATATCACTGGAAACAAAAAACATAAATTCAAAAAAAAAAAAAAAAAAAAAAAAAAAAAATTACACTTTGATGACGATATTATAATGGGGTGGGGGCGGGGGGTGTTCGAAAGACGATAATGTATGATATTGAAAGGGGAGAGGGGGATTCAAAATTACCAAAAAGTTGATAACCTTATATTTGCACAACGTCTTACTTCTATTTGCAAACAGAATAATTTAAATATTATCTGCATTATTAAGAAAAATTATAACAATTCAAGGGGGAGAGGGGAATGATCAATACCTGTTCCATGAGTTGTCGACTTTCCTCCAGTTCTCCGTGAAGAGCATTGCAGTGCCTTTCAGACATTGCATATTGCTCCCTGAGTTCGTCTCTGGCTCTTTGTTCCTCTTCCAACTGGGCTTGCAGCTCTTTAAGATTGATTTGGTATTTCTTCAGATTCTTCTGCGCTTCGGCATTAGCTTTATTGGCGTGGTCTAGAGCGATTTCAAGTTCGTTGATGTCACTTTCAAGTTTCTTCTTTAGTCGCAAAGCTTCAGCTTTACCGCGAGCCTCAGCCTCCAAACTGGCCTGCATGGAATCGATGGCGCGTTGGTGATTTTTCCTATGAAAAGACATTTATTAGTGTAACGGAATTTAAGGTTTCCCAAATAAAACATTTCATACATTTTATGCATAATCTCAAATTTATATTCGATTAATATTGCTCCCTATTCATCACATTTCGAAAACGTTTTAGCTTCAAAGCTTTAAAACTTTACAAATTTTAAATTATCATTTATATATATGTGTGTGTGTGTCCTTCCTCTGCATGAAAACAATTAATGTTTAGGAATGCAATTTTGTATTGTGAGTTCCTTCGAACGAGCCTTAAAACTGTTCTGAAATTAGTGTACCGATATATAGGTATCCATTTTAGATTGTCATTCTTCTATATAAAAGCAACAATCAATTTGTAACTCATGCTAAACTTTTGTTATGAATTTGTAGACAGGGAAACCAAACTGGACTTCGACCTCATTTTGAATTAATCTGGCCCTACTAATCGTACACAATTCAGTTTAAAACATCAAATTAGATAATACGTCAGAATAATACATTAATGTTTTAAAGAAATTAGTAAAAGAAAAGAAATGGTATTCTTTTTTTAAAACCTGGATGAAGCTATCTGAAATTTTAATTAATGTAAGCGACACAATAATCTCATGATTTTTTCATAAAATAACAAGTTTTGATTTGAGATTCGATAATTTGCTAGACTAAATAAAAAGATGTATTTAAATGCATTTGCTGCAAAAGATCTAATATTCAAATGCACGAAAGCAGGTGCACAAAAAGAGCATTACATGATTCTAACGTCTTACGCGAAACATAATGCAGTAGACTTTCTTTTTCGTTAACCTCCAGATAACACTTATAGACAATCCTGTAGTTCTAAAAAAAGCAGAGTATACGATATGAGCAGAGGGTATACTCTAATGTCATGAATGTTCTTAGATAGCGTATACGTTAATGTTTTATTTAATAAATTACGGTATATGGAGCTCCTTAAAAATATACAGAAGGTATACGGCGTATACCCGCGTATACCCTCCACTACACCTTTGCTTATGTGACACTACTGTAATCAAACTGTTGTTTACTGACAAGTCTGTCCTTAGTGAAGGATGCTCAGTTTCTACACAAATAATACCTAGTTGGCTAGGAATTGAGCCTGCTTACAAATGTAACATTATCTACAACCATAAGTTTCAAAATAAATCATTAGTACCTGGTGTTTTCAAACTCTTCTTCTTTCTCTTGCAATCTCCTGTCGATTTCTTGCCTGATTTGGGATAGTTCTAATTGGGCTCTGAGTACTTTGTTCTCTTCTTGCTCTAAAGCAGCTTCTGCTTCTTCAAGAGCAGCTTGTAGTTCTTCTTTCTCCATTTCAAGTCGTTTGCGAGATTTTTCTAGCTCGTGCACGTTTCGACCACCTTCTCCAAGCTGATCCATTAAGTCTTTGATTTCGTCTGAATTAATTATTGAAATAAAAAGAAATCAGAAGAGGATTTTTTTTATTAACTTCAATACACAAATAATCTGTACACATATATATGTCTCGTGATGCTAACAGAAACACATTATCTACATCTTATTGCTTATTTGTTTTTAAAAATATAATAAAAATACTTTTTTTTTCTTTTTTATTAAGTAAACTATGATTTTTGATAGTTTCATAAAATTATCAGAACTATGAAAAGTATACCAGAACATAAATAAATAAACAATAATCATCCTAATCAAACAATAATATATCCTAATACAGTAAAGCATCGTTTATACGACGATCACTTATACGACGTTTACATTTATACGACGTTTTAATGTGGTCCCGATTCATTCCTATTCATTTTAATGTAAAACTATATCTTTTACACGACGCCCAAAATCGTTTATATGTCGATTTTTCGATTTTGTATAGGTTTATTTTTGCTTATTTTTCTTGTGTATTTTATGAACGAATGGAATTTGTCAGCTATGAATGACACCAAAGAGCGTGTTTAAATACACTCTAAATTATAAAAATGTGGGCTGGGGTTCGAAGTTCGATCAATCTGAAAAATCAGCTTACGTGTAACAGATCACACTGTGGGAGGGATCATTCTTTTTTCGGGGACGGTCAGCTTTTCCGACCCGTTTTAGGTTGCAAATAGACTATCCTTGTAACTGTTATCAGTATTGGCTACTTTTAATTGGCCACGCAGGGTTTTTGATCGTTGACTTTAAATGGAAAGGAAATGATGTACTGCAAATGAGGAACCTTTCGGGGAAACGTAAATAAAGGCACGCATATTTAAATTGCTTACTAATTCCCCCCTTCCCGTTTTTTGGTTATTTGTTTATTTTGGTTTGTTTAATTTACAAATTCATGCAAATCATCACGTTAAACACTAAAATTAAGTGAAAACAAAACTAATTCTAGTTTTGGAAGTGAAAATCGATTATACATCGTTATCGTTTATACGACGTTTTTCGGTAGTCCCCTCGGCGTCGTATAAACGATGCTCTACTGCACTGCTAATATCAGCACAGCATATTTACTCATAATATTATTCTTTTAGTCCATATTCTTCTTCTTCTTCTTTTTTTTTTTAATATAAAATTTAATCTTTTACTGGCCCAATTGGGGAACATAAAATTAAAAATTTAGTATAAATTAAATTTCCTCAAAATTAGCTTGAAAAAATTAGCAGAAATAGTAAAAAGATGACTTGATATTTTAAAACAGAAGTTAGATTCTGATCTTTAAGGGGGACATGTATAGAAAAGCATAGAAATGACCAATGACTACCGGAAAATGATCAATCATAAAAATGGTTTTTTGGCAAAAATATTTGACTGATTTTTTAAAATAGAAGTTACTTTCCTATCATTAATATTGAAATGTACAGAAAATCATAAAAATGACCATTGACCACCGGAAGTAAGCCATGTTTACTTCCGATCGTCTGAAAATTATCCTCTATATTAATGACTAATATCCTTTAACTAAAGCATTAGAAGGCTTAATGTGCAAAAAAAAAAAAAAAAAAAAAAAAAAAAATTAAATATACCTGGATCTGAATTTGGCCTTCAAAAGGTTAAGCTATGTCTTCTTTCAATAGACCTTCAACAAAGAATATAGAAAGCTCTATTGTTTATTTGTTTTTTTTGTGTTTCGTTCTATGTAAAAAATGCGGTTATTCTACCTAATATACATATTCACCATTATTGCTAAGAGCTATTAAAAATATTTCTGCTGAGATTTCAGCTTCGTTTGGTCTTCATTTCGTACAAGACCAAGCGAAAACAACTTTTAATATTCTTGGTAATTCTTGACTAAAATTTCTGTGGGATTTTACAAATTCGATAACAGGAAGATTCATCATTCAAAAACTCTTTCCTGAGAGCGTTTTCTAGAGCCATCTCACTAACACCAAATCTCACTAACAAGAGCACATTACATGAACATTATTCTTAAAGTTTCTGTTTGTGCATTTGATGTGTTACAGATGTTTTTTTTTCTTTTTAAGGAGCCTACATTCCTCGAAAATAATATTTCATTATTTAACCTTAAAAAATTATAATAGTTTTACATCTAACTAAAAAAAGGATTTAATAAAAGCCCCTTTGTATGTATGTGTGTGTGCTTTACCAAGCATCTCTGTCAATTCGAAAAATTCCGTAAATATAATAAGATCAGTGCTCTCAGCTTTCTTAAATTTTTAATACCTTTTTATTGCTCTTATTTCAATCCATTTTAGTACTGTTTTGCTAAAATGTGTCAAAATAACAGTATTAAAGAGGGTTAGATATGGTGATGAACACTAAAATATTTTTTTTCAATGCTAAACGTGACAAAAATGAACAAAACTTACCCGATCCCTTGCCCCACCCCTAAAATGGCAGCACTGAATAAGATGTAATTTTAAATTCAAAACAGAGTATCTATATAAACTGTAAGTATTAATTGCATGTTTTTAAGTTTTTACATTGTGCTTTTATTAACATTAGCGCACATTAACAATAGTATTTTCGATTTTTGTATTACGGCTTATGCTATCATTTGTGCGCATAGATATTGGAGCTTTCGAATTTTTTACGTGCTTCTTTTTACTAACATTAGTGTTTTCGAGTTTTGCATTGTTCCTTTTTATTGACATCAGTGCACATAAACATTAATGTTTTCCAATTTTTGCACTGTTCCTTTTATTAGCTTTGTCTCGCTAATATATTCAGTTTTAAGTCAATAAAAAATAGAGGTTATTATTTTTTTTTCTTTTAATTCAAAAACCGACTCGCAGAAACTAATAGATTAAAATGAGAATTGTTATAATACCTTGTAGGTTCTTATTCTCCCTTCTCACAGCTTCATATTGCTCCTGGCTTTCTTCATACTGCGTCCTAAGTTTGAAAACTTCGGTAGAATAGT
Source organism: Maratus speculifer (assembly GCA_964019185.1). Classification (NCBI taxonomy): domain Eukaryota; kingdom Metazoa; phylum Arthropoda; class Arachnida; order Araneae; family Salticidae; genus Maratus; species Maratus speculifer. Next base: position 206,863,702 of record OZ025294.1, read on the forward strand.
TCCTGCATTCTCTTTGAGATGCGTCTAGCTCAGCAGCTAAATCATCGACACGTTGTTTCCATTCAGCAATAACTTTGTCAAATGATTTCTGTTTCTTTTCTAGTGCATTAGCTAAGGAATTAGCCTGAAAAGATAATTATGTAATTTTATTCATAGTAATGTGTGTATAATATATAGTATATATAGGTACATATATTAGCATTCTGACTTTTGTAAAAATTCAGCAGTGATTAATTAGATAAAATTAGGCTTCTATTAAAAAAATAGACCTTACCATTCTTTGTTAATTCTTTTCTAACTACAATTAAAATACAGTTCCGCCCATGTTATTATGTAATATATTTTTTAACCAATTTCACTTAACATTATGTTAATTTTATGTTCAACATGAAATAATAAAAATATGTTCCTTCGCCAAACAAAACTGGTGTCAATCTATTATTAAAGTTTATCTGATTTTTTTCTTTTTTTTAATATAGTATAGGCAGTCAAATGCGATTTGCAACTAGTTACATAACATTATTTTAGCAAACAAATTAATTTAGTTACCATTTTCAAGCAAATTTCATTCAAAAATATCTTTCCCTCCTTATCGATGACATAAAAATTCAAGTCCCACGATATATAGAAAAGATTTCTCAGATATAAAAATAGCTATTGCTTTTTCGTAACGTCCAAAAAAAAAGGACAACACATTTCTGAGGATGACAAAAAAGTTTGTAATCGAAAAACTGTCATTTTGACGCCAAAATAGTTACGAATATCATCCTAAATACTTTTTTATGTTTTTTTTTATTATATTCATTGAAACTTATTTTTAAAATTTAAGTAAATTGCTAAATGTACCTTTTCAACTTCAATGGACATGTCTTCTAGTTCACCCTGTAGTCTTGTTTTGGTCTTTTCTAAGCTACCACACTTAACATTCAATTGCTCAATGGTTTCATCAGCTTCTTGCAGCTTACCTTGTAGTTTTCGCCTGTAAAATTTTGAAGAAAAAAAATCAATATATAGTGATGATTTTAACGAATAAGGTAATAATCGATATTTTATTTGAAATTGTCTTTCATGCTAAAAATATTTTCAACACATGTGTGCATAAAAATAATTTATTAAATTTACTGATATGTAGAAAAATTATTTAAAAATATTATAAAAATTTTAAATGAATTTTGTCTGGATATAAGATAGCTAATTATAAATAAATAAATAATTTTGGAAACATACAAAACTTAGAGGACAACAATTTGAGAATCACATTAAGTGATGAAAAAAAGAGAGAATTTAAATAAAATAATTTCATTTAAGAAAGTTTAATGGCCGAAATAAAGCATGTATACTTTAAGAACTACCAAAAAATGATACTTACTTTGCATCTTCTAACTCTTCCAGGCGTGCTAAACCTTCACTCTCGTATTTAGTCCTCCAAAGCTGAACTTCAGCATTTAATTTACTAAGTTGTCTCTGTAAATCAGCTTTGGCTTCAGTTTCTTCATCTAATTGTTCTCGTAGAGTGTCCATATCATGTTCTAAATTACGGAAACGACCCATGATGGCAGCTCTTTCCTATAAATAAGAAAATGAATACATGTATAAGCAAAATATTTTTGTTTATTATCCTAATTAAAGAATATTTTAAAATTTCCCATTTTAATGTTAATATTCCCCAGTAATATTAAAACGTTACTATTTCCTTTTCCTATTCATCCTTTTAAAACATCTGATTAAATTTACGTGTTCCCCCCCCCCCTCTTCAAAATCTCTTTTCAAAATCTTTCTTTTTATTTTCCATTTTGTGAATTGGCTTGTTTTTCTCTAGTCTTTCCAGAACATTGCTTTCGCGCAAAAATAAGCTTCGTTATAGCGTTTTGATATATCAGCATTTTTTTAAAGTTTTCTCATTGGATATTCATCCTGTTATAAGGCAGATATTTGTATTCCTACGCTCTCATTATATGAGTAAACTTTTCTTCACTAGCTCAAAGGAACTTTTTTAAGTGAATGATGCGGCGTCAGAAGAACGTCTTCCGATTTTATGAAGTTTCATCAGCAGCACCTTTTTTTCTTTTTATAAAACATTGTATTGATAAAAGCACGCCGATTTTTTTTTTTTTTTTTTTTTTTTTTTTTTAATTAAAGACAGAGAGAGAGACGTAGTGAATAAAGAAGTTGTTCTCCAACTTTGATTTAATTTCTCCGGAAAAACGATCAGGATTTCGAGGCCTTCTATTATTATTTTGATTTCCTTGACAGTATTCCGTGATGACTGCTTTTTATTAATCGTGACCGCGCATTGAAATGACGCACCTTGCTTAAATGGAGTCTCTATATATACTGGATCAGGAGGCGTCAGAACAGGCAATAACCTCATCGAGTTTAAGGCTGAAAATTTAGGATTAGTTAAATCTCGATTAGCCCAATAAGACGCTATCGGTCCGCCAAGTCATATGTTGGTGGAAAGCGCCTAAAAATCATATTTTAATGTTTGACTCACAGGTTTACCGTTATGTGTTCCTGCTCCCAATCAACCATGTTTTCATACTTTTGGATGCAGGAAAATGCGGTGGTAAACCTAAGAGTCAACCGTTAAAATCGGCTTTTTAGCTGCTTTCCACAAACTGACTTCGCAGGTCGATTGCGTTTTAATATGCGAAACGAAATTTAACTAAACCTAGATTTTCATACGTGAACTCGGTGAGGTTATTGTCTGTGCTGCCGCTTCCCGGTCTATTCATTTGTCACATTTTTCACATCGTTCAACCATTATAAAAACTACTTTACTACAGCATCATACAATTCTATTACGTAAATTTAATGCCCAGATGATATGTGAATTTTAAAGAAATTATTTTTCATCAATATACAAATAAATCTCTAATTTCACATGAGGGGTAAGAAATGGAACCTGACAAATTATTTTTAAAATAAAGTAAGAAATAAAAAGCTTATTTCATTTTAATTAAAAGAAATTTTTTTTCAATTAAATATCAGCAGTGAAATTACGCTTGAAATTATTGAATATTTAATATGAGACTATCACACTGCTAACAAGTCATAGAACCAACATAGTGAAAAATGTCCAAGCCGGTGATCGAACCCGGAACCTTTGAAATAGCTCTCCAAATCAATATCCAAATCAGTCCAAACATGTCAAAGTACCAGCGGCTTAGACACTTTTCATTATGTTGGTTCTACGACTTGTTAGCAGTATGATAGTCTCATATTAAACATTTAACCTTCCTACCCTGAATGGGTCTAATCGACCCATAACTATGATTTGTTTTATACGATTCGAACTAGAATTTTTTTCATAAGGAAAGTTAAATAAGAGATTCAGAGAAATAAGTCAATTAAATATATTAAAATGTTTGAAATAACAATTCTGGTATGAAATGTTTTTATGAAGATTGAGTAAAATTCGAACAGGGTAGGAAGGTTAAAAAACTTATTTTCCAATATTTTAACTACAGTATTTAGAAATCGAATACGGAATAGCTGATTATTTTATTAAATCATTAACTAAGTAATCTAAAGCTCCTATATTTTTAGATGGAAACTCAAATTTGCTATTTTATTTTATTTGGCAATTGATTTTTTTCTTTTTGACTTTTATTATCTTTTATTTTTAAAGTCTTACTTATAATTTATTGTTACACGTATAACTGTCAGATAAGGTTTAAATATTTTTAGAAAACATTATATAAATTTTATAAATCAACATGACTTTACTGTTTAACGATTTGCTCAAAAATTATGCCAATATTAAGATTTGTTTTTGTTGGTCTTCCAATTTTGCCAGCATTCATTTTAGAAATTAGAAAAAAAAAATAACTTGTTTTGTAGAATTTTCTTTTCGTTTTATTACTTAATTTTATATTTATCGAGTAAAAGATGATTAGACTTAATCGATAGCGATCGGAAAAATATTTTGTTTTAGATAGGATTGCATTTTAAAAAGTATAATAATTAAAAGTAATTTTGAAAATATTTTTTTTCTTCATTTCTGCAGATTCAATTGTATTTTCTCAATTATTTTTACAAAAAAAAAAAAAAAAAAAAAGCATATACATTATGTGAATGTCTCTTTGAAAAAAATTAAATATTTTATTTCGAATAAAAAATGTAATAAAAAAGCAACACTTTGAACCATGAACTATCCCAGGTACATCTATATGCTTAATTCAGTGTATAGTGAAAATTTAAGTGGCTTCATTAATGTTTTAAATATAAACTGCATTAGGCATACCCTGCTTTCTTCATCAGCTGTTCGTTTGGCTTCATCTAATTGTGCCATTAATGAAGTCTTCAGCTTCGTTAATTGAGAGACTTGGGCTTCAGCTTCTTCCAGCTGTCTCATAAGATCACCATTTTCAACGGTCAACCTCTTTTTAGCAGCATCAAAATCACCCAGGGAACGATTGGTTTCATCTAATTTACCTTGTAAATCCATAAGCTGAATTTCCATGGTCTTCATCTGCTTCTCAGCATTGGCCTGAAAATGAAATAAAAAAACGTAATTTTAACTTAACAAATTACAGTGACTATTTGGAAAATGATATTTTCAAAGACTAAAATTTTAAAATAAATTTAAAAAATAAATTTTATATTTAAATTAATAATAATAATAAGAATCATTTTTTATGATGATCAATAACGAGTCATATATTACGTAAGCCATGCATTAAACATTAATATTCCAAAAACAATGATAAAAATAACGAGTCATATATTACGTAAGCCATGCATTAAACATTAATATTCCAAAAACAATGATAAAAATAACTGTAGTTTATAGATATTCTACTTTAACTGTTTAAAATGTGCATTTTTATTGGATGGGTTTAATCAGACTGACTTCGGAAGGCCTCATATTACGTACTACATGGATTAAACCTTAATATTCCAGGACCCATCATGAACAAATTTTAAATGAAATTTCAATTTACAATTTTTGGAACTTTAAAGATTAGTTGTAAAAACTTTACAAATTTTTAAACTTCTAAAAATCAAATATTTTAAATTTTTACACGGTTGCGAAGAGAAAAAAGATGCACTTTTAAATGAAATTTGTTTAAAACCTTTATCACAATTTGTTTTCATATTATTATTTTTTATTACTTTTTTTTTTTTTTTTGTTATCATGGCAGCAGAAGTATTCCACTTTTGGACAGTAAATATGGACCAATCAGATAAAGAAAATAAAATAAAAAAAGGTACAGAATTCAACCAATAAAAAGATTCAGATATACTTCAGATTTCCCAGTTCTTTACCGAGGACAACAACTATTTCCCAAATTGTTAAAAATATCTGAGAACTCAGTTTCAGATATTTCAAATAAATGTGATTTATAGCCATAGCCACTAATCAATACTAATTTAGAATAGCAATATTTAGTAATAGGAATATGTGCTTTATTTAGTAGCAGAAATTTGCGATTAAATAAGACAAGTATTAATAGTCGGAAATAGAGGTATTCCAAAACCTTGAAGTTTTGGCAGCTATGTTTTAGTGTATTTAATTTTTTTGTTGTATGAAATCCATATTAGTACGATGTTTCTAAACCATAAATATTATTAGAAGTAACACTTGTAATTCTCTTATATATTTTAAAACTGGATATTAAGAATAGACCTTTTGTATCTTAGCAATTCCTTAACTAGCACTTAAATAATAAACTTAATAAGAAAATTATTTCTGTTCTGGAAAATGTGAAACGGAATAAAAAGTATTTTATTTTTACTACTGGAATACAAAATGTCGGAACTAGTATAAATAAAAAGTAACGAAGATCTAATGGCAATAAAGAAAAGAAAACTATATTTATTAAAATAAATATTCTAAAATAAGAAGAATGCAATGAATAAATACGAGAATTAAAGAACTTCACAAGGAGCATAAAAATTAGCTGCATTTCATAAGTATAATTTTTATTGATTTATTTTTATTTATTTATTTATTTATTTATTTAATCTCATACATATGTTCAGAATCAAAAAAATTCATCCCACGTAATTAAAAAAAAATATTTTAATCTATTTTCTGAATAGCTTTATCATATTAAATAAGTCTATAAATAAAACACAACTCACCTTTTCTTTATTAAGATGATCTACACTGGAGCGTAAATCATCTAATTCACCTTTCATCTGAGCTTTTTCCTTATCTAACCTACAGTGAAAAAAAAATAGCATTAAAATATAAACTTAATTAAAAGTAAATAAAAATTCAATAATAATAAAAATAAAAAAGAATGAATAAAGCTGTCGACTATAACTTATTCTATACAAATATAAAAGGGATACCAACATTTGAAGCTTCCAATTTCAACTTCATTCCAACTATTGCAACTGCACTCTTAGAAATTTGAAACTTTTGCTGTATCGTCACTCCATCGCTTTCATAGAATATCTCCATTTTGACCAATAAGAACGCTCAGTAAAACAGTAAAGTAATTTTTTTTCTATAAAAACGGTTGGAGTGACGATCCAGCAAAAGTTTCAAATTTTTAACAGTGTATGCTTCAGCAGGAGCTCCAAACATTAGTTCAAGATTTCCCTATCTTACAGTGGCAGCTATTGAGCACCAAAAATTTGATTAAAACTCGGACAAGATTTTTAACAGTGCAACGCCGAAAAATTTTACCTTTTTTTCTTAAAAAAAAAAAAAAAAAAAAAAAAAAAAAATGCGCGTTGCTTTTTTGAGTACTCATTCTTTTCAAATATTGAATTAGCATGAGCAGCCATTTGTGATATAAACATCAATAGGTAAAATTTAGTAATGAAAAATGAAAGAAGTAACGCCTTCAATTCGTATTAAATGCAAGCGTAAAATGTAGTAACATACTTAGTGTCAATAGAGTGTAGCAAACGCTCAAAACAGAACTCAAATCAAATGCTTTGAATGGTTGGTCACTTCGCCAAAACGAACTAAAATATACTATATACGTAACAATTCCATCAAAAATTCTTCAATAACCCTGAGAACTTTTTGTCTGGAGCACAAAAAAAATATATATATAGATGATTCTAAATAGAATTTTGCATTTTGAATTCTGATATTTAAGTATATTTTTTCCCCTAACATCCCTAACTTTCCTTTGTGACACTTATATGAATTCTCAAAGAAATGAGTATGTTTACACGCATATAGTATATCAATCAATTCGACTAAATCATTAGTATTGCTCATTTTCTTTAATATATGAAATTTGAAAATTGGTTTCACATGTCAGAAACTATGTTTAGCTGTGTAAATGCTTAAATTTTTTACCTAGCTTTGTGTTTATTAACTTGGTCTAACTGCTCACTAAGTTCTGCGATGACATCATTGTGCTTCTTCCTCATGTTAGACAAAACTTGTTCATGTTGAATGTTTGCCTCTTCTAAATCTCGTCTTAGTTTTGCCATTTCAGCTTCACGCCTTTTATTCAGCTCAACCTGGTGGAAAGTCACATTTACTAATCATAACAACAAATGACATTCAGTATAAGATTATTAAATGTGCTGCATGAGTTTATATACAGTCATATCAGTCTTGATAGTTTGTAGAAATTCGATGCTTAAATTTATTGAAATTTTCCAAATTACATCATTTTTTTTTTTTTTTTTTTTTTTTTTTTTTTTTTTTTTTAATGTAGACAACAGCATTATAATTCAGACTACGGTTAGCGAATTAAAAGAAAATGAAAACAGTTATTTATAAATAAACAACAACAATAATAATAATAAAATGCTCACTTGTGCTGATGTTGCACCTCCAGCTTCTTCCAGTCTCTCACTGAGTTCTTCGATCTCTCGTGCAAGGTCAGCTCGCTGTTTCTCAGCCTTATATGGAAAATTTATAATTCATAATGAGTTTGTTTTCAGCAATGCATTGAAATATTTTTAAAAAATCGCATAAATAATCAACTACGTTAAATAATAATAATAATAATAACCTTTGCTCTAGCTTGCCTTTCTGCTTCCAATTCTTCTTCTAATTCTTCTATCCTAGCCTAGCGTTAAAAATATAAATTAATAAATAAAACAGCATTAATTATAAAATATAAACGCACAAAATGACAAAAATATGGAACAGAAAATATTACGAGAAAATATAATGGAGGGACACGCATTTATCTGAAACCAAAAATATATAAATTAGTAAATTTAAAAAGAAAAAAATTAAAAACTAGTATGCTGTGGCTATCATCAAACTTTCTTTCGTATAAATAAAATGATCTGCAATCAAAATTAAATGACCGTCTATCCGTTCTTGAGCTAAATCGTGAAAAACAGAGAATAGCAGCAACTCCTGTTCAGCTGTATATACCAAAACCTATTCAATATCTGTTTATGTCTAATCTGGGTCTAACAGAGTATGAAATTTGATGAAATTTCACGCATTAGTTCTTGAGATAAATCCTCCGTAAAATTAGTGGGAAATTTCAGTTTAGCAGATAGCAGCGCCATTGCGCGATTCACACCCAATTCTGATGCTAATTAATTTATGTCAAGGTCTAATCGAATCTAAGGTTTTATTAAATTCTGCACATTAGTTCTAGATATAGAGCGCCTACAAAATTTGTATCACATATAGATAAACACATAGACTCACGGACAAACATTTTCTAAAAGTAATAACATTGTGCTCGGGCCTTCTAAAACGCAGGAATCCGTCCAAAAATAGGAATTCTAAATTTTCATGATTAAATACTTTTTTTGTGTAAAAATAGAAAAAAAAACTAATGAAGATTTACTACCGTATAATTTTAAATTGAAACCACTGTCAAAATATATAGTAAATAAAATCCAAAATTGTTACGATATATGTATCTATGTGTAATGTTTGTATAAATAAATTCATAAAGGTCGATATCCTTTCATTATATTTTAATTTAATAAGTATTTATGGTTTTTTTATTTAAAGTATTCGAACCCTTTAACGGCATAAATGTCTGTTAATTATTGGCAGTGGGAAGTACAAGTAATTATCAAAAATCAAATTCACAACTCACCTGGAGTTCTTTGATTTGTTTTTGTAATTTGGCAACTAAACTCTGTTCATCTTCAAGCTTAGCAGCAAGGCTGGCCATTTCTTTTTCTTTCCTAAAAAAATAAAAACAATGATGTATCAATATTTAAAAAGAAACTTAGTCACAAAAAATACTTTACCATTAAATGCCTAATTTTTCAAAAATCAATTTTAAAATGATTTTCAGATTTTTATTCTTAAGTTAATTATGGTAAGCATACTTCAAAAAATCATATTTTGTTTTAAGTATGGCTTATGGCTAAAAGGCAGTCTGTTACTATACCGCAATACTGACCTTTAATAAAAAAAAAAATAATAATAATATTCTTTGATAAAATCCTGGAATATTAAACAAACATAAACTTTAAGAACTATGATAAGTAATAAATTTTACTTTTTTAGTGCGGAACAAATTGGGGTATTTCGCAAGCTTCTAAACAAAATAAAAAATGCAATGTAGCATTAATTGAGAAAATAAATCGATCTTTATTTTTAATCAGCACAAGTGTTGCCATCTACATGTTGAAAACTAATTTAATAATATTTTCAGTATCGATTTTATTGGCAACGTTAGACATTATACCTGGAATATTATTCTAATAGTATTTTAGAAGCCTAAATTGAATGTGTTGTTAAACGGCTACACATGGCATTTAATGGTTAATATTAGTAAATATAATGAAAAAAATACAAACAGCTTAAATATATCTATGGATTTTCCGAGATTTAAACAAGCATTTCTTATACAAAAGGTCCTTTTACTAATCGCTTTAAAAAACGCAGCTGAAGGGGAGAGAATAAAGAAATAATAATAATTAAAAAAAAATAGGAAAAATGTTTCTTGATAGTTTTTTCAGAGCGCATTATTAATTTTTCGAATATTATCAATTCTAAGTAAACATTTACAACTGCGTAACAGAATTTATGCAAGCAAGAATTTTTTTTTTTTTAAATTGTTAATTTTAATGTGAAATTTAATGCTGTTATAATCCAGTCTCTTTGTCCATTGAACATAAAAATCTTTATTTTAAAATTGATCCGAAAAACAGGTATTTCGTATTGAGAAAACTAGTTAATACACTTTAAAAACTACTCAAGAACACTTTTCGTTTTATTTATTTATTTAGTCAATGGAAAACATAAGAAGTTTTTGTGTCAAAAGTGTTCCTTAAATATCAAAAAACTATTGGTTTCGTATGTTTCTGAAGGTAAAGGAATGCTTTTCGTAATCGTGGATTATTCAAAAGATGTTGTAATATATTTTTGAAAAGTTTCGCTAGACCAAATAAAAAAATGTCTCTTTAAACAGTGCAGTTAAACATTGATGTCCCTTGGATTTTATTAAAAAAGAAAAGAAAATACACTTTTTAAACGTTCACCTTTCAAAATTATTATATATTATTAATCCTTTTTATTACAATAACGTGCAAGAAATGTTTAGGTCCAAAACAAACTCATTTATAATGCATTTCACATTCCGAAATTGAAGTCTGCATGGTGTAATGTATTTATAAATCCTTGATCCACGAGTAAGATGCATGTTTTTAATTTTAAAAATTTATTTAACTAAATAAAATGAAATAGTATTTCAAATAGTTTAAGTAAATTAACCTAAATAATTCTAATATAAAAAATTGCAGCAATAAATGTTAATTTTAATCTATAATTCAATATCAAATACAAAAATTTCTTTGAAGGAAAAAGTTGCGAGTCAGAAACGCAACAAAATTTGTTTAAAAATGACTGCATATAAATGTATCATGTACGATATTTAATTTTTTTAGATATTACACTATATCTACATACATACCTTTGATTGAGTTGTTCTATTTCTTTTTTGGCTTTTTCTAAGTCGGTTACAGCTTCTTGCGTTAACTTTAGATCACCTTCGATTTTCCTCTTAGTCTTCTCCAGCTCACTTCTTAATTTCTTTTCTCTTTCTAAACTGTCTTCAAGCTGAAATTTGTATTAAAATACATGAAACATATTTATGAATTCGAATACATTCAAATTAAAACTTGCATACTTTATACATCTGCACATACTGAGCTTTCTGATAAATTGACATCACAACTCGATTATTTAAAGTAACACTTAAAATACCCGAAAAAAATTTCTAGTAAAGTTTGAATAATATGAGCTTATAGATATAAATGCAGTATAATACTTAGATGAATTTTTGATAGTTCCTTTCTGTTTATTTTCTATAAAAGTAATACACATCTGTCAATGTAAAATTAGTATTTTCAATTTTTTTTTCAGGGATTTTTACTTTTGGTTCTCGGTTATTAAACTAATATAAGCACCTGAAACTATACTAACCTTTTTATGAATAAAATATTTTCCATTGATTGCTTCAAAATAAAGAATACACAAATTGAAACATAATATTATGAACTGAGTTTTTAATGGGGATACAAAACTTTCCATTATAAGAATAGTTTTAAAAAGCACCTTTTACAATAATTTTAAAAAGTTAGATATCAGCTTTACATAGTCAATCAAGACATTTCTTATTATTATTTTAGACATTCCTAATTGAACATTACTTTAAAAAATAATTAAAATAAAAAAATAATATTTTTGTGAAAATTGTTTTAACAAAGGATGAAAACTAAACAGGAATTTATATTTTAAAAAGAAAAAAAATAAAGAAAAAACTGAAGAAATATCTTATTTTTTATTATTAGTTCTAATCATGTTTCATCAGATTAAATAAAAAAGCGTACATTTTAAATTAAATAAAAATTTAAAGTGGAACAATGAATTTACGACTACTAATGAGATGTTCATTATTAAAAAAGTATTTTAAAAAATCCAGTGATTTTTAAACTATCCAAAATTTATAACTACGTGAAAAAAAAATCAAAACTAATGTAAAATTTTAAACTCCTAATATTTTTTCAAACACACTGGATGTGTGTACTTTCATGTGTAGTAGCACAAATATGACTTATAAAACAAAACTGAATTAAAAATAAAAAAATTAAAAAAAAACTGAAAAATCGTTAAAAAAAAAAATATCATTCATAATCTTCGTAAAATAAGTGCAAGTAAAGATAAATTATTTTTACTCAAAACATTTTTATTCGATGAAATAAAATAAAAATTTTAAAAATCTAAATATCAAGTAATAAAAAATATACATAATTTAGAGATTGTATCAAAATTTTGAAATGTGTATTAATTTACGATAAGTTAACAATACTAACCTCATCCAAAGTTTGTTCTAACTTGACTTTTACTTTATTCAGATGGTTGACTTTATCTTCTGTTGCTTGTAGGTCTTCAGATGTTTTCTAAATATATAGTGAAAAAAGCGAAAATTAATAATAATAATAATAATAATAATAATAATAATAATAATAATAATAATAATAATAATAATAATAATAATAATAATAATTGAAATACGTTTTATTTAAAACATATTACAAAATTCTACCTGATTAACTTCTTGTAAATGTTTCTTTTCTTTGGTCAGTTTATTTATTAAATCATCTTGATGGGAAATTTCTTCATTTAAGTTCCTAATTTGATGGTCCCGTGATGCTTTGTCTTGTTCAGCCTATAATGCATTAAAAGAATATCGCAAATTAAACATGTAGCAAAAAAATTGTATAGGGAATATTAAATTTTCACTTTAATTGCTAAGCGTAACGTATGTGTTCCTTTATATAAATAATTATGACATATATTTTTTATTAATTATTAAAAAAGAGCTATTTTAACTCTTTCAGCAAAGCGCAAATAAATATAGGCTATTTTTTAAAAAATATATTCAAATTATTTGATTACCACCTTTATTTTGAAATAGAAATATTCATCGTCTTAATGGAAGGTAAAAGGCTACTAAAATAAAGCTAATTATACTATTTAAAGAAACTGGTGAGAATCAAACGATATGAATTTTTAGAGTGGATTAAAGACACCGTGAATGTCACGGGCGCACGAATTAAGGAGTTAAAATGCTATGCTCTACAATATTCTTGTAAAATTACTATATAAATCTAAAAACTGAACTAATACAGTTTATCTTCATAATTAAAAAAAAGAGAGAGAGAGATTTTCAAATTATTGCATTTTTCATTTTACATTTCGCTGTTTCATACCAATTATTGCTTTTAAAATAATATTTAACAAATTAAATATGTCTACACAAGTTTTGCAAATTTCAAGGATTTGTATCGTTTTTCTTACATTGATATAAATAGCTAAGAAACACAGCAAGTCCAGTCCGCTAGAAATGATGATATTAATATTTATGTATCTCAATGAAGTAGCATCAAGTATAACCTGGCACACTATTGGATATTCGGCCAATATTGTTTGTATTGTCCAATATTGGATTTATCTTAATGGAAATCGGCTATAATTTTGCTATATCTTATACCCTGTCATAAAATATTGTGCTACGTTGATATTTAATGCTGCACAACCTTTCCACATAATTAACATTTCATTGCAAGAAGTTCCAATATAAAGACAATATCTAATTAAACATTGGAATTTTTTCTTTCTTTTTTAATGCAATATAACAATACGTTTTACTGCGAATACTGCCATTGCAAGTATTGCAATATTTATGTATAAATAAAACTAAGAAAACCAGTATTGGTTTGCAATTATTGAATTGTTTAATTTTCCGAAAATATTAAATAATGAAAAAAAAACTTACCTTCTGAACTGTAAGCTCTAAATCTTCTACTTCTTTTTTAAGTGTATTTACATCTTGTTCTAGTTTCTTTTTTATTTGCGCCATTTGTACATGAGCGTCTTCTTCATGAGTTAACCTTTCTTGTATATCCTATATAAAATAAGTCTGTAAGTATCTGATTTTAATAACACATATCATTAACTAATTTTATTTATAATGTTTATAAATGTCTATTACAGTTTTGACAAGTCGGAAATTGCACGCCAATCATAGCAAATGAATTGCGCTCGTATTATAGCGAAGTTTAAAAAATATTCAAACCTTGGTGTAGTTATATACAGTATTCAGGATACAGTTTAGTATCCCAAAATCTTTTGTGTGCTCTATGCTTGTATGTAAATACTATCTGCTTTCTATTATGCAGAAAGTAACTTGTAACCCTTAGTAACGTTTATCAATTTCCTAAAGTATTAAATAGTTTAATGCAATTAAAACGCGTCTCAAGCAATGCTCCCCCTATACCATTATATAATGGAATACTTTTGTGTGACCCTGTAAATGAATAAAAAATATTCTTTGTGTCACACTTTGTACCGAATGTATATTTTAGTATATATTTCATAAATGCATATCATTGTCATAATTCTCAGCTTGCAAAAAAATCGTTTTTTTTTCTTTGTTGTTATTGTTTGTTTGTCTTACAAGGGCACCACCAAACATGGTGCACACAGATTTTGATGATTTCTAAGTATGTTGTAGGGGTCACACCACTAATTATTCAGCTGAAAGGATTCTTTCAAATGGGCCTTGGTTTTTGAGAAATTAGGGGTCAAAGTTCAGCGTATATTTCAAATACTTATTAGTACAAACGCCGCATGTGAATCCGTGGCGTCGTGGTATCGTACTATCCTACAAGTCGAAAGGTTGCGGGTTCGAATCAGTCATCGGCTTTTATTTATTTATTTTTGTATTTTTACAAGTTACAAATTTTAAGAATTTTTATTACAAAATTGCTACAGCTTTTGATATTTTCTTAATAAATTACATTTACATTTTTAAATTTTTTCATGAAAATTTATTTTTTTTTTCTGCAATTTTTAAACGAATATTTCTATTGACAAAACTAGTTTACCCCTAGAACTTTTTTTTATTAATTATGATTCGCGTTTTTTATTTTAAGCACAATACTGAAATAATGATTTTTTTTTCCTATCGCTTTTTTATTTTATAGCATTCTAAATGAAAACTTGCCTTTTTTTGTATATGTATAAATAATGCAAAATAATTTTCGGGTGCAATTTTTTAAACGTCTTTAGGATTAGATTATTCAAGTAATGCGTATCTTCGAAAAAATAATAAAATATTAATGCAGTAATGTTAAAATGCAAGTTGTTACCAGTTATCCAAGTTTTCAATTTTCCAATTTTCTGTAAATACATTTATCTCCAAAGTTCAACATGAACATAAGTTATCGTTTGCACAAATAAGAAATGACAGATTACATCTATTTTTATAACAAATCAAAACACTCTTTCCGTAATTCAACTGAAGTACGAAAATCGTCTGTTTAATGAGATAAAATTTATAATACATATAAAAATACTTTTTTTAATCGTCTGCTTTCCTCTGTAATTATCAGAATAAATGAAGATTTCTTTTTATTGGTCTTATTTTTCCACTTTTACAAATGATGATTAAACCCTTTTTTTTTTTACTTTTAATATATTTTTAAACATATTTATCACGAATTAAGTATTTTAGCAATATAAATTATATTAAATGCAGTATTAAATTATTTAAAAATCCAAGCACAATATTGTGTAATACACATTTGAAAAGAAAAATTGACTGATTAATCTAAAAATATTAATATTTAAAGTAGTGGAGATTTTAAAATATTGAAATTTTCTTATACTTTTTCAAAATTTTAATTAGATACAAATTTTTATTTATTTATTCGTTGCAAAATGTACTTTTAGTTGAACCCTGAAGTGCAGTCAGTTCACCATATTTTGAAAAAATAATAATAATAAAATGTTGACAAAGTAAACTGTCCTCTTCAGAAAATATCAAAAGGTTCAAAGCTGTAGAATTTTCAATTCTGCTTATAATTTGCGAAGTGTAAAAAAAACATAAAAATAAGTAAAAGGCCGAGGACTGATTCGAACCCGCAACCTTTCGACTTGCAGGCTCGTACGTTACCACGACGCCACGAATTCGCATATGGCGCTTGTACTAATAAGTATTTGAAATATACGCTGAACTTTGACCCCCAATTTCTCAAAAACTAAGGCCCATTTGAAAGAATCCTTTCAGCTGAATAATTAGTGGTATGACCCCTACAACATACTTTGAAATCATCAAAATCTGTGTGCACCATGTTTGGTGGTGCCCTTGTTAGATAGAAATTAAATCCTTATGTGTATAATTGTGGACAAAAAGATTTAAAGTGGTATCTCAATTATATTAAAGATATGAGCAAAAATGTGAGCACATGCAAGTTCAAAATATGCAAGATAGCAAAACTTTAAATATGATTTCCTCTAAACTACATTTTTCAATATGAACGGCATGATAACTTGAATGATAATAAACATTTGGATAAAATTTGCGCTCATCTACGTACATATACCGCAACTCCTATGTAGAGCTACTCTAAAGGTATGTGTTATGTATGATTATGCATGGATCCAGTAAAGCCTCGTTTTTTAAATATCTGTATTAAATTGTGCATTTATGTATTTTAAGCATTTAAATATGACAATATAAAACAAAAAAGTATCAATTTTCAAATATATTTTTGCACGGAAGACAATTTTAAAACATGATGTTCCCTTCATTAGAAAAAATGCTTATTCGATAAAATAATGCTCAGAAATTGTAACTCATACGTTTAGATAAATGTATAATTGCTTATGGATCTATGCTTATGGAGAAATTTATGGAGAATGGTTTAGAAGCGAATTAAGCAGAAGATAATGCAGACACACAAATTGTTAACACAGCCTATTGAAATAGCAAAGTCTGAAGCGCTTACTGCTGTTGTTGCGATGATGTTGACTTGCTCGTATTGTTGATTGTTTTTGTACCTCTAGAGATATTTTTTATTAAGCCTGGTAGAGGACGAATTGTAACCACCCTGTATTCATCGCACAATCTTAAAAATGATGGTGTTCTGAAAGATCATATATTGTTCCTTCACGCTTTTTCAGATTGTGACTCGACATCAGTAATGTTTGGAAAAGGTAAAATGTCGTTAGCAAAATTTTTGAAAAAAGAAGAAGATCAAACATACAAGCTGCCAGCCTTTTTAAAAGTGATCAAATATCTTAATTTGAAGTTTCTGAGGCAGGAAAAACTATTTATACGGTGGTAAAGCAGAAATTTTTCTGATCAAACACCGTTATGTATGTTTCAAGAAAGGAGTTGCTGTTGGTAAAAAAAGCCTTTCATTCTTGCCGCCAAGTCATAACAAAGTAAATTAAAAATAAGAAATAGTATAAATTAACTTTCTAAACTGCGTTTAATCTTCGGTCAATTTTCAACATTTCAACTCTTTTTTCGCTCCCTTAGAGTTTTGGTTAGATCAAATTTTGAATAATTCAAAGATTTTCGTTTCAGATGTATTTTCAAAGATTCTGTTTGTGCTTTTTTTATGTGATTACATTCCTTTTTTTTATGAATATACATTAAAGTTAAAAATACTAGGTTACCGTTAATTGAGTTTGAAGATCAGCCTTTTGAGCCAATGCCCTGTTTAGCCTTTCTTCTAAGTCACCAAAACCTGCTCTTTCTGCTTCAAGTTGTAAGAAGAGGTCATTCTTTTCTTGGAGAAGTTTTACATTATTTGTTTCTAATTCCTTTCTAACTTTTTCTTCTTTTATGAGAGCGTCATGTTCAGCTTTCAATTTTTCTTCCAGAGCCCTAAGCTCATCTTCGACTCGAGCAATACTGAGAAGAGGTTTGACCTGTTAAAGAAATAATTAAAATAAATAATTCAGTTTGTGTTAGTTAGATATCCAACTCTATAAAAAAAAAGCAAATCAATGCTTTAATAAATTTAATACTATTTTCATTAGATGCTAAATGTTTTAAAATATTTTTGTTCCAATATTTATTTAGCACTAGAATACACAAGTTTTACTATACATTTTTATTATTTTTAATCTCTTATCAAACGAACATGTATTGGAAGAAAGACAAGATTAATAAAAATCAACATTTTCAAATAGTTTAGAGGAAAAAGTATACTTTTATAGCAAACTTAGCTTTAATACTGAATACAATAGCATAAATATTTATTATATTGCAACCTACATGCCGGCTTTTTTTTTTTTTTTTTTTTTTTTTTTTTTTTTTTTTTTTTTCATCCCAAGATCTTACGCTTGTAACGCGCAACCATTTGCAAGTTTAATATTAAACTAATTGGCAGCATTGTTGTTGCTTTTTTGCGTTTTTTAGATTAGTCTTTTGCATTTTCCACTGTATATCTGATGTCGATATCCAAGAGGTTGTTTCCGTATTTTTCCGATGTTCTCGTTGCAGCATTTTTTTTTCCATTCTGTTTGTCTGGAAACGCTTTCAGTTTTGAAACTAAAAGTAAAATCCAAAGGTAAAGGGATTTAAAAAAAAATGGAACTGAAATTGAAAAAGTACGGAAGTATCCGGTTAGACATCCTATGCAGAAAAAAATCCTTTCAAACTATTAAAATGAAAAATTTTAAAAAGATGCTAGCATTAGTTTAACATTAGCTCGTGAGTGTCTTCGTGTTACTAGCGTAGACTCTTAAGGTGGTTCTCATATCCCCTGCTTAACAACGCAAAACTTTCTGATACATTTTTAGATGTTACAGCATAATATTATTTGACATGTCTGACTACTGTAGCTAATTGTAATCGAAATTAATTTTTCATATTTTGATAAATAAATTGCTCATCGAGCTATAAGCAATTACAGTGTCGTGACAACACGTTTTTCTCCTTCCTCGCGGCATCATGTTTATAAATTTGGTTAAAAACACCAACTTTGGCAGTATATTTTGAAAGATCTTTTGCGTTTGCCAAAACATAGATCTTTATATAGTTTCTGAACATAAACATCTTCAAATGTTACATGTTTCCGAACAAAAAGGAATTAAAAAATGTGTCAGAAACTAATCACATTGAATTTTAAACGCATTTTTTTAATATCCTTAAGACGTTAAAATATGAAATAACAATACAATAAAAAATCATTAATCAAAATAACATAAATACAAACTTCTTGTGTTCAGTTTACCTTGGAATATAATTTCCACCACAACCAATTTCTGAGTTGCAAGAATTTTCGAAGATTTCTTTGTATAACAAGAAGAGCGATTCTGTAAAAAAGAAAGATACTTAGTGTTTTGAGAATTTCTTTTAAAATGTTTAACAGGTAATTTTATACATTTTATACATTAAATACTTTACTACAAACGGTGTGAAAGAAAATTTATATACATTTTTTCGGAACGGGAGGGGGAGAAATATGGATAGATAAGGTCGGTGTTTGGTTGTGATACAATTAAAATATTTTTCTGTCACAGAGAAATTAAAATACCATTTATAAAATTTGTCTATTTTTTTATTCCGTAAATTTATTTTCTATGATTAAAAAATTAAATTCATTTTTCTTGTTTAACACTCTTTTTTTTTTTTTTTTTTTTTTTTTTTTTTTTTCATAGTGTTTCAATAACTGAGTCCTGGTGGATTGTTCAATTGCTTCTCACGTACATGTTGGTGAATAATATTTGTGTTAAAAGAGCTTGTATAATTTGTCTGATCCGCAAAAAATTATTATAGCTTTTTGAGAATTGGAAAAGAAATCTTTCAAAGTACAATAATATTGAAAAAATTCCTGGTTTTGTGATCATAAAAAATTAATTTGTATTAATAGAATATTTTGAACACTGCGTTCTTAAAAATAAAGTTTTCAAAAGTAATAAAACTGTATATTAAAAAAAAAAAAGAAAAAAAAGAGAGAGATTTTAAACATAGATGGATCATTTTTTTCCTTTCTAAAGGTATCTAGCTATAAAAATAAAGGTTTACTCTGATCTTTCAATTTCTTGATGAACTACATGATTTTGGATACAGATAAAATAATTTTCAATCCCATGTTATGTATGAAATTTGTGAGGATAACTTTTAAGTGCAGACCAACTTATCCTGATTTTCATGTTCTAATATCAATATAGTAAAACGTTGATTATCCGTCAGTCAGAAATCCGTTACAGAGATGGATAAGCGATACAGATAATAGAAATTCTCTTCCCGCCACGCATATAATAAATGTCCACAATCAAGTAAGAATATTAAATTTTAGCACGGAACTTCGAATATATAAATACAAATCAAAATTAGTATTAGAAATAGTTATACTATTGTAGCTCCTCAGCTTCTAAACCAGCACATTGTATCTAATAAAAAATATTCTATTTTAAATATCAATTTTTTAAAAAGGGCCAAAATATACAATCCATTTTGCTCTTATAGTGCATGATCTTTCAAAATTCATGCAACATAAAAAGATGAAAGAAATTTTAAAAAATAGTATATTGAACGAAAATTGCACTTAATAGCGAGATATGATAAAATTTACCTCTATCACCTGCAATTTTGGCAAATTTGAAGAAATTTTATTCAAAAATTCTATCTAAAATTTCTAACGCGTGCCTTATTTTTATACTGTGTGATAAAACAAGATATTTTTTTTTTCTGGTGTGAATAATAGAATTTCCAAATAAATATTTGCTATATTTGGTAATACAGTTTCCTTTTTTCAACTTTCTTATTAATTTAATTACTTTATTCATTTTAAATTCTGGTACGTTTAATGAGTCATTTTCTATTTTTCAAACATCGAGTGAAACCATCAAATAGCAATGATTTGCAACCACTTTTTAGTGTTTATGCTATTTCTAGCGAATTGCAAATAATAAAAAATGGCGATTAAATGGATGACGGATAGTAAAAGTTTTATTTCATTTTGTAAATAATTTTCGAACTAAATGAAGAAAAATTTTCAAATTTATTACTGTACTAAGAATAATTGGTGATCGTGCGAGGAATTTTACACATATACATTTTTTTTCTCTTTCTTTTTCATAGTAGTTTCATAACTACAGTTATACAATTATCTAATATTTTTTCTCTATTTTAATAGACTTGTGTTATTATCTTAATCTTAACTTTAATTTATTCATTTAATTGTAATTTTTTTAAAGCAGTTTATCTACACTTATACATTTATACTTTTTACCAATGGCTTTTTATAACATAAGGTTATTCAACTAAATAGACTGGGTGTGAAGTTGTCAACAACTAGGTAACCCCTCAAAGGAACGCTACTGTTCAGCGAGGAATTTGCAACGTTTGGATTTAAGAGCAATCTTAGCGCAGTGGGGTAGATTAAATATAAATTAAATATAAAATCCATTGAAGAGTAATGTTTTGAAACAGATATGCAGCTTAGATCTGTTGATATTTTTCGACATCACGACAGAGCACCTTTCTGAAATTGATAAAAAAGTTTAAAATGCAGAAAAAATTCCAATTGTTTAAAAAAAAAATCTTCTTAAACTTGTGCTTCTTAAAATAAAAATATATAAACATGAAACGTAATAAAGTTAGAACTCTTTATCATATTCCTCTTACAAAGTGATTTTTTAAACCTATAAAGGAGATACAGAAAAGTTATTGAGAAATACACTATATTGCCATTGATTATGGGACACTTGCGATTTTAGACATTTTACTAAATATCTAGAAAAATACATGAGGAATCATCTCGAAACTCTTAGTGTATAAATATAATAGTATACGTCATACATCTTCGTGAAGATTTTTTACCGAAACGCCATAGGGGACCGTCAACAAATTAAAAAAGAATGAATATCTTTTGAATAACCCTGTCAAAACTAATGTAGCAAAAGCGCTCAAACTCTAGATTATGATTGAATGCCTTATTGTAATACACTGTGTTCATTTTTATGCAAATAGCATGCACACTCGCAGAGTAATTAAGGTTTTTATAAAAATGGTTTTTATAATTTCCAAGTTTTTCCATTATAATTTTCAGAGTTCTTAATATAAAATAATATTTTTTTCAGAAAATATGACAAACAACATTGCACACAGTACCCTGTAATCAGAATTAAAAAATAATAAAAACTGTATGAAAAATGAGTAGATTTACTATATAATTTTTTACTGCGCATGCGTCAAAGATATCAAAATTTCATTTGCATATTATGTTAGCTAAATCTATAGAGCAACTTTTGTATAAGTCTCAAAATCATAGCTTGAAAATTCTGAAAGTAATCGTCTATAGAAAAAGGACAAAATCCGTTGTTTCCAAAATGAAGCAAAAAAAATGAGGGATTTTATCCAAATGCAGTAGTACATCCCATATTGTGTATTCTATATTGACACTAATTAATGAATATATGGATACAACCCCTCTTGTTTTTGCTTCATTTTGAGAATAACGGATTTTCGACTTATTCAATTGACGATTATTGTCAGAATTTTCAAGTTATGCTTTTGTGACTTTCACAAAAGTTGCTCTATATATTTAGCTAACATAATATGCAAATGAAATTTTGATATCGTTGACGCATGCGCAATAAAAAATTATTTAGTAAACCAACTCATTTTTTATACAATTTTTATTATTTTTTAATTCTGATTACAGGTTACTGTGTGCAATGTTGTTTGTCATATTTTCTGAAAAAAATAATATTTTATATTAAGAACTCTGAAAATTATAAGGAAAAAACTTGGAAAAATTTGGGATCATTTTTATAAAAACCTTAATTACTCTGCGAGTATGCATGCTATTTGCATAAAAATGAACACAGTGTATTACAATAAGGCATTCAATCATAATCTAGAGTTTGGGCGCTTTTGCTACATTAGTTTTGACAGGGTTATTCAAAAGATATTCATTCTTTATTAATTTGTTGACGGTCCCCTTTGGAGTTTCGGGAAAAAATCTACACGGAGATGTATGACTTATACTATTATATTTATACACTAAGAGTTTCGAGATGATTCCTCATGTATTTTTCTAGATATTTAGTAAAATGTCTAAAATCGCAAGTGTCCCATAATCAATGGCAATATAGTGTATTAACCCTTTTGTCAATTTTTAGACACACAAATGTAATAAAAAAATTTAATTGTTTTACGGAAAAATCAAGGGACCAGGAAAAAGCGAATGTAAAACACTCATTTTCCGTATCAAAAACCCTTTGATCCGTAATTTGAAATGCCTAAACTTTAGCTTTTTTAAAAAAAAAGTGTTTTTTTTTTTTTTAATTTAGGAATGAGCAATGAAATTCCTTATCTCCTCTTCCCCCATGCCCTGATTACCGAATAGGCACGAGAAGCACGTGCTTCCTTTAGAAAATCTTGAAGGGGCCCATCATTGAGAAAACGGGAGCCACCAAATTTTTTATTGAATTAATTTAAGTTTTAGTTTTCATTATATTATGCTTATTTTACGTAACTGAATGTTAATACTTTTTTAATTTGGTTTGTACACATAATGGAAAATATTATAAATTTAAAGTATTGCCAAAATTGAAAGAATAATTTCAAAATATTAGTATTTCATGCATGCTAAATTCAAACTTTTTATCCAACTTAAATTTTTTTCGATAATAAAACTACGCAAAATCATTTTTCCATACTTTTTCTTGATTGTATCCAATTATTGTGCATATATATATATATATATATATATATATAGGAGAATATAATAAAAAGTTCTTTAATGAAATAAATCTGAACAGAATTGAGCCACGCTATGTAGCACCGGTGAGTGTACTGGTATGTCAAACTTAATCATTATTCGAATGTAAGGGGGGGCTCCGAAATGACACTGTGTTTCCCATATCTTCAGAGGTTAATCGGGCCCTGCTCCCCCCTCCCCCTTTGCGGGTGCCCATGGTGGGAAGTTTCTAGAACAAAAGATTGTACTAACCTTTGTTCTTGAAGTTTCTTGAAATCTTTTTTGCAATGATACCACCTAATCCATGCCTGCAACCACGTGATAATCTTTCCGAGACGCTCATCTCGCATTTCTTCAAGCCTACCCAAAACACCAGCTCTGAAGAACACCTAATTTAGCGCAATTAAAAAAGCAGTTATAATCTCTACACAATTAAAAAAAACAATCTTTTAATCTTGTATTTTTAAGGAGAATTATTTGCATAAAACTTGATGCTATTTATATTTGTAAGGGTTTTATTTTATAAATTTGTTTAAATGCCACAAAAAAATTATATTTAATGTAACCAAAGTAATTATATTTTGTATTAAATTATCGAAATCTTTATTTTTCTAAGCTAAAGTTTCATTTATGTGAATAAATCATATGTCATTTAAGTAGGCACTACCTTTTATAAGCAGAATATTTAAGGAAACTTTTTTGTACTATTTTTGCCATTAGAAGAAATAGAAGAAATGTAATAAAAAAGTGTATTTCCAAAAATAAGTAAAATATCTGAGTTACAATGAATAAACAAATAAAATTACACAGCGTATTTACTAAATTAAAGCGAAGAAGAAAATCGAAGGAATTATAAAATAATAAATACTTTAAAATAGAAATTTTCAATGCATATCATATTAACAATAGCAAAATAGTATGGAAAGCTGTATTTTTATATTAAATCAAACATTTAAGTTGTTTTACTTCGGTTTAAATATATTTTATTAAAACATGCTAGATTTATTATTATTAGTAATAACAAGTAATAAAATTTATTGTTAAAAAATGCGACTGTGTGAGAGGAATTTTTTATTAAAAGGTATGAATGTATACATCATAGAAACAAATTATTTTAATAATTTTATTTTTTAAAATGTCTAATGTACATTACAGTTTAAATAATTAATTTCTGTTATAAAAATGAAAAACTACCAGCAAAACTTATTGAAAAAACATTATTTTCATTCATTGAAAAACATTAAATAAATGAAGTAAAAAGCAGAAGTGAGCGATCGAAGAAGTAT
The DNA here is from genome assembly GCA_964019185.1 of Maratus speculifer. Classification (NCBI taxonomy): domain Eukaryota; kingdom Metazoa; phylum Arthropoda; class Arachnida; order Araneae; family Salticidae; genus Maratus; species Maratus speculifer. The sequence continues at coordinate 206,888,415 of OZ025294.1, forward strand.
AAATATTAATGCAGAATTATTTTAAAATATTAAAACATCGTAATATATTAGTAATATCGTATTATTATTAGTAATAACAAGTAATAAAATTTATTGTTAAAAAATGCGACTGTGTGAGAGGAATTTTTTATTAAAAGGTATGAATGTATACATCATAGAAACAAATTATTTTAATAATTTTATTTTTTAAAATGTCTAATGTACATTACAGTTTAAATAATTAATTTCTGTTATAAAAATGAAAAACTACCAGCAAAACTTATTGAAAAAACATTATTTTCATTCATTGAAAAACATTAAATAAATGAAGTAAAAAGCAGAAGTGAGCGATCGAAGAAGTATAAATATTAATGCAGAATTATTTTAAAATATTAAAACATCGTAATAATGAGAATAAGATAAAACAATATTACTTAATTTAATTATAATAAAAATTTGTTGTGTACAGCGTGTATAGTGCATCAGCGGTGTAAAAAGAAGTATATTGTAATGATTTAGTATAGTGTTATTAAATAGTTTAGTGCAAAAAAGAATTTGATGCACTGTAAAGAAAGACGTATGTTTCTCAAACTTGGATTACTGTAATATAAAAATGCACAATAACCTCTGCGATTTACTCACGGTGCCTTTTTCTACTTTAGGTGGCTAATATATTTTCATAATTTAATGACGCAATTAGAAAAACGCAGTTCCAATTTTTTTCAGCGACTGATTATCGAAAATATTTCTAAATTGTTTTTATAGCGCATTAAGGGGGTCCAGAACGCAAAAATATACAAGTTTTTTCTGGAAAAAAAAATTATTGCATTAAAAATTTCTTTGTTTTTTATGCTTAAAATGACGTTTAAATCCTGTTTCTATCTTAATAATATTTATAATATTATTATTTATATTAATATTTATAATATATATATTAATATATTAATATTATATTAATATATATTAATATATATTAATATTTATAATATTATTTTTTTCATTTTAGTTTGTTTTCAAAATTTCGCTTTCAAGCAATGATTGTCCTGGAAAGGATTTCTTGTGAAAATGCCTTTTTATTCATGATGGCATTTTGCACCCTTTTTTATAATTCAAGAACCGTTCAAGTTAAATGCTTCAATCTTGAAAAATGTATTTTTTAATTATTTTACTTTAGTTTTGGTTCAGCAAAATAAAAAAATATATACATTTATTTTTGAAAATATGACTTTTTAATAAATCTTACATTTTTTTTCAAATATTTACTTTAAATGTTTTAACTTTTTTTAATTAATATTTTTAAAATTTCTGAATAAAAATTTAAATGTATATATCTTTGTTTATTTAGATAAAAAAAATTGCAATTCTACCCATAATATTCCGAGATATAAAGATTTTAAATCACCCCACTTTTTAAATAAATTAAAAAATTTATTATGAGACATTTTATCGTGTGATTTTGTTTACAGATGATATGATTAACCATCACAAAGAATTATAGAAATTTAACTCAATAAACAAAAATTATTTTAAAATTTGTCCCGGACCTCTTTAATCGGTTTACTCAACCAAATTACCAGGTTTTACGAAGAGCGAGTTCCATGGGTAACTCCCAAGAGATTATTGTACATTTTCACTCGTAGTTACATTATATTTTCTACGGTTAGGAAACCGCTGTCCCTTTTTTTACAGACTATGGATAGTTAAGAAGGCAGAATTTTATGCTGAATAAACTTTTTGAAATAAATTAAGATGTTATGGGAGGCAAAAAGGTTTAGTTAACGTCATAATATGCTAGTACGCGATGTTGGAAACAAAAATAACATATAAATAAGACATTAGTAATAAATATGCTTGTTGTATTTATTTCAGTTACTTGTGCTGACATACCTTTGTAAGTCCTAAGCGATATTCAGAGGTATCCAATTTAATTGCTTCACAAAGTTTTTCAGTAGCTGCCTTTGCATCAATGAAGCCTTTGGGTAGGGAATTCGGTGCCAAAATTGTATATCTACAGAGGATATTAGACTACAACTATTAGTACAGGGATTTTAGTGTTTCTAAAGATTGTTATGTGATCAATGGGGTATCTGGAGCAAAAACAGATGCAATTTATTTGACATTCCAATAAGTGGGAACTTACCTGTAGGCATATAAATTGCACATTTTATATAAATATTGTTATTGTACCGTGTTAATTTGATGATTTCTCGATTTATGAACAATTGCATATATGGTGTTTTTTAAAGGTATAAGTTGTAAATCCCTATTAGTCACAGAATTTTAGAGATAAAAGAAGAATGAGAGTTTTGTAGCCCGTTTCATGTATAAATTTTCCAACATCTCACTTTTGCTTTAAAAATATTTAAATCAAAACATTTCCTTATGCAAAAAGGTTGGTGGTCGGACTACACAGTGAATACTTCAGGACTTTTTATTTACCACTGTAAAACATGAACCAAATATGGCAATGAAGATTAGTGGCTTTATTAAGGGGAATTTTCACATGAGAAATTATAGTGATCAGATTCAAAATGTTTCATTTGATAGTAATCCTGACGGAATTTCAAAAAAAAAAAAAATTTTTTTTTTTGTTTGCCACTTTAAAAGTTGTTCTCTGCGCAATTTTAATTTATCGCAAAATTATGTCATATAACACCTAGAATATTTATAGAATTCTGGTGGGATTTGAAAAAAACCAAATTTATTTGCCATTTTAATAATAGTTCTCTGCCATTTTTAAATTTATCGCAAAATTATGTCATATGATACTTAAGAACCTTTATAGAATTCTGCAAAATTCTCCAAGTATACTAATCGATTAATCAACTTAGACCCTAGCATATAACACTTCTTTAAATCAATAGACATTTACTAAAAATCGATATTTCATGCAGCAATTGGATTGAAAAAAAGTCAAAAAATATAGAAATTTTATTATTTTTTAATTAAATGCTTACAATAATAATCTTTAAATGTTAAATTAAAAAAAAGCCATAAAATTTTTTGTTATTACTAAACAACAAATATATTTCTATTCATGCCAGAATTTCATCAACTTAAAGTCCTGAATTAAATCACTATATAGCAAAACCACCTTTGATGAATTCTACTACTACTACAGTACCAACGTTTTTTTCTACTTTGTTAAATCTACTTCACTACCACATAAAAGCATGCCGTACTAGTGGGAAAACATGTGACACAGGATACATGCCTTCGTGAGACCACAACGAAATTCACCGGGATCCAACAGAATGGCAGCTAAAATTAATTCTGTTGCATTCTTAGCATCCACAAAACCTTTAGGAACTGCATTAGGAGCAAGGATGAGATATCTGAGGAAAGGATAATAGCATGCATAGAGAGAGGAAGTACAGAAAATCAGATAGATGGAATAAGAGGAAAGAACAGGTTGAAAAGAGAAGTTTCTAATCCCCTTTCAGTTTTTATTTTATTTTTTATTTTTTTTTTAACTTAAATTGAATTATTATATTCAGTATAGATTAAAAGCGTATTTTACATAGGATAGCTGATTTTGAACTTTAACTAGGTTAGTTTTTACTTTTCCGATTTTGATTGCAGTTTTTTCTCGTGAGACTAATTTCAAACTGCACCCGAAATCATAAAATGTGAAAATTAGGGTTTGACCTTCACTATCCTATGAAAAAAAAGAGAGAGAGATTTAAAAATATCAAAATGAAAGGTAAAATTGGAAAATAACGTTCTGATACAATTAACATTAGCTTGCGAATGCTCTGGAGTGACCGACGTAGAATCTTAACTTAAATTTTCGGTTTCTATCGTCCTATCCATAAATGTAAATGCCATAACAATTAAAACTTTCTTTCTTTATAGTTCTATATGAATCATTCAAATAAAATCAAAATGCAATATGTTTCCTTGGTGATTTTGTTTGTTAATGCAAATCTTATTTGAGTGCTAATAATATCCTTTCAAGTTTATAGATGAATTTGCACTACTACAGTTATTACTTCTTTCAGCAGATGGAACAGGCGTACATAAACAAGCGTATGTTTGCTAATTTAATTTTCTGAATGAAACTTGTATTATTAACAAGATTAGTTTCAAATCTCTTATCGGTATAAAAATGCCAGGCTTTAATGAATGAAACCCTTGATTAATTTCTTAGGAAAATATAGTCTTCTAATTTAACATATATGGATGTTTCTTTTTATTAATTATTTAAATTATAAAATTATTTTGAGACAAGTTGTGTTTAAGAGAGAACATTTTATGTAAATCCTAATTACGTAAATCCTAATTTGATAGCTTGAAATTTGATATCTATTTCAAAATATTCCATATATTTATATTAAAAATTTAATTACATTAAACAACTTTTTAATAAAAAGAGTTAACAGGAAGGAACACAGTTAAAGGAGACATAGACATAACACATAGGAAGGATTCTGAAAACATAAAGGAAAAATAGTTGGTAGAGGAAATAATTTGGGATTTGTGGATAGGATGGGAAATAGCGAGGAATGTTTACACAGTACTGGACAGTGGGAATTGTGGGGTATATGTGTGGAAATAAGGCACAGACAGGATACAGAGGACTAAGGGTTAAGGTTACAAACTTTGCAAGGCAGCTGAATTAATTACAACAAAACATGCTATATAAAATGTTACACGTTAAACTACATTATCATTACATTTTATTTAACTTTAAAAGGTTTATTTTGGAAAAATATTGTCAAAGAGATATCATGCAGAGCCTCTATAATAATTAATAATTATTTTCTGTGCGCTGAAAAAAAAATAATAAAAAATTTTGTACGCTCAAAAGAGATGTTTCATTACTTGAAATTTAATAAAAAAATAAATAATGCAAATAATTGTTCCTTAAATTTTTAAAATATGTTTAGATTTTATTATTTTCTATATTACAAAACATGTACAAAGGAAAAAAAATAAAAAAAATTTTAAGTTCCCCTCTCTGTATTTCTATATATATATATAAATATAAAATCCAAACAAGATAATAACTTGAAAAATATTTTCAACGAAATAACAATTTTAGTGAAACTTTTCAATTTAGGTTTTTTGTAATAAATGCTTGCAAAACAATGCCACATTTTTTAGGATAATAGCTATATATCAAATATTCTTAGCGAAGACTGTTAAATGCAATTAGACAAAATCTTCCTCGAGATCAATGATATTATCGATTAAACTGAAAGAAGTTTAAGAAAAAAGTTTAGAATCAGAAATAATTTTTTTTAAATACCTTTTTCCATTTAAATATTGGATAAGAAATTATTATTTTTTATTAAATATATTGAGCATTTATCAAAAGAATTATATATAGAAAAGGCAAAAAAAAAAACTTAATAAAACTTAATATTGTAAAAACTACTTTGGTACGTATCCAAAAAATATGGAAAACAAATTTATCTTTATTTTAAGAAAAGTTCACATAAACATCGAAAACTTTTCGAATTTTAATATTTTTAATCTTTTTTTTTTTTTTTTTTTAACACTCTATATATTAACAGCAATTTCTGAAGTCTATAAATCTGGGGCTTTTTGTAAAAAATATAAAGCATATGCTTCCTCAACTGTGAATAAATCCAAAATTTTATGAGATTACATAAAGTTTTCATAAGCGTCTGTAATTATTATTATTATTATTGTTATTACAATGTAGATTGTCAGTTTCTGCATAATATCATCTAGTTAAAAACGTTAGGAGGAAAAAGGGAAAAGTTACTAATGTTAAAAAAAGACCTTACTATAAAATTTTGAATTAATTTATAGAATATATAAACATTAGAGTAGATTTCTTTACACATGCACAGATAACGAAAAAAACTTTCAAGAGCACGAATTTAAAACAAAGCATTATAAGCAAGATATGGCATCTACACAAGTCCTCTGCTTGATGTAGATTTCCTATACGTGCCTTGGTGTGACCCAATCGATAGTCATTTGCTTCAAGTTGAATAGCCGTAAGAATACATTCTGCAACTTTTTTTGAGTCAACGAAACCAGGAGGGAATGAATTGGGAGCCAAAATTGTGTATCTGTAGATGTTTACAAAACAAATTACATAAGAGTGTCACAATATATTTAAATACATAAACATACATTCACAAAAATATATAAATTATCTTAAAATAAATTATCAGAAAAACCGAAAAAAAATGAACAACAATGATACTTTTCATTTTACGAAACAAAAACTGTCAGTTAGAATACATATTAATTAAAAATAATCACAAGAAGAAATAATTAACAGTAAAGTGTAACTTTTGACTCTAAAACAGAAAATTAATTCCCCCCCCTAAAAAAAGAAAAATAGATTTTTTTATGTAAATAACTTTTTTTTTAACAGGAATCCTGGCTGAAAAATTTTGCTTAAAACCAATACATTTTTTTACATTTTAATTCAATATCACAAAAATATTTCATTACAAAGCCATAAAAAGTTTCTCAATGGCAATTTCAAAAGAAAATAACGAAAGAAAATACAAAAAGTATTTAAATGATAAATAAATTGCATTCAAAAATATTTTTAGATAGTCTTTTTATTAAAGTATATGAATTTATGTTTTAAGATATCAGCAGGTGCATAAAATGTTCATTGCAAAAATTAATTTCGAAGTAAAGTGAGGAAACATAATGCAACTTTTTTAATTATATATTTAGACTATTTTCTGATTTTAATAAAATGCACATAATCAAAAGTTTTAAACATAGCAATACATTTTTTATAAATTTAACGTCTAAAAATTTAATAAGGAAATGAAATATAGAAACTTGAATAAATTGTACATTATAATACTTTGAAGGTTATTTTATTTAAAATATGAAATCAATTTTCTTAAATTATATGCATTATACAGTTAAAAAAGTACATTGTAAAAAATGAGTTTCAAAATAAAATAAAAAACAATATACAATAACTTATTCCATGTATTAATAAATTGTATTTACAAAATCTTTTCAAAGCATTTTTTATAAAAGAACTATGCAAATAAAAGTTTTGGAAGTAATGACGTAATGTAGTAATAAAAAATTATTGCAAAGACCAATTTCAAATTAAGAAACCTAAACATACCACAGAGATTTACTTAATTAAAAAAGAAAAAAGTATTCGTTAAATATTCTTAAAGAATTGTTATTATGGGATTAGCAATGTATAACTTAAAATGAAATGGCTTTAGGAAGAATATCGAAAAGATAAAAATTTCTTCATGGGTATTTATGGGAGTATATTTCTTCTTTGTTTAGGCTAATTATACCTCTAATACAAAAGATAATCGTGCCGCCTCCTAACAAACCAACAAAAGCAACCAAATTAATCCAATTTTAACAGTCTTTCATATTTTGTACACTGTAAAAAATTTTATTAAAATAATAATTATCTTATAATTCTCATATAACTCTTATAATGTCAACAAATTTAGTTGTAGGAAAAAATCCCTTTAAAATAAAGTTAAAAATTTAACAATGATTGAAATTTTAAAAAAATCTAGTGCTCTGACATATTATGATATTTTAAATCTAAATATTTTTTATCATATTTCAAAAAACAGGTTTTGTTTTTATTAAAAGTTGTAGCTTTAAAAACGGCATCAAACAATTTTGATATAAATGAATAAGAATCGTTTTTCAAATTTGTAGTACTTAATGTGAAAATTTTAACTTAATTTTGACCTAAAGAACTATGCTCTAAATCATAATAAACACAAGAAAATGAAAAACTTGAATTTCAAAAATACACCAACACATTAAATAACAAAGAAATATTATCCAAAATGAAGTATTCTTAAATCTTTTAAGAAAAATATAATACACTCTGAAAGGCATTTCTGATAATTATCATTTAAGTTAGAATTAAACCATTTTCTTACTTTAGAAACAAGCAAAAATTTACATATGTTTGCAATTAATTATAATGTGTGGTATTTTAACAATTTATATCATTAATTAATCATAAATTTTTAAATATTAAGTAAACTGTAATGGAAATGAATTGAATATATTACCTGTGTTTGAAATCTGGATATACCATCCTGTTGGGAAAGCCTTTTCGGCAAATACGGATACCTTCTAATACACCGTTACATGTTAACTGATGCATTACCAAGTGTGAATCAATGACGCCTGAAAATATGTTTTCGAGATATTAGCACACAGTAAAGAATAACCATACATAATATTCATATACATACACACATACATATAATAGATTCATAGGCAGATAGATAGGTTGGGTGTAACAAATAGGGTTCATTCAAAAAGAAGATAAAAGTTGCATAAAAACTATCTAACCAGAAATTTTTCTAAATAAAATAGCATTTGAAAAGAAATTATCATCAATCGCTAATAAAAAGATTTATGCAACTTTTCTTGTTGGATTGTTATTTTTTTATTTATATAATTAAGTCTATTTTGTATACTTGTAATTGTTTAATCGCTTTTCGACAAATAAAGTTTTCTGAATTCTTCATTATTCTGCCGATTTGGAAATTTCCTTATTCAAACGAAGCATTTTTCTAATACATTAAAGCAAAAATTTTTGATTTTTAAAAATTGGTGATTGATTATTAAAAATTCTATAAATAATGATGATTGTGAAACTATTAAGATTAACATGAAACAATAAAATATATAAATATACAAAATACTTACAGATCTTTTTTTTTCTATTTTTTCTTTACAGATCTTTTTTTTAAAGATAATATTTTTAATTAGATTTAAAACAAAACATAAAATCCAATTCTACATATTTCCGCATACTTTTTGTAATTCATTTTTATAATCTATTCAGAATATTTCGAAAATTAATTAACATATATGAGAAAACAAAATATATAATAATCATATTGTTAAGAGCGAATTATGTAGCACATCTACACTGTGTTCTTAGTCATTACTATAAATTATTTTGAGTGTTTTTGTAAAATGAAATTACCTAAGACGCCATTGTTAGAAGTCATTGGAAAAGTTATTCAGTTTGTTAGACGTTGAAATGATTGATTCATACCTGAATTTACCTTCAATTTTTAAAAAATAAATAAATAAAAGAATGTTTTAACATACAATCGAAAAAGAAAAAGGAAAATTTTATTAAAAAGTAGTTTGCAATGTTTGCCAGTTTGGAATTATTATTAATATTATTATTATTATTATCATTATTTTTCTTTCGCTGTCTAAACGGAGTCTTTAAAAAATTAAATCATAAGTTTCTTCATATACGGGGTGTTTCTAAATGAATATCCGGGTTTTAATGCTGGTAGTATTTATCACATAAAACTTAAAATTATAATTAATACATAAAATGAAAAAGCAACTCAAACAGTTTTATCTACAAGCTTACAAGTTTTCAATGTGAGCATCATTCTTCACATGGCGCACATCAAATCGATAGCTCAGTTCTTCCCAACCGTTGATTAGTAAAGAAGCTCTGTTCAGACGCTCCCCCGATCTGACACCATGTATTTTTTATTTGTAGGGATTCTTAAAGGATCGTGTGTATGTGTTTCCACTACTCATTGACCATTGCAGTTGTTCCAACAATGACCTCACAAACACTAATCAATGTTTGGAAAGAGCTGAACTATCGACTTGATGTGTGCTGCTTGACGAAAGGTCCTCACATTGAATACTTGTAAGCTTGTAGTGAATTGCTCTTTTATTTTATGTACTAATTATAATTTTAAGTTTTATGTAAAAAATACTGTCAAGTGTTAAAACCCCGATATTCTTTACACTTAGAAGACCCCGCATATTAAGTAGTAGTAAAAATTTGTAAATACAAGTGTCAGCTATCCCCTGTAAATCGGGGATCCAAAAGCTCTGGTCCTAGACATCGTATTTTAAACTAAGTTTCTTCGCTTTATCTGATGGTAGAGTTATCTGCGATTAAAGATGGCGAAATAAACCCTAAGAAATTAGTGGTATACTGAACTTTTGAAGCAGCGATTTACGCGTTACACCTAGCAATACTATTTGTGAAACATGAATTTTGTCTATCACTACAGTGTATGGTAGCTGACATTATATATGATACTTGAATAAAATAATATTATCAACTGTGCTACGTATAAAAGTATAATAATTTTTAAAAAATACGTAGCGTGACCGCCCCGGCGGTATACATGCCACTCAACGTGTTCAAGTTCCAGAATTTTCCAACGCCAAATTTTGTTGGAACAATACCATTTTCAGCTCACTGAAGCAACAATCGGTTAAAAAATACGGAAAAATATTTGAAACTGATTTTTATTCTATTAAAATTTTACTGTCAATGCTAAAATTTCCAGTCGTTCGCATTATATTGCTTAATGATTCGCAATGATACACTTCATTTGACATCAACATCTCTTCATCTAATTTGTGAATAATATAATATCAAATACATAATTTGTTATTTTTATTTTTCATCGTGCATTTAAATATAAAATTGCCAAAAAAATTATTTTTTGTAGCGACCAATGGTCTTATATGAAAAGATCAGTCAAATATTTAAAAAACTCGTGTATCAAAACACTTGAAATCTTAAAGGGGAAAAAACCACAAGGCATATCAAAAAATGTACGGTATTTCTTTTGGATTTAATTGTTTATTTTTCTTGTGATAATTTGAAGGCTAAGATGGATATAAAACAATTGATTTGAAAATCCTTAATATTATTTTTAAAAATGTCTAAGAAATCAAAACATTATTCTTAGAACTAAATTTGATGAACAGAATTATGGCATGGATATTTCATTTGATAGCGGACTTTCTATTTCCGATTTACAAATAATATAAAACTAGAGGCATAATTCAGTTAAAACACACAGATAAACAAAACTAAATAATTAATTTTTAACTGCACATATTTAATTTATTTATAAAATTTAAAACCAGAAATTATTAAAATTTTCCCATAGCGTCTGGTCTATTTTTAAAATAGCAATAATTATAGACATTTCTAATGAGATGCAAAATCTATCAACACATATTTTTTAAAGCAAAATACGTTTGACACTTACATTTTGACAAAAGTGATATAAATATACCTTTCAGAAATATCTGATATTCCAGTGAGTATCAAAATAAAGATAGATATTAATAGTTGTATAAATTAAGGATTAAAAAAAAACTTTTTATGCAAGATTGTCTTTCACAATTCACTCTTTCTTAACTAACAATTATAAGAAAAGAATGAATTTATTTTCGGTTTTATAGATTGCATGCTATTTTAAGAGCTTTTGTGTATAATTATTTGTTTAATTCAAATTATCTCTAAACACCTCTGAAGTGCTTTCCGAAAAAACACAATTATCAACAAGTAACATCTAGCGCAAATTCACAATTCTAAACTAGGATTATAAATAAATCATTCAAATAAAATAGATGATTTTAGAGATGCCTAAATGGGACAGGCCAAGAATGATCAGGAAAAGTTGGGAACCAATGTTCTACTTATTTTTCATACATGCACATGATTTTAATGATCTCTCTTTATTTCTAAAGTTTATAAGGTATTTAAAGAGGATAGGGAAAAGTATTTGTTAATCTTGAGTCGCCTACGATTAAAAATAATCTGGAATCTAAAGATGCGAAAACCAGCAGTAGGTTTCTTACCTGGCGATTTTGTTTCATTTGGAATAATACAACGAACAAAATGGGGAGACGTACTGTGTAATGTGGTCATCAACTTGTTCAACTGCTCCTGTTAATTAAGTAAAAGCATAGCATAGCAAAAGTTAAAAAAATAACACAATGTTAAAAAAATACTTTGCCACTCAGTATGCAACAAAAGCAAATGATAACCCGAATTTTATCAAACAGCATCAATAAAAGGCATTCAAAAACATCCGAGAGTTGCCAAATACATGTTGCAAGGCTGCTTTTTCACACATAAGAAAACGGCAAGTTTGGCATAAAGAAAATACAAGTATATACAGTAATCCTTTAGCATTCGCAAGTTTTGATTATTGGCGAAATAAAAAATGTGGAACATTTCAACATTCGTGAAGACTAAACTTAGTTTTTAGCAAATTTTGTTTTAAAAAGATTTTTTTCTTTTTACAAAGCAAGCTCATTTTATTTTAACAATTATATAAACTACGTGACGCTGGTCTCTTGTGTATTATGTAATATATTGTATTTCTGTATGGGCTAAGTTGCGAGAGCTTCAGTCTTTGTCTTGAGAAAAAATATGGACCAGTAAATTCTTTTATTTTTTATGCAGAATTTTTTTACAATTTTCTAATTTTTTTAAAAATTCCAAATTTTTATTACAGATAATAAATTTTTCTTTAAAAAATTGTCAAGAAAATTTTAAAACATCAACAACAACTTGTTGAAAAAGCAATAAAAGGCGATTCTTTACTAATGAGGCATCTAATTTAAAATAATAATCGAGGCCGCAACTTTTCCTTACAAGGAAATTCATAAACAATAAAATCTGCCCTGACAAACAACCGGGCGCATCACTATTTTTTTTCCTTTATACAAATAAATTTTGCATACATAGCAAATAAATTTCCATGTATAAAGTTCCATAGCAAATAAATTTTGAACAATATGTTTATAAGTAACCAAATTTATTTAAAACATATACTTTTAATGTATAATGCTTAATAAATTTTTGACATTCGCAGATGTTTTCGGGAACATAACCCTCGAGAATGTTAAGAGATTACTGTATACGAAAAATTACTCTTTCAACTTGCATAAAGTCTAATTTAAATTGTAGAGTACAAAACTGGATTAAACATGCTCTATGTATATTAAATAGTTGATGCATATGCTTATTTCTCCATCATATGTTTGAGATATTGCAAATAAGTTACGTATATTATAAGAAAAAGAAAGGTGAAAATCACAGTAAAATTTTTTTGCGGTTTGTCTTCTTGATGTTTTGCTGTAAGATGATTAATTTTTTATGAAAAAATATATATATAATATTTTGCAATATATTTCGCGATGTTGTTTAAGTTGCAGAATAAAATGCTAGCACTTAAATATATGAACAAATTTTGCTGGGATTTTTTTACACTGTTAATTACAGCGGGGTTTTTTTCTATTTTTCAATTTTTCGGTATTATTTCTCTATTTTTTCCTACAGCCATTATCATACAATCTTTCATGAGAATCTGAAATTTGATATCTTTAAAACTATATTAAAATTATGATGGAGAAATAGCGACAGATTATTCTAAATTGACCGTGCAAACATTAAAAAAAGTGAAAAATTGCAAAAATGAATGGATAACAATATACATGCATGCAATAAGAATTAGTAAAACAAACATGCATGACCACAGGAATGCCAATTAAGGAAATAAAATCTATTTTACTATAATTAATAATAGTAATAATATTGGTGGGTTTTGGTTCTATAAGAGAAAGGTGCTACAGTTCATGAAGGACATACGTTGTAACGTAAGGTATACTAAGGAAATAAAATTTCTTTTATTAAGATTAATGATAATAATGATATTCATGGGGTTTAATAGTATAAGAGAAAGGTGCTATAGTTATTGAGGAGTACGTTGTAACGTAGTGGATACTAAAAAATAAAATCTTTTTCTCATGATTAATGATATTTATTATTTTGACAGGGTTTGATAGTGAAAGATAAGGTACTGCAGTTCATGGGATCGGTACATGGTAACGTAAGGAACAGCAAGAAAATAAAATCTTTTTTTTTTTTTAAATTAGTGATTAATGATATAGGGGAATTTTGATAGTATAAAACAAAGATTCTGCATTTCATGGTACGATCGTTGTAAAGCAAGGATAATCAAAAGAAAAAAAACTTTTTTAACAATGATTGTTAATACTGATATTGATGTGTTTTAATAGTATAAGAGAAAAGCACTATAGTTCATTGAGGAGGTACTTTGTAATGTAAGATACTAAAAAAATTTCTTTTCTTGTGATTAATGATAATCATGATTTTGACGGTATTTGATACCGAAAGACATGGGTGCTTGGAAGAAGTACATGGTAATGCAAGGAATAGTAAAAAAAGTAAAATATCTTTTTGTAATCTATACATATAATAAAACAGTAGGACCCGGTGTGTCTGTACATTGAAGATAATTGACAAAAATGGAGTCAGGGCGATAAAAGAAAACCAATGAAACACAAAAAAAATTTTTTTGAATTTTTTGTCTGTCTGTCTGTCTGTTTGTTCGAGGTTATCTTCGTAACTACTGAATGGATTTTTATGCGGTTTTCACTAATGAAGAATGCACACTCCCGGGCAGTGTATAGGCTTTGTTTCATCAAAATCGGACAACAGACAAAAAAGTAACAAAAAGAAACAAAAGAAACTATTAGGTGCGCTGCTCACGTTTTTTAGTACATAACGTTTTTTAGTACATATAAAATCCAATAGATGTCACTGTGCGATTTTAAAACGCGCTATCGTTATGTTTTCGCCAGTCTACTTAAGTATGAGAAAGTTTCAAGCTGGCTGTCGTTCCATGTGGTTTAGTCGGTAGAACGTCAGTGCGCCATACTGATGGCCCGGGTTCGATTCCCAGCATGGAATTTTTTTTCACTATGTTGGCATTAACGCCTATAAGCAATTAAAAGAATTTGAAATATTGTATTCAAGGCGAATTTTCTCTCTGGGAAAATTTCCTTGCATTAATATGTCAGTGTAATTTTTTTTTTCGATTTAATTTTTTTTTTCGAAACTTTGTTTTTCTTAAAAAATTACAGTAAATATTTGATATTTCCCAACGTTTTTTGAATGATCGACTTGCTTTTTTTTTTTTTTAATGTATGTCTGAACCTTATCTAACTACTTCTTCAAGATTTCTTTAGATAAACCGACCAGCGTAGCGGGCGAAGGCCGCTAGTCCTTAAAAAATAAAATCTCTTTAAGTAATCTTTTAGTACTTTTTTAGTCTATTTTAAAAAATAAAGTCTCTTTTAATAAGATTAGTAATAATGGTGATACTGATGAGTTTTGATTGCATAAGACAAAGGTTCTACATTTAATGGAATAGATGTGTAAGAAAGTAGTGTAAGATATATTAAAATAAAATCTTTTTTACTATATTTATTGTTAATATTGATTTTGATGGTTATGACTAATAATAATAATGATAGTGATGGATTTTTATATATTTTGTGTCAAAAATGCATACAATTTGTAGAAAGATATATTGGGTTATGTTGTTTAATAATTCATGTACTGTTAATGTAAATCAATGATAGTTTTGTTAACATTTTAGAAGGTAGATTAATAAGTTTAGAACTCTAGCATGAATTTGAAATATACTAATTTGGTGAAGATTCAGTTTTTACATTATTGATGGGATAAACTATAAGAATCAGGTATTAAAAAAATCGAATATACTGGTGATTGAAGTTAAAAAGATACTTTACAATTTTTTCAAGTTTCGACTGAAATAAATTATCGAAAAATAACGAAAAAAATCATTCAAAATAAATCGAAAAAAAATTTAAAAATAATGATTATATCACTCATTGCTTTAATTTGGAATTCATTAGATAAATACTCTAACCAGATCAAACTATAATATTTACAAGTATGTAACATTAGTCATTGTTTAGTAGAGGTTTTCAAAGAAAGGGAAAAAAAAAACCCTTCAAGTTGATTCTTAAGTTATGTCTGAAATACAAAATGAATGAAAAAAATTGTTAGTATGAATGAATGTACCTGGTGATTTTGTTTCATTGGGAATAATACAACGTACAAAATGTGGTTGAGTACATCTTAAGGTTGCCATCAACTTGTTCAGTTGTTCCTAAGAAGGGAAAAATCACACTACAGAGAACTACATCTACAGAATATCTCGGGTAAATGGGGAATGACATAGCATACACACATCATTAATCCAATAAATACATTCATTTGCATTTCTAAACTACGACTAATTGAAAAGAAGAAAAACTAAAAATAGAAAAAGTAGAAAAAGGTTTATATACAAATATATGTACAAAGAAATTTTTCTAGTAACATTAATTTAAGGAGAAAGCAAATAAATGTTTGAGTATCTAGAAGATTTCAATAAGATAGTTTGAAACATATCAAGGGTACCAACATGCACAACGAACACATAAAATAGAACAATTACTTGATTTTTTTTTTAATTAAATAAACAGATAACAAAGAACTCTACTCCCTTTAGTAACGGCAATATAAAGTGAAAATTTTCTCAAAATAAACAAAACAAATTTAAATTTTGATAAAATGTGAATAATAAATTGATTGATATTATTATTGAATTTACGAAAAAGTATCCTGATCGATCGAAAAATAATTTTTTAGTAAAATTTAAATTGCTCTCAGATGTTAAAAACTTCATTGGAAAATTTTTAAATAGTTATCGCTAACTTTTTTTAAGGAATTTTATCTCATTAAATTATTGCCTGTGTATTTAAAAAAAAAGGGGGGGGGGAGGGCGAAGAAAAGGAATAACATATAGAAAAATTATAGGGAAAACAAATGAAAAATTAGTTAAAAAATATAACAATATTTATTGATCATATATATTATTTCAGATGGCTAATTCAATGACTAAAGCGCCAAATTTGTCAAACAGAGAAATTTAAAGGAAGAGACATAATCCTGTTTTAATTATATACATTTTATAAACATATTTGGATACAAATATAAAACTAAATATCAGAAGCCAATGTTAATATGCGATTGATTAATAAAAAAAAAATAATAATAAATAAAAATGCTGAACATGTGGAAAATGATGGATTTAGGAAGGATTGTATTTTTGTAACATTAGAATGATTGTAAAATAAAAGAGGTCCTAGTGCCAAAAAAAACTACAGTAATATTTACCTTTTTAAAGCCTGATTAGATAATGTGTTTTATAATTAAGATTTTGTTTGATGGAATCCAAAATCATTGCAACTGTACAGCTGATAATAAATAAAGAAAGTTGATTATTTTCATAAATATTACTTCAATATTTTTAATCTGGATATTTAATTGTAATTAAATCTGAAAATTACGTTTATACCTATTGTAATTTATTAAAAACTACTAAATATAGGGAGAAGAGTTTGACTATATTTGGACGACATTGGTAATGAAGTTTACAAAGTATTTATATTGTCTGCAGCATACACATAATTAATAAGTAGAAAAATCAAATTCTAATTATATAAAACATGCTAAAATATCAAAATATATAGAAGAATAAAAAAAATCTTTCTTGTGCAAAAATATTTTGAATATTTCTTACTCTGTACAAAGCGGAAACAGTTTGGAAACCAGAACCTTTCTTACGACCACCACCTATGTTAAAGAAAAAAAATCTTTATAACCACAAATTTACATGAAAATGTACATTTATTTTAACTAAATCATGTTTTAAAGACGCACATACACACAAAAATAACGCCTGCACTCAAGTCATAAAAGTACATACATGCAAATAATATACAGATATACAATCAATAAAAACAGTAAACCCAACTGATGTGAAAAAATGGTCAGAGCCAGGAATCGAACCCCAAAGTACCTCAGTAGTTAGAGTAACAGCCTGGAATGCTGCGGTTCCGGGTTCAATTCCTGGCTCTGCTTAATTTTTCACTCCAGTTGGGTTTATTGCATTTATTTTTTGTATGTCTGTATATTATTTGCACGTAAACATGATGTACTTTAACTGTTTGGACGGGGATTTTTTTTTTAAACAAGTAAATACAAGTTTAAATCCAATAAGTAACCGCAAGTTGGGTTACTTAGGCACAGAAGAGGGCTATTTGGATCCATTTAAAAAATATTTTTAATCATGTCAGGGTCTTTATTGTTATCTGGTGCTCTTACCTCTAAACTAAAGTATAGGTCAAATATGTCAATATTTTCAAGACTAAAGATCTATTACTAATTTAAAACAAAAGTTTCTTAAAAAATACATTATTTGAATCACTATTAGTTCAGTTGGATATGGACACGGACAGTGACAACAATATCATAAAACAATGAAAAAAAATCAAGTGTCAATAAAAAACTTTGTTATTGAACACTTTCTAACAAAGTTGAAAATTATTTATGAATTCGGTTTGTCTATCGGTTTGGTCTTCAAATTGTCTTGATGTAGTATTTAAATTATTATTTATTTTTATGGTGGAAGATATTTTAAAGTAGAAAATTAACTTTAAAACATTTTTTTTATATTATTAACACTATTTTATTGTGTACTATCGGCATCGGTCTCTGTTGATATAAAAGCTTTCAGATTTCAGTAATCTATCTTCATTACATACAATCAAATTTTATTTATGAAAATACCGGGATCCTAAAGGGAAAAGAAACTGAAACTGGATAGTAACAGTAAAAACTCTGTTTTATTTTTAGTTCTTCTTGATTAAAGATAATATTTTCTTTTTACTGTGATTGTGATGTATGGCTTCTATGATTGCTGAAGTTCCTCTTAAAAATGGTGTAACTTAACAGAATGCTTTTCTAATGCATATAGACAACACAAACCTTTTTTATCATCTCCGGACAAGCCGGTGTGATCTTCAAAAACTTCTTGAAGCAACTTATTAGAAGCATGCTTGAACTGCTCTACAACGGTATCATTAAGAGGATCCTTATTCTTCTCCAGCCATCCAGTGAGATTGTAAGGAACCTAAATGAAAAGGCAAATGTAAATGCACAATAAATTTCAATTTAATAAATATGTTACTATAACTTTTGAGAGACAAATAAACTTTACGTTTGATTTTCTTATCCGCTCACTTCTTGTCAAAGTATGAGAACTAATGTGCCTGCAGGTTCTGTGTGTACGCACGTATATAGGTATGTATATACACAGAAGGGCCATTGCCTTACGACCAAATTATCTTTCTTTATGATGCTTTCTTTCTATAGTTTGAGTTACTTTAAAAGTAATGCTAAAACACACCAATACAACAAAGAAATAGTTGGAAAAAATGGTTTGTTGTTTCACTCATACCAAGAAAAGAGTGCACGACATAGTTTCTCAAAATAATTTGAAGTAAATTACGATTATGATGTTTGTAATACTTTAATTACAGAGCAACGTAGGCTAATAATAGCATCAAATATTATGTATTAATGATAACAAAAAAAAATAGTTTCAAATTAAGTTTAAAACCTATTTACTTACAGTTCCAGCATAATGTACAATAGCAAAGTGAGCTTCTTGTTGACCTGGTTTTGGTGGTTTTGGTCTAACAAAGTTAGGAGATTTTCCGAGATGATTGGTCTTTAACTTTTCTTCAAAAGTTTTATCAGTGGCTTTAGGAAACATAGATTCTTCTTCAAGGATAGATAAGACACCCATGGGCTGAAACAGCAATAGAATGTTATAGATAATGAAGATTCAAAAGATTACGTACAATTTGGACAAATTGTTTAATTATCATATTTTTGAAATGCAAATAAAATTTAAAATAAAATTTACACTTTTTTTTAATTAGTTTAAAAACAATTTAAGGCAACAAATATATTTATTTTAATATTTATAATTGCTATGTACGATAACTTTAATATTAAACTTAAAACTTTTTATTTATATTCGGCTTATATTCAATACAATCTCAAAGCATAGACAAATTTGTATGCATATATAAATGAAATACGCATTTGTCTTACTTAATTATTTTTCATATTAACGCTTACTCCCTTTCACATGCACATACGTAAATTCAATCACAAGTAAATTTTAAGTCATCAACGAATAAAAAAATCGAATCAAAACAGAGATGTTTCACAAATTATAGATATTACCTAAAATTTTTCCTCCTTTTTTAACTCTTAAATACAAAATAATAAATATATTTATTTCATTTTAGCTTTTAAATAAATTCTTTAGTTTCTAGCTTTTACATTTGTAGATTGTTATAAAAATCTATAAAATATTTTTACATAAATTGTATTAGAGTCTAATTTTTATTTCTACACAACTACAGTTAAATGAAAAATTTAAAATTTATAAGAAACATTAGGAATATAAAATGATCTAAGGAAACAATCTAAATGTCTTAATTTTTCGACTTCAGAAATCGGCTTCAGCTTGGATTTATATCCCTAACTTTTGAAAAAGTTTGAAACAAATACAAGGCGAAATATTTTTTCGCAATTTGTCCTTGAATCTTATTTGTCATCGTACGCAATTACAAATCAGTTAGAAAGAAAAATTTGATACGATAGATCGAGAAGTTCAAACAATCTATGGAAGCAATCTAAATGTCTAAATTTATTTTTTGTTTCTTTCCTAAGTTAAATTCTTGAATCTACACTTTTTTTTACTATTGTAAACCTTTGAAAAAGAAGCATGTTTGAAATAATTTTACATAATTAGTACATTTCAATTTTTTTTATGTAAGATTACAAACAAATCAAGTGATTTTGATAAGAAAGATTTCGAAAATAATACAATCTCTGGCAACATCCTAAATTTCTATATGTTTTTTTTTTTTTTTTTTTTTTTTTTTTTTTTCAGTTTTTGCGTATATGTTTTTTCTTTTTTTTTTTTTTTTTTTTTTTTTTTTAATTTATAGTCCTCATTCTTGTGCAGATTTGGAAAGAACGAATTACGAAATATGTTCATTTGTATATGAATTCAATTTTTGTTCATACTCTCTTCAAATTTTACAACAAACTGTGCAGTAACTTTACTTAACCTTCTTTGTTCTGATATCACCTGTTGGCGATACTAAATAACATTCTTTAAATTAATTTAAATGCTTTTAGAATTGCAAAAATTACTTCTAATTTTTTAATAAGTGCATGCATATCATTAGCATAGATATACAGAATAATACATAATTGAAGATATCGTATAGCATTTTTAAATGGGTTTTTGTAGTCGCAACTTTTGTCTCAGGACTGAGGAGGAAAAAGTGGTTACATAATTGTAATTAAACTCTATTATGATCATATTATAGTCAGGACAAAGTTAAATTACGATGCATAACCGTTTTTTCACAAACACTGACAGTTTGCTGCAAATTTTTAACAGTGTATAAAATTACATATAAATCAAAAAATAAATTTGCTAAGAAAGATTCGGAAGGTAAAACATTCTACAGAAAGAATCTAAATTTCTACAGGGTCGGGAGATAGGTACACGTAATGTGATCTCAAGCAAGATATATCTCCACTATAATAGCAGTGACAGAATATTTTGAAGAGAAAAATTGGGGAAGAATTTATCATGCCAGGATCTGGGGATAAAAATGCTGAAAGAGTTCAAGAAACTTCCCGAACAAACTTTTAAAAATTTTAATTAAAAAAAATTATTAAAAACATTTTATTTATTCAAAAAGCATATTTTGAAAAACTTATTATTTTTATTATTATTATATTATTATCTTCACCATCCAAAATTTTATATTCAAAATGTGATCGTGAAAACATTGTGGTGTGAAGCAAAAATAGGATGATTAGAGAGTGGGGTGATAGTACTTTTCAAACATAAGGAGAAATACTTTAGATAAATACATTTCATCATTAGATATCTATCTAATATACATGATTAATATTGAAAATTTTAGTCATAAAAGCAATAAAATTAATTAAAGAAAGGAAGAAAGAGTAAAAGAATGATATCGTATCTACTTTGCAGCTCATGCCCATACTCATATCTTTCGTCAGTCACATGCATTTTATTTATTACCTTTTCAATCAGTTCAATACAAGCTTGTAAATCAAGACCAAAATCTATGAAAGTCCATTCAATGCCTTCCTTCTTATATTCTTCTTGTTCTAGCACAAACATGTGATGATTGAAGAATTGTTGTAATTTTTCATTCGTAAAGTTGATGCAAAGCTGTTCAAAGCCATTGTACTGCAATTGTATACAGCATTAAGCAAGCAAACTTAAAGATAAGAAACAAGCAAGAGCGAAAAAAAAGTGCAGCATAAATCTTAGAAAGAACAACACTCCTGCATACATAAAAAATATTTTACATATCAGAAGTATTTGTCAAACTCGAATAAATATTAAGAAAAACACCGGCATAGCTTTTTTTTTTCAGGCGAAGCATAACAATAATTTTGTAAGCGTGTATTTGTATGAGCTAAAGAAGCTCTATTGTTTTATTTCAGTTATACTCATTTCCAGTTCAAATTCTCAATTAATCCTACCTTCTCAATTAAATCTATACACGCTTGTAGATCCAAACCAAAATCAATAAAAGTCCATTCAATTCCTTCACGTTTGTACTCTTCTTGTTCCAAGACAAACATGTGGTGGTTGAAGAATTGTTGTAATTTTTCGTTAGTGAAGTTGATGCATAGTTGCTCAAAACTATTGAACTGGTTTAGAAAATACATCATTAAATACAGATAGAAATACATTTATTATTTGAAACCATAGTACTTAATGCTAGAATGCTACCTTTTTGTCATGATTGTATTACTATTAAATTATATCTGCATTGAGATTTAATTCACCTTAATTCTTATTTTAATCAAGATTTGCACCAGAAATTTTGAACAAAAAATTTTTATTATAACTTGGGCATAAAAATAATGTG
Organism: Maratus speculifer; assembly: GCA_964019185.1. Classification (NCBI taxonomy): domain Eukaryota; kingdom Metazoa; phylum Arthropoda; class Arachnida; order Araneae; family Salticidae; genus Maratus; species Maratus speculifer. The sequence goes on from OZ025294.1 coordinate 206,910,876, forward strand.
TAAAATTGTAATTTATAACAAAAATAAATAATTTTTATTTTATTTTATTTTTTAAATCTGGTCTCAATTCAATATTACAGAAGTTCAAAGCGACTCATGAATTATTTAAACATTACTGTGAGGGTACGAATTCTGGCTAACCTTTTGTCATAATGACTTAGAAACAGTTAAAAACAAAATTAACCATACCGCTTATTTTTGTTAATATTTCCCTTTACATTATCAAAATATTAAATAATTTATAACTCATTTAATAACTTCACACTGCGACTGCAAACAAAAAATGGTGGTGATTTTGTAATCAATGAATGTAGCATTCGATATCTAAAAGAATTGTCATTCAGAAAACAAATGTATTTGATAGCAGTAATTTTTCTTTATAAATTACTCTAGTCAATTCTTGTGCTAAGTCAAGAATAAAATATTTATATAGAGAAAAGTTTTTTAAGATTTCAATATAAAAAAAAAATTGTAAAATTGCTGTTATGGAAACCAGAATATCTGCAATAGTCAACAAAGTTTAATGTTTTATAGTTACGATAGCAAAGGTATAACAATTTTTAGGAAGGAATCCTGCTGAATAAAAATAAAAGAAATTAGCAGCACAACGAGAAAAAAAAATATTTTATATATTTATTTATTATTTTATTTTTTATTTATTTATTTATTTTTTATTTCAGTATTTGGGAACGACCTAATCAGCGAAACTTTCACAAATATTAGTTTTCTAAATAAATGATTGTAAAAAAACTTTGTTCAAGTTACAGTATAGACAATATCTTGATAAAAGAAAAAACATAAAATATCTGCAAATCTATGCTTGAAAACAAGATTTTCCAAAGATATAAAAATTGTAAAATTGGGATCAGGAAGATTTTAAATTTTACCATCGGGAAAATAAAAAATTGGAAATCAATTCTGTGCTATTCTAAAAGCACTGCCTTATAATGATATGTATAAATTGAAAAAAATGCATAAATTCTTTTTGAAAATCCATCCATTATAATCTTTCTGTTTGATAAATAAATGTCAAAATATTGACTTTGTATGTAATTTGTTTTATCATTTATTTCAGTTTTAAATTATCTGTATGACATAAAAGTAATAAAAATTAAGTATTTTGTATGGCAGCATTCTAGAATTAAATTACAGACAATAATGAAAATATTTATATCTAAAATAATAATTAAAAAGGTTATATAGCTGGAGTAAATTCAGCAATGTTCTTATAAAGCACAAAAATATATAAGACAAATATAGAATAAACTTATGTAAAGAAACATAAAGAATGATCAAAATTTATTAAATTACCAGTTTTGTCATTTTAAGGCTAAAAAAAACTGAATTTAAATATGCAAATCCTAAAAGGTTTTAAAGCTGAATTCGAATATTTTTTATTGTTAATTCTACATCGAAATTTTAACTAACCATTTACATTATAAAATAATTTTATAAAATTATCTGTGATAATTTTAAATGTGTTCATTCATTTTTCCACATTACTATAATTCAATCAAACATAAGTATCTCCTTGTAACGTAATAGAGATTTAAAATATATCTATATAACTTATACCTTCACAATAAATTTGTTTTAAATGTAAACTAAAATATAATATTATTTCACGTTATTTAAAGTATTGCTTATGTGCATCCTTGTCTCTTAAATGTATTCTACATTATCTTTTCATACTGTCAATAGTATAAAACTTCTTCTGAGATAACTTAAACTTTGTTATTATGTCTTTGTAAGAATATATCAAATATATATTAGAATTCTGTAATTTCGCAACATTATCTTGGATTATTAGACAGATATAGATTAAAATTTTCAGTTAATGCAAAAATACATTCATAAAAAACTGCATCTAAAATTAACAAACTACAGTTCTAAAACTAAATCTATTATGTTAAAAATCTGACTGTGATTTTGTATTTAACAAATATTATTCCTAGAATCTGAACAATACGTTATAATACTAATAAACTATCATAAATACCAGGATACCATAATAACTTACACAATTTTAAACTGTAAAATATTTTTTGAGTTATTAACATTTTTGTACTTTTTAATTTAATAATATTTTTCCAACGGTGAGAGATAACTTTTCCGTTTTCGCCGATAAAGCAGGAAAAGTTAGAAAATAAAGGAATTATTTTTAGTGGCATCATTTTTCCATTAAAATTTAAAAGGAAGATTATTTTTTATCTGAATATATGAGGAAAACAAATCGTGATTATATTATATTTTTGAAGAAAATTGTAATAAAACCTTATTTTCATCTGTATTTAAGCCTCAGGAATCGAGCTCACGATGCAAAAAATCCTCTGTCGATAAACAGATGTTAAACCTTAATATTCTGAATTTAAAAAAATCCGTCATCTGAATAATTGTTTACGGTAATGTCTAAGACATTTACAACAACATTTATAATAATAATTTTATTCTTAGATATTTTTTAATTAGAAATGACTTAATAAAGAGGTAATTAGAGCTCTCTTTTTGCAAAATATTTACATGAATAATTTGATTAATTAACAAAAAATACCGAAATGGAGGTCTTATAATTTTTATAAGAACAGCATAAATAAATGTATTAGGATCCTATCTATAACCATAAAGTATTTTGTAGCTGCAAATTTTTCATAGAACGTTCTTTAATTGGATAAAAGTTACACCTAAGTATATGGTTGAGAAAATAACCATATTAAAAAACTAGTATGCTTTCAAAAATACTTTTAAAATACTTTTAAAATATTTATAATTTTAAATAACGCATAAATAATGAAATCAAGAAATTAAGTTAAAAGTTTCAAATGCATGTATATATATATTATTTTATATGAACATAAATATTTTGAATAACTAAATTAATAAATCCGAATACAAGTTTATTTTCCGCAATACTCACGTCAAAGATTTCAAAACCTGCAATATCCAAAACGCCAATGAAATACTGCCTTTTCTGCTTTGTATCTAGTGTCTCATTGACTCTTTTCACGAGCCACTTGAAAAGTCTGTCATACATAGCTTTAGATAAAGCACCGACAGAATAAACTACCTGCAAGTGAAATAGTAATAGGAAATGTTGTTACACAAATATAACTGAAGTTTACATTATAAGTATAATTATTAAATTTTCTAAAAATGCTCATTATGATTTAAACAAGAAAGAAAAAATCACGCGTCAAGCATAGATTATGAAGCACTTTCCAACACATTCATAATAATTTTTAATAACTGCACCGTTTAAAAAATTAAAATATTACGCCTCATTTCACCATATTGAAGTGTATAGCGCATGTCAAAACGGAATTTCATCTATTCCCATCTACAATCGGAAAATTATCTGAATTTTTTAGAGCCCTGTATATGATAAAGAAATTTGTATCTATTAACAAAATGCATTCTAAAATTTAGTTCATTTAAGAGATACATATATTTCAGTTGAAAATTCTCCTTCAGCGATTTCCTCTAATAAGGAAAATGGTATGCGAATACTTTTGTGCAGCCCTGTATATGAAATATAGAATTTATATATAAAGAGTAATATGCAACAAATTATTTAAATTTAAAAGCTCATACCGAATTTTAAAATAAATATATTTTATAATAATACGTAATAACTTCAGCAATTATTACGCACAACTAATTTCTTTTGTATGTCCCTGTAAATTAATAAAAGATGCTATTATTACACTGTTTTAACGTGATCGTAGTGAAACTCAGTGAATTATATCAGTTTCGTTACATTTGAAATAGTGTAATGTCATTAAAATACTCTCCAAACGATTTCCCCCTATATTATAGTGTAATCGAATTCTTTTGAGTGTCCCTGAAATGAACCATTAATCATACATACTTCATATTCATTATCAAACATGTATTTGTGACCTTAAATAAGCTTTATCAACTGCATGAAAATCCGAGTATATTTACGGGAGTTAGAGCGTGAACAGATGGACAGACAAACCAAATACATAAGCACTTTTCAACTTGTTGGAAAGTTGCAGTAAAAATAATAAAAGTAAGGCATTATAATTAATGACAAAACTTTCATTTCACTCAAGAAATGAAATTTTTTTTACCACTACATGAAAATAATTATTCTATAATATTATTTTACCTAAAAGAGATTTTTACGGTTCAAATCTTGTGAAACCCTCAGAAAATAATTCATTACTGCGCATTATTTTAACAATTAACATAAACACTAAGAAAAACAGTCCGGTTAATTTGGGTCATAATTTTAACAATGTATAAAATAGATCTTTGGATTCAATCTTATTGATTAAAAAACTGTCTCTATAATGGTTTGTAATTCTGTCTAATGTACAATGCTTCTTTTAAAAATGTTCTTTCATATTTCTATAAACTTCAAGGAACCTCGAGATAATGTTAAATATTTCGCTCTTATAGCTTTTGAATGTTATTACGTATGTCCATGTTTCTTTGAAATTTGATGTAATTTTATTATATTTGATTGTCAATTGACACTTGTCAACTAATTGATCGTCTTCATGTCTGAAAAAATTCCACTAGTATTGTGACATTCGCTCGGCTGAATTTATCTTTCTTACTAGCTTTATATTTCGTTACATATGCCTGGCAGCAAATTCACCAATTTACTGTATATTTTACAGCAAATTTTATTTACTACAAAAATATGAAAACCCATTTTTAACTTTTGAACTAACGAAAAACTGCTCTCTTTAATTTTGACAAGTAAAATAGTTAAAGGATTTCATTTTACAATTTATAGTAATAACTTCGATTTAAAAAGTAGGGGGAACTGGGGTACATTGATACATGGGGCACATTGATACACCCCCTCTACCGCTCACAGGGTCATTACAGGAAGTTTCACAACAGCTCCAAAAGGTGATGCTAGTGTATTCAACTACATACAGAAAATCTTGGAATGATTCAGCAGTTTGATGAAATGGGACGGGTGATTTATTGTTTTTGTTGTTCAAAAGTAAATATGAGTTGTACAATTGAAATGCTATTATACAACTGTTCCAGTATTTTCAACCAAAATGAATACTCTCCCTGGTAAGTACTGCTACTCTTTATCAGTTCCTCATTATTTATTGTTAGATATATTGTGAAGTGTTGGATTTGAGACTCATTTTATTCAAAATCGCTGTATGGGGCACATTGATACAGTTTATGACGGGGCACATTGATACAGCCTAAATCCTTTAATAGTTCATATTTTCATTATCTTTTATTATTTTTTTTACCATACACTCCTTAATCCAACCTTTTTTTCACGAAAAATTTCTAATATTAGTTTTTATTGAAGTGAAATAGCTCTAATTTCTTTATATTAGAGCATTTTATAGTATTTTTGAAAACAGAAGACGTAGGAACTTACCCAGCATCTAGTGCTAATAGAACTAATAAAAGAAAAGGACAGCATTCTGGCAAATCTCGAATTTATATCGATTCTCCAGAGAAAAAAGTATTTTCGACATGAGAAATGTTAAGTAAGAGAAACAAACTACAGAACAGAAAATGATACTTATATTATAAACAGAATTTTTAATATAATTATCCTTTATTTTCTGTTTATGAACCTATTTATAAACAGAAAAACTGGTACTTTTTTCATCTTTCATAAGAAAGAAGATAATGCTGGGGTTGAAGTGCTAGATATGACAAAGTTACCACAGCCAACAATCAGACAAGAAACAGACAGAACATCAAGTCATAATATATTTAATTTTGATTGCTTTAATATTGCTTAAAAATAAATTGTGGGTGATTTGAATTTTTATAAATAAATATAAAATGGTTTTCTAACTCATTTTTTATGAAAAATATGCATTGGTATTATTTTGTCGTCATTTTGCTTAAACGTATCAATCTGCCCCGGGGATGGGGCACATTGATACAAATGACTTTTTTTGATTTTTTTAAAATTACATGCAAAAATACTACATAAAACAATGATTGTACATTTTTATAACATACTACACAAGTTTTGCTGTCACCTCATGGAAAAAAAACTTGAATTTTCTACTTTCTTGACACCAAAAAAAATCTTAGAAAAAAACTGTATCAATGTACCCCAGTTCCCCCTATCCTTATGCATGTACAACAAATAAGGTTATAGCATTTGCCTGTTAAAGTAGAATTTTAAAAAACTGTGATGCTAGAAATTTAATTTCTACTAAAGTAGAGTATAATTTCTATGAGTTAAACATTTATATTTTCCGATTATTCTGAAAAACAACGACGTGTATTTCGTTAAAATGAAAACTACATGATTTAATTATTTTATATTAACGTGCTGTATTAAAGCTAGACTATATTTTTAATCAGACAAATAAGAATAAAAACAACATACTTGTTCTTTGTTCCTTCCTTGGGTTACGATTTCATTGCCGACTTTGATTTTGGGCTTGAGCAAGTTCTTGTACAAATCAGCAGCATTAAGTCCCAACAAATGAGCCACTTTTTCACCTGATTCTGTGCCATCAGCCTCAGCCTGCTCCTCCCTGGGCCTTTGTTTAAATTTAAGCTCACCAAGATGCATTACTGACGCTGTGATTTTGTAAATGTAGAGTTTCTCTTCTTCGGTGAAACCCAATACATCAAAACCATTCTGAATAGGAGGATACATTAAAAATGTTGAATTACATCAAATGCTTAAAAAAAAGAAACTTCATTTTTGTAGCACACACACATATTAATATATAAGTGTACATATATATATATATATATATATATGGGAAAATATAAAAGTGAAATAAAGATTTAAAAAAGTGAGAGGCTTCGACATTACAAAATAACAGAAAATAATGTGTATTTGAATCTTTTTCATCTCATATAAAAATGATCCATCAATGAACCCATATAACTAGGCATTAATAAAAATTTCTTTTTAAATTACTTTTACAAGTACTATACTTACATTTTTAAATACACAAAAATTTGAAAACATTTTTAAAAAATCATAAATCTATTGAATATTTTTATCTCTAATATTTTTAAGTTAAAAGTTATTTAACTTCATTTCTTTAACATGAAGAAACATAATATATTATAAAAGAAATTTGTATTCCAACCGTCTTTATAGCTTAATACAATTGCAATAATATTTTTTTATTTAAAAATTAAAAAGATTAATTAAATGCAATCTTCATAATAACAAAGATTGAAATAACATTGCAACGAAAGAATTATTATGTTATTTATAGTTTAAAAAATATTTAAAGTGTAGTAATATAGATAACAACACACACTAGGGAAAATTCGAAACTGTCATTTCTGGATTTTGGCGAAAGTGGAGTTGTTCAAAAGCTCTTGTCACATTATCACATGGATCAAACAATGCACTCGATTATAAAAATAAAAATTTTTAATTTAATACTTTAGTAGAAAATACGGATAGTAGATCCCAGTTTTTTAGAACAATTTTAATATCTTTATAGATTTTTTTTCATAGTTTAGTTCGTGTTATTAACCATATGTTCTTTCAATTTGAATTTATTGCTCACTAATTTGAGAAAAGTTTTCAAATATTTTCTTCATCTTCTTTCCTTTTTGCTGCTTTTTACTGCGAATACTTCTTGATCTATTTGATTCGGGAGTATAGTAGGATATACATTTTTTGATCCTCGTGCCAAAAGTTTTCGAACATTACAACTCTTGTTAAGTTCTAAAAGTGACAGTTGGGGATGTTTTGCAGTCAGTTATCAAATAAATAACATTCATTGTGAAAATATTACTAAAAATATAGAAAATGATGTTCTTGAAAAGTAAAAAAAGAAAGAAGTCTTTTGAATTTAAGTTACAAAAAATTTTAACTATTTGCAAGCACAAGAACTCCAAAACAACTTAAAATATACGAAACACTCAATGTTAATTAATTTTACGTACTTTTTCAGAAAATTAAAAGAGAAGGTCTTTAAAACAAATAATGTATGGATATACTTGAAATTTAAACTCTTTCAACTTTTATTCATAATTTATGGATATAAAAGTTATTTATAATTAAAATGCATTGCCCATTTCATAATTTTAGAATTACATTTGTTACCCGCTATACTAATTCATTAAATTTCAGAAAATGTTGCAAACAGTACTGTTTTTAATAAATTTGTATAATTTTTCTCTTCTTTACAGCATGAAAATTATATAAAATAATTATCTATAAATGTCCTCATCTGTTACTGAAAGGTGATAGCATAAGAAAGATATTTATAAGCTTAAATGAAGACTTTATTCGGAGCTAAGAAATTATTTATTTTTCAAGATGTCGAGATGTAAAAAGTAAGTTTATTATGGGGAGGGGGGTCAAAAAATTATCCAAGTAAATCATTTATAATCGTAGTTTGAAGACTCTTTTAAAATACATATTTTTTAAATTGTGGATTTATATGTTCAAACCCATGTTTTATGCATTTTTATAACGTACAAAGTATAGGGATTTAGGCCCGAATGGATACATGTTTTTACTACGGATTTAGAAGACAATTATTTATATAATGTTCTTTTTAACATGATTATGGAATAAATTGTTTTTACTTCTCAAATACAGCTTCTTAATTTATTATTACTAATAATTTTAATATTATTAGTCTCCGTAAAGGTTTAATTATATTGTTTTAGTAATTCATAAAAATACTAATATAGTACCCAATATGCAGTTTAGAAGCTTATTTTGTATAAATTTAGACCAAACATATAACTATGCATGATATAAATAGAAATATTATGCATTTTCTCACATCTAGTACGTTTGCATTTTATCAAATAAATATAAACATTTTTTAGCGTGATTATTTTTTTTTAGTATTTTTCCCGTTCATTTTTCAACATTTTAAAAGGATTTTACTAACAAATTTTAGAAAACAAAAATACCGGCATAAATGGATTAATTGCATTCGTGATTAAATTTTCGATTAAAAAAAGTCAAATAATAATAAATGTCATGCAGGATTTTTACATCCTGGAGTTTCAGAGGAATTTGTCAAGTATTTCTGTAAGATTTCTCTAAGACAAAACATTTCAGATCGAAAGCGTATGATCGCTTTTTGTTGGATAGTTTTCAGGTATGTTCAGATATTAAATATTCATTGGAATTTTTGATTTAAAAATATACTTACATCAGTTACTAGCATATCTTCACCATCATCAACTCCTGGAATGTCAGTCTTACCTTGTGATACGAAGTGATAATCGTGGATGTTATTTGAAAGAAGAACTTTTTCTAGAAAGGGAGGGAAGGTTATAGAGACTATTGTGTTAGTGACATAGGAGAGGTAACTATTATTAACGAATTAATTACCGTTAACTAGGTTATTAGCTACTGGATAAATAATTTTGTCTTAATCGTTTTACAATTATCTTTGCGTACTCACTAAAATGATTAAAAAGAACATATGGAATTAATAATTTCAAAAACATTAATGAGCGTCAGATGGTTATATTGAATGTTGGTAGTTGAAAAATATAATAATAAATGATATTATTTCAACCCTAATTTTACTTTCCAATTTGTTATAGCTTCATTCTAGACAAAATTAAAGCATTAATGCATTCAAAGCACAACGCGTGTAGCAGTTTTGTATAACTATCTTATTCAGGATTGCCTTTGTCGGCTTTTTTTATTTCTATTCACACTAATTTCATACAGCGAAAAAAATTGCAAATAATAAGCATTGACAATGCTTCATTCTGAACACTTTTGGCGACTTCCGAGTAGTCATCAACTTTGCGCCCAGTCTACAGATGATTGTCTTATAATAATCAGATATTAAGGGAGGGAAATTCTAAATGTAGTATATAAACTACGTAACGATTTTTTATTTTAAAATAAAAATTAAATATTAATTAAATACTGTATGAAAAATGAGGTATTAAACTGAAATAAGAGTGTAATTAAAATTTACAAGTTTAAAAAATGATTGAATCGATAATAGTAAGTTAAAATTTTAATATAAAAAGTTAAATGGATTAAAATATATAAATATAATTACGAAAAAGAAAATTTGGACAAAGCTCGTAAAGGCAGGCCGGATAAGGAGTGACAAATGTTAAGTTAAGTTCTGAAAAAAGGCAGTTCTCAGAGTTATTTGTTCTTGTTGTTGTGGTTGTTTTTATAGAGTAACGAGAATTGTAATTAAAATTTTAAAAAACATAGTGATGCGAATAGAGTACAAAAATAGTCGCCAGTACAATCCTGCTTTTTCTTATTTTTTTAGATAATACGTCATGATTTTGTAATATAACTAACTCAAAATTATTGTAAAACACATAATACATGGAAGCAGAGATTTAAAGCTTAATTTCAGATAGCTGTGATGACATTCTCCATGTAAGAATTGAAAAAAAATATTTTGCATCATCTTACGAATTTACAGCAGATCTGCAGCAGCAAAGAAATTTTGTGAAAATGTTAGTATAGAAAGGATGGATCTAAATCATGCAATTAATCGAAGTTGAACCTTCCAGATATCAAAAAGGGATACTGAAAACAGGGAAAGGGATATTTCGCAAACTAACCAAAACGCAAACCGGAAGATACCAAGGATAAACTAACATAGTTCAAAAATCTAGATTATTAGGATGAGGGTATCATGCTTTTTTGGGGGGTTGGGGAATTAAAAACGAAATGCATAGTAGAACTTTTTATAGTAAAATGATAAAATTTGCTAAGTGTTTTAAACATTTTATTCTACATGTAACAATACTTTATATAAACATCTATTATAGTTATGTGATGAAGGTATAAGAGTATTTTGAAAAAGTTTGGATAAAATTTTTATTAAACTTGAATTATTTTATTTCTGTTAAATAAAGATGTTGTTATGTATGTTAACAAAGGTGTTAAATAATATTTTCAAAAATTCGAGCTTTTCATTATTTGAACTTATTTGTTACTTTTAAGTTTAAAAACTGACGAAACCAGTGCGACGAATACTTATTTCATCAGTTGTCCACTTTCAAATATACAAAGCTATTAAAAACATTTTGATTGAAAAAAAACTTGTATCTCCAAATTTTTGATTAATTTTACATTTTAGAAATTGTTATAGAGTACTTACAATCAATTATCTGCATTTAAAGTAATAAATCCCTCAACTGATACTCTCACCTTAAGTTATCTAGAAAATACGGATAGAGGAAACATAATGGGGGGGGGGAATGAACATTGTAGATTTTGGAATCGGATATAAGTAACAATCGATCATTTGCATTTCAAGTATTAAAGAGTTCTACTGAGAATTGCTATGCTACAATAAAGGATAAAGGAGCAAGGGAAAGGAAAAGAAGCGTGCTCTGAAAAATTGTTGGGATGAACATTGGGATACTCACATGAATCATTCGCATTTCTAACAATGAAGAGTTTTACCGAAATTTAAGGGTTGGTAGTTAGTTATGGAGGAAATAAGGGTAAAGGACCAAGAGGAAAAAGGAACGCACTCTAAAATACTTGGGGAGTTTTAGGGGGTGGATATTGGGGTACTCACATCAGTCAATTGCATTTCCTCTCCATCGTCAACCCCTGGGATTTCGGTTTTTCCCTGAGACACGAAATGATAATCATGAATATCGTCACTGAGCAGAAGATCCTCTGTTATAGCAAATAGAGAAAAAGAAGATGGCTTTTCATTTACAGCGAAAGCACAGCACAGAGCATAAATAAAATGAATGCCTAATGTGGATAAGCTAATGTTGAAAAAAGATAAATAATTACGATAAAAATAGTATCCAGCTGTTTCAAAAGTCTGTAGTAATCTATCCTTAATGAAAAAAAAAAGAACTAAGGCTGCAACAAATGAAATACACATGCATATATACATGTATATTGTATATTATCCGCTCCCCCTTCTTTCGCGAGGAAGAATGCAGATTGAAATTTCAGTGGCAAAACGAAAAAAAACTATCGAAAATAGGCTGTAGGAACACAAAATAAATTATGAGTTAAGTTCCTACTGCTTTTTAATTCTCAACTGCTTTCCAGTTGGATTCTTTAAGTCTCTTGGCTCTTAATTATTGAAATAAATGGACATTTTTTTCGTTCTCTGCTTATACTGTGAATGATTATACATCTATTTTTCTTAAATTTTTTATTATTATTTTGTATTTTCCTTTTTTTTTTGTGTGTGTGTGTGTGTTTATGTATGTTTGAAACAAATTCTAGAAACTGCGTGCTTATTTCAACATATTTTTCAATTTTGCATTTATTTCTTCGTCCACATTGGGCAATCATTAAGCAAAAAAGCATAATAACTGCATAATAATATTATTGCATGATAATATGACTGCTGAATTATACTGTTTTACATTTCAAAAATATTACCAATTCTTCCTTTTAACCTGTGGGTTATTTCATGATAAGTTTTGTCTCGTATTGTGTATTGATTACTAAATTATTTTTAATATTAAAACATTACTTTAGATAAGAAAGTTGGAGAGATAATTTTAGTTACTCAGATTTTAAGGGAGCAGTTTACCTTTTCAATAATTTTGTTTACTTTTGAAAAATATAGTTCAAATAGTGAACTGAGTGCAGTTCAATATTCAACTAAAATTACTCTTTGAAAAAAAAAATAATTAACAAAATAATTTTTTTTAATATTTTAAAAAAGTTTTAAAAATTTTGAATTTTTAAAAATCTTTACTATTTTTAAATATTGATATTGTTATCCAATTTTTTAACATAATAATAACAAAAATAACAAAAAAACCTGGAAGCTAATTTTACGGAACAGATTCATCACATATATAACACAAACATGTACAAAAAAAAAGTTTAAATCTTTATCTTTAGTACTAAAAGAAAATCGTAGCCCTTTTAAAAGAGGTAAATGATGAAAATATGAATATGGACATGAAGAGAAAGCCATTTAAACTTTTAATTTGTATGGGATTTGCGCGGTGTGAATCAACAAACTTTTCAATATTTCGCATAAAAAGGCTGTATGGGTAAAGAAAAAAAGAAAAAGATGTCAAAATGTTCTGAAATAAACAGGCTTTCATTAAATATTCTATAAAATTGATTCTTTAACCAATTTTGTGGCAAACAGTCCCCTTAAATAGTAATCTATTAAACATAGTAAACTTGGATAAAATGAATTATAATCTAATCTAATTCTTGTTGCAAATAAAAATTACAGACAAGTATATCGTATCGTGTTAGAAAGATTTACAAAATGTAATAAAAAATTTAATTTAAATTAAACTTTAAATTAATTGTTATAATAAAAAATAATTTAAATTCATTACTATAATTTACGGTTTTTACTAATATTCTTTTAATTCTTGCTATAGTTTTAATTCAGCATTCACATTGAAAGCATAGCATTAAATATTAATACAACATATCAAAATTCTTTATTTTCTGCAAAAGTTGAAGCATTTTCAGCGTTTTATAATCATGTTTTAACTAAGCATAGTTATTTTTTTTTATATATATAGTACAAAGAAAATAATAGCCTTGAAAAAATAATCCTAAATAAATAGTAAATTCTTGTTAAATAAAGCATACATATTGAGTAATTTATGTTTTATATCTATAATATCAAATTAATTAATATAAAAAAAGTATGAAAAACACATAAACATATTAATTATATAAATTGTTACAACCAAATTATACTAAATATTTTCATCTGGTAACAAATTGAAATAAATTGCGAATATGAATGAAAAAGTTGCATATGGCAAAAAGTTGCATATTATGAAACACTTTCAAACACTAATGTAATATTATGATAATTTTTTTTCATACAATGAAATGAAATATGAAAATTAGCAATTAAAAAAACACATAACTTAATAAAAATCCATTTTCATCAAACGCTGTTCATGACTGGTAATATGGACAGATTTTTTCGTGCAGCCTTGTGTATGATCTATAGAATTTATATAAAACACATATCGCTCTAAAAATTTGATAAAATTGGAAATAAATACCAGAACGTATTTCCAATAATTGATAAAATACATTTTTTGCTTTAATATATTTTTTTAGAATAGTCAATAGCTATACCAAATATCATATTAATATCAAAAATACCAATAATGCGTACAAATAAAGTTTGACAAATGCATCTAAACGATGTCTTCGTATTGGCCTACCGCCAAGAGTTAACAGCGTAAAAAATATCCTAAGATCGCGTGATGTAGTTCGATTTCTTATCTTAAATTTGAGTTTTATTTAAATTTTATTGTTTTAATTCTTCATTGATGAATGTTCTAACGTCATTATGAAATATAAGCTGAAAACAAATGCTATGCTACAGATACTATTTTTAGTGTAAACGGATTTATCTTCGCAATTGTCTGCAACATAGACGATTATAAAAAATAAAAAAAAATGCTTAAAATTATTTTAAAAACAATATAGTATAAGGAAACAGCAATACTTTTTCCAAAAAAAAAATGTCGTATAATTTTTAAACAAATTGCATTTGAACGTGCATTTTGCTCGTATTCGAATTTTATAAAATTGCAGTAAAAGTTACATTAAATCTTCTGCTGTTGCTTCCTTTAAAACGATATGTCAGTATTACGAACAGGTACGCTTGTCCTTTGCAATAAAGATAGCCAATCCTGTAAATGAATTCTATTGTGTGCCTCTCTAGAAAAATCATAGTTGCTCCGTGCCATATTCTGCAAAAAGCATATATCAAAGCGCAATTTATAGATCTTTATTAAACCTTTCCGGCGCGGAGTAAATCTATTTGAAATAATTAACTTACACCAGAATTTATAAAAGAACTTATTAGAAAAGAAGAACTTGCCTTGTCTTTAAGTAAGTTATAAAAAAAAAAACTTAAGTAAATATTATGGATGTGAGTAAAATAAAAATTAGTGTCTTTTTTTAAGGACAAATAATTCCGCTCTGAAGTGTAACAACATCATTAAAATGCAGTACAATCGATTATTTCCAATAATGTAATGAGATTCTTTTTGCGTATTTCTGTAAACAGAATAAAATTTATGGTTATTTTATACTCCAGAGAAAGCATATTGCCATTTACCCACATTTATGCACATCCATCACATATTTAAGATATCGTAACATCAATAAAATGCACCTCACATGACTATTTCCCGCAGATCGTAAAGTAAAGGATGTACTGTGTGTGCCCTGCAAATGAACTATAAAATCTACGCTATTCAGTTTCAATGCCTAACATTATGTAGTAAACCTGAATAATATACAGGGTGACTCTAAATTCATCGTACAAACTTTAAGAATTGGTAGAAGATACTGTAACAATTATTTATTGTATAGGAATATAAGGGCGCAAGTGACGCGTTGAGGTACAAACACCAGGAGACCGACTTAGCCTGTTTTATTATTTCAAAATTTCTCATTCACACCAGAAAATTTCTATAAGAATTCTTTTCCGTTAAAATAAAAAAAAGGTATTTTTTGCTAAATATAAAGAAATAATTCTTATTCAACAATTTCCTGTGTGAAATAGAAATTTTTCAATTAAAAAAACGCTAATTCGTGGATTTCGTGTGTTTGGCAGGTTTGCCAATTTTGCGGGGTTTTGTATTCAAAAAATTCTATTTCATACTGGAAATTTTCAAAAAAAAAAAAAAAAAAAAAAGTTTTTTCTTTAAGCAATCATGAAATGTCCTTCTTAAATAAAGAAAATAATAGCATAAGAATTTTCTGGTATGAATGAGAAACTTTGGAATTAAAAAGGGCTAAATTGAGGGGGCCTTGATGTTTTTACCTCAATGCGTCATTTGCTCCCTTACATTCCTATACAATGCATAATTGTTGCAGTTCCCTGTTTCAACTCTTAAAGTTTGTACCAGGAATTTAGAATCACCCCGTATTTTAAAAAAGTACTTAACAATCTGGTCGTATTTAAAAGTTTTAGAACTTGGTTAGGCGTGCATATAGACAAACAAAGTTCGTAAACACTTTTCAACAATGCTGCAAAGTATTTCAAAGATGAAGGCACAGTGGATAGTCATTTTCTCTTTAATAAATTCATAATTTTCCTTTTTTATGTTCAGATTGTTAGATTCCATCAATGCACAATTAGTATATGGAATATTTGAAGATAAAATCCTTATCATAAAACATTATCATATGTAAATACTTGGATGAACCAGATGATAAGAATATTTATTGATAATCATTTCTATCTCAAATGGTTTCATTTTGTGATCGCTCATTTTTCCCCTTTGTGTACGTTCTAAGAAAAAAAAAGCATTTCGAAAATATTTCTGAAAGATTATTATTATTACTTTTTTTTTTTTAATTTTGCTTTCGAAAGCATAATAGTAAAACAGCGTGACCCATCTTTTGTTATTGTTGTTGTTCTTGTTCTTGTTTTGATTTTATGTAATTAAGGCATTTTAATGGTAGAAAAAATGCATATGGATTTCACAATATTTATTATAAACCAATCACCGTTATTTTACATTAATTACAATACACTAGAATTTAAATAATAATTTTTGTATTTAACGCAATTTCTAAAGTGATTCGTAAATGTAAATCTTATTTCTAATTGTAAAAAAAAAAAAAAAAAAAAAAAAAAAAAAAAAAAAAAAAAAAAACCGCATGAATCAATTTATGAGGGTTTCAATACAGCGGGAAACATCGATTCCGCTGCTTTATACTCGACCCCAGCTTCTGTTTATATGAAGGAATCTGGTCTGAGATTATCGAATGTTCTAGAATTTTTTTATTTTATTTTATTTTTCTTTTTTTTTTAAACTTTAACCAGAAGGTTCGGAGGTGAAAGTAGCAGTCGGTTTGGAACGAGTCGTCGTAATGTTATGGCGAATGGCTGCTCTTTTGTTTATTATTTTCAATTAGCTGGGATATTAGAGCATTACTCTGATGATATGACTGCATAAATAAATTAATTTGAAAGTGTCAAGGTATTTATTTTTTATTATTATTATTAAGCCACGATTCCTGTGCAGTGGAACGGGGAAACCATCTTTTTTTAACAAAGCGTAACTATGCTACAACATTTTCACTCTCGCCTTATCTCCTTATTATTATTATTTTAAATAGAAAATAAATCTAGTTTAAACACGTGAAATTTCACCTTATTTAATAGAGCCTTTAAATAATAAAGTCTGGAAATTCTTTGATCCGTATGAAATCTGCTCTAAGATCTATAATATTTTTACAGCAAAAACAAATATCAGTTTTGAAATTAAGGACAAAAGGATAAATAAGTCTAATTAATAAAAATTTAATTCAAGTTTACCTTTTAACTTCTTAATTTTTCCGGACATGATTTGATAGAAAATATGATAGGAACGTTCAAGAGGTTGCTGAGATATCACACGAGCTTTTTCTAATAGATCTGTTTTGAAATAAAAAGAAAAATTTCATATAACATAAAATTATTAAGAGTAAGAACAAAAATGATTAAACGTTTTAAATTGGAAAATATATTTACATGTTTCTATGTCAGCTCCTGCAAGCTTGCCCATTGGACCGAAGTGAATTCGAATAAATTTACCCTGTGAAAATAGAACAACATCCATGTATGGTATCACATAAAGAACAGAATAAATAATGAACTGTTATCATAAAATGACCTTCATAAAACAGAAAACATAATGTGACGTTCGTTTTAGACTGAAATGTATCAGTCTTTCACCAGGTTCACAAAAACACGTGATGTAGAATGTGCATGAAACAGTGAATGAAATCATTGAGTAAGGATGTCGAGCAAGTTCTTTTTACATTTTCTAAATTAAAATGTAACTTTATCAGATTATAAATGAATTAAACAACTTACGAATCGAGATGAGTTATCGTTTCTGACGGTCTTAGCGTTGCCAAAAGCTTCTAGCACAGGATTAGTTTGGATAACTTGGTCCTCTAAATTGCCCTGGAAATAGAAACGTCAAACGTCAGTCTTGTATTTAACTGTTTAAGATTACATTGACACATATAAAAACATTCAGATACAATTAATTGTCTGACATTTTCTATGCATATTATTTATGCACATTTATTATTTGTAATACCACAGGCAAGAATGTCTTACTGCATTACGAGGACAGGAAATTTAAATGATTTATCTTCACATATTGACTTTACTAAAATTATCAGTTGTAGAAAAACGTAAAAAACAATCTTCGAGTTATAAAATAGATTCTGTTAATACTATTATAAAATGATAGGATAGTTCGGTTTTGATTCTCTGGGTTTTTTTTTTAAAAAAAAAGTCTAAATTATATAATTAAAAAAAAAAACTTCAATCAAATGCTTACCTTTTTAGAAACGGCATCTTTTTCGACTTTCTTTTGTCCATCTTTTGATTTACCCGATACAGCTCCAACATTGGCAAAGTAGGCAATTACTTTTTTCGTGTTTTCAGTTTTTCCTGCCCCGGACTCTCCTCTGTGGAACAAACAAATCATTGTAAAATATTTCACAACAACAGAGATAATTTTAAGCAATATTTCCTTCTTCTCCCAGACAGAGCCTGATTATTCAAAAGTTATGGAAAGCACAAAGTCTTCCTCTAAAATTTAGCATGGGTTTTAAAATTATTAAAAGAAATATTTATTTTTTTCACATGTTATTTAAGTTTAGTTGCGCAAGTTTGCAACTGTTAGATAATTTCCACACTATTTTAAGTAAACTTCTAAAATGTGACTGGAAAATCTAAACTTGATCAATATGTTAATAAATGATGTGTAATCTGTTTTGGTCAGAAATCACTTGATAAATTTAACGCGCAACATTTACATATTATATAATCTGTGAATACATTTTTTTTAATGGAGGAAACATCTAAAAGAAAAACTATTGAATGAAATCTCACCTTTTCTACGCCATTCCCGGAAATACTAATTATAGTATAGGTAAGTTTCCTTTTCTGTACAAAATTTAGAAATTATTAGTTAAAAGCAAATGATCCCCAAATGGCATTGTGCTATAGAATTGGTGAGTTTCCTTCTCTCTCCGAATTTAGAAAACTTTCATCGAATGTAAGGGATCGCCCAAATTACCTTGCATTTTAACACTGGTGCGCTTCTTTTTCTCTACATAATTTTGAAAACTTTCATCGAAAGCAAGAGATAACCGAAATAATGTTGTGCTTTAGCACTGAGGAGTTTAATTATCTCTATTGAATGAAGAAAATATTCATAGAATGGAAAGTATACCTGTGCTTTAGCATTATTATTATTCAATTACTCTACAGAGTTTAGACAATTTTCTCAAATGCAACGATAACCAAATTGATATTGAGCGTTAGCATCAGTGAGTTTCATTTCTTCTACAGAATTTAGAAATCTTTCCTCGAATACAAGGGATAATAGAATTGAAATTGATATTTTGCTTTCCCTATTGTCTTACTTTCATCGGGCTCTGCCCACAGGTAATGCAAGACCAGTTAAAAAAACTACTTACGTGATCAACATAGACTGGTTTTCACGATCTAAAAAAAGAAAAAGATATTTTATTAGTATTATTTAAATAGTAATTGAAAAACAGTTCATTATTATTTCTTTCGTTGGTTTGAATTTTTTATTCTTAATGGAATAAAATATATATTTTAAAAGTGGGACATTTTAAAAATAGGATGCATATTATAAGCCTGAGTTTTTCATTTTAAACGAAGAACTCGTAAACTAGAAATCGAGATTTAATGAGACCAATCATTGAAACGGAAGTCATTTAACACAGAAATAAACATTGACATATCCGTATAATTTAAATTTGTCGTTGAATTGAGGAAATCGTTAAAGCGGGGTTATATAGCCCTTACGAAGTGAACAATTTTTAGTGTCTCTCAAAACCAAAAGAAGACATAGTCCATAAAAATCTTTTTTGTTATTATTATTATTATCATTATTATTATTATTATTAAGAAATTTTAGCTTGAGGAATAGAAGCGCTTAGAAAAAAGTCTGTCAAGTTATGGGTAACTCATCGTAAACATAACCTAGAATAATGAGAAAAAACAAATAAGTTTTTTTTTTCTCCAAAAGTTAGTTAAATACGCAGTTGTTTTCAAAAAAATTCATTTTAGTGAAATGGCATGAAAATGACATCAGTGAAATGGCATAAAATGTAACTTTTCAACAAAAAAAGTTCGTTCTTAATGTTACTTAGAACAGCAAGTTAACAATAACTCCAAAAAAAAAAAAATCCAACGTATTTCACAAGAAAATTATGTCACGATAATAATTTTTTAGAAAATGATAGATTCAAAATTGACGAAGCTAAAATATCCACCAATTGTGAAAATGCTGTTCTAAAAATAAATAAATAAATGACATAGTCGAAATTTTTCGTTTCTGTTTACGTGCTGTTGTGAACTCGTACTTCTGTCTCTCAAAAATTTCCTTTTCATTTTCGATATAGATTTTTAACTAATAAAATTAGATTTTCGTGCATTTAAGGAAACACTTTGGATGACCAAAAAAAAAAAAAAAAAAAAAAAAAAAAAAAAAAAAAAAAAAAAAATCGTGATATTATAAACCGATTAAAGTGGTGTTACTTTTTAATTTTAAGAGCAGACAATGGGAAATAATGAATGTCCACTTACTTTGTAACATTTCCGTGTAAGCTGTGTCAGACACGGCGAAAATATGGGGTGGCATCTCACCTCTCCTCTTGCCTTTGTACATCTGTACTACACGATTCGTGTAGATAGGGAATCGCTTGTAGGGATTGATGGCAACACAAAACAAGCCTGAATAAGTCTGTACAAGAAATTAAGTTTGAAATTTAGTGTCGCTGCGGCAATTAATTCCTTTATGAATTATTTAAAGATAAATTGAAGCAGCACCACATATTGGCCATACTGACTAATCACAATTAAAACAATAAAACTTTATATAAAACCATAATAACGAAGCAAATCACAGGACATGTTTCGAGCTGAAAATATACTACTCTGTCACCAGCTTCGTGACATGAAGACAAGGTCACAAACGACTGCCAAATGACCATATTTGTGGCCTTATCCTCTTTCGGACATGTGTTAGCGTAAGCAGGGCTCCCAAATGGTCCGCCAACTGAACATCAATATTTTTCCAGAAAATTTTCCCTTTAGATTTTTCTTGAAAATTGTCCAAAAACCACCTTCGGAGGTTAGTTTTATAAAAAATGAGGTAGAAACCTACTATAAAATTTTCTGTTAAAAAATATTGATGTTCAGTTCGAGAACCATTTGGAAGCCCTGCGATTTTGGCAGCCCTATTTTCAGTATGAAACAAGCCTTGTGATTATGTGCCCTTCTTTTTATAGAGATTTATATCAAGTTTTATTACTTTAATTATATAAAGGTTATTCAAAAATATGAACACCTTTTCACATGGCTATACTTCCTCCAAACTATACATTGCATGTTAATGATCTGCACATAATTTGAAGAGGATACCCTAGAGCAATGTCGCAACTTAGAATAAGCGCGTCAAATCTAACATGCAAACGTATACTTCCAAAGTATTCATGCTGAATTTTTCTATTTCTATTTATTTCTCTTTTTTGGTATTTTATGTTATTTTATAACAGCAAAGAACATTAATAATAATTTTGAATGCAACTTTCAAGATTAATAACAAAACTATTATTAACTTATTATCCCTGACATTATTTTTCATGATATAGGTGTATAATTGATCCGATCTGCCTTAATTATCTAACTTATCAGGCCTGACAATAATTATATAAGTACGTAATTAAATGCAATTATACAGATTTTGTAATTAATTATTGAACAGTAACTTCCTTGTGTTGTCAATAACTCCGTGATGATAATATTGCTTATTATATGTTTGAATATAATGACCATTGTATTATGTATAAAATGTATTGTATTATATATAAAAATTGAATAAAATGAACTTGGCACGCAAAAAAAATTTTTTTATAGGTTTGACTAAACACAGCAAAAGTTTGCTGAACTCTGTTCTTAAAGTTTCAGTTATTACTTCTAGAAATTTCTAAACATTTTATAGTGCAACAACAGCAAGATTATTGCTAAGCAGCACAAAATATATCACAATTCTGAGTATAGTAGGAGAAGAACATTTTTTTCCCCATCGTAGATTTTGAAAACGAAGCAGTTTATGCAATCACAGCAATTTTTTTATGACATAAAAATCATAAAAACACCGATGAAGTCAATGAGGCACGCCAATATCCCTAGCATGTAAATGAATCTACCTGTTGTCTCTGTCTTATCTGCGCAGCTGAGACTCACTGAACATCTATAAACTTTTGTAAGTACAATCAAGTGAAAATTAAGTTATTCATATACGAGTCAACGGATAACTTTTAAAAGTCGAGAACTACAACATAGAAAATACTGTTCATATGTTTGAACTATTTGGCAAATTCTTCTTAACTCTACACTGCACGATAATATATCCAATTGGTAAAAATTAAAGCACAATTCAATCTTGTACCGGTATACTTTTCTTAAAGGATGCTTCTTTGTTTTCTCTGATCAAGATACTTTTAAAATTTACATTTTATTTTATTTTAAGTGTTAAAATCTTATTCACAGTTTGACTGGAAGATGATATCTCTAACTGGTAAATTTTAAAGCACAATAAAATATTTTGCCAATATACTCTTCTTAAAAGAGCTTCGTTGTTTTCTCTGATCAAGATATTTCTAAAATTTATATTTAATTTTATTTTAAGTGTTAAAATCTTTTTCACAGTTTGACTTTTGAGACAGAAATATTTTTAGAAATATATTGCCTAGCGTAGAGCAAAAATATTTCTTTTGAAAAGAATATAGAAGAAAAAGGAATTAGAAATATTCATTTTCTGTGGAGAAATGTAAAAAAAATACGAATACATATCAAGCTTATAGGATCAAAATTGCGGTCTTACTGATAATAAGCAGTTTTATCTTAATTTAGATATAACAAATCAAACAAATTAACAACCATGTATATTCAAACAATGTACAATCAAACAACGTTTATAAGTTTCTTATTGAAAACACTTTTATTTATGTTATTTATGCAGGTAAAGAAGGGCTGGGGGTGGGATGTTCAATTAAAAATTCCCTTTCATTCCTTTTATTTACTAATGGTAAAATCTTCTTTTATAGTCCAAGTAAATTTTGTATTTTTAAAACAATAATTATGTAAACTCCGAAAATACCTAGACTCGAAATTATTTATTGACTATTTTTTTTTTTTTTTTTTTTTTTTTCGCAAAAGTTTTCTGTGTGCTTTTCTTTCTTTTACTTTATTCCAAAAGAATTCTCAGAAAGGAAAAGGATTAGAACAATTAAAGTAACGGTAATCAGTAAATTTTCATGAAAGATGAAATTATATAAAATGCATATTTAATATGACTATACTACACTGTTAAAAATCTGCAGCTGCAGCTGCATCGTCACTAGGCTGCTTTTATATGAAACAATTAGTTTACTATGAATGGAGAATTTTCATTGGTCAAAATAAAGATACTCCATACAAACGGTGAAGTGATTATGCAGTTGCAGCTGCAGATTTTTAATAGTATGTATAAAAAATGTATATTTCAGTTCAGTTTTATTTTAAAAAGCATATTCTCAGTTATATAGGTAAAGTGCAATGCAAAAGATTAAAATACGCGTTATAACCTATTAATATTATACAGTGAAACCTCCGAATAAGGAACACCAATGGGACCGGAACTTTTGTCCCTTAAATAGAGGTGTCCCTTATTCGGAGTGTCTTTTAGTTGGAGATTTCACTGTATTTCTTCTCATCATATATTAGAACATCGCATTCAATATTTATTTGCAGATTTTTTTAAACATTATTTTCGGTGCATAAGCCGCGACACAAACACACCAGAAATTTTATTTATAGAAATGTAATTTATTTCTACTTGATGCTTATTTGCTTTTATTTATCAAATAAATTAACTGGTTTTGAACAAATTTGTTTTACAGCAGTTTATTTGACGGAAATTAAATCATATAGTTTAGGGAAAGTTTCTTGAAAAACGTATAAACAATGAATCATTGAATTATGAATTATTAATGTAGCTGTTATTTTACATAAATTAACAGAGCAACATGATAATACATAGTATTTTAACAAAAAACAATAATAAAGAAACAACAAATTTAACTTACCTGGTAAGAATACAATAAAATGCTAACTGATGCGGATAGAAAAACAATTTTTAAAAAATCGATTTTGAAATGGTGACATTTCATAAAATCATAAAAGATTTTTGCTGACATAAATAAAAAATTATATCGAAATCAAATGGAATTTTGACTGCATAAAAAATGGAATTTGGAAATATCTAAAATTTTCGTGAAAACATAAAGCTCATCTTGTTGTAGTTAATCAAAAATCACTCTGTAGCATTAAAAATTATCAAAATGAAAAATCATGTCTAAGCATCAAAAACTTTTTTTTTTTTTTTTTTTTTTGTTCAAAAACTGCTTATACACACAAAAAATTAAGCTGCAATTGTAAGAATTGTAAGAACAAAAATTTTCAAAAAGAAAAAAATCTTACAAAATATGTTAATGGATTTTAAAACTTGTTAATTCAAAAATAAGCTGAGAAGCTGCAAAATCGCATCAAAAATATAATAATGGTACAAAAATATTCTTCTAATAATAGTTTAAAATTGGAAAATAAAATTTTTAAAGTTATGAGATTCAAAAGTAACAGATTCTAATTATGTTATTTCAAAATAAATAGCGCAAAAATTGCAAAATTAATTAAGATATTATATAAATACAAAAGAAATATATTGAGGGAAGACACAATTGGGATGCCACGCCCCCTAGCATTAGTTTTTCTCTAACATTTCATATTTATTTTCATTGTGTAATTCAATTTTATCCAAGTATTTACTCTAATTCACGTGTTTAATAAAACTGCACAAGAACTTCGCCTAAATTAGAAGTGTCAATATTTTTTAACTCTTCAACAAATTGCACTTTACAGCTAAAAAACGTCTCAACTCCTTAAGTTCTGAAGCGATTTCAATATTTTTTTTTTTTTTTTTGGTAAATTATAAATATAAGATCATATGCTACAGACAACTTTAAGAATTTTTAATTACCGTATATACTCGTGTATAAGTCGACTCATGTATTAATCGATTCGTGGATAAGTCGATCCCTTGACTTTCAAATGCAAATTCTAAAAAAATCAAAAACCCGTGTATAAGTCAACCTCCTAGCTTTTTACTTCATTTTTGCACAAAATCAAAGGGAAGATGTCACATGCCAACATGAAAAAATAGTATGTAAACAAAAACAAGACATTGAAAATTTTTAAATAAAAAGTTATTATTTATGAATTTTATATATTATTTTATTTTACATAAACATAAAAAGCCAGAATTTTGCGATATTCGAATTTTTTTTCTTTTTTAATTGACTCGTATATAAGTCGACGCCCCCCCCCCCCCTCACACACACACACGCACACTTTGCTTGCCCAGAATTGTCAGAAATTCCTCGTCTTATACGCGAGTATGTACCGTAGTTTCAGAAAAAAAATGTTTCTAAAAAATAAAAAATTTCTAAAAAAATTTTTTTTTTCTTTTTACTTAAGAAAAAGTTAATATCGCAGAAACAAACTGTCAGCCCTAAATCTTAAGCATAATCCAATGAATATGAATTCAAAATTTCCTCAAAATCGGACCGAGTAGTTTCCGAGAAATGAGTCTTAAAGCTCACATGTTTCCCACAATATTGCACCCGATCTTGTCTTCCCTTAATTTGTATGGAAAAAAGTGTAAAAAAAAATTAGGTTTTAAACAAATAAAAAGATTTTCCTTTAAAAAAATAAGTTAGAATATTAAAAAATAGTTTAAATATTAAAAAAAGGAATTAATATAAAATTGTCAAAAATTATATAAAAACCATGCAGTGTTAGTAAACATGCCTTTCAGCCATACTTACATAGATGAGCTTAGCGTAATAACGCTCTTTTAAGTTGTAAAGTACACTAGGATCATTTAAATATGTAAGATTGGACATATCCTCAGTTTTTTCGTATTTAGGTGGATTGACTTGCTGGAGTTGGTCTTTTTTAAATTGTTTCTATTGTTGGGGGAAAAAACAGAACAAAACACAGCATTAATAACAAAGAAGGAAATACAAAAGCAGGAAAGGCATCTTGGAAAGGGACTTCATGCTTCTTACTTTTCAGAATTGCTTCACAAATCTGAATTGTATATTTTTAATTCAGTTTCAGTTGTGCAAATGACAACCCTGGAAATTCCTCAACAAAAATTACCATTATTTCTTTGTATCAAAACTAAGTTTTAAAGTTATTGTTCGCTAATTTGAAAAGGAGGAAGTTAATTTTCAGTTTTTATTTATGCTGTAAATGATAAGATATCTTATAGATTTTATAATTAAAGAATAATTCTAAAGTTCAAATAATTATTTTTTTTCTATGTAAAACAAATTTTATACACTCCTGATTCCAAGAACACGTCCTCCGCACTCTATCAATACATTAGCTTCTATGGCGAAAATATGTTACAAGTTATAGAAAACAAATAGATGCAATATTGGCTAAATCATTTTGGTATATTGAGAATCGATATAGCCGGCATTAAGCGCCGCAGTAATTCTATTTGGTGAACAGAGGGAAAACATTGCTTATTTTCTATACCATTCAATAGTGCATTAATGTCAAATGTTTGAGGCGCAATTTGATTGTCTATCAGTTTAGATCCTAACAAGATTTGTAAACAGTACTACACACCTTAACGCTATGAGCCTCCTACGGTCCTTGCTGCCCCTTTGGAGACACTGGCAAATTACAAAATTAAATTTAACATAGAGCTGATTCAAACAGCTTCATTTTAGTTTGAAAAAGACTAAAGGCAATATGAACACAAACGCGTGCCTTCTGCAGTAAAAAATCATGTCTCACCGTTGATAAAAATATTTTTAATGACTTTATTTACATGCAGATAATCCACTACCAGGTTGCCTTTCCTGTTGCCACCGTAAGGTGGCATCAGACATTACTTACATAAATAAGGTTAACGTAGTACCGATCTCTCAAATTGTGCAAAACACTGGCCTCATTTAAATAAGTGAGAGAAGAGACATCATCACATTTTTCGAACTTTGGTGGATTCACCTGTTGCAGTTGGTCTTTTTTCAGAGTCCGCTAAAGGAATATGGAACAATGTTTAAGAAAACAGAAGCAGCACAAATAATTTTTGCTATGCATCTCTTCCACCTCCCTACCCCGAATGTCTCTAAAAGATTGGGTGATAGAAAAAAAGCTATCAAAATTACAAGAACTATAGTTACTTTCTTACTGAAATATGTGTATTAAAAATTTAACAAAACGGTAAGATTTTTCATCTGGTAGCCTCAACTAAACATTTTCATAACATACCTTGGAAAAATTACAGCAAAATATTGGTAATTTTGAATCTTTGCTTAAATATCCATTCGATACTAAATATTATTCCCAACCTGAATTCCAAAATCTTATATTTAAAAAGCATTCTACTTCAGGCAATTTTTTTGTTTCTATGTTTAACACATTAAAATCCCTTGATAGACTTCGAAATTAAACTTTTGTTCTGTTTTTTATTACGCGTAAAATACGTAAAAAGTTAAATTTCAACATCTGAAAAATTAAATTTGGAGTTATAAATTGCGGTGGTGCCTTACTATTTCTGACAATCAATATACATCTACGCCAATACATAAAAAAATTTTAAACGTAATTTTTTTTTTATTATTCTTAACGGGAGATAAAATATAACTGTGCATGTTTTGTATTTGGTGAACTTAAAATATCTATTTATATTTCCCATTATTCTTCCTCTGTCGTTGCAAGAAGCGAAAGTAATTTTATTCATATAAACTTCCGTCAAAGCAAAAGAGTAAATTTGACGTAGTTATTCACGTCACATAGTACTACTCCGATTCGAATGAAAGAAGTTCTTTCTTTACAGTTACCGGTGTAAGCAGCATTCGCGAATAAATTGAAAAGAAATAAAAGTTAAACTAGTATTTCACATCACTGAATGCTTATTGGGTTGTTCGCAAAGTCATGTTCGTTTGGGGAAAATCAACTGGCACCGGAAAATTCTGCCCATTAATTACTAAAGATTAGATATAGTAAATAATATCTAATAATTAAATGATAGAATTTTTCGGTGCGAATTAATTTTCTCAAACGGACATGATTTTTCGAACGACTGATAATACATGCCAACCGAAGCTGCATGCTTTGTGTGCCATATATTTATATTTGTAGCAAATCGAAATATGAAAAGACACTGATTTAGCCTATTCTACTAAATAAACGGCTCTTATTTTCAAAATTAATTATTTCTTTTTATAAAAAAGCAGAAATACGATGTTATAGATTTTTTGGTACTACTAGGTTATCCCGTCGACCAAAAAATTATCGCCAAACTATAAGATTAAATGCCAATAATGGATGATCGTGAATGTCATTCAATGACATTAAATACGATTCACGTGTTTAAAATGTCATTAAGTGATTTTTATTTCGACTTTTTATTAATATTTTTATTAATATTCTGCTAATTATTTGTTTTTTCGCTATTTAAAATACAAATTATGTCAATATGTATAATTTGGCTATTAGTTTGGCGATTTGTATAATTTGGCGAAATTGGTCGACGGGATAACAGAGATTGACGATTTTTTTAATCATTATTTTTGTTAAGTATCTAAAATTATGAGCTGAAAAATATACCAACAAGTAACTATACAGCCCTTAATAGTAGGATGTCGACTTCGAGTTTTATTTTTAAATGGTAACCTACTTCACATGTGCCAATAAAGATGAAATATGAATATAAAATTCAGAATTAAGTTTTAATGATTTCAAAATTATGCAATTTTGTGATGATGAAATGTAAAATTCAAAATTTTGATTGAAACAGAATTATTGATATTATTATTTTTAAAAAAGAAAAAATGCATAGAAATAGGTTATCCCATCATTATTAAGAAATTTATGAAGGATTTTAGAGATATAATATATATGTGGAACTGTTCATTGTTTGTTGTAAATTACGTGAGCGGCGGTTAGAACAAATGTGCAAGGATAATACAAAAGGATTATTTTTAATTGCTTGTTGCTCAAAAAAATTAATTTTCGATAACTATCTGATAAATTCTACGTTATGAAGTCACATCTGATGCGGTCTTAGATATTACCAGTACTATTAATAATAACAGACTTTTAGACAACTAATAGTTGGAAACTATGTTATTAGCTGCTATCACATTTAAAAAAATCTTTCTCCAATTTTCAAGACAACCTTTTAATTGAGCCGATTTTCCAAGAAAATTTTTTGAACGTCGAATGTGATACGATCAATAATATGTAGAGCGTTTTAGAATTAAAAATGTTTGTATAGTCATTTTCTCCTTGAATAACCTTATAAATATAGGCATTCCGAAACGTCATTATGCAAAATGGCCGATACAGCGGAAAATAATAAAGTGGAATTAGGAGTAAGAACATACATTAATTGAATCAGTAAGATAAAGAAGACATATACATGATGTAAAATATATTTATATTCCAATTGAATGATAAAACTGCTTTCCTGTCCAATAATAGCTGAAAAAAATTAACACAGCAGTAATCAAACGCTTTATCTGCACCAACAACAAAAATAAAAGAGCGATAAATAGTTACTAATATCCGGTTTTCCATGCAACTTTTGCAACGTTATTTGCTACCTTCCATATAATTTGCAGACGAAGGAATTAGAGGTTTATTTATTGAATAACATAAGTCTAACTTGTGTGCTTTACATGAAAGTCTGCTTATAAGTCATCGTCAATATACAAGGACGAGATAACATAAGGAAATTTTAAAACATGAGAGAAATACAACCAGGAGCTCCACACAAAGATTGTGTGCAATAGAGCCAATGGGAATCCAATCTACAACTTCCTACGTTCGCAGCAAGTAGCGGCGTGGTGCCTTAACTATTCGGTTAAGGAGGCCCTGAAATCAGAAGTAAAATTGCCTCAGAAGTTTTTGTTGGAAAAACTGGTTGACTATAATAGCAGCAAAAAACATAGTTCCAACCATTTTTTTTCTTTTTTTTTTTTTTTTTTTCAATCCATATTAACTTAAACCAAAAAAAAATTAAATGTTTTTGTCTGTATGTGGCTATTTATTAACTTTCTGGTATAATAAGATTTTGGGTTTAATTTGAATTGAAAAAAAAGGGAAGGTTGGCAGCAAGGTTAAAAGCCTGTGCTACTCCTCATACTTCATCTCCTTTGACATCCACGGTGCACATGTCGCCCTTGGTGGAGACAATGTTGCCGAGGACAAAGCCTTCCTTCTCGTCGGGCACCCAGACCATCTTCTTGCCATCGAAGGGCTTCGTCTGGTCCTTGCGCTTCTGCTCCAAGGACACGAACAAGTATTCGCTCGGATCGGGATCCTCGCTTTGTTCTTGCTGATTCTTCGACATGGTGGCTGGAGAGAATCTAGGAACAGTCGACTCACCAGAAGGATTTCACGAGATTTCCTGCAAGGAAACAAAGTTTCATTTTGACTCATTCATGAAAAAAAAAATCATTAAAAGTACATAATTTATGGGGTTTGATGTTCTCCTGTGCTATTGATTGATTTAGAAGAATTTTTTCCCTGAAGTATCGCTTTAAAAGATACCTTACGACAGTGATTCACAAAGAAGACACTATCACCTTCCCATTATGAATATCCCATTCCTATTCTCCCATTATGTGAGAATAGGAATAAATATGTTTGGGGTGAGAGTGCAATTTCATGCAATTTTGGACGATAAGCAGACTTCCTATACATACTGTTTTTATATACCGTACTCATTTTTTAAACAATCTTCATAGTGTAATAAAGGAAAAAGTGTTAAGGAAACATGTAAAAAATCGAATGAAGACCTTACGCGGACCAGAAGTACTAGGATTGGGATCATTCAATATCCATTTACTAACCAAAAATGATCATATGAAGTTTAACATAATACAGACGAATTTTATAAATAAAAGAAGTATATAGCTTTTCTTTTTACTTTGTAAAAAATTTTCCCATGGATACAAAAGACAAAAAAAAAACATACGTGATAAGAAAGAGCTGTGTATTCAAAAAGCCTTTTTAAAAAAGATGCTTACATAAAGTTTCTTTCTTTCTAAACTTCCTGACTGAGTAATTGACTTTACATTTCGTTTTTTCCCTGCATATTGTTAAATACTAAGTCCTACGTCCAAAAGAAACGATTGATTAAAAAATACATTCTCATTATTAGTCAAAAGGAGTAGCCTTGTTTTAGGCATTAAAATGCAATTTATGCTAATTGCATGCTATTAAAATGCAATTTATCTTATCTGTATCGGGTTGTATAATCACTTACTTTATTAATTGGGGGGGAAATGCAATCCATCTACAACTATTGTGAGTATCGAAAAAAAATAACCCACCTCTTATGTAAGTGACAAACATAAAGAGTTTGGTAATCACTGAAAGAGATGTAGTAAATACAGTAAAGTCTTTTTAACGGAAACTCCCAAATAGGAAGAATCTCTATTTAATAAATACTTTTTCAGCTCCAAGACCTCAATATATTTGTACATTTTTAACTTCTGAATAGCGAACGTTTTACGTTAATATGCTATTAAAATGCAATTTATCTTATCTGTATCGGGTTGTATAATCACTTACTTTATTAATTGGGGGGGAAATGCAATCCATCTACAACTATTGTGAGTATCGAAAAAAAATAACCCACCTCTTATGTAAGTGACAAACATAAAGAGTTTGGTAATCACTGAAAGAGATGTAGTAAATACAGTAAAGTCTTTTTAACGGAAACTCCCAAATAGGAAGAATCTCTATTTAATAAATACTTTTTCAGCTCCAAGACCTCAATATATTTGTACATTTTTAACTTCTGAATAGCGAACGTTTTACGTGGTCCCAAGGTATCAGCTATTTAATAATTTTACTGTACTTGAACTGCAATTGAAAATTTTAAACTGATGTCAGTATTCATAACACAGCTGAGGTGCTGGATAAGTAGTTGTATCAGTACTCAAGAGTCTAGAAAAGTCAGTTTGCGGTGGCAGAACTTTCATAAGTATTAATATATTACAATAAAAATTTTAAACTTTAGATGGGAACGTATACACACACACACAAAACTTTCTGAAGAAAACATTTTTCATATGAATACTATAATGCAATCCTTTAAAACAAACCTTTCATTCCTCTTACATTTAAGCGGAAGAAAAGGAAACTAATCGTTGGGGGCCACCGTAATACTTACCCGTCATGGATATGCATACCATAAAATAAGAAAATGAAACATGTGAAAACTATTTATAAAATGCATCGCAATTCCAAAATAAAATTTAAACATATATTTAAATATTTTTAATGCATAGTAAATGCTTTATTACGGAATTATGGGGACTACTTGATTATCCCGTCGACCCATTTCGATAAATTATATAAATCACCAAACTATTCGTAAATTATACAAGTTGGCATGATAATTAATTTTAAATAACGAAATAACAAATAAATTAGAAGGTTTGATAAAAGATTAAAAAGGCTACAAATAAAACGTCGAATTAAAAATCATTTGATGACATAGCAAGCACGTGCAATGTTAATGTCAAGTGAATCTGAAATTTTCGATAAGCCGTTATTGGCATTTAATCTTACAGTTTGGCGATAGTTTTTTGACCGATGGATTAATCAAGTAATACCGAACTGCTTTAAAAAATCATCCTTATAAATCCAAACAAATTATAATTTTATTAACTAACAGTTTACTGCGATGGATTAAGCGTCTCATTTCCAAGTAAAATATTTCTTTGAATTGAAATGTGAGGGAAATACAGGGTCATAAAAAATCAAAGAATGTGGAAAATAGGATTACAAATATCTCGACAACTAATTATCCAACCGACTTCATTCTTTATGCAAAATTTATGTTTTTTTATTGTCTTTTACATTTACTCCTTAAAATATACAAATTCGAAACATTTTATGTACCTTTCATCAGAACGAATATTTCGAGAGTCCGAAAAAAAATTCCGGATAAACGAAGTTACTGATTTTAAATAGGCTTCTTTCCATTCTTTCATATTAAGTACATACCAAATTTAAGTCTCCATCTTAATCAGCGTTTACAAACACACAGACAGACGAACGGCATTTTATTTTTTCTAAAAATATGCTTTTCGGAATTTACAGTGGAATTTACGGTGTCAGTACAATGCAAACCTTCCGCCATTTTTTTACTTACCCATCATATGTAGTATAGGGTAAGTCTTGCAATCATTTTGAAAATCAAAAAAAAAAAAAAAAAATGACGGATTTACACGTTTCGGACACTGGAGATTCCAAAAAACATATTTAAAAAAAAAAAAAAAAATTGCGTCCGTTCGTCTGTGTGTCTGTCTGTCTGTAACCGCTCTATCTCCCGAACAAACTGAGATAGAAACTTGAAATTTCGTATGTGCTTAGTATGTAAGAATGGGACGAAGCCTATTTAATATCAGTAACCTCGATTATCCGGAACTATTTTTTTCGGACTCTCGAAAAATTCGTTCTGATGAAAGATGTATAAAAATTTTCGAAATTTTCTATTTTAAGATTTAGACGTAAAAGGCAATACAATAACACAAATTTTGCATAAAAATGAAGTCGATCGGATTATTAGTTGTCGGGATATTTTAAATCCTGTTTTCCACATTCTTTGATTTTTCACGACCCTGTATTTCATTCAAATTTCAATTCAAAGATATATTTTAAATGGAAATGATACGTTTAATAAGACGTAGTAAACTATTAGTTAGCAAGATTATTATTTTTTGAGTTATAAGGGTGTTTATTTTTCGCAAATCGGTACTACTTGAGTAGTTTGGCGTTTTATATAACTTGTCGAAATAGATTCATCAGCAACTCATTAATAGAGCATTACTATGCATAATAAAAATATTTAAATGCACGTTTAAATTTTGTTTTGGAGTTGCAATGCATTTTATACATAGTTTACAAATGTTTTATTTTCATATATTATGTATGCATATATATGATGGGTAAGTATAACGGTGGCCCCCCAACGACTAGTTACTTACCCATCATACGTAGTATAGGGTAAGTCTTGCAATCGTTTTGAAAATCGAAAAAAAAATTTTGACGGATTTACACGTTTCCGACACTGGAGATTTCGAAAAACATATTGTTAGAAAAAAAATTTGCCGTCCGTCTGTCTGTCTGTAAACGCTCTATCTGCCGAACGAATTGAGATAGAGACTTGAAATTTTGTATGTACTTAGTATGTAAGAATGGAACGAAGCCTATTTAATATCAATAACCTCGATTATCCGGAACTATTTTTTTCGGACTCTCGAAAAATTCTTTATGATGAAAGGTATATAAAAATTTTCGAAATTTTTTATTTTAAGGAGTGATCGTAAAAGGCAATAAAATAACACAAATTTTGCATGAAGAACAAAGTTAATCGAATCATTATTTGCCGAGATATCTGTAATCCTGTTTTCCACTTTTTTCGATTTTTCATGACCCTGTATTTCATTCAAATTTCAATTCAAAGATATATTTTAATTCGTAATGATACTCTTAATCTGACGCAATAAATTGTTAGTTAATAAGATTATTATTTTTGGAGTTATAAGGATGTTTCTTTTTCGCAATTCAGCACTACTTGAGTAGTTAGGCGTGTTGTATAATTTATCGAAAGAGATTCATCAGCAACTCATTAATACAGCATTACTATGCACAATAAATATATAAATACACGTTTATATTTTGTTTTGGAATTGCAATCCATTTTATAAATAGTTTTAAAATGTATTATTTTCATATATTATGTATGCATATATATGATGGGTAAGTATTACGGTGCCCCCCCCCCCCCCAACGACTAGTTTTCTCTTTTTTATGATAGCAAGATTTACCCTAAACTACCTATGATGGGTAAGTAATACAAATAGAAAAAAAGACTCATATTTACACTTAATCAAATATCTCTTTTTAAAAAGAAATAGAGAAGTAGAACAATCTTTTTATTTAAAGAAAAAAAATTTATACTTTTGGTGAAATTCAATAGCGTTATTAGATTTTTTTTAAACCGCCATTAAATCAGGAAGTGCCCAGGCTCCCAGAGAGAATTTTCTATCATATTGTCTTCTAATGCTCAAAAATTTTAATCGTAAATAATAATGGATATCAAATACAAAAATTCAATAATCTAGACCAGGTATTTTAGAGTTGGAATATACTTAAGATTGAGCTTTATTTTTAATTTCTCTCGTTCATATTCGTGCCTCATGAAAATATCTCTTTTCGTGTTTGTTTGTTTTATCAGTAATTCAGCGTGTCTCAAGCAAACTTACTTTATTATTTAACCGTCATACTTAGTATAGGGTAAATCTTGTAATCGTTTTAAAAATCGAAAAAAAAAAAAATTATGGATTCACACGTTCAGGTTTTTCTGGAGATTCTGAAAAACATATTTTTAGGGGGGAAAATGCCGTCTATCTCTCTGTATGAGTCTGTGAATGCTCTATCGTCTGAGTCTGAACAACTTGAGATAGATATTTGAAAATAGGTATATACTTAGTATATAATTATAAGAAGAATCCTATTGATTTTCAGTAACCAGGATTATCAGGAACAATTTCTTTCAGACCCTCGAAATATTCGTTCCGAAAAAAGGTATATAAATTTTTTTGAAAATGTTTATTTTAAGAAAAGAATATAAAAAACAATAAAAAACATAAATTTTGCAAAAAAAAATTGAAGTCGATCGGATAATTATTTGCCAAGATATTTATAATCCTATTTTCTACGCTCATCGATTTTTCATGGCACTATATTTCTTTCAAATCGCAATTCAAAGACATATTTCAATTGGAAAAGTGACGTTTAATCCAACGATGATTACTTAATAGTGATTATTTAAAAATAATTTAATAAAGTTAACTGACAGGGTTAATCAACGTTAGCTAGGCTAACGATGAATCCCTTAACCCACGGTCTAATTCCAATTTAACAAGGTAACAATTTGAGATGCTGTTTCTTGCATTTAACCTTTTAACAGTTTCTTTTTTTTATACAATAAATTAAAAATACGGATTAATATCACTTTTCCCATATTAAAATTGCTGATTAATATAAAAGAAAATTATCTGTCAATTAATAAATCAAAAGTTGTAGTTAAAACTTAATGGTGTACAAAAGCTTTTAGTAACGTAAACAAACACTTCTTGCGCAAGCGTTGCTCCTCAAAAGCTGTTAAAAGGTTACTTCAATCAGGTGGAAACACCCGTTTACTAATGTTGTTGATTCTATGGAAGAAAAATTTTAAGCTAACTCAATTGCATTTCAACATTGTTATTTTTTTTTTTTTTTACTTTTTTTTCATTGAGAAGCTGAGATTTATCTGTATGAATGTTTTTTTTTTTTTTTTTTTTTTTTTTTTTCCAATTCCCTTTGCAATTTTTTTTTTCTTTTTTTAATGAGAATACTTCCATTTTTGAAATCAGAAAATAAAAGCATCCTAGTAATAAAAAAGACACACAAAATTGAAAAACTAAGAAACGGTCTTTGTACATATTGAATTAGGCTAGTTAATGCAAAAAAAAGATCATTAAAATTACTATAAGACAAAAAGGGCTATTAAAAAAAATTTCTTCCATGAGATTAACATTAGCGAACGTGCATTTTCGTCTGACTCAAGTAGCTTTTTAATCTTTTCCGGGATGGTTGAATTCTTAATGATAAGGAAAATATATTTTTGAAGAAATAATATTGATTAACGTTTTGAATCAAATTTACAAAAGCTATAGTACGAAAAGGAAAAGAGAAAAACCTGGAGCAACGTGACAAGAAAATCGTATATCTAGATAAGTAATCTATTTATCAAAAATAAAAAGCCTTATTCGATTCCAAATCCTTTGCATAGTCATTTCTGCCAATTTTAAATGGGAGGTGGGGGGGGGGGGGAAATTGAACAAGAAAATTCTTAATTTGTCAAATATGTTTTTTTTTTTTTTTTTTTTTTTTTTTTTTTTTTTTTTTTTTGTAATGTATATATATTAAATGCTCCAAAACTACGCAACCAATTCATATGATTTTTTTTTTAATTGAAAGAGGATACTCTCCAATTAGTGCAATTTAAGTTTTATCAAAATTGGTGCAATACTTTTTATTTAGAAAATCAGAAAAAAATAAATCTTTTAAATATGTCATTTTCAATAATTTCCATCAAGTAATAAAAGTTTTTCTTCTAAGTTTTTTAATTATTAGTTTAATAAATTTATTTTAATCAAGATATTCATTATTTCCTTAAACCAGAAAAAAAAGCAAACTTATTTCGATCTCTTAAATTTTTGAAGTTTACCAACTTATAGAATGTTGTTGACGGCAATAGAAATTCCTGTGCCACGTTTAAATTACATTGGATAGTTTTAGTAAGTTTCAGAGATGAATTCCCGTAGTAATTAAAGTGACAAACAGCGGTTATAGCGGTTATAGAAGTTTAAAATCGTGCTATTAGCTTACTTTAAATTCCTCTAGCAACAAGACCCCTGCACAATCATTTGTTCGCTCCCCATCCCTTCTCGCAACCTTCCCCAACAACGCACTTTATTTTCGACCTGCTTAATTTTAATGCATATGCACTGAAATTGACTCTTTATATGTCGTATTAAATACTACTCATCTTTTAAATACAATATCAGAAAAATAAATAATGTTTCCCATCATTTAAGAATTATTTTTGAACTGCGCTAAAAGTTATAAAAAATGCATTTTTTAGTTGTTAATTTGTTCGTCAAAAGTTTACGTAGCAGGAGGGAGAAACTTAGTGCGTCAATGTCTGACATATGTCCAAGGAATTCACACAAATTCTAACTTTAAGCAAATTTATTCCGAATTCGGCCTTTTCTTTATCTTCTACCAACGGGCCCGTAATCAAGAGGTTATGCCGTAATTCTCAAAATATTCAAAATAATAACCCAAAATAATCGCATAAACACCGTACATGCCTCAATATATATATATATATATATATATATTACATAAAAATTAGAAGCAAGGTGGGCTGATAATCGGGTTGGTTCTGGCTTCAACCTCTTCATTAGCTTAGGTTAAACTTTGAAGTGGAATAGTGAGCTTAATATTCAACAAAACTATTAAGTGTAGGTACTCATTTTACTCAGAACTTTAAGCTCTGCAACACTCTTACTGGCAATGTTTTTGATAGAATCAGTTATTTTTAGATATTGTTATAGTAATTAAAAAAAAAAAAAAAAAAAAAAAAAACTTTTATTTGTACTATAAATTTGTGCATATTTTCTAACGCTCCCCCACTATAAGAAAAAAAATGATATATTTATTCTAAACTTAAACTAAATGGATTAAAACAATTTCCAGCTTTCGCCTAATTAATTCCGAATTGAAACTTTTTAGCTCACAGGCTATCATAGCCTGAGAGCTTATGTGCCCGCCCGTTCTGTATGTATACAGCTCATATTCAAAATATTAGAATAATTACCTTTTTTTTTAGAAATTGAAAATATCGTTTGGTAATTTAATGTCTTTTAATGAAAATATGCAAACGATATTTTTATTAAGAACTTATTGTTGATTAAACTTACTTGTTATCTTAAATTTAATATCATTTTTGAAAAGATTAATTGCAAAAAAAATTATTTTGAAAAGTCAAAATATTAGAATATTTATTCAAGTGGTTCAAAATATTAGAATATTTCACATTAATTCTCCTTTAATTATTACCAATTCTTAACTGGTGGCATCATTGATTAAATTCAGACTATTTTATTTAAAATCAGTATTCTTTTTTGCAGTTTGTTTCTTTTTCGTCTTAAAATGGGCCGTGTGAGTGATATTCCTGAATCTACTAAACTTCGTATGGTTGATTTGTATCGGCACGGTAAAAATCAATGTTTTATAGCGAATTATTTACATTGTTCGCAATCGAGCGTTAGTAAAATACTAACACAATATTCAAAAATTGGAAAATTTCAAAATAATCGCCGAAATGGTGGCCGAAAACCAAAAACATCTGCTAGAGATGACAGGAAACTGAAGCGTATAGTTAAGAAAAACCGTTTTAAAAGTGTGCGATTCTTGCACCGAAAATGGAAAGAAGAAGGAGTTGAAGTTTCTACATCGACAACATTAAGACGTCACCATAAATTTAAATTTGAATCTCGTGTACCGAAAACAAAACCTCTCATGACTGCAAGACAAAAGCGTATAAGATTGAATTGGTGTAAATCAAGACGTTTATGGAGCAATGAAGATTGGAAAAATATATTATTTAGTGATGAAAGTATGTTTTGTGTTTCATATGGTAATCAAGGTATTCGAGTTTGGAGAATGAAGCAAGAAGCATTTGATAAAGAATGCCTTAAACGTTCCGTAAAACTTGCTGCTAGT
Source organism: Maratus speculifer (assembly GCA_964019185.1). NCBI lineage: Eukaryota > Metazoa > Arthropoda > Arachnida > Araneae > Salticidae > Maratus > Maratus speculifer. The sequence continues at coordinate 206,950,301 of OZ025294.1, forward strand.
GTCATGGTTTGGGGTTGTATGAGTGCAGAAGGACCTGGAAAGTTATGCATCGTCTACGAAAAGGTTAACTCTCTGATATATCAAGAAATTTTAGAATATTACATGATTCCATCATCAGAAGATTTATTTGAAGATGATTTCATCTTTCAACAAGATTTAGCGTCCCCGCATACCTCGGTGTCAACTAAGAATTGGTTCCGCCAACGCAACATTAAGGTACTTCCTTGGCCATCAAATTCACCAGATATTAATCCCATCGAAAACTTATGGTGTATAATGAAGAAAAAACTTCAAGAAAATCCTCCTTCAAGTAAAACTGAGTTAGTGGCACGTATAAAGTCTATTTGGGCTAATATTGATAGAAATGTTTGTAAACACCTTGTATATAGTATGCAAGATCGATTGTACGCTGTTACGAAAGCTAAAGGGGATGCTACAAAATATTAACTACCATTTACTTCATATTCATAAGGTAATATTGTTGCGTAAAATAAAATATTCTAATATTTTGAACCAATCTAAATTTTATTCTAATATTCTGGTGTGTTTAAGGAAGCTGTATACCTAATTTATTGTGCTGTATTTTATATTTTATAAATGTTAAAATCTTATCTAAACATTCCAGATTTAATTTATAAGAAATTTAATTGCATTTACTTAGTATAAAAAATAAATAAATGACAAATAATTTTTTCTTATTACTTTTTCTCAATTATTCTAATATTTTGAATATGAGCTGTATATGTTCGTTCGTTCGTACGTGCGTAACGCGATAACTCATGATAAAAATATCCAATCCACTTGAAATTTTGTATATAGGTATATCCTGATAAGGCGCTTCCCTGATTGGTTTTTGGAGTTCATTCGATATGTATAAGAGGGGAACGGGGGGCTCATGCCCCTCCCCTTAATTGATATAAACGGGTTTTTCATGCAGAATTAACAGTTTTTTTTTTCAAAATTTAGATATAGGATCATTCTGATGAGACGATTCCGTGACTGTTATAAGGTGTTCATTGAATAAGTATAAACAGGGGGAACGGGGGTTCTAATGCCCCTCCCCTTAATTTATATAAATGGGTTTTTCAAGCAGAATTGTCAGATTTCGTTCAAATCTCTGAATAGTTTTGGAAGTTTAATGGTTAAGTATAAAAGAGGGGGATAACTTCTCTTAAATTATATAAATTCTAAATGGGTTTTTATTAAGAATTATCCGATTTGCTGTGAATTTTGGATATAGATTTTTTATATGATAAAGCATGTCCTTGATAGTTTAGGAGGTTCAATGATTAAGTATAAAAAAGAGGAAAGGGGAGAGCTGTTTCCCCTTCTTATTTTTTTTTTTTTTTTTTCGAATGGAATTAACCCTTGAAAATATAAGGCTGTAATGTACAATTAGTATGCGTAACCTGTGACCTCAATGCCATCAGTTTAACTGGGCAATATTCTTTTTATTTCTTTCTCTACCACTGGTCTATTAGTCAAATTGACAAAAGAACTAATGGTAATAACAGCTCTAATTTTACAAACAAAATATACTAAACAGTCTAATATTTCGTTAATTGTGTGATTCAATTGTCCATTTCTGAAATAAATTTCTGATAGAAAATTATTTGATTATTATTAGAAAATTATTAGATAAATTATTAGAAAATTATTGTTAGATATTTTCGAATTATTCATTTGTATCGCTAATTTTTTTAGATAAACTTCTACAATCTTTAAATGCAATTACAAATATCTTATCGGATATTAAACTGAGTATTTTGAAGTGAGCATTAAGCTAATTTCTGACAGATTGACGATTAAATTACAAATAAAGTAATGTAGCTTTATAAATTAAATGAGAAATTCCTTTACAGTAGTTTCAGTGAAATAAAATCGATTTTACGACGGGGAAGGGGGGGGGGGGAGAATGCGTATTTAAAATGCTGATAATTTACTCGAAAAAAAATTTCCAGTTATTATTTTTATTTAAGAAACGGTTTTTGAATTCAAAATGTAGAATCATCGAAAAATTTAAGATCAACAATAAATATTTTAATACACTCCCTTAATTTATTTATTTATTTATAATAAATTCAAAAATTGGCATATAAAAATTAAAGAGTTTAACATACCGTTAATTTTTTGTCCACAATTTTAAAGATTGTCTAAATCAGAGGTTCCCAAAGTGTGCTCCGCGGAGCCCTTGGGGCTCCGCCTGAACTTTCTAGGGGCTCCGCGGTGTTCCAGGGAAATAATTTATGTGTGTGTGTGTAAAAAATAAATATACCTTTAATTGGGATGGAAAATACAATAAAACACCCGAAAGCTATTTAAATGTTTGCATTATACATGTATTTATTTTCTGTATAATATTTTTGGTTTGAATTGCTTTATTATATGTTTCTGCATTTAATGTGTTTAAAAAATTCAATTTAAATTAGGCTATAAGAAATAGTATACTAAATCGAATGCACAACGTCAATCAAAACACAAAAGGCCCGCCAGTGCTGTTAACTCTGCTTGCTGAATAACTGTGCTTCGGAACAGTTTTGTTCTTTGAAGCTCCGCCTATTCATATGTTTGTATGTAATTCTTTATTTCTCACACTTCATAATCAGATGAAGCAACAAAAGAGCTTTTGGACAATGAAATTATTTCTGTACCGTACACACCAAATCAAGTATTGTCATCAAAGCAAAACAGAACCGAGACATTGGGGGGAAGGAAATCTCGATAAAAAACTAAAATACCTTGAAAATTACTAATAAAATAAGATTTACTGAAATATATGATGATCGGCTTCTCTGTGTGATTTGTGGTAAAGTTCTGAACAACAGTTCAATGTTTTATGTTGTTTGTATATTTAAACTTTCTATACTGTTTTTCTTCGTACAACAAGAAAAAATGCCCCTAGAAAGAATGTTATTTAAAATGCCCCTTTTTTTGTAATAGCTTGTATCATTTAACAAACCCTTGATTAGATTCATTTAATATGTATTACGTTGTGTATATAGTTTTTTTTCCTTTCCGTAACTTTAATTGCTTTTATTTTTTTTATATATATATAATTTCTTAGTTCTTTAAATTTTCTATGCTATTTTACATAATTGTATTTAATTTCAGAAGCAATGTATATTGCTGAAAACGCATTTTTTAAGCATTACAACCCCTGTAAAATTTTCTTTTAATTGGTCTTTGCCACATTTTCCAATCAGAAATAAGTCAATAGCAATATAAAGAATATATATTGGTTCTTTACATTTGTTATCACACTAAGAATTTGAAATTTTGCTCAGCTCCACCTCTTGCTTAGATGATAAGTCAATGAATGCCTACCCTGATATAAATTTAATCCCACCCATACATTCTATTTTGTTAGTAAAGTTTTTCTACTAGTTGCAGTTCGTTTAACATGTGTAGTTTTTACCTGCTTATCTGTTTTGAGGCAAAAACAATGACGAAAAAAAGTTTATTTCAAAACTATAATTAATAGCCAAATACTTTAAATAAAGTACCCAAAAAAGTGAAATTTTCTTCCCCTAACAATTCAGCTTATAGATTTTTCCCCATCCACTTAAATGTTAAAACGATGACTTGTTTCTAAATGTATTTTTTAACCTTCCTACCCTGCATAGGTCTAATCGACCCATAACTGTAATTTGTTTTATGCGATTCGAACCAGAACTTTGTTTCATAAAGGAAATTAAATAAAAGATTCGGAGATATAAGTCAATTAAATATATTAAAATGTTTCAAATAACAATTCTGGTGTAAAATATTTTTATCAAGATTGAGTGAAATTTGAAAAGGGTAGGAAGGTTAAAAATGATTGAAAAAAAGAAGCTGAGAGGGGATTCATTTTTGTTTCATGTTTAGAAATAGTACTAGAGACTTAAAGAAGCAGGAAAAAATATTCCATAATCGCATAATTCTAATACGGGTAGGTGGTACTAGCAAAAACGTGTTACATATTTTCTCATGGATGACTGGAACTACCCACTTCCTTTTCTTAGGGAATACCCTATTGGAATTATACAGAATTATTACAGTGCAAAAACTGTATAACTTACCTTTTTTTCTGTGTGTGTGTGTAGTTTTCACCATAAATAATCGTTTTACGTAAGCCCCTATGCAATACATAATACAGACATGGTTACCATTTTCATCTTTAATTCAGAATTCATATTGGAAATCCCAAAAGACTATTTTATATTTAAAAAATGGATGTCATGAACCCATTAACACTTAAACTGCCATGGCTGTCATTAGTGAAAGCCAGTGAAGTTTCCGTTGGGCCATTGGCTATCAGATATTGATAGTCATGGTGTTTCAACACTTCAGGCCTTGGCTATCAAAAACGGTACGAGTTACATGAAAATGGTTTTGGAGTTTGATTATTGGACTCCTTATATATAATGTGTCAGACATACGTGGTTTGTGCAAATTGATATATGTGCCGATTGTATGAGCTAAGTGTTAAAGAAAATGAAATACTTTTCACATTTTTCTCTTTCTTACTGTAATTAAAATTCAAAAAATTCTAACCTAATATAATAGAAAATAAATAAAAATATAGAAAATAAAATTAGAAAAAAATAATAGACAGAAAATCTAAACCAATAATCTCACAAGCTCATTCTTACATATATTTAAATTTTTTTCCAGTTTAAGAAATTATACGGTAGAAACATAAATCTTAAATGATTTTAATGATAAATGACAAATTTAGTTGGCTATCAAATAAGCCTTGACCACTCATGGAAGAATTTACACTAAATTTCGTGGAGTGCTTTGGCTATTACTTTTGATAGGAAGGATGAGAATCTCCCTCAGGCATGAAAGTGGGAAATAAAAAAAAGGTGGAAAAATTTCTTCTATTTAGTGGCACCAAACTCTTATAATTTAAGCGTCATTTTAATAGCTACATGTACAATCAAATTAAATGTAACTGCACATATTACTTTTTTTTGTTCATAACTTAGAAATTATTAACAATATCGCTTGCTTCAGACATACATCTCGAAAAAGTTATCACAGAAATTACCCAAAAGTGTTGTATAAATAGTACAAATTATTCTATTCCAAAAACACTTCTTTTCACTTTGAATTTTTAAAGTAAAAATAAAATCATTCTTAAAACATTTTGAACATCTTCATTTATATGACTGAGTTTCAGATGCTTATATAAGCTAATTTTTCATTTTTATGTCTTTTTCACAACAATTCAAGAACAAACTCCAAGGGTTTGAATCCACAAAATGTCAGGAAATTTTTCAGCCCCCACCCCCTAACAGCCTTCTAAAATTTTCTTTGCATTTTTGCATTAATCCAGAGAATGCCCAAAATTGCTTTAAAAAAAGGTGAACTCTTTCGTGCCTGCGTGTTGCAAAATGAGTCAGATTAAAAATATATTAATTTTATGTTCCAAATATTCAAATTACACACACACCCACACAACTGGCACCCTGGTGAACATTAACAGTTTTCGCTTGGCAGTCAACGTGTCAACAGTATTGTTTGAACACCGCTATGGTAAAAATATTTTGTTTTAGTATTTAATATTTTTAAAATTTCTAGTATGAATTTAGAATTTCTGTATCAGGAAAGGGCCAAATTGAGAATCATTTCTGGCTCGGATTTTTGTACATCAGATTTTTCTGTGCTCCATAGACATAAAAATTTTATTTATAAACCATAGATTATTGTTGGGTTCAGGGGCTCCGCCTTAGAAATTCTTCCCAAAAAGGGCTCCGCGAGCTAAAAAGTTTGGGAACCGCTGGTCTAAATCATTAACGTGATTAAAAGGGAAAAAAACAACCAGGAAATTGTTTGGTATCAGCATTTTCTTTTCGAAAATTCCTGATAAAATAAGGTTGATTTCCACGAGTTTAACCTAGGTTTATTTTTCAAAAAATAAAATAAAATAAAATAAATAAATACTGAAATTTATCATGGAAAATTCTCTGAAGCGTAAAAAAGTCGTCAGTAGCAACTTGTACATAGAAGTTTGTGCATAGGCCTTTACATTATCTATGAAGGATGCGAAATTTTTTTTCAAAAATTAAATTATTTTATTAATTACTTAATTATAATGGTAGTTTTTTAGTTTATTTGGAGATGAAATTTTCATTTAACTACCTTTTCTTAAAATTTTCTTCAGTTATGCAAACTACTTTTACAGATATTGTACAATGTTTACTAATATGTCTTATATTTGTATTTGTTACTAATGTTTATTACTATTATTATTATTATTATTATTATTATTATTATTATTATTATTATTATTATTATGTGGAAAATTGTTGTTGCTGTCGGTCTAGAAATATCTGATCCATGTCTGAATCCTTATAAGAATTGATGTAAGAATTTTATTGGTTTTCTGATTGGTTCATGTTTAATGTCCAAAAATGGAATACTTCTGTCACCATGATAACAAAAAAGGTTTTAAATTTACAAAAAAGTTAATAGCTCAAAAACAAATTGTGATGCAGCTTCCAAACAAATTGCATTTAAAAGTACATTCTTTTCTTTATACGACGATGTAAAAACTGAAAATGTGTTAAGTTTAAAAGTTTTAAAATCTACAATGCCGAAAATTGTAAAGCTGAAATTTCATTTAAAATTTTATTATGATTGGTCCAGGAATATTAATATTAAATCCATGGCGTATGTAATATAAGACTCTGTTATTACGCAAGCCACGTTTTGATCTTCATAAAAATTATATTTATCTTTATTATTTTTTTTAATGCAGAATTTACTTATAAGTCTAAAATTTTAGTCTTTGAAAATATCATTTTCCAAAATGATCGTTGTGATTTGTTAAATTACTTCCCTCGCCCCTTTTGATTTACATTGGACAGGCACTCCATTTGCTATACCTTAATAACATCCACAAATCGTGATAATATCCTATTAGGAGAGAGATTTTGACATGCTGCTTTTTAACTGTGATTCTCATTTTATAATATTTAATCACGTATGAACTATCCATTTTCAAAACAAAAACAATTCAATGCCAAATATGTCCGCTTGTGACGTAAAAATGACGTCACAGTCTGTTGTGCTTTCACTTGAGGTCGAAAGAGGCTCTGGGTCGAATAAGGTCATGGTTTAGTTTATAAGATCGAAAAAGAAAAGTTAAGTTTCGTTTTAAGAATCACATCAATTTCGATACATTTTGATTAATTTCGTAACCAATATTCAATAAGTTTACTTATAAAATTCATTTGGTTTTTTTAGTAGACAGACAAAGATTTAAATTTCGTTTATTTGGTGCAAAATTTCAAAATTATGAAACAAAAAAGTATTTTGAGAATTTAAGGAAAAATAAAAAATATTCTTACATATATTCTCTTATATTATAAAATATTTCGTTATCTTTAAATGATAAGGATAAAGAAAAGTATATAAAATAGAGCATTTCACTTATTTGCAGTTATTTTAAAAAAGAGACAAAATATAAAATGATAAGAGAAAATGCAATGTTTCATTTTCATCCAATCATGAAATATGTCATTAACTTTAAAAAGTTCGCCATTGACAAACAATAATAATTGTTCATACACGTCACTTTGTGTGACGTATTATTATTGATAAAAAAAAAAGAATTATCAAAATTGCTGGAATACTTTATGAGTTAACAGATATTTTAACGAAAAGTACAATTTTTTGGAGAGTTGAAAAACTTAGATACACTATATTGCCATTGATTATTGGACACTTGCGATTTTAGACATTTTACTAAATATCTAGAAAAATACATGAGGAATCATCTCGAAACTCTTAGTGTATAAATATAATAGTATACGTCATACATCTCCGTGAAGATTTTTTACCGAAACTCCATAGGGGACCGTCAACAAATTAAAAAAGAATGAATATCTTTTGAATAACCCTGTCAAAACTAATGTAGCAAAAGCGCTCAAACTCTAGATTATGATTGAATGCCTTATTGTAATACACTGTGTTCATTTTTATGCAAATAGCATGCATACTCGCAGAGTAATTAAGGTTTTATAAAAATGGCCCCAAATTTTTCTAAGTTTTTCCCTTATAAATTTCAGAGTTCTTAATATAAAATAATATTTTTTTCAGAAAATATGACAAACAACATTGCACACGGTACCCTGTAATAAGAATTAAAAAATAATAAAAATTGTATGAAAATTGAGTAGGTTTACTAAATAATTTTTTACTGCGCATGCGTCAAAGATATCAAAATTTCATTTGCATATTATATTAGCTAAATGTATAGAGCAACTTTTGTAAAAGTCTCAAAATTATAGCTTGAAAATTCTGAAAGTAATCGTCTATGGAAAAAGGACAAAATCCGTTGTTTCCAAAATGAAGCAAAAAAATGAGGGATTTTATCCAAAAGTAGTCGTAACATCCCGTATTGTGTATTCTATATTGACACTAATCAATGAATATATGGATACAACCCCTCTTGTTTTTGCTTCATTTTGAGAATAACGGATTTTCAACTTATTCAATTGACGATTATTTTCAGAATTTCAAATTATGATTTTGTGACTTTCACAAAAGTTGCTCTATACATTTAGCTAACATAATATGCAAATGAAATTTTGATATCGTTGACGCATGCGCAGTAAAAAATTATTTAGTAAACCAACTCATTTTGTATACAATTTTCATTATTTTTTAATTCTGATTACAGGGTACTGTGTGCAATGTTGTTTGTCATATTTTCTGAAAAAATTATTATTTTATATTAAGAACTCTGAAAATTATAAGGAAAAAACTTGGAAAAATTTGGGATCATTTTTATAAAAACCTTAATTACTCTGCGAGTATGCATGCTATTTGCATAAAAATGAACACAGTGTATTACAATAAGGCATTCAGTCATAATCTAGAGTTTGAGCACTTTTGCTATATTAGTTTTGACAGGGTTATTCAAAAGATATTCATTCTTTTTTAATTTGTTGACGGTCCCCTATGGAGTTTCGGTAAAAATTCATCACGGAGATGTATGACGTATACTATTATATTTATACACTAAGAGTTTCGAGATGATTCCTCATGTATTTTTCTAGATATTTAGTAAAATGTCTAAAATCGCAAGTGTCCAATAATCAATGGCAATATAGTGTATTTCTAACTTGTGTGATGTTATTTGTACAATTTATCAACAAACATATAAATTGAAGAATATATAAATACTTGTATAATATTTAGTTACGTATAATAAATGAGTATTAAATGTTAAAGTTAATGAAATTCGGCGTGGCGTCAAAGTCATGTGTTCCGCGTTAACCTGTTCAGGACCAGCATCTTTTACACGAATTTTATCCGTTCGGCACAACTTTTTGTTAAATATTTGACTTAATTTTATAAATCACGAAAATGTCTTAGCTAAATAAAATTAATTTGATTTTTCTTTTTCTTTTACTGGTATCAGACTCAAGCGCTGTAGCACTTTTGGAGTGTGCATTGCATATACGCAAATCCATTTATGATCCCGAACGGGTAACCCCTTCCAGACAAACGTCTTAATTTTTTTTTTTTTTTTTTGATAAAAATTTTCTTAATGATGAGTTAAATTACATTAGATCAGTTGCTATAGATCGTGGCTTCAGTTTATCATACATTAACAAATTAATTTCTCATAGTTTTAATAAATATTCTAATTCTCTATTTCTTATAGTTTCTTGATGATCCCGATTCTTCTGCTACACCAGTTTCTTATTCCAGTCTAATTATTTTACCGTTTCATCATAGCATTAGCTTTAAAGTTGCAAATATTTTGAAACATTATGATTTCAAAGTAGTATTCAAACCAGTCAATAAATTAACTTTTTCTCAATTAAAAGATCAAATTGCTCCTCTGGATTATTGGTGTATTTACAATATACAATGTCAGTGTGGTTTGTCCTACATTGGACAAACAAAACGTAAACTGAGTAAAAGAGTCGCAGAACACATAGGTTATGTTGAGAGAAAGGAGTTGAGGAATTCCTCTATTGCTTCTCATTGTTGGGAGGAGGGCCATAATTTTAATTTTACCTCAGCCACGATTATCCAAAAATGCACTACTCCGCTCCGACTTTTTTGAAGCACTCCATATACATAAAGTAAAAAACTCCTTGGTTAATGATTTATCTAGTGTATCGTACATCTCAACTTTCTGGTTAGATTTATTATGTCATAACACCTCATTTCCTGTTTGATTCTATTGGTTCTGAGGCTGGTTGGTATTTTGGTACTATGTTTGTGGTCATTTGGGTTTCTGACTTACTGTCAGTTGGGGGGGGGGGGGGGATTTCTGATTTTAAACATTTTTTCCTTTTGTACACTGAGGAAGCGAGCCCTGGTGCTCGTGAAACGTATACGTCTGTAGCATGTTTTTATTTTTATTTATTGTGTGTTAAACGTTGATTTTAATGATTGTAATTTTTAATCTTGTATCAACGGTTTTGAAAAAGATAAATATTTGCCTAATTGAATCAGGAAAAATGCGCAGATTAAATATGGCGAAATTTGCAATAAAAATTTACTGGTGAGAATAATCAATGGTTCTGAGCACCTTGTGTGGCACGTATACCAGTCGCTACGCACGTATACCAAGGTGTTAATATGCAGTAACTTTAGCTTGTATTGTATGAATATGCATCTTGTATCAATGTGATTTGTCTATTTACTTATGCTGGTCACTTTGCTCAACCTAACCTGGCAAACAGGCCATTTTGTAATTTTTCTTTTAAAGTAACCTATAATATCTTGAAATAAATTTTTCAGTAAAATAGCAGTAGAAATTACAGTTATTGTTATTAATATTGATACTTGTTTCTAGAACTTTATTATATAAAAAGTTTATCATAAAAATTCTTCAAAAGTTATAGACCGGGAGGCAGCAGCACAGAAAATCACCTCATCGAGTTCATGAATGAAAATCTAAGATTAGTTAAATCTCGATTTATATATTAACTCCTTGAGCTCTGATGGTAGAATTTTCTACCACATAATTTTAATTCCGAAATGTCACAATGGCACCAAAAAGTTCGACCAAATTTATTTGAAAAAGGTTTAAAGCATTTTTTCGTGTTTATTGTTAAACCGGTTTTTTTCTTTGCAAAATACTTGGTGCCAATGTGACATTTGGAATTTTGAAGAAATTTACACCCCAGAGCTCAAAGGGTTAAAACGCAATCGGTCTGCCAAGTCATATCTTTGTGGAAAACACCTAAAAATTCGATTTTAGTGGTTGACCCATTGTACTCCCCTGCACCCAAAAGTATATAAAAACATGGCGGACTAAGAGTCGCCTATGGTAATAGTAAACCTATGAGTCAATCGCTAAAATCGTGCTTTAGGTGTTTTCCACCATGATGTGGCTTGGATGACCGATTGAATTTATCGAATATGAGAATCGAGGCTTAACTAATCCCAGATTTTTAGACATGATCACGATGAGGTAATTTTCTGTGCTACCGTCTGCCTGTTTATTAGAGTGGCCGTAGGGAGTGGTACTAGGGATTTTTGTTTTGTTTTTTTCGATCAACATTTCTGTGCAAAGTTTTTTGTTTCTCACAAAACTTACAAATCTTTTCAAATACCGAGCACTCAGAGATTTTAGGGTGTCACACAGTTTCTGCAATCATTTATAATTTTAGAGAATTTAAAAATTAGAATTAGGCTTATCTTTCCACAAACAAATTTGTGTTACTGACTAAATTTTTTGAAACCGTTTCATGTTAAAGATTATAAAACAACTCATGTTTCATAATCTTTAACTTTCAGCAAGAGGCTTAAAAACATGAGTAATTAAAAAATCTTTAAATAATTTATAGTAATTTTGTCTCATTTAAATGAATTTATAACTTTCTCAAACATAATTTACTTTATGTATAAAATATTCGTTGAACTTATCTTTAATAATTTTCGAATTTTGTCGTTGATCAGCAATCAAACAAACCATTTTAAATGCTAGTTAGGCTTCACGAGCCATAATTTCTATACCTACAGCGACTTGAGAATTTTTTTATTTATTTTCAAGTCGAATTGAGGAAAATACCGTTTAAAACTTTGCAAGCAATTTATCCAATGTTTTTTAGAATTTATTGTTATTAGTGAAGGATTCGGAGGCCGTATTCCAGTTTCGCCCATTAAAAGCATTTTTTCAAGTTTTTCTGTACGAAATTTAAAGTATATTTCTGTTAAATTTTATTCTGTCACAAACCAGATATTAAATTTTTATAATTGTATTAACTTTCGCCACCATATTTTTAATGACGGACAAGTAACACCCACAGAAATAGAAAACAGTCAGAATTGGATTCAGTTACAGGTAAAAAGTTGCTGCCACGATTGCATTTTAAGATCTTAATAAAAGAACATATAACAATACATTTTTATTTTCAATTTTTTTTAATGGATGAAAAAGCTATGAGGAACTATGCCATATGATAAAACTAAAATGCTAAAAATATACTTAATATTAAAGATACGATACAGTATATTTTAACACTTAATATTTTTATATTTAGTCATTTTAATGATGAAAATAATTTCTAATATTTAATAATCAAATGTTAATATTCTTTCAGATGAGGGTTTAATATCAAATTAACATTCAATAATATGCGACTCATACTTTTACCCCTCTTTTAAGTAAAGGGGTCATTTTCAAAAAACTTGTACATTTGGGAAATTTTTCACCAAAAAAAAAAAAAAAAAAAAAAAAAAAAAAATCTAAATACAACTTATGAAAAATATTAGATGATACTAAAACATTTCTTGTATATAAAACTGAAAACAGCAGTTCACTTTTTGATTTGGAACGTCAAATAAAAAATAAAGTATGAACTTAATAACAGTAAAATGTTCCCCTCTGTTACCAACAGTCAAAAATTTTTATTAAAAAAAATAAGACACCTAAAACAGTAAATATCACATTTTCTTTAATTACATGATTGCTACTTTCAGAAAATCCTAACTCTTGTTTTGTTATGATTATTTTTAATTTTGTAAAATACAAAAGATTTCCTCTCTGTTACTTTTTTGGAAAAATCATAAGTTTCAATTAAATGAGCATTCACATTTTTTTTTCAATTAAACTATAAAAAAATATTACATAAATAAAATATTAGTTAAAGTTACACAATTAATTATTCAAAATGATGATTGATAAATTTTTTTAGTGAAATAAACCAGCTTAAATTGACGGTAACAGAGTGGAAAAAAAGTAACCGAAGGGAACGCTGATTGATAGTGGAGTGGTATTTGATGTGGCATACTTTTTTATAAGTTTATATCATGTGCTGTATACTATCTTAATGTTTCAAACATATCCAGCAAGAATTTAAGATTTTTACAAAAATTACTATTAGAAAATAGTGGTATTTGGCGGGGCATTCTCTTTTGTAAATTTATATCGTGTGCTATGACCAAAGCACTGCTTAGTTTTTAAAAAAATGTCATCATATATTAGTTAAGGTGGTAGTGCTTTAAAGCAAGAATTTAAGATTTTTGCAAAAAATACTATTAAAAAATAGTGAGATTAGACCAGGCAATTTTTTATATAATTGTTTATTATGTGTTATAAGCTATCATGAAGTTTCATTGTTTCAAACAGGTCAAGGCAGAATTTAAGATATTTGCAAAAACTACTATTCGAAAATACTGGTATTTCACGTGGCATTGTTTTTATAAATTTTTATCATATGTTATAAGCTGTGTTTCAGTTTCAAACGGCTCGCCTTAGATTTTCAAATTTTAGCAAATTCGCGGGCCAAATGGATGACGCTCCCAAGAAAAAAAGATTTTTACAGAAATTATTATTTGAAAATAGTGATATTTGACGCGGTGTATATTTTTTATAAATTCTTTTCTATTTAAATAATGATATTTTCTTCTTTAATACATTTTTATCATACGTTATAAGATATCCTAAAATTTGAAACACACCAAGCAAGAATTAAAAACAAAAATTAATATTCGAAAATAGTGGTATTTCACGCTGCATCATTTTTTCATAAATAAGTAGTATTGATTCATAAATATAAATGACTACAATTAAAGAAGCATTTTGTTTGAGGGTCAATCCATTTCAAGTGGTCCAGAAAATATTTTTTTGGTTGCTCGACCATTTTTTAAAAATCTGAATTTTTTTGTACAACAACCCTAACATAATGGAAGTTCAAAATGATTGTTATTTTAATTTTACTATTTTTTTTTTTTTTTTTTTTTTTTTTTTTTTTTTTTTTGTGCATGGGGGCCACCTTTGTTTTATCGTGTGCAGCTATTTTCTCAGATACTAGAATACACAAAATTGTAAATATCTCGTCTTTTATTTTCCCAATCGAAATGGTGTTTGCAGCATTTTGTTCAGAATAAAATAAGTTAAATGTATGGTGGTAGAATAATTTTGAAAAATAAATTTTTACAGGTGAAATTTTAGCACAAAATTTAAGATTTTTTCCAAAATCTATCCGTTTGCAAGAGGAAATTTTTCATGCAAGGAAAACTGTCAACCTTACACAATTTTTTCTACAAATAGGTCAAAAGTGCGTGTACTCATACACCAAGTCCCAGATCTGGGAGTTGATTACTCTTTGCGAAAAAAAATCCGAAATTCTTCAAAAATTTCAAAAATCGCACTTTTTAGGCTTTGATATCTCTGGTGGGGCACGAGATAAAAATCTGAGATTCTGGCCTTTGATAATATTTTATAGTAGTGTTATGCACAAAAAATTTCAAAAAAGAGATTAATATACTGAGATATGGCAAGGTCAATTTGTAAAAACAATACTTTTAACCTATTGTAACCTACTATGTGTTTGTTCATACCTGCAAAATGTTAAACTAATGGTTGATGATGCGAAGTTACAAAGATCATCTTCAAGTTCTGTTTAAATCGTGATTTAAATAATTCAGATTGTATGCTAAGCCAATGCACTATTTGTCCAGATGAACAAAATCTACTAGAAATGCTATTCGTCCATTCAAAGGCCCAGAAAATATTTTGGTTGATTGACCGTTTTTAAAATATCTGAATTTTTTTTTTTTTACAACAACCCTAATATGAGGGAAGTTCAAAATGACTATTACTTTAATTTTAATATTTTTCGTTCGAGCATGGTGGCCATCTTTGTTTCATCGTGTGCAGCTATTTCCTCACATTGAAGTTCGATATCTCTTGTGTCGCGCGAGATAAAAAATCTGGAATTCTGGCTTTTGATAGTATTTTATGGTAGTGTTATGCACAAAAAATTTCAAGAAGGAGATTTGACTATAAGCTGAGATACAGTGATTAAAAAATGTTAAGAAATGCTATTACGAGTACATTAGGAGAAATGAGATTAATCACTTTTATTACAATATTTACACAGAAAATATCATTTGTTGAAAACAGTTTAATAATAAATGTTTAATTTACAAAGATACTATATATGCTCAACAAAGAGCTTAACACTATTTTATGAGAGATGTTATGAGTTCGACCAGTTACTATTATCAGTCCATCAGGCGTTTTTTCTCAAAATTTTATTTGAAGCCACCCAAGTCTTGTCATCCCTTGTTAACTTGAATGAAATTCTCTAGGTTTAATAACTGAAACCATGTCAACTCGATCAGTTGCAACCCATTGTCTGTAATTTACTTTTTCTGAAATGTGTTCCGGGGAAAATTGTTGCAATTGCATTTCTGTAGGTTTGTTCATCTGGACAAATAGTGTATTGGCTTAGCATACATTCCGAATTGTTTAAATCACACAGAAGCATTTGAAGAAGATATTCGTAACTAACATTTAACTTTTTACAATAAAATATTAATTTAAAATTTTGGAGGTATGAAAAATTACATAGTAGGTTACAATAGTTTGGCAGTGTTGTTTTCACATATTGTCCATGTCATATCTCAGCTTGTAGTCAAATCGCCTTCTTGAAAATTTGTGTGCATAGCACTACTTTAGAATACTACCAAAGGCCAGAATTTCAGATTTTTATCTCGTGCCCCACCAGAGATATCAAAGCCTAAAAAGTGCGATTTTTGAAATTTTTGACGAATTCGGAATTTTTTTCGCGAAGAGAAATCAACTCCCAAACCTGGCACTTGGTGTATGAGTACACGCACTGTTGAACTATTTGTAGAAAAAATTGTGTAAGGTTGAGAGTTTTTCTTGGATAAAAAATTTCCTCTTGCAAACGGATAGATTTAAGAAAAAATCTTAAATTTTGTGCTAAAATTTCCCTTGCAAAAATTTATTTTTCAAAATTATTCTACCACCGTACATTTAGCCTATTTTATTCTGAACAAAATGCTGCAAACCCCATTTTGATTGGGAAAATAAAAGACGAGACATTTACAATTTTGTGTATCCTAATATCTGAGAAAATCGTTGAACACGATAAAACAAAGATGGCCGCCATGCACAAACAAAAAATAGTAAAATTAAAATAACGGTCATTTTGAACTCCCAACATGTTAGAATTGTTGTACAAAAAATTTCAGATTTTATTTAAAAATGGTCGAGCGACCAGTGCTGGACCACTTGAAATGGATTGACCCTTGAGAAAATTAAAGCCTAATGTTTATGGCAACTAGCTCACCACAAAAACTACTATTACTTTCTTCCATCTTCAATAGAAGAAAGTATTGTAATTGAAATTTTTTTCGACTTCCGGTTTTCGACGGATTTACACGTTTTAGGAATCAGAGGTTCCAAAAAACCTGTTTTTAAAAAATGTTTGTCTGTCCGTGTCTCTGTGTGTGTGTCTTCCCGTATATCGCCATTCTACCATCAAAAAGTGTATGAAGTTATGCATCGAATTGAGCCAAATTTTTTGTGTAAGTGTATGAATATGGCTAATTGGTCCTCCCTGAATTTGAAAAAAATCCACCGATAGCCAATTTTATGCCATTTTCAATATTGCACCACCTAAAAGAGTATGAAGTTAGTCCTGGAACTGAACTAAAGTTTTTGTATATAATTATTTTTTGGTAAAGCAAATAGGTCCTCCCTGAATTGAAAAAAAAAATCTGTCTATCATTCTATTGTTCATCAGCTCGTGTAGAGACGGAAATTCGTTTTTACTCCGATTAATTGATTGAAGCAGAAATTTAAGACTAAAACCAAAGTTCGTATGTTATTGAATTAAAATTATTAAAACATTAAAATGAGTAGCTATTTTTTAAAAATATTAAAATGTACGTATGAGATAGAAGAAAGTTTTGGGATCGGCACATCCAACTAGTTATTTAAATGTATTAATATAAAAGTATTAACGTAAATTAAAAGTAAATTTTTGTATTATTATTATACTACAGACTGTGCATAGTTAAATATTTTAAGTTCACAGGGTTATTAAAAGAAAACAAATGAAAAGTACAACCTTGTTGTCAATTGGAAATCAAAAGTTTCATTTGAAAGTTTAAATTTAGCACAGTTATAAATGTTTAATCTGAGCCTTCCAGAAATACCAACGAGGCGGTACGATAAGTCATCATACACTTGTTTCATCATATAGAGTGTGACTTTTTGAAAGGCTAATATGTATGACCTAAGTTCGTCAACATCAGTCAATAGCGATGAAACAAACACCTGATCTTTGACAAGTTCCCCCCCCCCCCCAAAAAAAAAGTTAATTATGTAGAGTAAGGTTAGGGCTGCAAGGAGGTTATTTATAAAGAGAAAGATCCTCTAGATCTCGACGACCAATCCACTAAAGTGGCCATCTCCGTAAATTTTCAAATGCTATTTTTCATGTCAGATTAACTTTTTTGTATTACTTTTTAATAGCCCTGTAAAGTTAGGATATTCATTTGTGCAACCCTATATATTAATAATACAGCGAAATCAATTCGTTACATCAAATAAATAGTTGTGGTTTAAATTTACTACGAATAACATTTTTTATATAAAAATAAAACTATAAAAATTAGAATAATACAATGATAATATATACAATTATCTACGCTTGATGAAAGAATTTGACATAACTTTGCATATATATTTATATATTTAAGTAAAAATAACTGTCAAAAGCTCAATTTTTATCAACCAGATAAAAATATGTTTATCAAATTCTTTCACTCTCCTTAAACTCTTTTTTTTTCCCCTCCTAAGTTTAAGGCAGTGTTTCGCGTCAAAAGAAAAAAAAACTTTACAGATTATGCTAAAAACAGTAGGATAAGATTTTCTTTTAGATATGCAGCTCAAATTTTTATGTTATTGACGGTGGGAGGGAGAAATAATGCAATAAAAACCCAAATATATAGACTATTCTTAATTAGTTTAAAAAAATTAAATACAGTGGAGCTTCTCTTTATCGAAGTCTCTATTTAAAGAAGTTTTCTATTTAACGAAATTTTCTGCAGAGCATCTATTTTGAACACTTTACGAAAAATATATTCCATATAACGAAATTTATTCCACTTTCTTGCGTGTACAGCATTCAAACGGAAATGTTGCTGTTACGATGAATGTATGAATTTATTTCAGCGGATTTTACGAAAATGAAATTATTTTTTTAATTATTTATATTCAAAAGAACAAATTTGGAAAACCTTCATTACAAAAAGTAGGAAATCCAAATGTCACGAAAATATTGTAGATAAAATGCTTGAACGTTTACAAAAGTGCGAAAAATTTTATGAACAGTGTATATTTTTTACGAGAAACCTGTAAATTACAATATTGTAGACTTTTTAAAAGTAAAAACTTGTAATACTAAAAAAAGAGAGAGAGAGAAAAGATACGCTACGCTTCAGTTTTTGATTACTTCTCTTTATTATGCAATATTTTTGACATTATTCTGATTATATTTCTCTCATATGTCTCAATTACATAAAAAAAAGGTCACTGTCCGAATTAACATTTTTACAATCCTCTTTAATGAAAAACTATATGTTGTTGACGACTGGCTTTTTTGTCAGTCGTTGCCACAGACTAATCTCGGAAAATGAAACATTTGAAATTACTGAAAAAATTAATAGCTCGAAAAGTATTTGTCAGAAAATTGTTAGGAAAATTGTGTTAGAAAGCTAAAAAATTGTATTTTTTATATAAATTTTAAATCTAACGATTATGCCGTTTTTAAAATATTGGATTTCAAAAATTAACAAATTTCCAATGGATCAAATGTATGCATTTTAAATGAAATGGATTAAAGGTTTTTATTTTAAGTAAAATTAATGCAATGTGAATGATGCCAAAGGGAACACTATTTGACGAATTATCCCATCGAATTTCTTTTTAACGAATTTTCTTCATAACGAAGTGTTCGAATATAACGATAAGACTTCGTTAAATGGAAGTTTCACTATGTATTATAAGACAATGGGTTGACTAAATCATATAATAGGTCATAAATGAACCGTTTTTAATTTTAAAAAAAATGACTTCCTTAAATTCTTTGGTTGCAAAAGAACTCACTTAAAATTTAAACTTGTAAAAATCACATGAGCAAATTGTCGAACAGAAAAACGTATATATTCTAAACTATAACATTCTTGCTTTATTCGCCTTTAATGGGTATTAATTTTTTTATGTTATTTTACCTTTTGTTATTTTGAATTTATACCTAAAGGATATTAGAAAATGTCAAAATATAAAAGTTATAATAAGTGAAAGAAATGAAAACGTTCAACATCAGATGAGATAATCAAAATGTAACATTCATGTAAATGGGCTTGCAAAATGTTATTGCTCTTGCTATAAGTTTTTATTTTTAAGTTATATTAAGTATGTATTAAGTTTTATTTTAAATGTCTTTTTTATTAGCAGCAAAGTCTTATTTCTTTTGTTGCGAACTTTTTTTATTCCATCAGA
The DNA here is from genome assembly GCA_964019185.1 of Maratus speculifer. Lineage (NCBI taxonomy): Eukaryota > Metazoa > Arthropoda > Arachnida > Araneae > Salticidae > Maratus > Maratus speculifer. The sequence goes on from OZ025294.1 coordinate 206,970,084, forward strand.
AACGTGTAGCCAACTTTTGGATGCCATCAAAAAATCCATTACAATTTTTATAGTTCACACATTACTTATGGATACTGCATAATTTAAATTTTTACATAATCAAATAGAATTAAAAAATGTATTTTTGAATTAAATCAATTGTAGTTCAATGATGACTTTTTTATGAGTTAATTTATTTCAAGAATAAGCATTTGGTGCTAAATTGAATTCTATCAACGAGAAAATTCTTCTATAATATGTTGACCGTAAAATTTAAAAAATTCTAAGACACGTAGAATCTGAATGTACTCAGAAATATATATTAATTTGCATTTTTTGTATTTTAATTTCTAATCGTAGGATTATCGTCTACTGAATTTAACTTATGATTAAAAAAATCTATAAACTTACAGAAAATAACTGATTTGGCTTCCAATATTATTTATGGGGTAATTTGTTTTTACTACATTAATCAGGTAAGTTTAGGTTTCAGTGTTTCTAAAGCTATCTTATTTCACGGCTCACTATACTAAAATTATTATGAATTAGAACTAGTGAAAAGCGAAGATGTATTTTTTACTTTATTAAATATTATAAACTAAGGGCTCTACGCGAGATTTACTTTTGTTTTTAACTATATTCATCGCAGAAAAGGAGTTTCTTTATAAATATCATAAAAAGAGAAAAATATTTCCTTTTTAATCAATAAATATAAAGCAGAAATATATCCGTAGCTAACACTGAAAATGTGTTGACGGTGGTAAAACCTGACACATAAATTTCGAATTAACAGAAAATTTTAACTTCTAAAGATTGCACGATTGAAATTTGACATCAATAAATTAATTAATTAATAAAGTAGTGCAAATAAAACAAATTTAACAAACATGTAATAAAACTAAACCTTCAAATTAATGAAGTTATCGGGAAAAAAAAAGGCTGTTTTAAGTAGCGAAGCATTATGGGATTTCTTCCTAACATGTCTAATAAGAAATTATTTTAAAGATATCAAAAATTTAAATAAATAATTCATATTTTTCTTTAAAAAAATGTTTTTTTTTGGTATTTTTGGCGGGTAATATTTTTTTTTTTTTTTTTTTTTTTTTTTTTAGAAAAAAATCTTTTAGAGTTTAAAGTTAAAAAAAAAATACTTTTCATCTATATTCTGAAACATGAAGACCCCGGGATGGACCCCCTAGTATTTACAAATTTTCAAATAAGAAAAATCTAATAGATCAAAATATCCGTTGTCTTTTTATTGCAACTCTTTGTCCATTCTCATTTCAGATAAATTTTTCTCTTTTGTAACATTTAAATTTTCTTATGCGCGTGCACATTGCCATTAAAGCAAAGAATTTCTCTTCTGAACTAGAGAAAGTTCTGTCAATAGCTAGCAGAAAGTTGTTTTCTCAAAAGTTTTTAAGTACCATACATGTAAAGTTTTTATGCAAAACGTCAGTGTGTTTTTATCTCAATTTTTCTATTGTATTTTTTTTTTTATTAATTCATGAAAACTTGATGGAACATTATTGAAAAATTGCGCGGAACACCTAAAGTCTGTCAACTTTGACACATCGCTGAGAAACACAGAGTTAGATGATAATGTCAAACGGCTACAGTAAGCCTGACAGTAAGTACTATGTAAGAAAATACAAATGTAAAAGAACTAACTAGGAAACTAGTAAACTAGGAAAATATAACTTAAACACTAAAGAATATATACATCAACATATATGGAGTTGCCCCCGTTCCCCTTCTCAAAAATTAATGGAACGGAAATTGTAATGGTAATCGAAGCGCCAATACAATTTACTGATTTTTAAATTCGGGAAAGCTCCGTAAATTCCAGAATTTGTCCCATTTTTTTTTCGATTTTTTTTCTGGAATTTCCGGAAATTTCTCTTTTCAAAATCAGTAAATTGCACTGCGTCTACTGCGAACTACAGCGAGGCGGACATGCGTGCTGACCGCTACACTAGTAAGATCCTAGTCACTCATGATTCTGAAAAACGTTCTTCATCTTTTGAAACCCCAGAAACTTATATATATATATATATATATATATATATATATATATATATATATATATATATATATATATATATATATATATATATATATATATATATATATATATATATATATATATATATATATATTAAGTTCCTTTCGTTACCTCACGCTTTTAGAAACTTTTCTGAATAGATTTTAGAGTGTATTAATCAGTTTTCCAACTGTGAATATTGGTTTTTAGCTGCTATCTATTTTTAAGTAAATTTTTTATGTTCAAAAATGTTTTACAGACAAGCATAATAATTTTAAAACATTAGCATTAGCTTTAGTACTAGCATGAATCTTGTTTTGTTACTCTTGCATGCATAAACTGAATTAAGCGGGTAAAATGTTAAATTTGGAATCAATTTTATTCTATAAAATTGTTAATCCGATTTGAAAAACTGATTAGTGCACTAGAAAATCTATTGAAACGCTTCCGAAAATGAGTGATAATAATAGAAATTTTGTCTTTATAAATGCTTCATTAAATCCCTCAACTGATTTCTGAAGTTTATAAATTTATAAAGAACGGTTTTTGCAATTATAGGCAACTCAGAAAAGATTATTGTACATTTGGTATTCATGGTTATATTATATTTTCATATATTAACAAAAGTTTGTTTTTTATTTACAGTGTACGTGTATCAATTGTAAATTTCAAATTAATTTTATATTTCTACAGCAATATTATTACCTCTTGCTTATTTGTTCCCTATTTTTTGTAAGTAAATACAATAATGTATTTTATTACGTTTCTTTTTAAACTGTGGAATAACAACTAACGGAAAAAATAGTTCAAGAAAAATAATTAAATATGTTTAATAATATCTCTGTCAAAACATCATTAATCTCATATCTGTAAAAATATTAATGAATAATGCCTTTGTTTTTGCAAAAACTTAATCATTTCTTTAAATAAGAGAAAACAACTGAGCTAGTTTTAAAAACCTATTTTAAAATTTCATAAAAGGATATTCAATGAATATGATATCGATAAATTTAACCGATAAAAAACAGGTGTATCACAATTTGCCTAACATTCATCTTTATATTTTACAGTTTATTTATATTTACTTAAAAAATATTAACCTTTATTTTTAATATTATTTACAAATAGAAATTCTTTTTTAAAAAATAATCTAGCATTCAATTTTCTAAAAAATGTAATTTTAGCATACTGCTTCCTAAAGTTTCGTTGTCTCAAATATTATTTAAAACATAAATAGCTGAAAAACACTAAATTCTAAATAAAATATATTTTCTAAATAAATAAATAAACCTAATCAAATTTCGAAACATACTTCTAAATTGGGAATATAAAATTAAATTCTATTAAAAAAAAAAAAAAAAAAAAAAAATTACTACTAAAAATGTATAATCAATAAATAAATACCTTACATACCAATTGAAATTTAATACATTTCAGCAAATAAATCCAATGAAGAAACGTCACCCAGAATTAACATAATGGTGAAGATTACTTTAAATTTGTAAAGAAGCCGTGTTTAAAGTCCATTCTGAATAAAATCTTATCCTGAACTTCGTTTCCTGACAAATGATGATGGGATAATTCAGTAAAGAATTTAGCGCATGTGACACAAAAGAATGATTGTGAATGTACCGCTTTGTCCATTGAAAATGTTAGAGTGTATTGTTCGCCCTATTGTCAGTTATTTAAATTCTTAGCAACTGGATCTCTCGTTTATATTTGGTAGCTGTCTGCAAATAGTTTACTATCTAACAGGAATACTTTATCAAATACCAAGAACAAAGAAGTCTTATTTTTTGCATGATTGGTACATTTGCGGTTGTATAAAATTAAAAACAGAGTAATTATCAAAATCTTTTATTAAAGGAGACCGTGACATATTTAAGAAAATATTTTTATTTATTGAGTTAAAATTTTGAATTTTTCTGTGATGATTAACCATATTATTTGTAAACAAAATCACACAATAAAACTTTTCAGAATTTTTTTAATTAAAAATTAAAAATTAATTTAAAAAGTAGGGTAGTTTAAAACCATTATAATTCAAAATATTATATGCTGAATTTCAATTTTTTTCCATTTAAATAAACAGAAATATCTAGAGAATAATAGGGAACTCCATAATGGTTCATTAGAGTCGGAATTTTGAAATTCCACTCATAGGGGGGGGGGGAGGGGGGAATCTAAATTCAACAGTGCATTCTATGTGCTAAATAAATAAATAAATAAGTATATTTTACAATTTTTTCTCTATTTTAAAATTATTAAAATAAAATAGATTGCAGTATACAAAGCAAGTTTTTTTCTTTCTCTCAAAATAAAAAATAAATAATAATTTTGAAAAATCCGACAAAATAAACGAAATTTCAAATACAGTATAAAAAAGTAATAATTCGAATTATTCATAATTAAGATTATGATAAATACCTGACAGTTATTTGCATAATAAACATTATTTAAATAATTCAATTACATCAGTTTGTTGTTATTGTTTTCATATATATACATATAAAAATTTCTACGAGCACATCATAAAAATTTTTCATATAAAATATTTTAAGTAATCAACTGGTATTCAAATACCTTTTTAATAATCGTCGTTTTTTTTTTTTTTTCTTTTTTTTTCAATAGTTTTTTATAGTTTAGGCAATGCTTATTACGCAACTATTTGCTTCGTTATTTTTTCCTTTAAATTAATTACTTCTTAAATAATTGTATAAAACACCTGCAATAATTATATTTTTAATTATTCTTTTTCGCTTTATATTCCTTTCAGATCGTTAGGAATTTTTTTTAAATATCAAAAGAATATCAGAAAAAAATTTCAATACTCATGTAAGTGGAAACAAAATGAGGACATAAAATTGCACGAATTTTATGAATTTCGACTCACAGTAGTTTAGTTACAGAAACATGAAACAAAATATTATTTTTTTTTTTTTTTTTTTAGCAAAATCGCAATTTTCTTCCTTTTATTTTTTTTCTATATTAGAACATTTTTAATGTACATATTCAGCTATAATAAATAAATAAATAATATTTAAATATTCATTTTAGGTAACCTGTTAATTATTTTTGAATTTATCCAATTATTTTCACATACGTAATTGCATTTGATAAATAACTAAATGCCCCTATTAAAAATATAAACATTTTTTGGAAATTTTAAATCATTTTGAGGGAAATTATAATTTGCTTGATTTTTTGTATGAAAATAAAATTGTAAAAAGGTGAAAAAATATTAACAGATATAAAATTTATTTAAAATAAAACTGGGTAATTCATCCGCTAACACTGATTCAAACAACTTGTGGATACGCTTATTTATTGAATTGCAAAATTAGCAATTGGGGCTTGAGGATTTCTTTATTATATTAAAATCAATCAATTAGGATAATTTTTATCAATTATTATATATATATATATATTATTTTAAAGCTAAATCGTATTCAGCGTAGTTTATTGTAAATTTAGATAGTTGATCAAAAATGAAAATTTAAGTCAAATACTTTGTTTGCGCAGAATTTTTTTGTATGTATGCATCACAAATTAGAATTATTTTGTTGAATTTTAAATTTACTTTTATCCTTAACTTCTAGATCACAAGAGGGCTACCAGGGTTGCAGAAAATGAGTAACAGATTTTTTACATTTAATGCACTGCCCAGTAAAAAAACAAAAATCATTTTTAAAGATAAATAGCAAATATATATTCAAATAGAATTTAGAAATTTATTAAAATCAATACTCTCGTATTGGTCTCTGGTCAGCGGTTATCAATAGAAGAAATGGCCAAAGATCGCTAGTTGGAGCAGCCTTTTTATCCTTATAATTGAAATGTTTTTAGCGTGTAGTTCAATTATATGTCTTAAATTTGAGTTTTATTTATATTTAATAATTTTATTAGTTGATCAGTTAAATTTTTATTTCGTTATGGATTATAAGCGGAAAACAAAAGCTGAAATATTTGTATTAGTTTCAGTGAAAAGAATTTATTTTTCGTAATTGACTACTAGCAATATCTATATACGAATATATAACCATTAATAATAATTACAAATTACCCCAAACATTGTGATATACATGCATGTATTTATATATATATTTATATTTAACCATGCTTTAAAACTATTTTCAAAATCATAAAATTTGCGATACGGTTTTCAAACAAATTCCGGTACATTTTTCAAACCAAATCACATTTGAAAGTACATCTCTCCACCCCCCTATTCAAGGAGCAAAAATATAAAAATGTGCGTTGTTTAGAAGAATGAAAAATGCAATAAAAGCAAAATTTAATCGTTCACTGTTGCCAACGTCAAAATGATGTTAGTGGCACGCAAATGCGCATTTCAAATTTCAACTTTATAAGTAGATACGAGTCATCATAAAAATTCCCCTTTAAGATTCATATAAATTATCAGAAAATCAAGTTTGCACAGCTAGCCTGTAAAACAAGTTTCGCAGCAATACTACTGTTGAGAATGTACGAATGAAAATGCAAACTTTTTTTCCCCCTTTCTTTTAACATTTATTATCCAGATTTTCTATGTCTTTCAAATGATTTATTCCTATCATTCCAAATCTGGGACGTTTTGATTTTTTGTAAATAAATTATTATTTTTAACTAGAACTTCAAATTCACTGAATGTATTTTACTTTTTTCTTACATTACTTTTATACTATTTACAAATCGAATATTTAGATTATTATAAAATAATTACGATTAAATTATTTATTTACTTACGTCTTTATATTCACATATTTACCAATTTTAGATAAAAATATTATTTTACTGTGGAAAAAATGAGTACTTAATATCGGGCATTTTAAAAGAGCAGTGATTCATTTTTATAGTTTTTGTATGAATCATTTCAAAAATAAAGCTCTATATAAAGTGCTTTATGTTAAAATTTATTATTTGAAATTCTCAAAAGATAATTTGTTAAAACAAATTTCTCTCTCGTTGTATTTTTTCCCTATATATATTGTTTTTCTTATTATACATTTTCAAATATTTTCTCTATTTTGTATGTTTACTGCTTTTAATCTTGAATTTTATCGTCAGTGCTTAGTTTAGCAATTATATTTTTACAATACGAAACAAAATCACTTTTAATTAAATTAAAGTAGATGTGCGAACATATAAATTTTAGATAATACGTTGCATAATTATCCAAACTTAAAGTCACAACTTTATAAATTAATTCGAAGATTACGTTATGCATGTAATTTTTCCGAAAATATCTGAGCAAATTTTAAAAACGGGTAAAATTACTCAAGTTTAATATCCTTTTGACTATATGTTAGAAAAGATCTCACTTAAGCGGCAAAAATTAATTGACAATATAAGTCAAATTCTCACTGGTAATTTGCTACATACTACTTTTCGTCTTTAAAGAATTTTTAGCACATTTTTTTTTTTTAGTTTCTAAGAGAGCTTTTTTTTCTGCGTCTTTGTAGCTACTACGTAAATATAGTTTTGAATGCTGAAATTATTATTTTATAAAGTATGTCATAAAAACACATCTTTTTGTTTTTTTAAGTGCTTAATAAATTTTATAAGATTGAACGCATATACTTATACAGTATCCAGAATATATATTTAAATTTTAAAATGATTTATTTTTCAAGCAAATTAACCGCAAACTTAAAGCGTTTACAGGTAAATAAAATAAAATAAAATAAAATAAAATAAAATAAAAATGACTGATTTAGCAATTATTTTTTCCAAAGCTATTTCTTTTCTCATGCACCAATGTTTTATAGATAATAACTTTTTTGCTTTAAATTATCTTCTAGAAGTAATTTTGCAAAACAATATCCAAATTTTTATCTTCAAAACACTTATATTTTAACTGAACACATTTACTCATTTTTTTTAATAGTCTTATACACGTAATATCTGACATTTTAGATAACATATTCTTTTAACTTTTCACGTTATGTTAAATAAAAATTAAAATATCTATTGTTTAAAAAAAAATCACATTTGCAATCAAAGAACAATCAGTATCAAATGCGATATTCTTGTTTGAGAGAAACCTTCTTTCACATATATGATAAATCGGCACACATCAAAACAATAGCACAGTCAGAAAACAATAGAAAGAGAAAACAATCAAACCCCAGAGAAAACTTTCGTTAAGGCAAATCCAGCAGTAACGGTAAAATATCCTGGTAGAGAGTACGGACGAGCTACAATCGCTTGCTAGCAATTCACACACTAAAACACAAGCAGAGCAAAAACAACGGGGGATGTGCAGCACTTACGTTCGAAATCCGTTCTGTAAAAGCGAAAATAAGGAAAGAGCACTTTTAAATGTCGGACGCCAGATATGGTATCCACAAGCGAAAATGCACACGCAAAATTAGCCTCTCTCCCATTGGTTGAAAGTTGCTTGTTGGGGGTGGAAGGAAAAGTCAGTTCAATAAGGAACCTGGTAAGAAAAGAAGATCCCCTCCTCCCCCCTTTCTATCACCTTTTCTAAGGGAGTCCAAGCCATTTTTGGGTTCCCCATAAGGCTTCTCATGTATATCACGTGAAAAAAAGCGTCTGAGGGAATTTTAACAAATTGAGAGAAACGTGAAATTTCTGGAATAGGAGAAGTGACAGTAAAACTGAATTTTCAAACATGCTCCCTGAATTTTGTGTAAGCCTCATTTCTCGAAAACTTTTTTAATTTCCAAGCCGCCACTCCCCCCCTCCCCTGACTGGGAAGTCACTCGCGACACATGTTATGAAGGATGATTTTAATTAGATGTTATCAAAAACTTTGCTCTCTCATATCTTCCAAGTTAACAGTTTCAATTTTTATTTCATGAACTTGGTACATTTGTCTCGACTCACAGTTTTTTTTTTCTCTCTTTCTTTTATTATTTGTTTGATGCTGTTTATATAACTTAATTTAAACCAGGAATTGTTTCTTTTTTCTTTTTTGTTAATTTTTTGAATGAAACACTTTTTGTTACAATGTACGATATGTTTAATAATTATATTCTTTCAAGTAATGAATTCTTTCCATGAAATTAGAAATAAAGATACTTTTCGGTTAGCTGGGCGCCAGTTTTATACATACATACAGTGAAACTTCCATTTAACGAAGTCTCATCGTTACGCTTGAACATTTCGCTATAAAAAAAACCGTTAAATAGAAATCAAGTCAAATTTATGAAATTTATGAATAAAATATACATGTGCATAATGAAAAATGAAAAATACACATAAAATGGAAATATATGAAAAATGTATTTTAATTCTGGCTATAACTCTTTTTAAGGCGATCAAAAGATATACGAGAGAAATTTAATAGGAATAATGAAAAATGAGATAAACAAAAACTGAAGCGTGGCATACCTTTTCTCTTTTTTCTTAGTATTTCAAATCCTTAACTTTAGAAATGTCTAATATTTATTACTTTGTACAGGTTTCTTATGAAAAATACACTGTTTATAAAATTCATTGTTTCATTTAATACACTGTTTCATTTAATACATAATCCTTTTACTCATTTCATTTATAATACATAACTTCAAACTGAAGCATTAAATACATGAACTTTATTTATTTCTTTTTAAATAAAAAGAACAGAAAAACAAAAATAATGATATTTTAAAGCTTTATAATTGCAGCGAAAGAGCGAAATATAAATAAACCGATTTAATCGGCCTAAATCCTGCCAAAAACTTTTACATATTAACCAATAAGATGTGTTTTGTTTGAGCTTTGCCATTAAACAATAACAAAAAATCGCGATTTCTGTGCCACATACGTTAGTGTAATATATATATAGATATTTACATTTGTATTATTTTTCCGTTATCGATTTATTTCTTTATAACCAGAGCTCATACAAATCCTAGAAATTCAAGACCAATAAATTCTTCAGTACTAGTACTTTCTTCTAGAAAATCTTAACCCTTTGACGGTTAAAGCACTTCTATTCATAAAATACTAAAATGATTGAATGACACCGGAATTTAAAAACAAATTTATTTCATAATATATAAATGTTTTTTTTTATGTTCTTTGTAAAATTAAAATTTTCATTTAAAAATTCCGGTGTCAGTATGGCATTTCGCAATTCAAATTAAGTGTTATTCTGGGCGCGTATACGCGCTTATAACCACGAAAGGGTTAACTGAAAATAAAGAGAAACTTCACTTGTTTAAACCAGTTTTATATTTAATAAAAAATTAGCGGTATTTCACGTGGAAAAATAACAGTATCCGTGCAAACCCTGATTACCTGTTTTTTTATTTTTCTTTTTCTTTTCGTAATGATATTTGCATTTTTACGATTACAGACAAGGATATTATTTTTCAATTAATACTTGCTCCAGTACATTTTCTTTTCGATACTAGATTCAGACATCACAAAGAAAGTGATTCATCTTGCGCTGCCTTTTACTGGTAAAGTTGTTTTTTGGTGAGGATACTAAGAAGGCAGGGAAAAATGCCCGCAATTATCATCAAATATACATGAGATTTTAAGTGAAAAATACCTCTTCATCAGTCAGATCGTAATTTCCTCTATCTAGCTACTCATGTTAAACAATATTTCTTTATTATGTAAATAACAAACTATTTTCTAAAATATATACTTATTATATTATAAATGATATTTTAATTCCCCTTGTAGCTTGTTAGCCTTGATAACATTTGATACTTAAAGTATAAATTAAGAATATATTTTTGAAATGTTTTGTCGGTAAAACAAATAAAAAAAATAAGAAACTACTAGTTGGCATAGCAACCCGATATGCAGCATTTGCATTGCACGAAATCGTTCGATTTTGGAAGAAAAAAATAGTTATATTCTTCATTTTAAAAAAGTTTACCATATTAAATTTATTACATTTCTTATTATGAGCAAGAAATAGTACTTACCATGCAAATTAATTTACGATTTTTGCAATTTATGGGGATTTTGATGCAATTATGGTAAAATGCCTTTATAAGAAAAAAATGACGTCCATCTGTCCGTCTGTCTGTCTGTTCGCATATAACAACGCAAAAACTACCCAACTGAATCGTTTGAAAATTAAAATACACAATTATTACATAATTTTGTCGAGTTATTTCAAATTTTATCAAAATCGGATGCATAGTTCAACTACAAGGACAATCAAAAGTGTTCCGTTACATTACGGTTAATGGGGGAAAATGTTTCAAAGGCATTTTAATGGTGTTACACTCATTCGAACGTAATAAAATTGATATGCATCTATAAAGTACATATTATAATATACATTTTGCATAATCTGTGGTGCAAATAATATTTGTTATTGATTTACAAGGCCACACAAAACTATTCCATTGCATAACGGTATAGGGAGAACATTATTTGGTGCGCATTTTAATTGTAATTAACTATTTACTATTTTAGGAGATTGATATATGAAAGTGATATTTTAAAACTTTGTTATCATTCGAACGCACCTCATTTGCTATACTTGTGGGCCTGAGGGCGATTGAAGGCCAGATCGACGCTTCACTCAGTACTGTTTACCTGGCCTTCAATCGCCGTCAGCGCCACCTATTGTTTGATATGCGAACTAAAATAAAAAATTACGGTAAAAAAAAACTCCTGACATTATACATAACCCTCCTGCAAAAAATTTTTAAATAGCTATCACCCTTTGCAAGTTATTGAATTTTAAAATCCATCAGTCATTTTTGAAACACCCGGTAAAAACTTTATTTAGTTTTAAAAAAAATAAAATCTTTAAAATGGAAAAATTCTTAAAAATTGACATTGTTCTAAAATAAAAAGTTTTACTCGCAGAAGAAAAACTGTCTCTCAAAAATCTTAATCCAATGAATTTGGATTTCAAATTTCACAAGGAAACGGGTCTTAAAAACTGGCCTATTTTCCATGGGATCTGTCCCATTCTTGTCTTCCCTTAAATGAAACTAGTCGTTGGGGGCCACCGTAATACTTACCCATCATAATTATGCATAATATAACATATGAAAATAAAATATGTTAAATCTATCTATAAATTGCATTGCAATTCGAAAACAAAATTTTAACGTTTATTTAAACATTTTTAACATATAGTAATGCTCTGTTAATGGATTGCAGGTGAATCAATTTCGACAAATTATGTAAAACGTCAAACTACAGCAGTAGTACTGAAATGCGTAAACAAAACATCCTTATAACTCCAAAAATAATAATCATATTAACTAACAGTTTGTTGCGTTGGATTAAGCGTCTCATTTCCAACTGAAATCTATCATTGAATTGAAATTTGAAAGAAATACAGGGTCATGAAAAATCGAAGAGTGTGGAAAACGGGATGACAAATATCTCAACAACTGATAATCCGAAAGACTTCGTTCTTAATGTAAAATTTGTGTTATTTTATGGCGTTTTACCTCTACTCCTTAAAATAAAAAAAAAATCGAAAATTTTTATGTACCTTTCATCGGAACGAATTTTTCGAGAGTCCGAAAAAAATAGTTCCGGATAATCGAGGTTATTGATATTAAATAGGCTTCTTTCCATTTTTACATACTAAATGCATACAAAATTTCAAGTCTCTATCTCAATTTGTTCGGGAAATAGAGCGGTTACAGACAGACACACAGACGGACGGACGGCAATTTTTTTTTTTTTTTTTTTTTTTTTTTTAATATGTTTTTCGTAATCTCCAGTATCGGAAAGGTGTAAATTCGTCAAAAAAATTTTTTCGATTTTCAAAACGATTGCAAGACTTACCCTATACTACGTATGATGGGTAAGTAAAAACAAATTTCACAGGGCATAAAATCCTCCAGTGCTGCCTTTCCCACCTCAACCACTTTAGTCTGTCAACTATGTGATGATTTTCTAAAATTTAGAAAGTCTTTGGGCCGCTGAGGGTATATTTACCCCCGATGGGAATGCAAATCAATAGCAGATATTTGTCAAGCTCTCGCTTTTTTTTTTTTTTTTTTTTTTTTTTTTTTTTTTTTTTTTACGAATAATTGTATTTTGCACCGGGAAATTTATTAAGTTAAAAGCTTCTTCCTTCATCGTGTAGTTATTCGAAACTAAAATGATTTTTTTATCAAATAAATTTTCTAGTTTTAAGTATGTTTTCTTAATTTAAAAAAAGCCGGAGGATGGCAAGTATTCAAATGAAAATTAGTTTTTCTACGCCCCACCTGAGTTTTCAAATTAACATATTTTTAATATGCATTTATATTTAATCGTAATGTTATGTTTTCGAACTTTCGATGGAGGTTTAACAGGGGTTACGACCAGGGCTGCGGAGTCGGAGTCGGAGTCGTGGAGTCGGAGTCGGAGTCGGGCCCATTTTTTGAGAAAAAGGAGTCGGAGTCGGAGTCGTAAAAAACAACCCGACTCCGACTCCGACTCCGGCTTTTTTCTTAGACAGTTTGAAGTGAAATTAAACCAATAAAATGTAATTTTAAATCCATAAAAACAATTCTTATTGTTATTTTTGGATTATATCGGACTACCCAAGTTAAAGATTCCCAATAAACTGCCCAGCGTACACAGGAGATGAAAACTGTTTTTAATTAAAAGCTCTAGTAGATCCCAGATTATTTGCGAACTAATAAAATTATCATCTTCAATTTTATTTTCTTCTATCTTTATAAGAATAAAGTATTGGATTCTTGAAAAATTTCGATTTCCGGCATTCGTTGGATTTATACGTTTTAGAAGATCTTGAACTGAACATGATTTGATAGTTTTTCGAAAATGTCTGTCAGTGTCTGTCATTTCGTCAGTCTGCATGCGAGAAAAATTTTGGAGCGCTCTATCTCAAGAACTAACGGATGGAATTTCACAAAACTTTAGTTTTTGTTAGATCTTGACAGAAACTGGATCTGATTAATTTTTGGTGTATATCACTCGACAGATGGATTTGCTATGCTGCATTATTCACAATTTCCACAGTAGATATATCTTTAAAATTAATGCATGGATTTTTATAAAACATTAGATTCAGTTAATCCTTGATATAATTAGGTGCTGCAGATTTTTTGGTGCAAATCGCTCAATAGGTGGCGCTGCTATACTGCATTGTTCATGATATTGCAACAGCGCTATCTCAAAAACAAATGCTCGAATTTTCACTAAACCTTATATTTAATTAGTTTGTAATCTAGATTAGTATAGTTTAGTTTTTGGTGTAAATCGCCCTACAGATAGAGCTGATATGCTGATTTTTTTACGATTTTGAAATAGCTGTGGCTCAATCACTAATGCATGGATGCTCATTAAACTTTAGATTCAGTTAGTATCTGATAGAAATTGATCCTGATTCGTTTTTGACGTACATCACTCAACATGTAGCGCTGTTATGCAGAATTTTAAAATTTCAGCAATAGCCCTATCCCAGAAATTAATGTATTGATTTTCACCAAACTTCAAATTCAGTTAGAAGTTTATATAACTTGTTGACTAGATTTTGGTGTAAATCACATAAGAGGTAGCGCTGCTATGCTGCATTTTTCAGGAAGTATTAAGATGTGTGATATAGAAGAAAGTTCTAAGATTAACACATCTGACTATTTTTTCCTTTTCCATTGAAATTTTTCTGCTCTGGAGAGCACTAGTTAACATAAAAATTGTACAAATTTCCCCATTTCGAGACCACGGATCTGAAATAGTAAAATATCCGTTTTGTTATCTCTTTTAGATTTCGGTAATTTAATTTTTCAGATTTGTGGTACATAAAATTAAAGAATTTGTAAAACGAAAAATATTTTTTTTCCAAAGCTCTAAGAACTGAATACCGAAATAATGACTTTTTGCCTTATTTTTCTTTCGTTCCCTCATAACTTTAACCAGTATCAACATTAGTATACTAGATAGCCAGGAAGCCAGGAGTCGGAGTCGGAGTCGTTAAAATTTCCGGAGTCGGAGTCGGAGTCGGAGTCGAAGTCGTTAAAAATTCCGGAGTCGGAGTCGGAGTTGGAGTCGGCCATTTTTCCCACCGACTCCGCAGCCCTGGTTACGACCCACTATATGTACTCCTAAGCACAAGCGTTGACTTGACTTGATTTCTTTGAAAATCTACTAAAGAATATTAAATGCTTTGTGGGAAAAGCAAAAATTACTCTTCTGATCTATAAATTGTCTTTTTCCGTAAACTTCCGTTATGAGATATACACACTATGTAAAGGATCCCTTTTTCAGAAATTCTAATCTTGAAGACAAAAGGGGCGTGGAATAACGGACTCGTACGAAATCAAGGAATACCAAAAATAAACTTCTTCCTCCTTTCAATGCTGACAAGACATAATGAAAAAAAAATTTCCTCATTTTCTGGTATTTCTCTCCAAAACTGATTGCGACAGATCCATTCTTGCTGCAGTGGGGTGGGTCAACGAATTTTCAAACGATTCGTGCAAAAATGTAATTATTATTCTATGTCAAATCGTTTGTCTTTCAGACGCATTAACGTAGAGGGGAAAGACATAGTTGAATTAAAAATATATTTTGTTTTACTGACTATGAATGTATCAGAAACAAATTTCTGTTCGATATTATCTTGATGCAGATTTGATTTAACATGTTGTCTTAGAAGCGGAAAAAGAGGATCCAGAGGCAAAAACTTGTCACAAATCACTAGAACATTAATAAAATAAATACAAAGACCTCTGGTTTAGATCTGTATGATGAATAAATTCCAATATAGAAAACAATAGAGTGATTGTCTATTATGAAAGGGTAAAATGTAACACAACTGAAAAACAAGTCGGAAATTTAAGGTAAAATGTTACAAATGAGATGTGTTCGCACTACAACAAAGTTTTAAATATATTCAAATCTTGGTGTAATAGTATATAGTACTTTGGATACATTATCGTATCCAAAATCTTGTGCGTGTCCCTGTAAATACTATTTGCTTTCTTTTATACAGGAAATAACTTGTAGTGAACATCAGCAACGTATATCGATTTCATATAGTGTGAAGTAGCTTAATAAAATCGAAACGCGCCCGAAATAATGTTTCCGCATATACCATTATGCAATGGAATACTTTTGTGTGGTCCTGTAGATTAATAACAAATATTCTTTGCACCGCAGGTTGTACAGAATGTATACTTTAGTATATACTTCACAGATGTTTATCAATTTTATTTTGTTCGAAAGAGTGTAGTTTCATTAAAACGCACTGCAAAACATTTTTTTCCCATAGCCCATAATGTAAGGGAATACTTTTCATTGTCCCTACAATTAAACAATACATCTATTTTCAAAAAAATTTAAATAACTCGACAACAATTATATAATATATTTTAAATTCACGAAATTTTGCCTTATTTAAGAAGAGATTTTTATAGGAAAATACTGGTACAGAAGAATTTTCCGGTCTGGGAATTCGCTGAACCGTATCAATCCTGTTAATGATCAAACCCTTTTTTAAATTCATAATTAAGATAGATGTATACATATACACTATATGGCCATTAATAACCGCTCACTTTCAATTTTTGACATTTTGTAGAATATTTCAAAATATATTTATTGGGTTCTTCTGGAACTTCAGGCTTATAAAGAAATGTTTGGCCTCAAATTTATCAACGTTGATTGCCTAAGAAAGACAATTGAGGCACGAAAAGAATTAAAGAAAATTAATGATATTTGGGATACCTCTGTACATTAAAGCGTACGAAATTATCTATCACTACGAGATACAAATATGAGGTCACTGTACAACATGTTGACTGGGTTTTGTAAGAATAGAACGTATATTCATGGAGATATAGTGATATTTACTCAGATGCAGAAAAAGTCTTGCATGTTTTTAACTTATGTCATAAAGAATTTTCAACCAAATTTAATTCCATTTTCAGAAAATTTTGCAAAATGTAATCGAAACAATGTATCACATTTGTAATATAGATAGGTTAAAATTTTATGAAACATGAGCAGCTGTATGAAATCACTTTTATTTGCGCATGCGCGAAAGATAACAACGACCTTTTTACATAATTTAATAGTCAACTTTATGAAGCTACTTATAAAAACAAAAATTCAGTCAAATATCGCTAAAATTGAAAAAATATCGTCGATAGAATAAACTAGTTTTTAGTTGCTCTCTAAAAATGATAAGGAATCTTCCGGAAATTATCATATTTTACTGACTTTTAGGAAAAAGTTAATGTTCAATAAGTATTATTGAGTAGATTTCGAGCAAGTATTTCGATTATATTATTTCTTTTTTTTTATCATGGAATAGGTTTATTCTAGTAGTTATTGAAGAAGAGCTAAAACATCAGTAGAAAAATAAAATTAAAAAAAAAATTAAATTGACAATTTGTGGAAATTTTTTAATTATTCAGTTGCTTAAATTGTTGTCTCACACAACAACTATGAAAAAACAGATGATGACATTAGAACTACATTTTGAAGAGAAAAAAATTAGATAATGACATAAAGTTAAAAAGAAAAAATTGCTGGGCAATGATGAAAAGAACATCGTAGTATGGTAAAGACATATTTTCAGAAGACGCATGTACAATCTTGGGGGGAAAAAAGTAAGCACCCCATACTGAGTCTGCAACAAATTGTTTTAAAAAGAAACTTAATGGTACCAAACGATTGGAATTAAAGTTTATTTTCTTAGGGGGGTATGTACATATAAAAATGAACCCAAACTTCGTTTTTTTTTTTTTTTTTTTTTTTTTTTTTTTTCAATAACCATACCCAAGTTTGACACAATAATAAAATTCTACACCCTTCAATTAGCCTAAATATAAATTTTCATGAAATTCGTACGATTAGTTTCAGGGAAATTAATTATTTTAAAATGAGCATATTTTAGGGTCGGTATCTAAATTGAAGTTCGGTACTCGAATGTTGCAGGATAGCTATGTCACTTATTTTAATTAATTATTTCTTGTCAATATGACCATTGCTTAATATACTTCGACTATTGCCAACGCAAATGTTTCAATAAAATAAGTTAAATATATATATATATATATATATATATATATATTACATTTTTTGGACATCACAGATGGCCTCTTAAACCATTAAAATGATATTTTTCAAAACCAATTTAATGCTTTTCATTTGACTTTATAATTCAAAAACTAGTTGGAAAAAAATTTGTAATGGAGAATTTGCATGAAGCAGGACATAATAAATATAAATCTATTTAAAAAATTGTAGGTTTCAATTCGTATTTTTTTCTAATATTACTTTCCTAATTCATATTAAAACTTTTTCAAAATTACAAATTCGATTTACTTATATTTGGGTTTTTTTAGCATCATAACCACACAAACATTATCACATTAAGATTATAAGATCTGGAATTATCAATAAAAATATGAAAATGTGCTTTAACATAAGAAACTCTAAATTTTAAATGTTTATAACTGAAAAAATTGTCATCCTCATAATTTAACATGTCATTTCTAGGCATAATTTAAACCGAAAAATATATTTTCACAATTGGGTGTTTCCATTCATAAATATAAAATTTGGTCTGGTTTTGATTTGTATATGGTCTCCTAAATAAATTATATATGCATACAAAAGTAGGCTTTATTTCAATTCTTTCGTACAGTTAACTTTTTTCTATGATAATTAATTGCAGAGTTAAGGGGTGTTTATTTTTTCTTTCACGACTGCACATTCCAAATTACACTAGAACTTTAAGCAAATTTTATCAGATCTTCTACATATAAGCCCAAATTCATTATCAAGTGTCAAGCGTTCATGTATGACTACTTAATTTTAAATATCAAATAAGACCCACGTGTCTGATTATCTTAAGTTATAAGTTTCAGTATTGAAAAAAAAAACATCTTTTGGATAACCTTATCAAAACTAATGAAGCAAAAGCGTTCAATTTGTAGATTATGATTAAGTGGCTTGTTGTAATTAACTGTGTTCATTTTTATGAGCATAGCATGTGTACTCGTAGAGACATTAATGATTTTATAAAAATAGTCCCAAATTTTGCCATGTATTTTGCATGTAATGTGCAGAGTTTTTAAAATAAAAAAAATTTTCTTTTCAGAAAATATGGCAAACATCATTGTACGCAATAATCTGCAATCATAATTTAAAAATAATAAATACTTGATGAAAACTGAGCAAGTTTACTGAATAATGTTTCATTGCGCATGCGTGAATGCAATCACGATATAATGTGCATAACGTATTAATTAAAAAAAATAAAACAACTTTTGTGAAAGTCTAAAAAATGTAGTTTGAAAATTCTGAAAATTATCGTCAATAAAATAAATTTGAAATCCATTGTTCCCAAAACGAAGCAAAAGATAAAGGGCTTTATCCAAATATACTATCGTGTTACACATTATTACAAGTACACAATCTTACTGCACGTTCTTATTGCACGTACTGCTATATTTGGATACATCCCCTCATCTTTTTGCCTCATTTTAGGAACAACGGTTCTCGAGTTTATTCTATCGACGATAATTTTCAGAATGTTCAAACTATATTTTTAAGACTTTATTCATTATACACATTATGTTTTGATTGCTTTCGCGCATATGCAATAAAATGTTATTTAATAAACCTGCTCACTTTCATCCAATTCTTATTATTTTTGAAATTCTGATTACCGGATCTAGTGTACAATGTTTTTATCAATAGTTTCTAAAAATAACATTTTTTTATATTAAAAATTCTGCAAATTACAAGCAAAAAACTTGGCGAAATTCAGAACTGTCTTTATAAAATCTTAATTTCTCTACGAGTATACATGCTATTCTCACAACAATAAGCATAATTTATTAAGTTTTTTAATAATGTTCTACAATTTGAACGCTTTTGTTCAATTAGTTTTTACAGGGTTATCCAAAAGACATTTGTTCTTTTTGAATTTGTTGACGGTCTCCTTTTGGAGTTTTGGGGGAAATCTTTACGGAAAAAAATGACATGTAGTATTCTGTTTACACACCTGGAATTTCAGGATAATTCCTCATTTATTTTTTTAAATATTTAACAAAACATCTAAAATCGTAAATGACCGGACGTCATTGGTCCTATAGTCAGTGATGCCAGTGGGCTACTTTTTTAAAATTCAGATTTCTTGATTGGCACCACTATTTTCAAACGCTAAACTGTCCTTTCTTTCTCCTTAAACAATATGACATTAAATAAGCCGCATTCTACCTTTTCAAAAAAAAAAGTTATGCCAATCAAGAATCTGAATTTAAAAAAAGTAGCCCATCTGGCAACATTGCATGTAGTGTACATTTCTATAACTATAATATGCATCATATTTAATTTAATATTTTCGTCACATTACCTAAATATATTGATTTGAGTAATATTTGTAATATCTTTTACTTTTAATTTTGCGGTTTCCAACATATGTATTTAGTATGTATAATTTTAAGATGATAGATGCAGAGTATGTAAGACTTGTAAAAATTGTGCTTTAACACGTTTAAGAATAGACATCCAGTTTAAAATAACAAATTATCGAACTAGTCTGGATGTCTCAGGAACGGTAAGTTGTGAAGTTGGTTGATTTCTAGGACCAAAAACTTCTAATTTTCGATTCTAAAGCTGCTTTAAGGATGTGTAATATTTTTTTTTTTTTTTTCATCTTAAAATTTTTGTTATGTATCAGTTTTGCCCGCATCTTCGTTCACACGAAATTCGAAGAAAAAAACAATGTACTAATTAAGCAGCTTATTTACCCCAATATTTGTTTTTCAATGCCAAACCGATTAGGAAAAAAAGAATCACACCTCGATCAAGGAAAAGGACAAAGAAATAAGATCTTTTAAAAAAGGTATTCTTCAAATTTCAAGAAATCTAAATCAATTTTTCAAAAATCTATTTGGAATGTTCTTGATGTTACACGTCCTTCCTTGGAGCATGTTCTTACCAAATATGCTGCAATAGGCAATATCATTGCAGTTCTAGACTATATACAGTGAGGCAAACTCTTCCTGGCTTTCCTGACTAAGTTTTGAAAAGGCTTTCCCGATTTATATTATTTTAGTTGCATTAAAAACGTCAATAGATTTATAGCAGTACTTTAATTACTTTTTCAACAATAAATATTTAAAATAATGCATGGGGGTACACAAAAAGCACAGTGTGCTGGTATCTTGAAAAATCATGCCCTAATAATAAATTTAAAATCTATTTTAGCTGAAAATTTTATTGACACCCCAGCAAGCAAAATATATTTTTTTATCATGGAAAAGTTTACAAGTCAAAAATTGCACTTCAAGAATAGCAAATGAAGTGCGCTTGTACTATAACGAAGTTTTAAAAATATTCAGATCTTGGTGTAATAGAATACAGTACTTGGGATATAGTGTGGTAGCTGAAATTTTTGTGTGTCCCTGTAAATACTATCCGATTTCTATCATACAGGAAGTAACTTGTAGTAAACCTCAGCAGCATATAACAGTTTCATTATAAGCGAAATAGTTTAATGTAATTAAAATGTGCCTTAAACAATGTTTCCCTGTACACCATTATGTAATGGAACACTTTTGTCTGTTCCTGTAAATTAATAGCAAATAGTATTCATAGATTGTACAAAATATATATTTTAGTATATACTTCATACCAAGTGAATATCAATTTTATCATGTCAAAAGAGTGGAACATCATTAAAATACCTTTGGAACTATTTTTTCTCATTGGCTTTAATGTAACGGCATACTTTTGATTGTGTCTGTAATTAAACTATGTATCCGATTTTTATAAAATTTGAAATGGCTTGACAAAGCTATGCAAAAATTATACATTTTAAATTTCAAACGATTCGGTTGGATAGTTTTTGCTCTGATATATGCGGATAGACGGACGGATTGAACGACGACTATAGGTGCGACGTATACGAGCGCACCTAAAAATCATATCTTAGCTCATTTTTGGCGTGTTAGTAAATTCTGATATCTTCAGTGGATGAAAATGATGTCATAATAAAAATTAAATGTGTACTGCATGCAAAATTGTTAACTGGTAAACGGACATCAAACGTCGGAATATATTTATAAATAATCTATTGCACATTCAAATACTTTTTAAAACAATTAATATAAAAAGTATGCATGTAAATTTTGCGATACTGAAAAAATGTCAATTTTAGATTTCGTTGAAAATAAAAATTATAATTCTGTCATATAAGTAGCGCAGTTTCCGTTGATTTTTTATTGCGTTAATATCAGAGATCAAAGCATCAATTGATAACTTCATAATTTATTATTTGAATTACATGTTACTGGTTATTTATAAGAATAAAATTTGATTTTCCAATAATTCGAAAAATTTAAGTTAAAGTAAGTTAGTTCTAATAATATTTGTTTTTTGAGTTAGAGCAGAAAATGTAGGATTGTTTATTTAATGGTTTATTGCAAATATTTTAATAACTTCAATCTAACAGTTCTTTTAAACATATTCATTCGTCGAATTTGACGGGTTTCGACTCGTTTATTTTGAAATGTACTCAGTTTGTAAGCCTCCTGTCCCTGGTAGCGAAGATACTCGCAAGCTATGGGGAGGTTATTTTCTAATAACTCGTTTGCATTTCGACATTTTAAAATAATTTTTCGGCACTGGATATCCAATGTCCATCCCCACATCTCTCCATCATTTTTCTTTTTTCAATTTTGGTTGCAGATATTTTTTTAATGACGCTTTCATTTTCGGAACCGGTTTTGAAAGTGTAACTAACTTTATAAAAATATCTGCAACCAAAATGGAAAAATAAGAAATGAGAGATGTGGAGAGAGACCTCGACTATACAATGCAGAAAAAAATTATTTTAAAATGTTGAAATCCAAATGCGTCATTAAAAAATAACCTCCCCATAGGAATAGCATGAGCTTGCGAGTGTCATCGCTCGCAGTAATAGGAGCCTTAAAATAAAAAGATGAGAAATGGCAACAGGTTAAATAACACGCCTATTAAAAATTACATAAGGTACTTTATAAAGACTTTGTTTCAGTCCGTATCTAAAAACCTACAAGTATGTATTAAAAAAGGGAAAAAAAACTTTACGATATTAATTTTTTTTTTAAGATCTCCTGAAATAGTGCCCGATTCATACTCTGACACTCGCATAACGATTAAATTAGATGGTGTAGATGGTAATCCGTGGGTGGACTGAGCTGGAATCATTCGCTTCATTCTTCCAGCTTGATGACTCCTGTTGCACAACCAAATCGTGATTCAACATCATTAGCGAGCTCGCACGTCAATATGGGCCACATTTAACCCTTCTAATGCCTACTTAAATGAATTCCTGTAAAGATATACTGGGAGTTAAAACTTTTAAACTGTAAAGATATACTTGAAGTTAAGACATGCAGGTTATTTTGCAACTCACAAAATAATAGTTTTTCTTTTAGTTCTAAATATTCTCCCCGATACGTAAATGCTTTATTTTTGTTTATGAACACCTAGATCTGATTAAATATACCACCTTCACGCTCCGTCCTCCATATATTGTTAATTTCAAGTCTTTAAAATCAATATAGAGTACTGATAAAGAAACCTACAAGCTTTGTTAAATTTTATATTGTGCAAGGACGGGGATCGTTTAAAATGTTATTGAAAGACCATTTTTCTATCTTATTTTTCCACTTTCATTTTTCTGTTCGTATTTTACTAATATTGGCCATTTAGTTTATCTTAGTTTCTGTTAACTAGGCATATCTCAATTACAATACAAGATACAACGTTAATAGCATATTTTTTCATCTAATTCTGTTAGCACTTCGTGCGTTTTATAGAGCAGGTGTAAGACATATTGTCATAGTAAAATGTTTGTTATAATTTTTTATTATAACATATATAACAAAATATTAATTAAAAGTCCTATACAAAGGGTAAAAACTTTCAAAACTTTAAAATAAAATTTTAAAAGTCTAAAACAAGCAAGTTTCAACCATTCTGTAATCACCATCAGGGTCATAATCAAAGACCATGATGATGGCCACAGATTGGTTGAAATTTGTATTATTATTGAAATTAGACTTTTAAGATTTTACTTTAATGTCATGAAAACTTTTATCTTTTGTGTATAATATACGTATTTTAGTAAATATTTTTATTGTATAAGTGATGTTAATTTCAAGATGTAACAGTCCTTTAATTTATTTATTTTTTTATTATTGATGGGTTCCGACTCATCATATTTTATTTTTTGTTAATAACTTGACAATTATGGTTGGCGCCATTCACCGCTATCTAGAAAGAACTTCTCCAAGACTTGACTGTTCTTTTCTATTGCAACGGGAAAGGGTATTCAGTTTTACATTTAAAATGGTGCCAGCTGCTCATATTAAACAAACAATTCTATCAAAACTTTATTTGCCACCATCGATTCAAATTCATCTGCCCATGCTTATATCTGCTCCGTCTATAGACTTTTTAAAAATTAAAATGAAATAAACCGATTTAAATTGGTATGATGTGCGTTCGGTCAGTTGCGAGTTTTATAAAAATGATTAGAAACAAAGTGTCTGTTTTTAGAAATAATAAAATGGAAACCTTGAGAATAAAGAGGTAATAAAAAATCATCCTAAAAAAAAAAAAAAAAAAAAAAAAAAAAAAAAAAAAAAAAAAACATAAAATTTGCATGGAATAGATTTCAGCACAAGGGAAAACGAATGACATAATTTTTTTTTACAACAAACAACAATTTGTGTTTAAAAATTTTTCATAAAATGACTTTTTCTAGTTTTATTGAAGTCTTAAGAACATTTTCAAAATGCTTACCTAAATTTTATTTTCAGCGTTTAGTCTTATGATAGTTTACCATTGACTATGATTGAGTAAAAAATAATAAACACTAAAAGCGATCATCAATTGTCTTAAACTTTGAAAAATAAATTTAGGTAAGTAATTTGAAAGTTTCCCTATGACCTCAATAAAACTGAAGAATACGTGACCATGCAATATCATTAGATCACGAGATGTTATTGCCGTTGGTCATCCCGCATCTTTATTCGTATGATAGCACTATCAATGAGTGTGATTGAGTTGATTTCTTTTTCACTATGCAAATGTACAGAGTGGTTAGAAATAAAATATAACGATTAAAACATAAGAAATATTAAACTGTAAAGGAAAAAAAATTACTTTGCCGAATTTGCTTTGCATTTTTTTCCTCTTTGGGTACCCGTTAATGAATCAACTTTTGTGGCGGAGACACTTTGGTGTACCATGGTAGTCTATGTTTTACAAATTCACGTTTTTAGAAATAATATTTTAAAGAGCAAAAGAAGAATAGTCAGTACTAAGAGTGTGAAAATATTGCCGAAAGAACCTTACATAGTAAAAATGGCAGAGTAGCGCCGTACTCATTCAAGTTGTCTAATCATCTTGTTCCCGCCCAGTAAAAATTCTGGTAGCAGAAGAATGACCAAGCATGGTTCATTACACAAGTCGGAAATTTATCTTGGTTAAATTTCCGTTCTGATTGAGATTTCTATTTTTTCTTCGTTTGATTTTTATTTTCATTTATTACTTTCTTCTATCTCCAATAGAAAAAAGTATTGTAATCGATTTTTTTTACTCCCGGTTTTCGACGGATTTACACGTTTTAGGTGGCAGAGATTCCAAAAACATGTTTTTACAAAATGTATGTTTTTACGTCCATATGTCGCCATTGCACCATCGAAAAATGTATGAAGATATGCATAGAATTGAACAACATTTTTTGTGTATGTTTTTGGCTGTGGCAAGCAGGTTTTACTTCAATTTTGAAATATTCTGCCTAAAGGGTCGCTGTAATAGTGATTTTCATGCCATGTTCAATATTGTACCATCGATAAGTGTATGAAGTTATGCATAGAATTGAATCAAATTTTTTTTATAAGTGTTTGATTATAACTAGTTGATCTTTCTTGAATTTAAATAAAAGAATATAAGCGATCATCAATTGTCTTAAACTTTGAAAAATAAATTTAAGTAAGTGTTTTGAAAGTGTTCCCTATGGCCTCAATAAAACTGACTTCGGAAGGGGGTGCTGTAATAGCAATTTTTATGCCATTTTCAATATTGTACCACCGAAAAGTGTATGAATTTATGCGTAGAATTGAAACAAATTTTTTCATTAAGTGTTTGACTGTGGCTCGTCGGACCTCCCTGAATTTGATAAAAATCCATCGGAAGGGGGACGCTATAATAGAGTTTTTTGTGCCATTTTCAATATTGTACCATTGAAAAATCACTGTAAAACATTTGTGGAAACATTACTCCATACAATTGGTGTAAAAATGGTGGCAAATGCTGCCTCCAGTTTCATGGAGTAATTGTTTTCACACATGCAATGGTGTAATTTAAACATATATTACTGGTGTAACATGACAATGTTACACCGGTTTTAACGGTTAAAATACTCCATAAAACTGGAGGCAGCAATACTGCCACCAATTTTACGGAGTAACGTTTCCACAAATGTTTCTCAGTGATGTATTGATTTATGTACAGAATTGAACCAAAAGTTTTGTATATGTTTTTGGCAATAGCCAGCAAATCTTTCTTGAATTAGGAACTATTCCGTGAGAAAGGAGCATTGTGATAGCGTTTTTTGTAACATTTTCTCGATTGCAAATAGCTGATAATAACAGAATAGGGGAAAACTATTTATTTTAATAGCTATCATGATCCAGATTAATTCTTTTTTTATTTCGATTAATTAACTGAAGCAGAAATTTAAGATGAAAATAAAAGTTGCTATAGTATTGAATTAATAATACTAGAGTATTAACATGCGTACCTAGTTATTGAAATATTAAAATATATATGTAAGACGTAGAAAAAAGTTTTGGGATTGGCACATCCAAGTAATTAATATTTAATTTCATCCAATTTTTATTGATTTCCTTGGAATTGACGGAGTCCATAATAAGTGGAACACCTAAAGAAGTAAGGATGATAACCACTGATCTAAGGAGGATGGAGAGACATATTTTAATATGGATAAAGTAGCCATTGGAGTTTTTTCCTTTGTATAGTGACCCCACCATGCAGGAACTGCGCGAAACAGTCGTCACAAATGCTGGTACACTGAGAAAAAAAATATACCGACTTCACCTAGAATGAATAGTTACGCACTTTCTGAATACCTAAACTAGAATTACAGATTGCCGAACCATGCGAATAGGTTAAACAACTAAACTGAATAAACAAAATGACCTAGCATTTCTAGTCTCTCGTTTTCTAAGTAACGAGACGATATTGAATAATTTCATTTACAAGAAATTATAGCTTGATTTCGGGAATGGTTCCATAAGCTAGAATTATCGTTACTAAATCAAACCTCTTGCGTTCTTATTAATTTGGGGGAATTTGTAAATAACTTTGACGACGAGAATACGGCAAAACGCTCTTGAATTCTAGTAAGAGACTCTTGAACTCGCTGACATACAAAGCTAGAATTTATAAGGATGACATGGAACTATTTTTTCTAGAACTACAATTTAGATTCTATATGCCGGAACTATATTTTTTTCTCAGTGTAGTACTGTTTGCGTTTTTGAGGCATAAAGCTACATTTTCCAAGTTCAGAACTTATTTTATTGTTTTTCTGCATCGCATTTTTAGGGTTCCGTAATTCAAACTCAAAACGGAACCATTATAAGATCACTTCTGTGTCTGTCTGTCACAGTCTTACTCATAAACTATAAAACGTGGAAAAATCAAATTGGAGGAAGTAATAAAGACTATTGATCCACATATTTACAGATTATTAAACATTCACAAATATATTTAGGAAATATATACTAGGACTAATTAAAGAATTTGAAAAAAAAAATCTGTTCTTTGTATATCGTGTGGGATATCATGTGAAAGTTTTTGTAACGTTGGACTCAAAAATACATTTTTTTCAGCTTTAGGTAACAGTAAAACTCCGATTAATCGTTCCCGCGTTGGTCGTTTTATTTCTATGGTTCCTGCACAAATTATATTTAAATAATGTTAACGAAACTTGCATACATCGTTCTTCAAAAAGTCGTTTTCCCACATTCATCGTTGTAAAATTTTTCTCCTCACCGAAATAAAATTGAATGTCAAGCGGATCCATATAAAATATAAACTGGAATTACTTTTTTATCCTCATAAAAATTCATTTACGCTGTTTTAGGAATGGAGGAGAGGGAATATGGTTTACCGTTAGGCTGCGGGCAAACAGCACTTCTTGCATTTACACTAAAAGAGGAATAAATCTATCTTTGTTTCCGAGCGGAACAAAGGGTGCTAGTTTTGGAACCTCTTTAAATGATTTTTGGGGTAAGAATCGTATCGAATTGACAAAGGAGGGGAAAGTTTATCTCCCCCATCTTCAGTCGTAAAGCTGTCAACTGATTTCGAGTTCGATTTCTCTCTTGAAGTTCAGATTCAGTACACTGAAAAAGCAATTTATACATCAAGTGCCGACACGAAAGACCAGAGAGAGCGACGCCTGACCACAAAAAGTTAGTGCCATGTGCCCGGTCCTTTATTTCGTATTGTGACACGTATGAACGCTTAAATAAATGAATGCAGTAAACAGGTGTTCCTGTTTGGAGAACTGGTTATTTTACATTGTGTAAAGGAAAGGATGGATACATTCATTTCGGCCAGCTACCTTAGTGATTCACATTCTTGACTAATCTTTTGTGTACAATGCACGTGTTTAATTTCAAGAATGTGAGCTTTTAATTTAATGCATTCTGCACTAAATCCGAACTTATAAGTAAAGACTCTTTTACTTGTGAGGTTTCTACTTTATTCTTTACATAATAAATTAGGTGTAAAATAATATTTTTGCAAAAAAAACAACATCGTTATACATTTAGGTATGCAATCTTCAATACTGAATTCGATAATTTTGAAAAAGAAAGAAATTAGAAAGAAGGCTGATAAGTAAAGAACTTCTGTAAAGAAGAGAAGAATTAACAAAATGTCTACTTTCAGTGAGTTGAAAAGACTTTGCTTGGTACAAGCAGATTTCTGCATCAAATATTTCTGTACACTAAGAAAAAAATATAGCGCCTTTAGCTAGAATGAATTAGTCACTTTCTGAATATTTAAACTAGAACTATAGATGATCAAACTATGCCAATAGGTTAAACAACTAAACTGAATACACGAAATGACTTAGGATTTCTAATCTTGAATTCTAAGTGACGAAACGATATTCAATCTTTTCAATAACGAAAATCATGGCTTGATTTCTGGAATGGTTTCATAAAGAACATTGTAGTTACTAAATCAAACCTCTTGCATTCGCATTTATTTGCAGAGATTTTTAAATAAGTTTGAGAACGAGAATATAAGACCTCTTGAATTCTAGTAGGAGACTCTAGAACTCTCTAACAAAGTAAGCTAGAATTTATAAGGATAACATAAAACTATTTTTTCTAGAGCCACAATTTAGATTCTAGATGCCAGAACTATATTTTTTTTCTCAGTATAGATGGGAATATTCTTCGATAGAAGGCACTTGAAATGTTGCTTCTTATGCATGTTGCTTTTTCTGTATCAAAATGGATGGATTTCATGTTTTAAAATTCGCATCGGATCAGCATTCAGGGAATACACAGCGAAAGTACCGCAGTAGTAAATATTATATTATAGAAATGTAATTCGAAAAACTTCCGAAGTTACTGGCGGGACACAAGGATTGCGACGTCTATAATACAGACGAAACAGGCCTATTTTATAAATGCTTGCCAGAGAGAACGCCAACGATTAAAGGAAAATCTTATCATAGTGGTAAATATTCCAAAAAAAAAAGACTTACAGTGCTATTATATATAAATAAGAATGCTTAAGATAAATAGATTATCACAATTGGAAAATCTGCTAGACCTCGATGTTACAAGAATTGTGCCTTCATTCGAATGGCAAAACATGGATCAATAATGATGTTTTTAGAAAATGTCTTCATAAACTTTAAAAGATCAATCTGCGCTCAAAAAGGAAAAATCATTCTATTTATTTACAACTCGTCACCTGAGAATAATAAAGTTTTAATAGCCTTTAAAAAAATAAAAGAAAAAAACTTTTTGGCATACTAAGATTCTATTGTATCTATGAAAGCATTCATGCATTGAAATGAACCTTATACCTATTTTAATTCCACTTGCAACGGAGAATAATTTATTTCTATCAGAAATTGTAGAAAACAGCGAGAATAATATGCCAAAAAGTTATTTAAAAAAACCCGGCTGTTAAAAGCTTATTAATCTCAGATAACGAATTATTCAGCTCATTTATCAGATGCGTCGTCTTTGAAAGATATGAAAGTCACTTTTTTCCCAGCTAATTAATTGTACGTAAGTCTTACAACCTCTTGATGCCTTGATAATCAACTGTTAAGGCAATTTTATAAAAGACATATAGTGAAAATATCTTTCTGGTTCATTGAATAAACAAAAGAACCTACGACGAGATGAAAACTTCTTAACCCTTTCCGGCACGATGTCCCTAAAAAAGGACACTTAATTAGGTGCGTTCGTAATTATTTAAATAAGTAGCACCTATAGTTGTCGTTCAGTCTGTCCGTTTGTATGTCCGTCTGTTCGCATATAACAACGCAAAAACTACCCAACCGAATCGTTAGAAATTTAAAATACATAATTACTACATAATTTTCATAGATCAATTACAAGGGACAATCAAAAATATTCCGTTACATTGCGGTCAATGGAGAAAAATGTTTTATAAAATCTTCCCACTGAGAAGGTTAATAAAAGAAGAAAATAGCATATATCTTTCCCACGGCCGCGAACTGATATATCCGTTCACTAGGCTGCAGGTTTCACTGCAATTGAGGCTTTATTTAAATTAATGTAATTCTGAAAATATAATCCAGTTTTACGAAATTAAGTTATCATTGATACTTTCAAGGCATATACGCATATACGTAACAAAAAAATTATATTATGTCAGAAAATCCCACTTTTATTAGCATTTAAAATAAATTACAGAAAAAAAAACATTACAATTTCGCCCTTTTATTCGGCGGTCAGGGGATTAAAATATATAAATATGTACTAACATCACAGCAGTCTATCTAACATTAAAACGTGATTTTACATGCTTGGTTTTATAGAGACAGATCTTGAAAGCATTTACAAATTATTATATGGCAGCTTTCAATTTCATGTACCTTTTCAAGAAGAAATGCTATAATCACTCCTTTTAGGTAGCTTTCATTACAAAAAGTAAAAAGCTACCTATTGCAGCCGTCCGGAGGAAAGCACTTCCGGAAAATTTTGGTATATTTTCACCGATCATGACCCCCAGACTCCAAAACCACCCTCCGTTCAAATGTTGACATATATATATATATATATAACCATATATATATATATATATATATATATATATATATATATATATATATATATATATATATATATATATATATATATATATATATATATATATATATATATCTGATTTTTGTCATGCGATAACTAACGTATTTATGAACCGTTTTCAATGGAACTTGGTATGTACATAGTACATACAAATGTCTCGACCGAGTTCGTTGGCCAGTATCATCCGCCATTTTGTTTCAAAATGGTGGCCATTTTAAATTTTTTAAAAAATTTAAAATTTAAAACTAAATGCAAAAAAATCAAATTTGAAAAATATTTTTCTTTTACGTGTTAGAACTTAAAACAACGATTCCAGAACACTTTTTATTTTGTCTATATCTTACAAAATGATTGAGTTATAGCACTTTGAATTTTTCATATGGCTGACATTTTGAAACGATCTGTTTTTGTCACGTAATAACACGCGCATTTATGAACCGATTTCAATGAAACTTGGTATGTAGATAGTACATACAAATGTGTCGACCGAGTTCGTTGGCCAGCATCATCCGCCATTTTGTTTCAAAATGGTGGCCATTTTAAATTTTTTAAAAAATTTAAAATTTAAAACTAAATGCGAAAAAATCAAAATTTGAAAAATATTTTTCTTTTACTTGTTAGAACTTAAAACAACGATTCCAGAACACTTTTTATTTTGCCTATATCTTACAAAATGATTGAGTTATAGCACTCTGAATTTTTCATATGACTGACATTTTGAAACGATCTGATTTTGTCACGTGATAACACGCGTATTTATGAACCGATTTCAATGGAACTTGGTATGTACATAGTACATACAAATGTCTCGACCGAGTTCGTTGGCCAACATCATCCACCATTTTCTTTCAAAATGGTAGCCATTTTAAATTTTTAAAAATTTTTAAAGTTTAAAATTAAATGCGAAAAAATTAAAAGCTGAAAAATATTTTTCTTTTACGTATTAAAACTTAAAACAATGATTCCAGAACACTTTTTGTTTTGTCAATATCTTAATAAAATGATTGAGTTATAGCACTTTGATTTTTGCTTATGGCTGACATTTTGAAACGGTCTGATCTGAACGATCCATCATGTTGCTTTAAAATGGTTTACACTTTATGATATCGTGGAATTTGGTGACTCTCTAAATCGCTTAAAATAAAACCAGGTTGAATAAAAGATGACTAATTTCTAAAAATTCCTATTAATATTCAGTCTTGACAAAAACTAGCATTCACGACGACTTATAAAATCACTAATTTTATAAGATTATTTCCACTAATTTGAGTTTAGTATTTTTGAACAATGTAACTTACTTTAAAATAAATAAATAAATGTATAAGTATATGAAAGCTACCTCTTCCTCCCGGCATTGCCGGAAGGACTTTTATTATGTGTTTCAGATTTCTTTCTCTTTTATAAGAAAACGAGAATTCCAAAAATATTCCTAAGTTAAGTCAGTTTTACAGTCAATTTTACACGAAAAATTAGTCAGATGTATCAATCCCAAAACTTCTATCTCATGCATGTTAACATTTCGAAATTTTCTATCACAGTGCCAAAATTAAACGGCAATCTGTGCCCACCATAAGGACTTTAAAGATATGAAATTCCGTACATT
The DNA here is from genome assembly GCA_964019185.1 of Maratus speculifer. Lineage (NCBI taxonomy): Eukaryota > Metazoa > Arthropoda > Arachnida > Araneae > Salticidae > Maratus > Maratus speculifer. The sequence goes on from OZ025294.1 coordinate 207,003,013, forward strand.
AATTCTTGAAATATGACTATCGTTAAAATCGTGTAAATCCTACAAAATTCAACATAGAAGCTTCACTTAAAGGACGATTGGCACAAAAATGTAAACAAAACTAATTCATGTGAAGGATTAACTGAATCTGAAGTTTCTGAAAATCCGTGCATTAGTTCTTGAGATACAGAAGAAGTAATGCACAGCTGCTAATGTACAACTGCTATAGTGAATCTGTTAGAGAAATTGTAACAAATGCAGTATAGCAGCGCCATTTTTTGAGCTATTTACAACAAAATATAAACAGCATTAATTCATGTCAAAGACTAATTCTGAAGATAAAGCTAATGCAAAAATCGCACAAAATGCAGCATAACAACGCCAGCCATTGAGTGATTTACACAAAAATATAAAAAACATCATTTCATGTCTAGGACTAATCGAATCTGAAATTTCATGAAAATTCGTCCATTAATTCTGGAGATTAAGGGATTGCGGATATCTTAAATAATGCTGCATAGTAGTGCCAACTAAGGAACGATTTACACCAAAACGTAAACAAAGATCAATTCATGTCAAGGAATAACTGAATTTTATGTTTGATGAAATTCCTTGCATTAATTTTGAAGGTAGAGCTAATGCAGAAATCGAACAAAAAGTAGCTTAGCAGCGCCACCTATATAGTGATTTACGCCAGAAACTAATCACCACCAAAAGATGCAGATTCCTAACAAAGGTTTAAAATTAAAATTTGTTAACATGAGCTCAGCACTATGTTAACAACTACTCGACAAATGTAAACAAAAAAATAAAAAGAATATTGCCCAGTTAAACTGATGGCATTGATCTTACAGGCTACGCATGCTAATTGTATATTGTATAGCCTTGTATTTTCAAGGGTTAATTCCGTTCGAAAAACAAATTAAGGGGGAGAATTAGCTACCTCCATTTCCCCGTTTTATACTTAATCATTGAACCTTTTAAATTAATCAGGGATATGATTTATCATATAAAAAGTCTGCATGAATAACATTAATCACGGAGGCACCTCATCAGAATGGTCCTATATCTAAATTTATAACAAAAACTGATAATTCTGCATGAAAAATCCATTTATATCAATTAAGAGGAGGGGCCCGAGTCCCTCGTTCCCCCTCTTTATACTTATCAAATGAACACCTAATACTAATCACGGAAGTGCCTCAGCAGAATGATCCTACATCTAAATTTTGAACGAAAACTGATAATTCTGCATGAAAAATCCATTTATATAAATTGAGGGGAGGAGCATTATTCCCCGTTCCCCCTGTTATACATATAGAATGAACTCCGAAAACTAATCAGGGGAGCGCCTTATAAGAATATACATATATCCAAAATTTCAAGTGAATTGGATATTTTTATCATGAGTTATCGCGTTACGCACATACGCACATACAGAACGGACGGGCACATAAGCTCCCAGGCTATAATAGCCTGTGAGCCAAAAAAAGAAAAGAAAAGAATTTATTTCCTGTTATCTTTATACTGTTTAAACTTTTTAAATTTAATTGCATTTTAAATACATGTTAAAGTATTTTATCGGGAGGATTCTTGTTTTCGTGTAGTGCAGTAAATCCGTGAAACTGAGTCTTTCTATACATTGAAAACATACCAAAAACTGAAAAAATTACGTAATCCCAATAAAACGAATAGAATACAATTATAAATGACGGAAGCCGGTAAAAAACGAAATTTTTATCCAAGAACTTGTGATTCCTTTTACATTATTGCATTATTAAGTGCAATCTTTAACATCATACAAATATAATTTAGCTTAAGAAATAAAACTTAAAACTAAAGAGATAAATTAAGAAAAACTTCTAAAATTAGATACTGTTTAAACAACTCTAAATAAACTTCAATGAGTATGACCTAAAAACACGCATTCGTTTTATTATTATTCATCAGAAAAAGCAATAAACATCTCAAAACTCTGATCAACGCCAAAACATGATTTTAACAGCTTTGTTACATAGATCGTGATTGATTTTTGAACGCTTTTATAAATTATTCTAGGTTTACAACTTCTCTTGTCTTTTGCAAGAAATGCTACATGGGCAAAATTAAAAATGCTTCACTTCCTTAATTATGTACTTCAAATTTATCTCTCATTTATCAGAACACAAAGATTGCAAGAATCTTTATAGAAAAACTCAGCCTTGTGCCAAGCTGCGCAGACAGTAAAAATGCTTCTGGAAATCACCAATTTTTCCCCAAAAAATCTGGCATCTGGTCCAAGTTCTAAAATTAGTGAATAACCTCCTTCAATGATTTCCAGTCCGTTCCTTCTTATGCAATGGGAAATGAAACAAAAAATATGCTCAAGACGACTTTAAAAAAACAGAAAAGCAAAATGCTTTTTCGGAATTAGTTTATGAGGTTAAGCGGAATTTTTTAAAGCAACAAGCATTTGAGTCATAATTTCTCAATGCTTGATGCTTTTCTATTTTGAAATTAGCTACTTTTGTTTATTTTTTCCGGTTCAAATTTGCCAAAATTCTTTCTTTTATAACTAAATAAATTCTCTTAAAAAATTATGTGAAAATAAAAACCTTGTGAAAAATATTTGATTTAATTAGCATTGAGTTATGTATGTACTCAAATATATCTGCAGCTTTTTATATCATTTTAACAAATAAAAAGATCGAAATTCTAACACTTTAAAGTTTAAAATGGATATCTTTGGATTTTAATTGATTTTCTTTGAAAATAGGAAAGAAAATAAGCAACATTTTTGCTTTTCATATAAATCATCACATATGAAATTTCAAACTAAAATTTATCAGTATGAAAGTTCTACCTGTTAATTTTTAAATAATCATTAATATGGTAAGTTTTCTAGAATTTTAAAAACAAGCGAAGCAACAATTGTATTAGACATTTATTTATTTTTACTTCCTTCTATCTTCAATAGAAGAAAGTATTGTAATCGAAATTTTTTTTACTTCCGCTTTTCGATGGATTTACACGTTTTAGGGGTTCGAGATTCCAAAAAACATGTTTTTACAAAATGTCTGTCTGTCCGTGTGTCTGTGTGTGTGTCCGTATGTCGCCATTCTACCATCAAAAATTTTATGAAGTTATGCATAGAATTGAACCAATTTTTTGTGAATGTTTTTGGCTGTGGCAAGCAGGTCCTCCTTCAGTTTTGAAATATTCCTCCGAAAGGGGATGCTGCAATCGCGATGTTTGTGTCATTTTCAATACTGTACCGACCAAAAATATATGAAGTTATGCATCGAATTGAACCAAATTTTTTGTGTAAGTGTATGGCTATGGCTTAGTTGAAAAAAATGAATTTGAAAAAAAATTGCCTGGAGGGGGCGCTGCAATAGCGAATTTTATGCCATTTTCAATATTGCACCACCTAAAAGTGTATGAAGTTAGTTTTAGAACTGAACTAAATTTTTTAATATGATTATTTTTTGGTAAGGCTGGTAGGTCCTCCATGAACTTGAAAAAAAAAAATCTGCCTATCATTCTATTGTCCATCTATTGTTTATCATGCAGAGACGAAAATTCGTTTTTACTGAAGCAGAAATTTAAGATGAAAATCAAAGTTGGTATGGTATTGAATTAAAACTATTAAGGCATTAAAATGAGTAACTATTTTTTTTTCTTTTTTTTTAAATATTAAAATGTACGTATGAGATAGAAGAAAGTTTTGGGATTGGCACATCCAACTAGTTTTTATTTTTCTAAAATACTTTCATTCTTAAGCAATTCCTCACATTTTTTTCGAACTTTCATGCGTCTATATCAAATATAATATTTAAAGTTTGATAAATTTAACTCAGTAAACATTAAATAAATAAATAAATAAATAAAATAAACATACAAATTATTGGCTATCGAATCTTATTAAAATATTCTTCAGTTATGATGTTTCTCATCATCTTTCCCTTCAAATGTTCCAGTTTAGACATGAATGAACAATTAATTATCAATTTCATAATCACATCATGCATAATTAATTTTTCCTATTAACTTAGAAAGCCTACAAACTAAAATATTGATATTATAAAAATACATTATAAATGGCACCAGTACATGGTTTCTCAAAAATGACGCATGTGCTTGAAAATTGAAATATATAAAAACGGAAAGCAATTATAAATGCAATTTACTTGGAAAACGAGTAAATTTTCAAAAATACAGAATTTCAAATTTAGTTACTAAGTTTGCCAATAGATGACGATGCTAATTTAGAACAATTATATATACATATATATGGGGTTTGGCTGGGTGTCTAGGGATAATCGAATGATTACACACAGTCTTTTGTTGAGACGAACACATTTAATAAGAAAACAAAACCGCACACACAAATTAAAAATATACTATAATTACAAGATCGCATTCTCGTGACACGCGGTCTCTGCATGTCGTTCAGAACAGCAAACACAGAACACAAAAGTGTTGCATCCTCACAAAAACGCGGCTCCCTCCTCGGAGCCCAAAAACCAACTGCCTCGCTTTTTTCTCTATTCCGTCACGTGACGTTCATATCTCAACGACCGTTGCCACATACAATAAAAGTAGAAATTGGAACAATGAAAAATGAGTTACAGTTACAGTTACGTACAACAATGATAAAGAGACAAATGATAATAAAGAAATTTCCCACAGAGATCGGCCATCCTGCGGGTCACTGGCCTCAGGGACACTTTAAAAACCTTAAAAAATACATAGATAATATAATACACAAAATATTTCAATATAAAGTTATAAAAATAATGATTCTGTTGAAAATACTGATGATATAATATAGTGGATGAATCAACAAAAAATTTAAACACAAAATTACGAAAAATATTTACAAGTTACATTTTGATAAATATTTTATCATATTAGCAATTCATCATATTAATTTTATTGGGGCGTGGAAGTTCACCATTTTTTCCAACTATTACTAAATCTGAGATTTTTTTCTTCTTTTTATATAGGGGCCAAAATATTTATCTTTCCTTAGTTTATCACTACTTGAGGACTGATGAAATGATGCATTATCATTTCATATTCTTTCTAGACGTACAGCTGGTTGCCATTTAGAATATCTGCATGAATCAGTTCTTGCAAAAGGCTTTAATAAGAAGTCAAGAATATTCTTGATACATGAAAGTTTATCAACTTTTCTAATGTCCAGAAGTTCACATATGTTGAATATGGTTTTGTCAAGCATTATTTTCATAAAGTTCTCACATTTACTATATTCATAAGAATATTTATTAAATCGGAAACCATCAAAATTCAGAATGTCTCCAACTACATCTTGACCTTTTGTTGGCCACTGGAAAAATAAAATTCTGTACAAAGGCCGGACACTCTTTGCTTTCTGAATTCGTCCTCTTATTTCTGGTATATTTCCAAGTTTACAACCTGGACCTTTTCTAACATCATTCCACCGGAACATTTTAGGCTTAAAAGGAGGTGCATCGGAAGCAATATCATTTCTTCTAAATGATAATCTTCGTGAAACATTTTGCTCTGAAGCTGAATTTTCATTTTTCACATCTGGCTTTCTATTCTGCAAGGATTTGCTCAAATAAGTTTTTTCAGATTCTCTGGGAGTGGTCAGTCGGGGCGACTTTCACAGAAACTTTGACCGATTCGGTCTTCTCTGCTCTTTTTGGACTTATTTGCGCGTCACGAACGGAGTTCATTTCAGCTTCATTGCTTAAGTCAGATACTTGCAAAAAGAGAGCATTTGTCTTCTCATACTTGTAAAACTCAACACCATCTTTGCCAAAGTTTAGACTAGCTTGGTCTAAAATGTCCATTCCGATGACTGCTTGGTAATCCAATTGCGATTTCGGTACTACATGCCATGTTAGGGCGTATTTTCTTCCGTCTATTTCTACTTCTTGCTCCATCGATCCCTTTGAATACACTTTAGATGATCCTATTCCTGATAATATTAAAGAGTCTTTGGACAGTTTGGGAAGGTTGGGAATTTGTCGATATAAGTCTTCACGGAGAAGGCAAACTGAACAACCAGTGTCGACGAGTGCTGGAATAGTTCGGTTGTTAAAGGTAACTTCTTTTGTCTGGACTTTCTTAAGTGCAACGACTTTACTATTTCTCGCGATATGTGCATCAGAAACCTTGTCTTCATCGATTTTATTCTTCGTATTTCCGTTTTTTCTCAAAAGCTCGGGGCAATATAATCTCACATGGCCTGTATCCCCACATTCGTAACATTGGAAAGTTTTTTGTCTGTCAAACTTTTCAGGTTGCCGGTTTGAAGTTATTCTTCGGCTAAAATACCTCTGTTCAGGGTACGACCTCGCAAACGACTTCCTGTCTTCTTTGCCACTATTTCCAAAATTCGACTTTTCAAACGAATTTCTATTTTCTCGGTAAGGGGGTTCTTTTGGCTTTCTATTAAACGTCAGTTTAATGTTTTCATAATCATCTAATTTTTCTGAAATAACGCTCGTTGATTTGAACATCGCCCATTCATCAAAAAAGTGTTCTTTTACTTCGGGAGGTACCTTCTTTTTAATCTGGTCAGTAACCATTAAATCGCACAAATCTTCAAAAGTTGAAATTTCTAATCCACGAACCCACTCGGTAAAATAATTTTTTAACTCATACGCAAAATCTCGCCATGTTATATCATCTTTTTTCACATGTTTAACAAACATTTGTCTAAATTTTTCAGGGGTAAATTTGTATCTTTTCAATAATACTTCTTTTACATTGTCATAATCATTGGTTACATCTTCTCTTTCCCTGGCAATTATTTCAGTAATTTCTTGGGGTAGAAGCCCAATGAGGTGAGTCACCCACAACTCTTTTTTTATTTCTGCTCTTCTGGCCTGTCGCTCAAAAAGAGTCAAATAAATACTAATGTCACATGTTTGCGGATCAAATTTAGGCATGATGTCCTGTAACTTTATACGCACCTTCCCACGTTCGGATTGACCCTCGTTACTGGCGGTTTCGGCAACTCTTGCATTCTCGAGTCGAATCTTTTCTAACTCGAATTCTAATTGTTGTTTTCTCGTTTCCTCTTCTTTAAGTGCTTCATCTCTATGCTTTCTCTCTTCAATAACGGTATCTAAATATCCCTTGAGAAATTCTTCTTCATACCCCTCGGCAGCTACGATGGCATTTTTTAATTCAACGATTTTTAAGTTCTCAACATTTTCTATCCCTAATTCGGTTGCAATGTGCTGCAAATCTCTCTTGGTACCTTTACTAAGAAAGGACATTTTGTCAAATTTTATGGTACCAACTTTCAGGCCCCAAAAATTAAAATTTGTCAAATCAAAAATAAAAATTAATTCAAATAAAAATTAATTCAATAAAAATTCAAAATTAACCCAATAAAAATTCAAAATTACTCCTATAGAATTATCACTAATAAAAATTCAATTCTTATTAAATCATCATTAAATAATTTTTTTTTTTTTTTTAATTCCCGCCAAAAGACAATTGTTTTTTCAAACTAGTAAAAAGAATAGTTCTGATAAAAATATTACGAAAAGCAGGGTACTAATCTTAAGAACACATACGTGAATTATTAGTTGTTAGTATGTTAGTACAAGTTCACAAAAATATGCAAATAAGTAAAATAAATTCAAATACCTTTTGATAATTATCAAAGCGAAATAAAGCAAATAAATTCAAAAATATAAATTCAATATACATTCAAATAAATAAATAGAATAACCATTTTTTTTCTCTTGTGTGCACTCAATTTTTAATACCACAATTAAATAAGAAATAATGATAAGAACAATAAATTTAGTCTGCAGACTTCTCCTTTTTATCTCCTAAAACTGCTGAAAAGAACAGAACTTACCATATTTAAATCAAAGCAAAACAAAATAAAAATGACACTAATAAACATGTAACTTATATACGCATAAGAAAGAAAAAATAAATAAAAATAGATTTGTCTTTCAAATACCACAGTGGATGTATCACTTAACTAAAATAAAAAAGAACAACTTTTTTTTTTTTTTTTTTTTTTTTTTCACTTCTCAAAAAATGAGATTAAGAACAAAAAAAATCACTTGTTCTCTTCACAATTAATTTTCTTCCTCCTGTCGAAGAAAACAGACACTTTCTTTTGTGACAAATGACGCAATTTTTATTCCACTGGAAACAGAACGAAGCACTATGATATAAATGTACTATCATAAAACCGGATGGCTTTTATATTTCCAATTTCACGAACAAAGAAAACAATTTCACAAACAATTGATATTGCAGGATTTTGAAAATATTGATGTTGCAGGATATTTCACAAACAGATGCTGAATCCACGACAAAAAACAAACCAGGGCGATTCGAAATCACAGTAGAACGATGAAAAAGATATTTCGCAGGATGAATCAGGGTGATTCTAAACAACAGTCTATAGGCTAAGAACACTTTGCAGGATGAATCAGGATGATTCTAAACGACAGTTTATAGGTGGAGAGCATTACGCAGGATGAATCAGGGTGATTCTAACGATTAGAGCGGGAGCAAAAATGCCTCGCTATTTCATCACAATATCATAATAATCCCGGCCGAGCCCCCAATTTACTATGGGGTTTGGCTGGGTGTCTAGGGATAATCGAATGATTACACACAGTCTTTTGTTGAGACGAACACATTTAATAGGAAAACAAAACCGCACACACAAATTAAAAATATACAATAATTACAAGATCGCATTCTCGTGACACGCGGTCTCTGCATGTCGTTCAGAACAGCAAACACAGAACACAAAAGTGTTGCATCCTCACAAAAACGCGGCTCCCTCCTCGGAGCCCAAAAACCAACTGCCTCGCTTTTTTCTCTATTCCGTCACGTGACGTTCATATCTCAACGACCGTTGCCACATACAATAAAAGTAGAAATTGGAACAATGAAAAATGAGTTACAGTTGCAGTTACGTACAACAATGATAAAGAGACAAATGATAATAAAGAAATTTCCCACATATATATACATGAACATGTTGCGAAGATGCCTGCAAAAACTAGGTAACGATATTTCCAATGTATCCAACATTTGTAGAAACAAATCACAGTCTGGGAATAAAATTAGCAGAAACCCATAGTAACGTTAAGCCGGAATGACCGCACATGGAGATCAAATGTACTGTTTTGTTCAGCAGTGTTTTCGGCAAACAGTGCAACGCGGTGGTACAGTGAGTGGTCACTTACATTCCGATTTACCCTCCGTAATGTAAAGTCTATGGGCGTTTGATGCATTCGTATATTTAAAATATCTCCTCAGAAAATTAATATTTTTAACTTCTTTCGGAGTTCTTTTCTTTAAAATGTAATTTTTTTTTCTCTTAGTTTTTAAAATACTTCTCAAATCTACGTTAAAATTTATATGAAGTGTTAAAATTTTACTTTCAGTTCGTCATTTTTTTAAACATAAAATATTAAATTAAGCATAAATTTCAAAAATATTTTTTAAAAAAAGGGTGAATTTTTTTAAGAAGAGAAAAATTGAAAGAAGAAGTTAAAAATATTAATTTCCTGGGGAGTTATTTGAATATAAGATTGCATCAAACATCCATAGACTTAACATTACGGAGGGGTGTTTGGAATGTGAATGACCAGCAGCCATAATGGAGATTGTGGTACACCTTGGGAGCGAATGACCGCTATACATGCCTTTTAACGTGCTCAGAATCAGCGCCGTACGAAAAAGGGGGTGAAGGGGGCGGTCGCTCGGGCACCAAATTTATATTACCAATGTAATTTTTGGCCTGTCCCAAGAAAAAGTTGGGATTGAGGGTTGCCAAATTCTAACTTTGACCCGGGCGCAATTTTATTTCTGTACGCCCCTGCTCCGTATACTTCCTTATTCCTGCCAGTTATTTTTATTAGTAAAGTTTACCTTATTTAACCATAACATTTTTGCGATTTAATTACAAAAAAAATTCGATTTTGAGGTAAATTGGAAAAATGAGAAAAATACGAGGTACATGATTAAAAAATAAGCAAAGGGTCTTCATCGCGAAGGTTTTAATTATAGTTTTAAAAGTGAAAATTTACAAATAAGGAACTGCTACTACAATTGTAACTTTGAAAAAAGAAGAAAAGAAAAAGAAAGAAAAGAAAAAACAACACAGTCTACAGGGCCAGTCAATGGACGAACTTCACAAACGAAAGGAACTTGGCTTAAAACTCTTTTATCTACCATTGTGCTCACCCAGCAAAAGTACTACTTACCCTTCACCTTGCAGCTAAAGCAGAAATAAGAATGTAAAAATACAATTTTTAAAAAAGGGAAATGCACCACCTTAACTTTTTACAAAGGCAAGGAAGGGCAATTGTATTTGCGCCGTGTCAGCTTAGTAAAAGAATGAAAAAAAAAAAAGAGGGCAAGGCAGTGTTCCAAAATTGTCATGAATAACCCTTTATATAACAGAACAATGAACTCAATGTTGTTAAACAAAGGTTTTGTTTCGGAACTCGAGAAATCAATTTGAGTTTTACTCTGTATTAGTACAGTTGTGTAATACTAATAAGCGAAACCATTCCGGAAATGTTCAATCATATCTGTTTCTTAAATAGGCGTTCATAGTGTAAAGCTATTTCATGAAATCATGAAGAATGTTAATGTATACCACTTATAGTAGCTTAAAAAGATTTTTTTTTTTAAATAAATTTTTTTTTTCATTCTTTCAACATATTATTATTTGCTGTAAATTTCTACCAGAAATCTATCATAAAAAATGTTGAACAGAAATAATTGTAGATGTGCAAGAGAGAGATTAAAAAAAACCTCCAATGGAACATTTCTGTATTAAACGGTGTAAAACATTAATATTCTAAGGGTTAAAATAATGTTTTTTTAAGGTACCTGCTTCTCTTCAGAGCATTTTTTTAAATACTTGTAAATTTTATGTTTGAAATTGCTAATTATTATTAAAAATGTGATATAAACGTACAAATGAGCAATTCATTTTTTCTTTTTTTAATAGTATACAAATAATCGAAAAATGTTATTTTCTTTAAAATCATGTAAATTTAAAATTATTAAATATAACTACATTTTATGAATTCCCTAAAAAATAAACTATTGTTTTACAGGAACTAGACGATTGTTCTGAGAATTGCATGAATATTAAAAAAATTATAGGCATAAGAAGTCAATCGATGCTGAAAATTAGTAAAAAACTTTAATAATTCGTAAATTAACAACCTGCGCAGTGTTGCCAGATGGGCTACTTTTTTAAATTCAGATTCTTGATTGGCATCACTTTTTTGAAAAGGTAGAATGCGGCTTATTTAATGTCATATTATTTAAGGAGAAAAGAAAGGGCAGTTTAGCGTTTGAAAATAGTGGTGCCAATCAAGAAATCTGAATTTTAAAAAAGTACCCCCCTGGCAACACTGAACCTGCGTAAAATAAGCTTCTTAGTATATCTGCATAAAAACAGTTTAATTTATTTGAAAATATATTTAAAACATAATTTTAAAATTTTTTGGTAGTTAAATCATTGTTTATTAAGTTATGAAAATTTTGCAGAAAAAAAAAATCGTTTTTGAGAAATGTCATAAAATGGCTTTCAAGTTAGTATTTTAAAGATTGAAGAAAATGAAATTAAAAAACTCATTTATAAGGGAAAAAATAGTAATAATATAAATTTATATTTAAAAAAATGAAATTGACATTTTGAATTCATACAGTTACCTTTAAAAAATCTTTCTGTAGGAATGTGTTTATGTTTTTATAAGCTTAATACATTCAAACTTGATTTCTGATTTGCAGAAAATTTTTAGAAAAAAATATCTAAAACATTAAAATAATGCTATCGATATCAATGTCCCATATAAATCTATAAATCTGTCAAAACTTCAAACAATAATCTAAAAAACGTAAAACTGGATATATATATATATATATATATATATATATATATATATATATATATATATATCCAGTATATATATATATATATGTATATATATAAAATTATATATATATATATATATATATATATATATATATATATATATATATATATATATATATATATATATATTTTAAGAAATAAAGAAAAGAAGAAAGGAAGAACATTAAAATTAAAACCACATTCTATAAATATCTTAAATATTAAGAAAAAAAAAAAGGAGAACTTAAAATGAAATGCCCTTTCTGTAACATTGTCTTTATCAATTTAAAGTAATTTTTATTTACTGAATTAAAATTTGAACTTATTTTATGGTCATTTGTAAAAAGAAATCGTGTAATAAAACTTCTTATTTTTTTTAATTTAAAATTTATTTAAAAAGTGGCTATTTTAAAATCGTTATAATTCTAAATAATATTTGCAGAATTTCAATTTGTTTTCATTTAAATAAACAGAAATGTTTAGATTCAGCATTTTTAAAAATATTAATTTAAAAAAATACTTAAGGTATTTTTTTAATTATGTAACTTTGAAAAAAAGATCACATTTTTAAAAGTAATTAATTTATTCAAATTTGCTAAATCAAAATTAAAGCAAAGAAATTGAAAAAGACATATTCCAAATTTGAACCATTTATCATTAACGATTCTTCACTTAAAACAATTAAAATACGAGAAATGATAAAAAAAAAAAACCATCTTGATAGAAAACGCATTTTCATAAGAAGTCGTTTCAATGACAAACATTCTTCTAAAGGTAGATTTTAAAAGCAAACCAAAAGGGAAAAAAATAATTTATCCTGTTCTAATTAAAATGAAAGCATGATTTAAACATCATTTTAAGCAGAAAAACAGAGAAATTTTTAGTACAATAATTTTTTTCTAAAGTTTTAAGATACTTGTATCTTGGATCACTTTAAACTTATCGTTTTTTTTTTTTTAATTGTTTAAGGGAATATTATAAAGTAAATGAATGAAATTAAAAGGAATATTATAAAAAAAACACTCTCGTTAAAAAATAAATGTAACGTTTTATTATAATTTTAGATTATTTTAAAATTTTTAAACGTTAAAATAATCTTAACCTTTCTGTCCGTTCCTGAGGTAGAGCTATTGCGATAATCATGAATAAAGCCGCATAACAGCGCCAGTTATTGAGAGATTTACTCAAAAAATAACAGAATACTAATTTATATCAGGGACTAACTAAATCGATGTTTGATGAAAATGCGTGCATTAGTTCCTGAGATGAGCTACCGCATAGCGACGCCATCAAAATCATATTATATAAAGGACTAACAGAATCTGGAGTTTTATAAAAATCCATTCATTAGTTCTTGAGATATAGCTATTGTGGAAATGTGAAAAAAAAGCAGCATAGCAGTATCATTTGTTGGGCGATATACACCAAAATCTTATCATATCCAATTTATATCAAGGTCCTACAGAATCTAATATTTTGTAGAATTCTGTGCATTAATTCTTGAGATAGAGCACCCACAAAATAAATTTGTCACATACTGACAGACTAACAGACTCACAGACTGAAAAAGATCACAGACAAACATTAAAAAAAAAAAAAAAAAAAAAAAAAAAAAAAAAAAATGGTTTTTTGGGGGATTTTTGACCTCTAAAATGTGTAAATCTGTCGAAAACCGGAATTCGAAAATTTTCACGAATGAAATACTTCCTTCTTGTAAAGATAGAAGAAAATAAAAATTTCGCTAAAAAAATTGTATTTATTTGATGAAAATGCGAACCCCCGTGGCAGAAACGCGACAACATGGCGACCATTGTTGCAGAAAGAGAGCAACACCTTGCAGAAAACTTTCTTCTTCGATCTGTTAAACATAAGCTGATAAAAATATTATTTTATAGAATTGTTATTGTCATTTAAAGTAAAAAGTATTAAAGTTAGTAAAGTTCTAATAAAAATTTCTTGAAGACTAAATTTTTTATGCAAATAATGTATTTATGTTTTGAAAACACAACATTGGCTTTAAATTAACTCGAAATAATGTTTTAAAACTTTAGTTTAAAATAATACTTGTTTGAGAGTTAAATAAGACAGTATAACATTTATTTCTTATGGTAAATTGCAGGTTTAATGTAAAATCAGTGAAACAGTTTCTTCTTAAGTATTCTCTTTTGCGAAATTCAACAGGTTGCACCTCGTAATAATAAAGAAATAAGTTTGTCTATATGAGTGTGTCGGCTGTATTCTGAAGTATGCAGAACTGTAAAATTTTATATGAAAGTATCTCTATGTATGTAGCTATGCACCTCAAAACTCGATTTTCAATATTTTTTTATTATTTTTTTTAATTAAATTCTTTCTGCAATTTTTAACCTTTTTTTTTTTTTTTTTTTTTTTTTTTCTCTCTTTTTCGCATTTTAAGATGATTTTTAAAATAAATCCACTTTCAATCTCTTAACTAAAACAACAAATTGTTTAAAAAAATTATTTCGAATTCGTGCGACATTTTTTTGAATTTTTCAGATATTATGTGTTTTGTACCAATTGCTTGAAATGGATTTACCAAAAAAAAAAAAAAAAATCGGTTTTAAGTTTATAGCTTAAGGTAGTAAATTTTGCCCTCCAAAATGTTTCAATTTTCAGAGATTTTTATATGGTTTTTTTTTTCTCAATTTTCCGATTTTTGCAGTGAATTTTTGACATTCGAGGAATAAAATCCAGTTAAAATCACTTATCGCATTATAGTAAATTTTGTTCTCAGAAATTTTTTAATTTTTAGCTATTTTTAATGCTATTATTACGTTTCGCTGCGATTTCTGGGCATTCATAATAAGAATTCTGCTAGAGATTTTTAGGCTATTACAGAAAATTTTCTCAGCTGCGATGTCTGAATTTTTCCCGCTTTTTAGCGTTTTTTGGTATTTATAAAAGAAATTCGTTTTAAAACTTTTAGCACACTGTAGTCTATATTGTTCTTTGCAATTTTCTAATTTTTATGCGATTTTCAATGACATTTTTATCGTTTCATTTTTTTCGCATTTCGCGAAGATTTTTGGATATTCGTAGAAGGAATCCGGTTCTAAATTTTCAACCTAATATAGTAAATTTTAACATCTGCTATTATATATATATTGTATAAGTTTTATAGCGAGAGTATTTGTTTTCTAATTTGTGGTGATTTTCCACATCAGTAAAATTAAATGTGGTTTTGAGCTTTTAATACATTTTATTATATTTTCAAGTTTATTGGAAATTCACACAATACGTTTTAAATTTTTGCCAAATGTTTTACTTTTTTACGAATTTTATGTATTTTTTAGATCTTTTTCTTGTTTTGCGGCAATTTTTTTTTTTTTTTTTTTTTTTTTTTTTTTTTTTTTTTTTTTTTTTTTGAATTCGAATTATTTTTTTTTATTTTTTTAGTCCTATATAGCAATTTTTGACATTTGTAATTCTTTCGATCGATTTATGCGATTTTTTATGTTGTTTCGTGTTCCGTTGCGATTTTTAAACAATCACAAAATAATTAATTTTGAATTTCAAACTTCTAGCCTATTATAGTAATTTTTGTCTTCCACGATTTTTGAAAATTTGAAATTTTCATATGAATTTCAAATTTTTTTCTCTATTTTGGAAATAGCTTGACATTGGTAAAAGATATTCGATTTTAAACATTTAACGATATGTCGAACATTGTATTTTCCGCGATTTCTAATTTTTTGGCGATTTTCAAGTAATTTCTGACGATTTTTTGCATTTTGCGTCGATTTTTGAAATTCGTGAAAGATTTCCGGTTACAATGTTTTTGTTCACTTTACTAAATTTTATCATCTGCGGGTTTTTTTTTTTTTTATGTATTTTGATTTTCAGCGTTTCTTTTTCCTTTCTTTCTTTTTTGTCCATTTTGTCAGGGTTTTTTTTTTTTTTTTTTTTTTTTCTCCACAATTAATTTTATTGTAACAATTTTTAACGCATTTAAAACGCGTAACTTTGAAGGGAAAAGTAAAACATATAATAGGGAGTACTCAGTCTCAGAGACCGCATTTGATTATGTATACAAGGAAGCTTTAAAATTTAAATATCTGTTTTAAGTATTAATGACGCGTGTTTTCAAATTATAACAGAAAAAAATCAATTTTCGAACACAAACTCAGAAAGGTCTCAAATACCACACCTACACAATAACGAGTTAAATGTAGCAGCCATGGAAAACGTCCTTCATGTTAAATAAAGCTCAGTATGTAACCAATTAAAAAAATAATAAAAAGGAATCGAGCTAAATGTTTTGATTCTAAAATGAGAGGCAATGGGGGGAAGGAACAATCAAAAAGAAATCTTTCATTCCTTCTTCATATCACGAGGAACCTCTTTCGGTCTTTTCCCCCTCCTGATGTTCTTGCAACATTGTGAGTGAAAATGAATCTAAAGATATCTTACTTAATAGGCTACTTCAGTCACATGAAAAGACCCGTTCGCTAATGCTAAATCTATGGAAGAAATTTATACAGATATCCCGGGTTCATTCCAATATTTTTAGATTTTTTTTTTTTTTTTTTTTTTTTTTTTTTTTTTTTTTTTTTTTTTTTAAATAGGATAGCTGAGATTGGTTTGAATGCAGTCCGTTTTTACCTTTTGATTTTGGTTGCAGATGTTTTGTATGAGGGTGCTTTCCAAACCGGTTCCGGAAATTAAAGCGTCCTCATAAAAAATATCTATAAACAAAACAAAAAAAAGGTAAAAGACGGCCTGCATACAAATCAATCTCAGCTATCCAATGCAAAAAATAATAATAATAATAATAATAATAATGAAATGCAACCGAGATATTTTTATAAATTTCTCAAATAAGATTAGCATTAGTAAACGAATCTTTTCATTTGAATGAAGTAGCCTCTTAAGGAGGCACAGTACCTTTGACACTGTCTCTTCAACCTTGAATAGTATTGTAAAATACGTGGTGGCACAAGACTTAATACTAAAAATTAAATAAAATGATTTTTTTTTCTGTAAAACAGCCTATTCTACTATTTTTTTTATATTTAACTTTTTTAAAACCCTTACTACTTTTATAAATATGAATATTTTGGCTTTGATTTTTTTTCCACATCCATTAGAATATACTACATAAAACTGTGTATGGATTTTTAGATGTATGTGGGTTTTAATTTAATATGAATTTTTTTCTCTCGTGTATATCAAAAATTGAAAGAAATTCAACAAACTCTCAATTTAAATATTTTTTACATAATCATAAACTTCAATGTTAAATCCATACACAAAAATATTAAATACCCCATATGGAGAACAAGTAAAAAAAATTTCAAACCTCTATCTAAATTAGCAAAAAAGCCTTAGTGTTTATCACAGAAGCAAGTTGTAAAAATATGAACACGTGAAAAATTAGTTTAAAATTTTCATTTGTTTAAGTAATTTAGCTGGATCTATTAATAAAATTTACAATATTTCGGGATATAATTGTCTTATAAGTAAAAATGAAGTATCAAAATAGTCACAATTGAAGATGGTTTCAGATAAGATTAAAAAAAAAAAAAGAAAAAAAAAAAAAAAAAAGAAAATCGATATTTTGATTAATTTCAAGATTTTGCATCCCCTTAAGGGGATCCAATACCCTTTGAACTTTTTTTTTTTTATTTTAAGCATTTTAAGTTCCATGTTTGATATAATAATAAAGGACTCAATGAAGGAAAATTATTCTATCAAAAAGTTGTCCGTTTTCCCTGCCAAAATTCGATTTTTTTTTCTTTTTTTTTTTTTTTTTTTTTTTTTTTTTTTTTTTTTATGTTAAGTGAATTTTAAAATGCTTCTTCTTCTACATTTTTGAACAATTTGAGCTTTTTTTTTTTTTTTTTTTTTTTTTTTTATCGGCTTTATCGAAAGTTAAATATGAGTGAAAAAGATAGTTTGAGAGAAAAATCCGATAGATCCGAGATAGTTTCAGAAAAAAAAAAATGTAGAAATACGTGTTAAAATAACAGTAAAAAACTAAATTTATTTTACATTTTTGTGTGTAAAAAAACCCTTTTTACTTTATTATAAATCCGTATCTAATTTTATCAAAAAGACTGTAAGGAACAACCAAAAAAGAAAATTCGAGTCAATTGAACAATGTACTATATAACTACCCATAAAAGTTTTATCACTTTAAACATGCCAATTTGTCAAAAAAAACAAAAACTTAGAAAAAAACTGAGAAGTGAATTATGGCATTTAAAGGGGCAACGATGCAATAAAATCGCATTAAACTGTATGTATAACCTTCGGATCTCTACAAAACTTCACCAGAATGTACTGGGTATCATTAAGTATAATTTAAGCAAAAAAAATAAAAATTCACGATCATTATTCTTTTACAATATCATTGTATGGCTATGAAAAAAGAACATGAATTCTGATTACCAGCACTTCTTTAAAAGGATTTTGTATAAAAAAAAAATATAGATAATTAATAACATCTTTACACAGACTGTGGTAAAACTTCGGAATCATAAAATATTCATGTTTATATCGCACCAATCACAATTCATTTCCATGCTTTCACTCTTATTTTTAAAAAATTGCAAAACCATTTTAAAAACATAGGCAACATTATTGTTTTCATTCTAATTCTCGTGTTGGCCAAATCGTTCGGAGTTTTCTGTGGTTTTCTTCAAACCTTGCATTTTCAAGCGTAAATACAGGTTAGGCTCCCTTAGAAAGACCCTCACTGAGGACGCCCCTCTATAGGCCTACATTTCTGCTGTAGATAAATGTCCGCCATAAACATCATCATTATAGTTTTCTCAAATTCCAAGCTTGGTTTTTTTTTTTTTTTTTTTTTTTTTTTTTTTTTTTTTTTTTTTCCTTTTCTCTTTGTAAAAAATAAAACAAAAACTTTGAGCCCGAGAGCGGTATAAGAATCGTGTGCGATCCTGTTTCCGGCTGGGACTTAGCCCGTCTCACCTTCAATCACATGACAAATTATCTAGAATTTCTGGAACATTCCTAAGATATGTATTCTTATAATCGCACAAAAGTCATTATGTATATGTGAGATAAATTTTATAAAATTGATTTATTCAACCAAAACATCGAAATATTTCTCATTGTATAACAAGAATGCAATTTTAAATTCACTTTTAAATATATATATTTTAAAAAAGAAACAAGATTTCCGTTATAAAGATAAATATTTATTTGAGGAATATGACTGACAAAACATATTGTATATCTCTAAGATCGGTCACGAGCTTCCGAAAGTTAAAAGTAGCAATTACTGAAAATATCCCTCATGTTATATAAAGCTCTGTACATACACATTTTTAAAAAAAAATTGAGTGAAGTGTTTTGATTCTAAAATAACAAGCAACGGAAAGGAACAATGAAAAAGAAACCTTTCATTTCAATTTCATTTCAAGCGGAAACTCTCCCCCTCCCTCCTTTTTTTCTTTTTTTTTTTTCTTTAATTCATATTTTGGTAACATTGTGAACGAAATGGAATCTGAACATATCTCTACTTAATGGAGTACAGAGCGATGTACAAGAAAATGAAACGGCGAAAATATCCTCTTATTTTCGTCATCGAGGAGCTAAAAAGCCCACATCTGTTACTTGTTATTCAAAATCGTTTTACGTACCACGTTCGCTTGCCTTGTGATGCTGGAAAATTTTCAAAAGAAAAAACTATTGATACCTACGCTATAAAAATGTATACTGAGTGATTCAAAATATAAGGTGTGACGATTACCTCTTAAAACAGAATTGATAAAAATGTACTTCCAACTACAAAATTTGTTAAAATAAAATGTAGTTTTTAATTACGGCATTTGTTTTACAGGGACCTGTATATGTATACGACACTAAAAAACATTTCTTTCCGTTTTATTCTTAACTTGAAAAAGTTGGATATTCACAAAATTTAAAGTATCATAACTTGGTAAGTTTTGTGCAGTTAGTATTTGGATTTTTTTTTCCTCTCATAGATGCAGACAGAACACTTTTTCTAATTTCAATTACAGGAAAAAGAACCAATATATATTTCATATTTTAATACAAACACTTGTAAAATATACAGGGAGAGTCATAAATATCGAAACAATAGGCTATCTCCTTAAAAATTGCCCCTAGACCCATACTTCCAATTGTAAAAGTTCATAAAAAAAAAGGTGAAATTGTTAAGGTGAAGATAAGTTGCAACTCCATTGGGAGGGGGACGGGATCAATTTGAAAAAATACAAAAATTAAATTTTTATACGACCCTCGTAGAATAAAAATCCCAGTTAGAAAAACTTTCCTTATCCAGTAAACAAGACACAAAAAATTGCATTTTCATATCTTCAAAACTCGCAGAGTTATAGCCGTTTAAATAATTCATCTTATTTTAAGGGATTTGACACAAATTGAAATGTGCGCAATTCGAAAACATTGTTACTTTAACAGTTCTAGGAAACATGTAAAAAATCTATCTTTTGAATTAGAATTTGGATTTTTTTTTAATTAGAATTTGGATTTTTTTTTTTTTTTTTTTATGGTTAGCCATACAATTTGCTAAAAAAATCACATCCTAAAATTTCTCATAAAATTTATAAGAATTTCATATGATTAGTACTGGTTTAAATGGGATAATTTAAATTCATTATAACTCGAATCATTATTTATCAGATTTCAATTTCTTACCATTTAATTAAAGATGAAAATCTGATTTTAGTTTTGTTCCAGGGTTTTTGTTTTTCAATAATAATTTTAAAACTATTAAAAACATTTATTGAAAAAATAATATAACTTTATAACTATTAAAATTATTTATTGAAAAAATAATATAACTTAAAAAAAATCATATTTTCAAAAGCAATTTTCTTTTCAAATTTGCCGAAACAAAACTAATGTAAAATAATCAAAAATGACATGTTTCAATTTTGCACTTTTTTTCTTTAACAATTCTTAGCTTTTAATAATTTAAAGAAGAGAAATAGTGGGGGAAAAACTCATTTTGCAGAAAAACGAAGTGTACTGTTTAAATTTCCGTCAGAAAAATGCTTTTTCTAAGATGCAGATTAAGTCTTTTTTTATAAATTTAGCCTGCACAACGTAAAAAAAATCTGTATTCAGGGCGCAGGCCGGGCCAGGACGACGTTATTTTTTTCTGAAGACTCGCCTGGCCGGGCCTAACGTATTTTTCATACCGAAGGGGACTGCTTCCTTCTTCCTATGTCTGCACTGGACGAAATTTTCAATCCCGGTCTCGAACAATCCGTATTAAAATATCTGTCTCTGATTTACTAAATACGTGCTTAAATAAGTAAAATTTGCTTCAATCAAAATTTTTACGAAAAACACATTGATCTTTAAATTGCTTTTAATTAACAAAAAAAAAAAAAAAAACTTTAAAATTCTTTTTTTTTTTAAGAATAGTATAGTCAAAGAATAAAAAAATTAAATATATTAAAACCAGTTAAAAAAACCTGCTTATGACGGAATTCTGTCTTAAACGGAAAATGTGTTGATCCATGCAAAATAAATATAATAATACCTGAAGAAAAATAAACTCCATTGACACCTCATAGGAAGGGCATTTGTCTATAACATATTTTTTCTTTCCTATGTGATTCCGTCTTAATAGGTTTTACTGTATAACATTTTTAAAGTCTCCGATGCATGGGATATGGATTAACGATATTAAAATATAAGTCAAACATTTACATATAAATAGAGATTCATTGCTAAAATAAATATATCACAGCCTTTGGCGCTTCTTTAATCATAAAAAGTATAAATATAACAAACGGAAAACTGTAATAAATATTTTTGGTCAGAATTCCTCCATACGAAACAATTTTTAATCACATTGAAGTAAGAAACTATGTAGAAATTCACGGCTCAGCTGCGCTATGATTTAAACTTTTTTCCAGGGCGGTCCGGGTTATGATTTTAACATTTTTCCAGGCAGAGCCGAACTTTTTTCCCTATGGGTGGGATTGGGACCGGCTCTAGATATTTTGATCCATGCAGACCTTCATTACAGAATACCAATATATTTTGAAAATAAGTTTAGCTTTAAATCAATACGCTGCTTTTTTATGTCCAAATAAGAGGCACCGTCTTAAATCGACATTTAATACGATTTTAATAAATATACGATAATAATAAATATACGAATAATTAAATACGATAATTTATGGATGATCCCTCACATGCATTCAAAATAAGTCAAAAACTGTTTCTTTACAGGCATGGTTAAGTGGTATAATTCTTGAGAATTTTGGATTTTAATATCTCTGTGAGGTTTTTAGATATAAAGATGATAATTTTTTTTCTTTTGGCTCAATTTAGGAATGGATGAGGAATAATTTCTTAATCGGGAATTTTGCTCTACAAAGGTCGTTTAAAAACATAATTTTCATATT
Organism: Maratus speculifer; assembly: GCA_964019185.1. Taxonomy (NCBI): domain Eukaryota; kingdom Metazoa; phylum Arthropoda; class Arachnida; order Araneae; family Salticidae; genus Maratus; species Maratus speculifer. The sequence goes on from OZ025294.1 coordinate 207,025,288, forward strand.
TTTTCAAATACCCCCCCCCCTCCCCATGGAGTTGCAACTTATCTAATCAAAAATTTCACCATTTTTGATGATTTTTTGCAATTAAAAGTATGGGACTAGGGGAAATATTTAAGGAGATAGACTATTGTTTCAATATTTATGACTCACCCTGTATGCCTTATCAGAGCTCTAATTGGTTTGAAAATACTTTATGTTTGAGAGAACGTTTCTTTCATCAGCGATTTAAGATATAATCGCCATTATCTCTATTTTGAATAAAGCAACAAAGTAGGAAGGTAAAAGATAAATGTCGAAAACAATAATCTACATACAGTCAAACTTGCATATTCAGAAGTATAGTTATATTGTACAAGATTTTCCATAAATTTGTTTATATATTTTTGGATAACCTCTCATTTGGATACATATATTTACAGTGGATTCCCATTTAGTATGCGTCTTTGCTTAAGACATAATCCAGTGAATGAGGTTAATTTCATTTCCACCACCATTTTCAATTTATAGTTAATTTTAAGACATCACTTAATATATATAAACTATTCACCAGACAAAGAGGAATTTTTTTTTTTTTTTTTTCAGAAACTGACCAAATAGGATCAAAATTTGTTTTGTAAGCTGTTTTTTAAGAGCAAGTTTCGAGTCTTGATTTGGAAAGATGGAAAATAATGCAGTAAAAAATATTTTGTTCAACTTTTGTAAAGAAAAGTGAGAGATTACAAGCGAGTCATACGCTATGTATAGCGTATGAAATAGTATTCATGCTTGAAGTTAAACACATTAAAAGGCGGTACAATTTACAATGAAAATTCTGTCCAATCATGCAAACTCTGAACTAAAACTCTGATGCGAACGTTAAAATCGTTCAGCAAGTGATCTAACAGCGGTCCTAAATTTCTGTTCGACGTGTTGCAGTTCATACTAGACTACAATATATATCCTCACACCACACTCCATCATGCACCACAGCCTCCTCCACCTGTTTTCATGCAGAATTCAGACCCGCCAACACTTTACTACTGCTGTCATTAAAGCGTGTCAGATGTTTTTGAATGCTAGTCTGTAGCAGTTGGATGCTGACGAAATCGGTGCAGGTAGCATTTCAATTTCTGATAAAGCTTATTTTTTCTTATACAGCTTCGTCAATGAGCAAAACTGATGCATTTGAGGAACGAAAAATCTTCATGTTGTAGTTCAATCATGCCTGAGTCATGCCTATGGCTAAGATCATCATTTCCTCCAAAGAGCTCACTGGATCTTTGCTCTGGCGCCAACTTGTTACTGTAATGCTCTATCTGGAAATCCTGTAGAGATTTTTGACGGTATAAAATACTCTGGAATATCCTGAGTATACATCGTGCTTCACGAAAGATGCCGTTCGCCACATCGAATACTGGAAGTTTTTCATTTCTTCAACGAAAATCTGATGATTATGTCATTGTCCTGGATTATTCAAAGCATATGGGAAGTAGCATGGATTGGCCTCCATATTCGCCAAATTTGACTCCCTGAGGCTTTTTTCTGTATGGGTGAGAGAGGTATGGTATCTGACAGACGAGATGTACCGCCTTAAGCAGCAGATAATATAGAAACCGAAACAACTCATCTCTGTTGTATGTGAGAATATTCCGGCTTCAATGTTAATACTGGTTTCTGTAATTTGTGTTCTCCGTCTGCCCCAGGTTGTGGCTGCAAATGCAAGATATATTAAAAATATCGTTATTTAATTTTTCTAAACCTTTTACAATACCTTCAAACAATTTTCTCCACTCAATAGTGCCATCCTTTGGCAAACTTCGTAACTAAATTAAAAATTCTATAAGAATAAAAATTTATGGGTTTTCCAAGTAGACGGTTAACGGTTTATTAAACGGTTTATTTCTATATCATTGCATCTTACTTAATTTCTTTTTTTAAATACAACCGTCATATTTAGGTCACAAGTATACCACTTTTTGAGAGGGGGGGGTTATTTTTGATTGTCCTGGGTAATTTATTTCATTTTATTTTATTTATTTTTAGGGTTCCGGATTTAAAAAGTGAAAACGGAACCATTATAAGATCACTCCTGTGTTTGTCCGCCCGTCTGTCACATCCATTTTACTGATAAACTGTGAAACATGGAAAGCTGGACTTGGGAAAAGTAATAAAGACTATTGACCCCCATAATTTATAGATTATTAAACATTTACAAATGTATTTAGAAGAGGATCCACATAAAGAGAATTTATGTGGATATTTAAGTTACTTGAAGAAAAAAAATATTTTTTATAAAAATATTAAAAATATTTTTCCTTGTATATCGTGTGGGGTATCTGGCGAATGCTTTCGTTACGCTGAACTCAAAAATATATTTTTTTAATTTTTATTATTATATTTTCAAAGATATTGTGGAAAATATAGTGCATAAATATATCCCCCCCCCCTCCATCTAATTCCGAATCTAATGAAACTAAAATTATGAAAAAATTATAGGTTATAGATGTTACTTTAAGCATTGCAGGGAAAGTATAGCGATTACTCTAGCTTTTTTTTAGAAAAGCACATTTTTCTCTTACACACACATTTCGATTTGTGGGCATTTAGCAAAGGTGTTGAAGGGCATTGGAGGCACTAATCGTAGCAGAAGAATAAAAGTGTTGTTGAAAATGGTTTTTGAAAAAATCTGTCGGTAATTAGCCGAGATATTAACCCTTAAAGACAGAAACGGTTTGGACATAAATAATGACGGGGTTGTATACTCTGCATACCATCGACTTTTAAAGCCTAGATAACTTTTAATACTATATTTGTGTAATGCAACACCTACTAGTAGTATAAAAACAATAAACTTCATATTGTTGTAAACATACCAATTTAATTAGAATTAATAGCATAAATCAGGGATCATACGCATTAGAAATTAAAAAGACTTATCCATTTTAGTATTTATTGGGTTTTTAGGAATTTTAGGAATTTTTTTTTTTTTTTTTTTTTTTTTAAGTATTATTTGCCTTATTTAATGCAAAACTTTCCTCACTTCGGATTACGGCTATTACGTTACGACATTTTTGGAATTAAAATGCCTAATTTTTTTTAAAATTCCTTATGCATGCGAACCTTTTATAAATGCTATGGGGCTCGCTAATAGTTTTCATTGAATGAGTCTCTCATTGCCAGAGTTGCCAAGTCTCCGGCTTTTTGGATACCAGTATTTTGCTACAGAAAAAGGGATTTTTATTTTAATTGGAAAATTTGGTCGATTTAATAGAAGAACATTTTCTTTAAGATAAAAATGGTGTGCAAAAAACCAGAGACTTGGCAGCTGTGCATTACGATTATTGTGTATTTAAAAGTTTATTAAAAACCTATCTGGAAAAACGCATCACGGACCAAAGCGGCTTTGCAAATTTGCGAGATCTTTTCTACACAAGCTCCTTTAGCACAATGTCAAGTTTAAACATTGAACAAGGGTTTCTTGTTGGCTACACTGGATAAAATAAAAGGTTATTATTACGCTGCATTTAGTTTTATGAAAAGCCAAATGAAGTTTAAATATGCACTACCTTTTATTCTCAGTGCCGAGTTAAATTACTTATTAATAGATAAGTATAAAATAAAAAAAAAAGAATTATACAGTATAGCAATATTTTATATTATTTAGGCTTCATATCTCTTTGAACTTTTATAGCATACCCATTCATAATTTTCTAGTATGTACAGCTATAACCAACCTTAATTCATATAGTTTTTTTACAAAATCTTATTATTCTTTTAGCAACAACTTTTTTTTACTTTCTTCTATCTTCAATAGAAGAAAGTATTGTAATCGAAATTTTTTTCGACTTCCGGTTTTAGACGAATTTACACGTTTTAGGGGTCAGAGATTCCAAAAAACATGTTTTTACAAAATGTCTGTCTGTCCGTGCGTCTGTGTGTGTGTCTGTGTGTATGTCTGTGTGTGTGTCTGTGTGTCGCCATTCTACCACCAAAAAGTGTATGAAGTTATGCATAGAATTGAACCAAATTTTTTGTGAATATTTTTGGCTGCGGCAAGCAGGTCCTCCTTCAGTTTTGAAATATTCCGCCCGAAGGGGGCGCTGCAATCGCCATTTTTGTGCCATTTTCAATATTGTACCGACCAAAAGTATATGAAGTTATGCATCGAATTGAACCAAATTTTTTGTGTATATGTATCACTATGGCTAGTTGGTCCTCCGTGAATTTGAAAAAAATCCGCCGGAAGGGGGCGCTACAATCGTGATTTATGTGCCATTTTCAATATTGTACCGACCAAAAGTATATGAAGTTATGTATCGAATTGAACCAAATTTTTTTTGTATCTGTATGATTATGGCTAGTTGGTTCTCCTTGAATTTGAAAAAAATCCGTCGGAAGGGGGCGCTGCAATCGCGATTTTTGTGCCATTTTCAATATTCTACCGACCAAAAGTACATGAAGTTATGCATCGAATTGAACGAAATTTTTTGTGTAAGTGTATGGCTATTGCTAGTTGGATCGCCCTGAATCTGAAAAAAATCCGCCGGAAGGGGGCGCTGCAATATTGAATTTTATGCCATTTTCAATATTGCACCACATAAAAGTGTATGAAATTAGTTGTAGAACTGAACTAAACACTTTGTATATAATTATTTTTTGGTAAGGCAAGTAGATCCTCCCTGAATTTGAAAAAAAAAATCTGCTTATCATTCTATTGTCCATCGGCTCGTGCAGAGACGTAAATTCGTTTTTACTCCGATTAATTGATTGAAGCAGAAATTTAAGATGAAAATCAAAGTTGGTAAGGTATTGAATTAAAATTATTAAAGCACTAAAATGAGTAACAATTTTTTTTTTTTAATATTAACTTTGCTTAATTCTTAATCCTTAACCACCAGTTTTTCAAAACAGAAATTTTTCTCTGCATCCAGAAAATGCTCTAATTAAATAAGGTAAGCTTTACAATAAAAAATAGATGGTGGTAATAATGAAGGATTTTGAGAATTTTAAATGGTACGTATACCACTCGCTCATCCCCAAGGAGTTATTAGTTCATATCTTTATTGTACGGAACCCTCTGAGCGCGAGTTATACTCGCACTTCACCGTTTATTTTTATTTATTTTTTTTTATAATTTTTTTTTTAATATATATTAACAAATTATCATTAATATATTTTCTTACTAAAATTACTTAATTTTAAAAAATATATACTTCATGTGACATAAAGTTAATTAACTAATAAATTTCTCTGAAAATTTTAATTCAATACATTTAATGCGAGGAATTACTTTAAATTACTCAAATTTTTACATCTCTTGATTTTACCGAAAAATGGAATATCGTACTACTAATGAGAGTTCATTGTACAGAAAATTAACAAATTGGCTTATCAAAATAGGGTTTAGAGCTTAAAGGGACAGTTTACCTTGTCAACAATTTTTTTTGGGGGAGGGGGGGGAAGAAACCTGTCAAGTTCGTACCTGGGTAGTTTGTTTCAATACATTTTTGTTATTATTTATTTATTTACGTTTATAGATCCCGTTAATGATAACCTGGGCCCTTTTCACAGGAATATTTTTGATTTGTTGATAATTACAACGACAAATAGAACAAAAAAAAAATATTTTAAAATGTTGTTTATTCCATTGTCGAATTAGCCTATCGACTTGTGGTAATTTACGAAATGTTTAAAGGTTGATATTAATTTTCTATTTGATAGATTTATTGTTCTGACGATTTCAATTATGTTTCTATAATCCGATGTTATATTTTCCTAAATTATGTCGTACTACACCCTTAAGCTTTTATAAAACTGATACTTGCAAAAAATTTTGGAACCAACACTTTCTCATAGGTCTCACACTTAACTGGGGATCCTCATTTAGACTTAATTAGTTATGATAATAAGGAAAAGAATCCGAAAGTATTTCTAATAACGCTTATGACCTTTTAAAGAAAAAGATTGACTCTGTTTATGATAATGAATTTTTCCATTTAGACAGGGAGGCGGCAGCACAGACAATCACCTCATCATGTTCACGGGTGAAAATCTAGGATTAGTTAAATATCGATTCGCATATTAAAACGCAATCAGTCTGCCAAGTTATATCTTGAGGAAAACACCTAAGACCCGATTTTAGCGGTCGACTCCTAGATTTACCATTGCGCTTTCATGCACCAAAAAATATGAAAACATGGAGGATTGGGAACAGGAAAGCATAATGGTAAACTTATGAGTCAATCGATAAAATTGGGTTTTAGGTTTTTACACCAAAATAGGACTCGGCAGACCGTTTGATTCAATATGAGAATCGAGATTTAAATAATCCTAGAATTTATTCCGTGACCTTGACGAGGTGATTATCTGTGCTGCCGCTTCCCGGTCTACATTGTTGAATTTCGGTTTAATGAAGGAAATTCCAAAAAAGAAACACCGGACAGTTTTTTGCCGGGTCTAGGGCTGTACTGCTTGCGGCAAGACAGAATTAAAATTATATTCCTTAGAATAGCGAGATTATAGATACACGAGGCTGCATTGCACGTAAGAATTGTAAAATATCAGAGGAACTTTGAGAAACAAACTTTTTGAAAGATTTTACGTGAATTAACCCAAAATCACACAAAAAGCCTGACCTACAATCCAGTAGCAAGCTAATGATCGTCTCAAAATGTGACATTTACCGCATTTCAGATGTTTCATTATGATTTTTTTTTTCTTTTATTTCTCTTAACTGGAGACAGTCTGCGCCCAGAATAGTCCCTTCTAGATGTTGTTTTATCGTTTCTTTTGCGAAAGCGGGGGAATCTGTGAATATACCCATAACTATTTTTATAAACTTTCCCTCGCCTAAAGTTGCAATGCTTACTCTAGAAATTTCCAGTCGTTTCTCCCTTTAAGAGGCCTATCGCCTTAAATTTAGTTACATTGTTTGCTAGACGCGTCATTGAATATTTTGACATTGTTTAGTGAAGAAGTCATTGAGTGCATAAGAGTAAGGCGAAGTTGAAACTCTAGCCTGTAATTAAGATAAAGCGAATGAGTTATTTTTAGGGGAAAAGATCTTTTTCGGATGCCACGTGTATAATATAAAAGGTATTGTTTACAAAAATCATCAGCTTTTCAATTCATTTGCATTAGACATCAAAATTGTTGAAACTTTTTGAAAATTGTGCTTTTTTTAGATTTAATAGCACGCTAAATCCACTTAAAAACATAATAATAGTACCATCAATTAAAAGATAATTTAACGTAAAATGCGATATAGCTTGTTGAATTATCAGTATTTTATTTTCGTACAAAATTTATCGACAAATATTAATAATAAAAAAAAATCTATATCAGTCGATGTGGAGTAACTTTTTTTTCATTTGAATGTAGCCCATGATCATGATTTTTTTAGAACCAATTAGGTCTAGCTTTTTTGGTATTTACTAAGGAGTCAAAGATTTTTGGCCATGACTTTCAGCTGTCGGTATTATGTATTTAAATAGTTAGGAAAACTTCTCTTTATGAAATGTGAATTCTAAGAAGGTTTTTGGGTCCTTTTAATTAATCCCTTCTCAACGAGGGATGTATGCAACGTATAAGGTACACGAAATCGTTGATTTTTAACTCCTGTTTTTCAGTACACAAATTTTTGTTTCATCTAATTCCAAATTTTAAGTGATTAAATAAAGTGAAAATTTTCGTACGGAAAAATCGATTCAAAAAGAATTTTAAAAAGTCTATCCAGCCCGTGCCGGGAGGAAGAGGTACCTTTCATATTCTTAGTTTTTAAATTCAGAGTTATATTATTCAATCACACGAAGCTCAAATTAGCGAAATCCAATTATAGAAGATTCAATGCTAGTATTTAGTCAGTACTGAATATGAATGAAATTAGTTAGCTTTATCCATGTTAGTTTTATTTAAAGTTATTTATATTTTATTGGCAAATTCGGTGATATCTTGAAATCCCCAGCATTTTAAAACATGATGGGTGAAGCTAATCAATGAACATAGTCGAGACTTTAGTAATTCCTGTGCACATGCTCACTCGCATCAAAATCTTTTGATATATACGAATGCTGTCGCAAGCAAATATCTGATTTTTCAAGACGTCACACATATTAAACATTTAAACTGCTATACCTCAGCATTTTTTAAATAACGGCAAAACAAAAAACACTCCGGAATCCTTGTATCAAGGTCAAATACTTTTTAAAAAATCTTCTTCAATTTCTATTTTTTTTTTCTTTTTTAAATGGCCGCCAATTTGAAATAAGATGGAGGACGAAGCTTACCAACGAACTTGGTCGAGACATTGATATTTACTATGTATACACCAAGTTGAATCCAAATCGGTTCATAAATACGAGAGTTAAAATATCGGCAAAAAAAGAATTATCAAAATCGGTTCATATTTAAAGAATTTATGAATGAACAAGAAATACATACAGGTCGAAATCATAACCTCCTCTTTGAAGTCGGTTAAAAAGTGTTCACACCACATGTAATCTGACCATCCTGTTATCAATTGAATATTTAAATGACGTCATCTACGCCACTTACTTGAAATTTCTAGATATTTTAAAATTTTCGTCAAAAAAACCTCAATGAAATTTTAAAATATTTTTAAAAAAAAGGACACCACTTCATCGTAAGCATCATCTGTAAGTTTGCCATTATTTTATTATGACAAACACTCAGGTGACACTCTTAAGTAAGATATTTTGTTCTTTTTCTCGTTGTTCTGCCACGTGCCATTGGCAAACTTCTTTGGTTAAATTTAGTATCATCGTAAGTACCATCGTAACTTATAAAAAATTCCAAATTCCTAAGTAATGTATTCATTTTAAAGAGCATTCTTCGTGATATCGTGACATAAAAATTAATAAAATTCCGTAGAAGAAAATGCTTAAGCTGCAAGAACTTGTATTCAGAATAATTTAGCAGCAAGCTGTACACAATATCAGTTTCATAGACAAGGAACTACGTCATTTTCGTAAAACTCATTTAATAAAAATTATACCAAATATTAATATTTTTCCTTGATATTTTTTTCGGATTCTTAATTGTCATCCTTATCAAATGGATGTTGATAAACAAAAAGTCAAACATAGTCTTTATGATCCTGAAGTTCAGAAGAATCCGACAAATATACTTTTAAATAGTCAACAAAATGTCTATAAAAATCTCTGCCAGCTCGGCTTACAGGCAGAGGTAGATGCTAGACACAAAGGGTATAGCCGGGTTTCTTAGTAAAATATGCCCTTGAGTCAACCACATCGAGTCCTACATGGATCGATAGCCCATAAAAAGAAATTCATTTCTCCCCAGTTTTAAGTTTGTATCCAGGGGCGTATTTAAGTAGAATTCATTAGGGGGGCGTAAATGACGATTTTGCCGACTAACTGAAAATATATATGTTTATATCTTTAAAAGTATGTTTCTGTATTTGTATATATGCATCTACCGGATGTCCTAAAACTGACTGACTGATTTTAAAACTCAGTAACTTGCAAATTGTTGTAGCTGTAAAATTAAATTCCTACAAGAGTGTTATATAAGAATGTAAGATAGCAGGAGTTTTTTACCGCGATTCTCGATTTTAATTTAAAATAGCGGGGATAGATGGTACTATTAGCAACAGGCGCTATATCTGAGCCCTTTTGGCCTCTTTTCTCAATTCTGGTGTGAAAGAAAAATATTAAATATATGCAGTGGACTCCTAATAACAAAATTACATTGGTAACTGAGAGTCATTTCATATATTTAATCTCCTTTTGTCGCAACAAGACTGAGAGTGAAGAGAAACAAAATATCGGCTCCCAATTTAACAACCATTGCTAGCAATGTCATGTATTTCTTCTATTTTAAACTTAAGTCGAGAAACGCTGTAAAAAACACTTCTCACATCTTACCAAACCCTTCTGCAAATATTTTTTAAATAGCTGTGACCATTTGTAAGTTATTGAATTTTTAAATCAGTTAATTCATTTTAAGACACCCTGTATGTTCTATATAAAATTCAACATAATTAACCCACCGAGATTAACTCATTAGTGCCTAGCGTCCCTTTATAGGGACAATTACAAAAAAGACAAAAAAACACTTTTCACACCAGTAAATAGAAAGATAAATAAGAACTATTTTTTAAGAGACTTCAATAAATTAAGATCAAAGTTATTCTTCTTTTAAAAGTGGTGGGAAACCCAAAAATATCATTTTTATTGAAGAAAATAATTTGGGCATTAATGGGTTAAATTTTTCACTTTAAAACATTGAATATTTTACACTTATTGAGGAGACTATATAAGATAGATTTCAAGATGGACATTCTATACTACCCCTTACGTTATATTGCTATAAATATTTCAGTTGCGTATTTTCATATTAATGAAAATTTGTTTATTTTATTGCTGATAGTACAGCAGGAAATTCGAATCCAAATTAATTAAACAAGTTGAAATTTTTAGTAAAAAGTTACTTGGAATTTATTTACAGTAAACTTATTTATATTAAAAAGGATTAAATCAAAATTTATTTTATTACTCTTCCTAGGTCGGGCTGGGATAGGGACTTACTTTTTTCCTGAAAGATCGGATCAGGCCGGGCCTAATTTATTTTTTCCATACCGAGCCGGGACTGATTTCATTCTTCTTAGCCTTCACGGGCCAAAATATTTTGTCCCAGTTTTGAGCCAGCCTATATGAAAATCATTGTCTCGGCGTAGCCAGGTCTGTTGAAAGATCAGTAAAATTTGGCCTGAGCCAAAAATTTTTGCAAAAAAAGCATTCAGTTTAAAATCGCCTTTATTCTTCAATTAAATATAAAAATTTATTCTTTTTAAAGAATGGTAGATTTCTAAGCTCATTAAAATGTAGTAAAATGTATAAAAAAGTATTTGCCTATGGCGGAATAATGTTTTAAATTGAAAATTGCTTTTCATTTATACAAAATTAATGCAATAATATGTGAATGTAAAATATAATATATTTTTATACCTGCTAAGAAGGAAACATGTCTATAACGATTTTTTTCTTTCCTATGCGATTCCGTTTTAGAAGATTTTACTGTATACCATTTTTAAGATATTTATATCTCCAATACATGGAATACAGATTGATAGTATTAAGGATAACTGAAACATTTATAATACAACAAACAGCGGTTCATTTTAAACATAAACTACGTCATTTCTATATAAATGAAGATCATAAACGTTCGTATATATAAGGTTGAAAAATTCTAAGGTATTTTTTTTTTAATCAGAACTTCTCCATACAAGTAAAAATCACTATTTAGTAGAAATTCAATCGGACTGAGTTGGAATTTTGCTTGCCGGTTTCAGGTGAAATTCCAACTTCTTTTTAGGGCCGGGCCAAGATTTTTTTCAAACAGGTCGAGCCTAAAAATTATGGTCCGTGTGGATCTCCTCTCTAGTCTCTAAAAGGGATAAAAAAAACATTTTATTCAACAGAGAGGTCAATTTTTCAATAATCGGCTTTAGACGTAAATAATCGACTAAATGATCCAATTATTCAACCCATTTCATTGAACTTTACCTATGTCACATCAGCTGCGGATATCTAGAAGATAAACAAACACCATCAGACTGAGAATCAGCTGCACGGATCATCACCACATCGAATTGACGGCTGAATTTTCAATATTCGCATGTTAAAATGCAACTGGTCTACCAAAGTCATTCTTAGTGCCACCTGCAGACCTGATTTTCGTCAATGATCGATAGGTTTATCATCAAATTTCCCTGTATTAGAGCCAGAATTTCACTATGGGCCAGAATTTTCAGGCCCAGTCCCGACTCGAATGATAGTTATCTTGGACCGGCCTATCCAATGTAAAAATTTTAAGTTTGGCCCGTTTATTTTTATAGTACACATCCCCGACCTGCGCGATCTGGCCCAATTCAATTTCTGTAAGAAAAAAAAATCACAATTTTGTCTTAACTACAATTAAGATTCCTTTAACAATATTGCATGCATATTTATATAATAAATTTACTGTATATCTTACCGTATATACAGTATATTACGATGCGTTCGCACGACAGAAAGTACATAAAAGCAACATTAATGACTACTTTTCCTAGACGTTTCAACATTCAAATAAGGATTCATAATAAATAAATAATAAAAATAATAATAATTTAGTTTAGAATACTTTTGAAACTGTCTAATAAAAAGTAGATTTGTGAAAATATTTCTCCGACATTTATTAAAGTTTTCCCAAAACAAAAGGGCTATTTTTGGACACACTTCTGAATTCATTTATTTTCGGAAATGCATAAGATTGGCAGGGTTCTCATTAGAAACTATTCAATCGAATGACATTATTTATTTTTTGGTAAAGGCAATGCATCTTAGATAAAATAGTGTTAAAGAAAGCGTTTTGAAATGAATTTACAGTTCCGACATCACGAAAAAGGAGAAAAACCTGAAGCCGTAACAAGAATCTTTTATTGTCAACCTTATATATATATATATATAAATTACTATTGGATTCAAAATCGCTTCAATAGTCAGGCTTGTCAGTTTTAAGCCTTTACAGTTAAAAGTAGTTTAAAAATGTGCTGTTTAGCAAAACATTTGACCACCTTACGATATATTTCCAAAGATTACTTTAACAGAACATTATCGTTTTTAATATTTTTACAAAACATGTTGTCTGCGCTATACAACCTGAGAACAATTAAGTACAGTCCCAGCCCGTCTCGACTTCACTGAGAAAAAAAGCAAGCTTGATTTCAGCACTGCACGAGTCTGCTAAAGAAAAAAAAAACTCAGCTCAGACACCATGCCTGATGCCGACTTCTATGGTGGACATGCAACATTTCTGTATTGATTTATCAAACTAGCATCGGTTCATGACGAACATTTACACTTATTCTCCCGAAAATCACATTCATTGAAACTAGCCAATATTTTACCGGTTTTGCTTACTCTTTTAGATCGGGCCGGCAGGCCCACTAATTTTTTTTTACCGGCCTAGCTGGTCCGTTTAATTTATTTGCTGGCATGGCTCGTATTTTTCGTTTATCAGCCCGTTGATAAAAATGTCTTAATTCTGCCGACCCGACCCGTTTGAAAATTGTCTTTATTTCGACTGGCCGACGGCGGGCCTCGGATCAAGCCCGGGCCCGTGCACGTCCCTATCTTGTACCCTAAGATATGAAAAACATAGACGACTGGGAGCAAGAAAACACAGTGATAAACCTTCCAATTGACCACTAAAATAGAGTTTTTGACAGTTGTTTCCACCAAGTTATGGCTTTGGCAGATCAGTTGCATTTTAATATGACAATCGAATTCTGTCCAATCCTAGAATTTTAGCCACAAACTCAATGAGGCCTGTATAGTGGCTTTCCTGTTCAATAAGAATGAAGAACATTTTTACTCAACTTTCCTTTCGTCCAATGAACAGTCTTTTTCGGACGGTACATAGTCGCCGAAGTGTGATTGTTGCCACTCCTGGATTAAGTCCATGCACACGAAAAAATATGAATATCTTCACCGAAGTCGTCATCATCTTTAATGCTAGTTGATCTACTACAACTCTACTCATCTACTGCAAATTCTCAGAAAAACTAGTCTTTCCCGAATTTTTTTTTTCAAATTATTTTCAGCAGTCACGAGAAGTCGAAAAATGGTGAGGCAAACTTCGGATTATCGGAAGAAATCCTTTAGAAAAATACTAAGGATTGGTGTTTTTTAGTGCATGTTTTAAGTAAAAACATGTAAAATTGGAAAAAAACGGGTGTTTTACAGTTGTATCGATTGATACTGATTACCTAGAATTTGCCGACTGTCATCGAAGTTGCCGACATTAGGGGGGCGAGACGCCCCCCCCCCCCCAGTAGCTACGCCCCTATTTGTATCTCAAAACCATGGGGAGTAATGGCCCTAAATGCCTGTTTGGAAAAGGGCGCATTGTGACGAAACTACTAAGCAGATTTCAACGAAAAAAATAAGGGATGTTAAAAACCACCATACGAATGCTTGAAAATTTTTTCAGATTTTTTAAAACAAAAGAATAAGTTTTCTAACATTTTTCCTGTTTTTAAATGTACATTTTAATTAAAAATAAACTGAAATTTCTGAGTGACCACCTTAATTTTTTTGCATGAAATACTATGAGACATTATGCATATTCACTGTCAATTTCAACTTTCTACGTATGGTGCATCATATTAAAAAAAAGGGCAAAATATTATTCTGGCGGAAATGTGAGGCGTGTCTCGGACAAATTTCATGTCCTCTTTTAAAAATACCGTGTGAATTAATATGTGAGATTAAGGTAAAGAAGGCGTGAAATTTGCCCGAGACACGCCCCACATTACCGCCGGAATATGATTTTGCCTTTTACCATTACCCCCTATAGTCTTGAGATACAAACTCAAAACTGGAGAGAAATGAATTTCTTTTTATGGGCTATCGATCCATGTAGGACTCGATGGGGCTGACTCAAGGGCATATTTTACTTTGAAACCCGGCTATACCCTTTCATCAACAAAACTAAATCTAGATTAGAGATAAACTCAGTATCATCACTGAAAATGAGTTCTGGGGAAATAAACCTTATGGAGAAATTCTAATATTCATGCCTACATACACGCATATGCATATGCATATGAAATAGATTTAAAAATAGAGAAAACAAAATCAGAGAGCTTCAAAATGTTAAAATATGTCAATATTTCCATAGTCTGGTGTTTATCTTGTTTCAATACGGTTTTACAAACTCGCATAACCTTATACAGTGTGTCCACTCTCAACGGTGCCAATGGCTAATTTCTAAACCGTTATTCATAGACATATAGTTCCAATTGCAAAAATGATTTAAACAAGTAAGAAAAATCATGCTCTAAGCATAGATTATGAAGCACTTTCCAACACTTTATAAAATCTTTAACAAATCGTCGTTATTTAGGGAAATAAGGTAATATAGCCAAATATACTCAAATATGCATTTCAGTACTTTTGAACAGCCCTGTATTTCATCTGTCAGTTGATATAATGGGAAGATTTAGTTGAGCAAGAAAATTCCTATTAGCTTGAAATTTCTTTTTCAGCAATTTATACTAATAGATGGAAACATACTTGAATACTTTTGTTCAGTCCTGTAGTTTACCTTGTACCTTTATTACATGTCAGCATTAAGCTAAAATCTGCTGTAAACTAAAACACTTTTAAAACAACTGATATCACATTCTCATAAATTATCATTCATTGGCCTCCATGTACCAATTCTTTGCGTGGCCTTGTATGTCATTTTATCTGTATTCTGTAAACATTTACTAGTAAATTAAATGCAGTTTAATGTAATAAATATAGTTTTAAAAATCTAAAAAACACGCTTTTTTAGTATATCAAACTAAAAAGTGAAAAATAATTCGTATTATAAGCTGAAAACAAAAATAGATGAAAAATACTATGTTACTATAAAATCATTGTTATTATCAGAATCAATTAATAAGCAATAAATAAAATTATCGTGGAAAAAAAGCGTGGGGTGCTCCATCTACCATGCTCCATCTACCATGCTCCATCTATCAGTTCTTAAGAAGCACCCCACGCTTTTTATCCACGATAATTTTATTTATTGCTTATTAATTGATTCTTATAAGTAATTTCTTTAAGTTCTGATTTCTGATTTCTTTAAGTGATTCTTATAAGTTCTTTCTTTATAGTAATATAGTATTTTTCATCTATTTTTGTTTTCAGCTTATAGTACGAATTATTTTTCACTTTTTAGTTTGATATACTTAAAAAGCGTGTTTTTTAGATTTTTTAAACTATATTTATTTTCCACTTTTTAGTTTGATTACTTTAAAAGCGTGGTTTTTAGTTTTTTTAAACTATATTTATTTTTCACTTTTTAGTTTGATTACTTTACAAGCGTGGTTTTTAGTTTTTTTAAACTATATTTATTTTAGAATTTACAACGAAAGGACATCGATCCAAATCACTTTTTTTGGTCGACTCTGGTTCATTTAACCATGCATCTCGAATCCTATTAAGAATGTATAAAAAAAATTCTTCACATTATGAAAGACAACATTTTTTGCCTGATATAGCCAAATTTGGAGGCAATCTTTCATTTGGCACCAAATACGTGTTGTGGCTTTCGTAATCTTAATAGTCAACTTTTCGACCAAATGTCGCCAATATTTTGTGAAATATTGCCAACTTATTGGTTGCTGCCATTTTCTCATGACCCCGACCCGTATTACCCAAAATGACTCCTAATCAAATTTGATCAAACATGTGACTTAGCTCAAAGGTCTCCAGGTAATCAAAAACAGTAGAATATAAAGTTGAATCAAAATTGTTTAAGCCGTTTCTTAGATAAAATTAGCTTGACAGCATTCATCAATAAAGCGAAATGGCCCACTAATATAATTTTGTTTAATTTGCGACTCTGCCCAATAGTCTTCTCGTGACAAAAGACGTTTCGTTACAAAATTTAGGTAAAATTGATTGAATCGTTGTTATATGTAATTAGAATAACCCTAACCCATTATGACCCAAAATGACCCATTAATCGAATTTTCGCGAGCATGTGTCCTGGTCCAATGGTTTTCTCTTGCCCGAGAATATCATAATACAAAATATAGTCAAAATGGTGAGAGCCATTTTCTACATAAAATTAGCATGACCCATCAATGACCCACAAATGACCCTTATAATCAAAATCTCTCGAACATGTGATTTAGCCGATTAGTTTCCTCGTGTCTAAAAATTGTTACATTCAAAATTTCGTTAAAAACGATCCAGCCGTTCTTTAAATATAAATAGCTTGACCCAGACCCTTTATGACCCATTAATCGAAATTTCTCGAAAGTGTGACCTAGCCCAATAATTTTCTTGTGCGAAAAAAATGTTATATACAAAATTTCGTTAAAAACTATCCACCTTTTCTTTAGATGTAGCTTGACATGATCCATTATGGCCCATCATGACCCACAAATGATCATTATAGTCGAAATCTCTCAAACATGTGATTTAGCCCATTAGTTTCCTCGTGTCTAAAAATTGTTACATTCAAAATTTCGTTAAAAACGATCCAGCCGTTCTTTAAATATAAATAGCTTGACCCAGACCCTTTATGACCCATTAATCGAAATTTCTCGAAAGTGTGACCTAGCCCAATAATTTTCTTGTGCGAAAAAAATGTTATATACAAAATTTCGTTAAAATCTATCCACCTTTTCTTTAGATGTAGCTTGACATGATCCATTATGGCCCATCATGACCCACAAATGATCATTATAGTCGAAATCTCTCAAACATGTGATTTAGCCCATTAGTTTCCTCGTGTATTAGTTTCCTCCCTCATACAAAATTTCGTTATAATCAATCACGCCATTCTTTAAATATAAATAGCTTGACCCAGACCCTTAATGACCCAATATGTCACATTAAAATTTTTTCTCGAACATATAACCTAGCCCAATATTTTTCTCGTGCCCAAAAACCATATAATGCAATTTTTAGTCAAAACTGCGTGAGAAAATCTTTAGATAAAAATAGCATGACCCACAATGACCCCAAAAATGACCCACTAACCGAATTTTCTTGAACATGTTACCTAACCCAATGGTCTTCTTGTAATCCAAAACGATAAAATATAAAATTTGGTCAAAATCGCTAGAGCCGTTTTTAGATAAAAATGGCTTGACCCATAATGACCCAAAAATGACCCACTAATCGAAATTTTTCGAACATGTGACCCAGCCCGATAGTTTTCTCGTGCCAAAAAACTGTTACATACAAAATTTCGTTATAATCGATCACGCCGTTCTTTAAATATAAATAGCTTGACCCAGACCCTTAATGACCCAATATGACCCATTAAAATTTTTTCTCGAACATGTAACCTAGCCCAATGATTTTCTCGTTCCCGAAAACATAGAATGCAATTTTTAGTCAAAATTGCTTCAGAAAATCTTTAGATAATAAGGAGAGTTACAAACCCACAAGCTCACATACAGATGAAGTTAATAAAAGCGTGTTAAAAATGCATAACTTTTTTAAGAACCACGTTTAACTAATTTACTCTCATGTTGAGTAACGTTGGCGAGCTCTTTTGGGTAGCCCTGTATATCGATTTTAACATTTATACACACCATATAATGTGCATACATATATTGAAATTTAAACGTGCATATCATAACTAGTATTAAAAAATGCTCTGACGAGCACCAAAAAAGGTTAATATGTTTTAAAGTATGAAAAATTGTTTGACAAGAGCTTCTAATTGAGCATAAGAGAGGACAATGGGTCCCTTCGTGGCTGTAATTTACTGTCAATGCCAAATTTGAAAAAAATCATATTTGCGCTTTTTCCATATAAAAGAAACTTGCGTAAAACTTTCTATCTTTACTTTTTATTAAAACTTTCAATCGTGCTTTACATGTTAACTGCATTTTTGACTCTGCATTGCAACTGCTCTACAAATCAGTTTTCTGTGCTGCTTTACACTGCGACAGTTTATGGTGGGACTGCGTGAATGTGATACGCTGCAGGCAGTGTTGAATTCAGGAGATGGGCCGGGGAAGACATTCCCTCCAGGAGCTATCAAATTCTCCTTCACCCCAAGAAAATTTGAGATTTTGTGTTTTTGAAAGTAAAAAAGTATAATCCCCTTAGAACTATATTGTTCCCCACGAAGTCACAGAAGTCCCTCCTGGAGAAAAGTGTCTGAATTCAGCATTGGCTGCAGGAATTATGGTTTTGGGCCCTATTTTGCTTTACATTCATGTTTAATCATGCTGCGTCTTTTCTAATTATGCCTTTACACTACACAATTTTATCGTAACAGTGACCCATTTCTTTTATATGGAAAAAGCGCAAATATGTTTTTTTCAAATTTGGCATTGACAGTGAATTGCAGCCAAGAAGGGACCCCTTGTCCTCTCTTATGCTTAATTAGAAGCTCTTGTCAAACACTTTTTCATACTTTAAAACATATTAATTTTTTTTTTTTTTTTTTTTTTTTTTTTTTTTTTTTGTGCTCGTCAGAGCATATTTCAATACTAGTCATTTAAATTTTTTGATAATTATATATAGAATATAAGAAAACCTCAGTTGCTTTTAAATATTCCCAATACTTTTTCTAATTTCGCTCTATATTGAACTATTCAATCAATGGACAAAAAGGGTCAAAAAACGAAATTAATTTTAATTTGTTCGTTCAGAAATTGACAGATTCAATTAATTTTAGATAATACATGTTTTATAGAAAAATAATGCGAATAGAAATTTGTATTCGTTTCGCATAGGATTCGCGGTATTTTTATCTACTTATTTTAAAAATAAGATGTTATAAATGTGAACTATTTTCGCCATTAGCGCGATTTTTTGTGATCATGGCTCCCAAAGGTCGCCAAACATAATTTTACAGTCAATACACATAAAAACGAATTTTCCCATTTGAATTTTAAAAAAAATAAGTAAAATATTTTTACTTCTCCTTCCTGATATCTATTGAAATAGCTTATTCCAATTATTGAATAATATTCTAGGACATTTTCACGGAAATTATAGGTTAAATTATCTTCCTTCGAGAGAGTCGCTCGAAATACAGCCTTAATAGATTTACGTCAAACCAATGATAAAAATTTGCTGAAAATTCATTTCTAGTATTGTTTGTAAAATTGACATTGAAATCACCAGCTGTAATTAAATTTTTATATAATATACAGTGGAACCTCAGTTCACGATCATAATCCATTCTTGTATATGACTTTCTGTTTGTGACATAATTTTTTGGGTGCTCTATCTCAAGAACTAATGCATTGAATTAAAAAAATTATATTCAGATAATCCGTGATATAAATTGATGCTGTTTACATTTTGATTTAAATAGTTCAACAGGTACCTTAACCGTGTTGCATTTTTCGTTATTTTCGCAGTAGTTCTATCTTGAGAATTAACTCATGGATTTTCATCAAACTTCAGATTCAGTTAATCCTTATATACATTTGTTTTGTTTACGTTTTGGTTTCAATAACCCAACACAAGGCGCTACTATGCTGAATTTGTTCCGATTACCACAATAGCTCTATCGCAGGAATTAATGCACAAATTTTCATCAAACTTGAGATTTAGGCACTTTTTTATTAATATTATTGCTCATTGTGTGTTTTGGGTAAATCTCCAACAAGTGCCGCATGTATGCTGTATTTTTCCCAATATCCGCAACAGTCCTATTTCAAAAACTAATTTTCGAAATTTCATGTCTTTAGAATCCTCACGGTGAGCATATGATTGTCATTTGATTTTGGTACTGTAATGATGAATTTTGATGCATCAGCATGTATGAGATAGAAAATAGTTTTGGGATTGCACATATGACTAGTTCTTTATAATCGGGGTAATCGACGGTTCATCTACACCGTATTGTTTATCTATTTTGATTACACTATCATCGTTCTTAAGTTTTGTCATTACTTCTTTTCATAATTAATCAGTAATTCGCTTAAGCTTCTTACTACTGCTATCACTAAACACTTTTTCATTCTTAGAGGTCATAATAAAGGCTAGAATTTTCGCAAAACTGATTAAAATTAAAACAACAAGTTAAATTTTTTACTGTAATTAAGGTCACAAAGCACCTGATACGCACACTTTACTCCAAACTTGACTTATAACAAGAGTTGTGTGAGGGTTGCCAACTGAACTATTCGACAGCTTTGGTCGCGAATCGAGTTATCCTACGCCGACCGAGTAAAATTTTGATCACTGAAGTTGGTCATAAAGCAAACTTGTCAAAAACAGAGGCTGCCGAAAACCAAGATTCCACTGTTTTTTGACCGATAAGTTTGCAAATATGGCATTATTTATATATTCAGTGGCGATGATCATTATGCAACTTGGCGATTTAGCCGATTAAATTTGTGTTTTTAAAGTAGCGTTTGTTAATAAAGGAAAATTGACAATTTCTATTAAAAAATTTAGGATAATTACTATAATTTTTATGCACGGTTTTAAGTTAACCCCAATTTTTTTCCATAATTTTAAATTCAGTACATTTGGAAATGGAATGGAGAGGGAAAGTATATCTTTGCAATGCTTTTTCGACAATATCTCAAGCAAAAATACTTTTAAATGCCAATAATTGCTGACCGTAAATGTTATTCACTTCACATCATCACAAAAGTTTTTTGCATCACCATGTGTTTTTTCATTTGATGCTTTCTTGGCACAGATGCTATATATGCATGACATTGTGCGATATTCTTCTGACGCCAATTTCACAAAAGCTTAGTTTTCAAATTTCAATTACATAAATATATATTAAGGTACTACTTAGTTATCCCGTCGACCAATTTCGCCAAACTATACAAATTGCCAAACTCATAGCGAAATTATACATATTGACATAATTTTCATTTTAAATAACACAAAAAAATAATTTGTAGAATATTAATAAAAAAAATACAAAGTCGAAATAAAAATCTCTTAATGGCGTTTAAACACGTGCATCGTATTTAATGTCATTGGATGCGACATTCACGATCATCCACATTATTGGCATATAATATTATATTTTGGCGATGGTTTTTTGGTCGACGGGATAACCAAGTAGTACCTCTATTAACTATTTTCTATTATTTTAAAAAGAAAATAATAATGAATAAAAACCGGTGATAATTGATTATCCCTTCGACCAAAAAATTATCGCCAGACTATAAAATTAAATGCCAATAACGGATTATCATAAATGTTACATTCAGTTTACATTAAATAGGTTACCCATGTTTGTTATGCCATAATGTGGTTTTGAATTCGACTTTATATTTGTACTTTTATTGATGTTTTACTAATTTATTTCTTCTTTCGTTATTTAACCCTTTCCGGCACACTGTGCCCGGTCTGGGATACCTAATTTTAATTCCAAACTTGCAAACGGCACCAGTAATATTTTAGTAAAATTTTGCTTTTACAATAAAAGCTTAGATTAAGGAATTCGAAATATCTAAAAAATTCGTTTGTGAATTCCGGTGTCAGTTAATAATTTCTCATTTTAGTACAGATTTTGCCCGTGCCGGAAAGGGTTAAAATAAAAATTATGCCAATATGAATTACATGGTGAATAAATTGATGATTTGTACAATTTGGCGAAATTGGTCGACGGGATAATCAAGTTGTATTGAAAAGTTTAATAACTACAGAATGAAATAATTTTTAAAATTTAGCAAAATTAAATAAAGGTAAATACATATATATTTTTAATAAACATCAGCCCGGTTATCATATCAGGCAAAATAACAAAATTTTCCTGCCAATTAGGTACTCTAATGCGTATTTGACATCGCATCCCTATTTAAAATCAATTGAATGCTATTTAAGATATGGACAGAGTGTGAAGTTTTTGTTTTACTCTATATCGTTTCTTTATGTAAATTAGGACGTATTATGATCATAATTAAAAAATCTTACATTTAGTTCCTGAAGAGAAATTTTGGTTTTCCCAGATACTTTTTACTTACCTTACCCATCATACGTAGTATAGGGTAAGTCTTGCAATTGTTTTGAAAATCGAAAAAAAAAATTTGACGGATTTACACGTTTTCGACACTAGAGATTTCGAAAAACATATTTTTAGAAAAAAAAATTGCCGTCCGTCTGTCTATCTGTCTGTCTGTCTGTCTGTAAACGCTCTATCTTCCGAACAAATTGAGATAGAGACTTGAAATTTTGTATGTACTTAGTATGTAAGAATGGGACGAAGCCTATTTAATATCAGTAACCTCGATTATCCGGAATTATTTTTTTCTGACTCTCGAAAAATTCGTTCTGATGAAAGGTATATAAAAATTTTCGAATTTTTTTTTATTTTAAGGAGTGATCGTAAAAGTCAATAAAATAACACAAATTTTGCATAAAAAATGAAGTTGATCGAATTATTAGTTGCCGAGATATCTGTAATCCTGTTTTCCACATTCTTCGATTTTTTATGACCCTGTATTTGTTTCCTATTTCAATTCAAAGATATCTTTTAATTGGAAATGAGACGCTTAATCCGACGCAATAAACTGTTAGTTAGTAAGATTATTATTTTTGGAGTTATAAGAATGTTTCTTTTTCGCAATTCAGTACTACTTGAGTAGTTAGGCGTGTTGTATAATTTATCGAAAGAGATTCATCAGCCACTCATTAATACAGCATTACTATGCACAGTAAAAATATAAATACACGTTTAAATTTTGTTTTGGAATTGCAATCTATTTTATAAATAGTTTTCAAATGTATTATTTTCATATATTATATACGCATATATATGATGGGTAAGTATTACGGTGGCTCCCAACGACTAGTTTTCCAATGTACTTTTTTTTTCTTTTTTTTCGGCTACTAAAATTCAAAATGTTAGGAACTCGAGAAAATCATCCCATGGTCTTATAAAATGCATGTTATTTTAAAAATTAACCATGGATTCGTACAAAAAATAACACTGCGTTCACAATTTTTTTATTATTTAAAGAACTGAAACTAAAAGCTTCGCAATAAAAACAAATAACCATGTTTTTCACGTGATTTCTTTAATTTGAATGAATTATGATACATACATAACAATTTTTATATTAAATTTGGTGGCAATGAATAAAAAAAAACTACAATCGCAACACAAGCGTCTAGAGATCACACTTTCTCAATTTGATCCCGCGGGGGATCGGCCACTGCGCATATCGTTCCCCGCATGACGTAGCGATTTTCGCGGATTTTTTTTCTCGTGCGCTTGTTTCTTTCTAATCATCGCTCCATTGATGAAGTTGTAGTATTTCTCCAATGAAGAAATACATTTATATTATTACATAGAAATTAGCATAAATGTATATTTATTATACATTTATGCACGTAATCCCTTCATTGATTGCGCGATTATGCAAACATGATGATGAAACACGCGCGTGAGAATAAATGTACTTCTTCATTAGAAAAATATTACAAGATTTAAAGTTTTTTGTTTACTGCATGGCGAATAATTTAAAACATAATTTTGAAAAACAACGGCCCTTTTCAGGGCCAATATTTAATCAGATTCACAAGTCTGGGTCTTCAAAAATTCTTTTCTGTTGTGAATGTCAAAAAACATTCTCAAATAAGAGTAATTTAAACAAGCACGTCAAAAAATTTCACCCTGCGGAAGTTTTTGAAATGGCGCCGGCAAAAAATTTGGAAATTAAGTGCATAGATTCCAACAAATATTTCAGCGACAAGATCAATCTCAAATACCACTGGTGCGAATCTCAAAAAACATTCTCAAATAGGAGTATGTTTTCAGAAAATATTTTGTGTTGTGAATGTCAAAAAACATTCTCAAATAAAAGTAATTTAAACAAACATGTAAAACAAATCCACCTCAAAGAAGATCCTGAAAATGGTACCGCTAAAGAAATCGGAATCTCAGTCTATAGATTGCAACGAACAACTCAGTAGCCAGAATAATTCTTGTTCTAATTGTCAACAAGTAATCAGAAATAAAAGTAATCTGAAGAGACATGAAAAGAAATTCCACCATGAAGAAATCACACAGGTGAAAAATTCAGAAATATATTGCAACAAAGAATTCAGTGATGAGAGTAATCTGAAATACCACTGCTGTGAATGCCAAAAATCATTCTCTAATAAAAGCAACCTCATGCCAAAAAGTTCCCGCTAAAGAGACTGTAAAATTTCATTGCACAGATTGTAAAAAAGTATTCTCTAACAAAAATAAATTTGAAAACCACAGGAATAATAATCATGTAATAAAGCCTCACGTGTGTCCAGAGTGTAAACAAAACTTTAACAAAAAGAACATTTTGTTTCATTATGCTAATGAGCAAGGCCTCCTTATCATAATATCATTATATTATGATAAGTTAGCCTTGCTAATGAGCATGATCTAAAGGTGAAAATTGACAAAATGTCTTTTTCTACAAAACAAGAATTCATGGACTGGAAGTCTGGAATGGAGAAAAATTCCATTTCAAAATATGTAAAAATAAATTCAAAAAAATTAAAAGATGGCTGCACTCATTACTATGGCTGTCACCGATCTGGTCAATACAATGCTAAAGGTCAAGGAAAAAGATATTTAAAAGTTAAAGGAAGCAACAAAATTGATGGATACTGCCCCGCAAAAATAATTGCAGTAGAGAAAGCAAATGACAAAATTATTGTAAGTCACGCAAGTACGCATTTTGGCCATAAAAGCGATTTAGGTCGGCTTACTTTAACTCCTGAAGAAAGGCAATCTATATAGCTGCAAAAATTGCTGCAAATATACCTTTTGATGACATTCTTGATGAAATAAGAGATACCCTCACTTCGTATAATGTTGAAAGAAAACACTTATTAACAAAAAAAGATTTAATTAACATCGAACAATCTTTCAATATTCGCTGTAATGAAAAAAAACATGAAAATGACATGGAAAGTGTCAAAATTTGGGTAGAAGAATTAAATAAAGATGAAAAGAAGCCTGTAATGTTTTTTAAAACATTAGGTCAGGAAGATATTGAAAAAGGGTTGGGCAAAGATGATTTTGTGCTTATTATAATGACAGATGCCCAAAGCGAAATGCTAAAAATGTTTAGCAGTGATTGTATTTGTATTGATGGTACCCATGGAACTAATCAGTATGGTTACCAACTGTTCACTATCATGATACTTGATGAGATGAGACAAGGATTCCCTTGTGTTTTCCTGTTTTCAAATCGCAGTGCTGAATCTATTCTCTCTTTATATTTCAGGATCATTAAGGAAAAGATTGGCATAATGACTCATAATATATTTATATCCGACATGGCTAATTAATTTTATAATGCTTGGCTCAACGAAATGGGGACCCCTCATAAACGTCTATTTTGTACGTTGCATGTGGATCAGTCATGGCGAAAAAATCTAAAAAAAATTGGCAATAAAGATAAAAAAATAGAAGTATATAAAATGTTGCGCGTTTTGTTAACAGAAACTGATAAACAAACATTTCTTACTTTAAAAGAAATAGTTCTGGAAACTTTATACTCTGATACAGAAACTGCAGATTTTGCTTTATATTTAGATTCTTACTGTCTTAAAAATCCCCATCTTTGGGCATACTGCTATAGAAACCATGCTGGTTTAAACACCAATATGCATTTAGAACGTATGCATAAAACATTGAAATATATATATTTGAAAGGAAAAAATGTTAAACGTCTGGATAAGTCGATAAATGCAATCATGAGACTAATTAAAGACAAATTGTTCGAAAGATTAATTACTCAACATAGAGGAAAACTAACAAATAAACTAAAGGAACTGAGACAAAGGCACAAAACCAGCTTAGGTTTATCTTTAGATATCCTAGAAACAGAAAATGAATGGATTATAAGTTCAGAAAACAGCACAGATACATACTCAGTGCAACGAATAAAAGATAAGTGTGATTGTGATTTAATATGCACCGATTGTAAAGCATGTATCCATAACTTTTCATGCACATGTGTAGACTCTGCTATCCGATGGAATATGTGTAAGCACATACATTTCTTATGTGTTTCTTTGCTAAAAAATGATCAAGAATTAGAAAATCAGTTGCAGATTGATCCTTACATTCCTGAAAATATAATTGTACAAGAACTCTCTCAAAAAAGTAAAATTGAAGCTCAAGATCTTGAAAGCCGAAAAAAAGTTGCAATAGAAAGGTACATACAATTAGTAAATTTAGTTGAAAACGATGACCAAATGATTAAAATTGAAAAACATTTAAAATATACAACAGCTGCTATAAATATTAAACCTTCTGGGGATAGTAAAATTTTTATTGATAATAGCTCAGCTAACGAGAATATCATTCCACAAAGAAAAAAACGATCTGCTGTAGCTGTGCAGAAAAATTCTGTAAGTGGAAAATCCAAAAAAAAAAGAAAAACAAGTTCAATGTAGATTCTGCCATTGCAGAATTCAGTTTCGCCTCCGATTAGAAAAAAAAATCTATAGATTTTTTTTAGAAGAGCGACCCCGTTTAGAATGCCGTTTAGAATGAACTAACTTCATTTTTGTTGTGTTTATCAATGTAATAGCAAACAGAACGGCGTGAAATACCCAATTGATTAGCAATTTTTCTCTGAGATATTGGAATTGCGGAATAATAAAGAGATACAATTCGACGTGTTACTTCTTCATTGACTAGATTTATCAAAAACGGATTTTTTCTTTCGTTTAAATGCTTTTTTATAGAATCTGAGAAAAGGGAAATGCATTTTATCAGTGAAACGAGTGTGGAATCCCATCGAATTCGACGAATGAAATGTTTAAAAGACCCGATCGATTTGGTTTTAAAAAAAGCAAAAGTAATTACATTATTGAATCAATATATAATAAATATATTTCCAAACTTAATGTCAATTTTGCCAGTTACAATATTCGCACATCTTCAGTTAAAATTGTAATCTCAGTTCTGGCGAAATCCAAAAATTTTGTTTTACATGCACTCACAGAAAAATAATTTTATTAAAAAAAAGAAACTAATTTCATTTTTACTGTGACATTATTTTAACTAACTGAAGTCATCTGAAAGTAAAATCTCAATCTCAGTGTCCATAATGAAAAGAAATATTGAAATGTAATATCGTTATGAGTAAAAATGCGATGTTTTAAATAGTGACGCCATTTTCTCTTCAAATGTTTTTTAAATGTTACGGATGCCATTTTTATATTACTAATAACAGTAATAATATTGTGATTCCCATTTATTTGGTTGCTGAATGACATCATTTTTCTCATTTGAAATTTTTCTTATTTTGCTTTAAACATTAATTTTTATCATAAATTATTTTCTGTTATTTTATTTACTGTTTTAATATTATTTCTCAGTAAATGTATTTTTTTTACCTCAATTCTCTTTCAAGTGCGTAATTATACACAATCATTTTGGAAAATAAATTTTTATTATCGAGAGAAAAACTAAACTGTGTTGCCACAATTTTGAAGAAATATCGTAAAAAGCATTTAAAATTAAAAATAAAATATAAAAATGGAAATAAATTAAAAAATAGCTAAAATGGGCACAACTACAAATACATAGCTTTGATTTAAAAAAATAATTATCAAAAACGGTTCAGTAGAAAATTCAGGACTGATGACACGACATTTTTTAGCTTGTCTGAAAGAAATAGCATGGGAGGCTAAAAAAAATCGATAGAGGTTTTTTAGAAAGGCGACCCCGTTTAGAATGCAATGAACTAACTTCATTTTTCTTATGTTTATCAATATACTAAGAAACAGAACGGCGTGAAATACCCAATTGATTAGCAATTTCTCTCTGAGACACTGGAATTGCGGAATAATAAAGAGATACAATTTGACGTGCTACTTCTTCATTGACTAGATTCATCAAAAACGGGTTTTTTCTTTAGTTTAAACGCTTTTTTTATAGACTCTGAGAAAAAGGAAATGCATTTTAACAATAAAACGAGTGGAATCCCATCGAATTCGACGAATGAAATGTTTAAAAGACCCGATCGATTTGGTTTTAAAAAAAGCAAAATTAATTGCATTATTGAATCAATATATAATAAATATATTTCCAAACTTAATGTCAAGTTTGCCAGTTACAATTTTGCATGCAAATATTCGCACATCTTCAGTTAAAATTGAAATCTGAGTGCCGGTGAAATCCAGAAATTTTATTTTACATGCACTCACAAAAAACTAATTTTATAAAAAAAAAAACTAATTTCATTTTTACTATGACATTATTTTCACTAACTGAAGTCATCTGAAAGTAAAATCTCAATCTCAGTGTTCATAATGAAAAGAAATATTGAAATGTAATTTCGTTATTATGAGTAAAAATGCGATGTTTTAAATAGTGACGTCATTTTCTCTTCAAATGTTTTTTAAAAGTTACTGTTATTAGTAATATGAAAAAGGCGTCCGTAATAATATTGTATTTGATTGATATTGTAATTTTATTATCGAGAGAAAAGCTAAACTGTGTTGCCACCATTTTGAAGAAATATCGTAAAAAAGCATTTAAAACTAAAACTAAAATATAAAAATGGAAATAAATTAAAAAATGGCTAAAATGGGCACAACTACAAATAAATAGCTTTCATTTAAAAAAATAATTATCAAAATCGGTTGGGTAGAAAGTTCAGGGTTGATGACACGACATTTTTAGCTTGTCTGAAAGAAATAGCATCGGATGCTAATAAGTAACGTGTGCTTTTCTTCAAATGAGTTACGAAAAACAGCTTTGAATTTGTTATTATCTAAAACGGGACAAAACATAAAAAACAGTAAATAATGTGAAGTACGAATATAAAATAAGAATTACAAAAGTCCAAAAAAATCATTACATTATCATCATGAACTGTCTTATGATACATCATTTGGCACAAATATCATATACGCACCACATTGGCGCGATTTTTTTTTCTGACGCCAGTCTGGCAAAAACTTCGTTATCAAATATCAGTTGCATATATATTTTTTAACCATTTTCTATTATTTTAAAAAGGAAATAATAATAAATTACAAGAGTTTAATTAATAACAATAGAACAAAACAATTTATATCGATTTGTAAAAGAAAATACAAAGTAAATAAGCAATTTATAAATAACTAAACAACAATGACCGGATTACCATATGAAGCATAAAATCGCCCTTTTGTCGCACTCTATTGATTAAAAAATATATATGCAACTGCTATTTGATAACGAAGTTTTTGCTAGACTGTCGTCAGAAAAAAAAATCGCGCCAATTTGGTGCGTATATGACATCTGTGTCCTGATATACACTGGTGTCCAAAATTTAAGCATGGTTGGTAATTAAGTAATTATTTTCAAGTAATGAAAGAAATATGAATCGGAATGTGCTGAAACTCCAGGTGTGTAAACAAAATAGTACGCGTCACATATTTTCGCGAAGAGTTTTCCCCAAAATCGAATAGGGGACCGTCAACAAATTGAAAAAGAACGAAGATCTTTTGGATAACCCTGTCAAAACTAATGTAGCAAAAGCGTTCAAACTGCACATTATGATTAATTGGCTTATTGTAATGTACTGTGTTAATTTTTACAAGGATAGCATGTATACTCGTAGAGAAATTAAGGTTTTTATAAAAACAGTCCTTAGTTTTTTGCTTATAATTTGCAGAGTTCTTAATATGAAATAGTGTTCTTTTTTGAAAAAATGACAAACATCATTGTACACAATACCCTGTCATCAGAATTAAAAAATAATAAAAACTGTATGACAAATGAGTAGGTTTACTAAATAATTTGTTACTGCGCATGCGTGAACGCTATTAAAATTTTATTTGCATATTATGTTAGTTAAATGTATAGAGCAACTTTTGTGAAAGTCTCAAAAACATAGCTTAAAAATTCTGAAAATTATCGTTGATAGAATGAGATCAAAATTCTTTATTCCTTAAATGAAGCAAAAAGACGAGGGGCTGTATCCATATTCCATTGATTAGTGCCTACACAATATTGCACGTACAACTATATTTAGGTAAAACCCCTGATTTTTTTGCTTCCTTTAGGAATAACGGATTTTGAGTTGATTCTATAGGCTCCCATTTTCAGAATTTTCAAGCTATGTTTTTGAAACTTTTACAGAAGTTGCTCTATACATTTAGTTAACACAATATGCAAATGACATTTTAATATCGTTGACGCATGCGCAATGAAAAATTATTTACTAAACATACTCATTTTTCATACAATTTTTATTATTTTTAAATTCTGATGACAGGGTATTGTGTACAATGATGTTTGTCATATTTTCAGAAAAGAACATTATTTTATAATAAGAACTCTGCAAATTATAAGCAAAAAACTTGGAAAAATTTAGGACTGTTTTTATAAAAGCCTTACTTTCTCTACGAGTATACATGCTATCCTTGTAAAAATTAACACAGTACATTACAATAAGCCAATTAATCATAATGTGCAGTTTGAACGCTTTTGCTATATTAGTTTTGACAGAGTTATCCAAAAGATCTTCGTTCTTTTTCAATTTGTTGACGGTCCCCTGTTCGATTTCGGGGAAAACTCTTCGAGAAAATATATGACGCGTTTTATTTTGTTTACACACCTAGATTTTCAGCACATTCCGATTCATATTTCCTTCATTACTTAAAAATAATTACTTAATTACCAATTATGCTTAAATTTTGGACACCAGTGTATATATATATATATATATATATATATACAGGGGTTGGACAAAAATATGGAAACACCTTTTGAAATGCATGATTGAAAAGAAATATTGATTATAATGAACTATGTTGATGGCACTGGAGTTTTCGCCTACTGACGCCACCTATACAACTTCGTAAAATCGCTACACCGTTCACTCGTTGTTGGAGCACTGTTATGTGAGATTATCATTGCATTATGTCAGAGGTTAACAGACTTCCAACGTGGACAAATTGTTGGCGCGCGTATGGTGGGTGCTTCCGTAAGCAAGGTAGCCGAAGTTTTTAGTGTTTCAAGAGGTACTGTGTCGAAGCATATTCCGCATATTTGAAAAGCGGAAAAAACATCATCCGCTAAATCACAGCGCGGACGAAAGTGTGTGGTGAGTGATTGTGACAGACGATCATTAAGTAGGATTATCGCGAAAAATAAGCAGTCCACAGCTGCAAAATTTACTGCTGAAATGAATGTCGTGTTAACAAATCCTGTGAATACCAAAACAATTAGAAGGGAGCTTCATAAATAGGGAATTGATGGCCGTGTTGCAATTGAAAAACCATCCATCAGTAATGCTAATGCCTGTAACAGGAAAAAGTGGTGTTTAAATCATAAAGCCTGGACTACAGAGCAGTGGAAGAGCGTAATATGGTCTGATGAGTCTTCTTTCACATTATTCCCCACTTCTGGCCGAGTTTACGTCTGGAGAACGCCATCTCAAGCCTATAATACAGACTGCTTGTTGCCAAGAGTGAAACATGGCGGGGGATTGGTGATGGTTTGGGCAGCCATATCGTGGTTCTCTTCTGGCCCCATGATAACTCTGTAAGGGCGTATTACTGCTCAGACTTATGTAAACATTTTGACCGATCAAGTCCATCCAATGGTACAAGCTTTGTCCCCCAATGATGATGGTACCTTCCAAGACGACAACGTTCCCGTTCACACAGCTCACATTGTCCAAGAATGGTTTTCTGAGCACGAAGATGAATTTTCGCATCTCCCCAGGCCACCAAAGTCATCAAACTTGAATATTATCGGAACTTTGTGGTCTACATTGGAGCGAAAAGTGCGTTCTCGCTATCCACCGCCAACATCGTTATCTGAACTTGCCACTGTTTTGCAGGAATAATGGTACAATATTTCCTTGGCAAACATACAGAAACTGTATTTATCCATTCCGAGAAGACTGCAAGCTGTTTTGAATATCAACGGGTACCGTATACAATACTAGGCAAGGAAACGTGTTTTTTTAAGGTGTTTCCATATTTTTGTCCAACCCCTGTATATGTGTATTTTAAATAATGTTATGAATAATAAATTCCAATATCTTGATGTTATGTTATATTTCTTTTACAATATTATTTCATATGTTTTTTTCATTTGTCTTTAAGTGAAATTTAATTATACATCTGCTGAAGGGTTAAGCTGCTTAAAATGTTTAGAATTAGAAATTATTACAAAATTACGACATAAGTCAGTCTATTTTAAAAACAGTCTATAGAAATGTATAACAACATGTACATAAACTATAAACCTGAAAAAGAAAGATTTTTTATAGCCTTTCTTCTTGAAGAAGTAATTATTATATAAAAGATACTATATATAAAAAAAAGTATTTGGCATATAGAATTAGTGAAACTCCAATTTCCATTAGCATAGATCGGTGATGCATATGATTTTTTTTTTTTTTTAATCATTACAGAGTATAAACAATTACTGTTATAACTAATTAAGTGTTTAAATGTTATTATCATTATTTTCTTGCTATTAATACTGCTTTGTCTGAAATGTCAAATAATGGTGAATAATTTGTTTGGATGCGAACTTGGACATTTTTTCGCCAAATACTGGCAAAAATGTACCACTAAACTATATTGATGAGAATTGAAATTTCATTAACTTTTTTTTTGTAATAGGGATTGGAAGGAAAATTCTACAATTATCTATCAAAACAATTAACAGTTTTAAATAGAAAGAGACTATAATAAAAAAATAAATAAATATGTGTGCATTTAAAATGAATTAGAATCGCGCCATCGATGAAGGGATTACGTGCATAAATGTATAATAAATATATTTCTGTGTAATAATATAAATGTATTTATTTATTAAATACTACATCTTCATCAATGGAGCGATGATTAGAAAGAAACAAGCGCGCGAGAAAAAAAATCCGCGAAAATCGCTACGTCATGCGGGGAACGATATGCGCAGTGGCCGATCCCCCGCGGGATCAAATTGAGAAAGTGTGATCTCTAGACGCTTGTCAATCGCAACAGCAAAAGATAATATTGAACTGGAAGTTTAAGACATAAATTCGATTTTCTCAGAAACCGTCAAGCATACAAAGATGAAAAAGAAATCTATTCTAAGTTTTATCAAGACGATAAAAATAAACCAAAAACGAAATTAATCCATCCATAAGAACGTTAGCTGTTGCTTGTTGAATTTTTCGTCTTCATTTTTTCGTTAAAAGTTAAATAAAAAACTACGGTAATTATTTGAATGCTATCATTTTATTCGTCTCTTTGAGTTCTATCTTTTGAAAACAAAATCTCTGTCGTACGTCAACTGGTTCGCCAGAAATTTCAAAAAGACGTTCGCATTTTCTATTTCTTAAACATATTATACCAAACGCTACCGTGTTTGCTATGATTAAAATGCCTTTCATCCATCCATCAGCCATCAGCCATCATCGGATACATATACAGTACTTCGGAAAAAATATACTATTTGAAATCTTTTGTGTGGCCCTGTAAATGCTATGTACTTCATATTATGCAAGACAGTATCGTATAATTTATGTTAAGCTTCAGTGACATACAGTCGACTCTCGTTAATTCGAACTCGTCGGGACCGCAATAAATGTTCGAATTATCCGAAGTTCGAATTATGGAAAGTGAAAACATTCTCAATATGGTACTATTACAAAAAAATTAATGTTATAATGTTTCTTAAATTTATTTCGCCTGTTATCATTAGAATATGACTTAATATTAAATTAGAAAGTAATTAGAAAGTAAGAATACATAAACTAATTAAAATATTAGAAACAAGCACAATGGAAGAAAAATTTAAAGCGTCACTGATGGACAGACGGGGCACTAGAAAATGAATATCAAATATACTGGATTATATATATACTCATTCGGAACAATTTTCACAAAAATTAAAGTAAGAAAGTCATTCAAATGGTCTGAAATCCGTACGAAAGAAAAGAAAAATTAAAAATCGGAATTCTCGTTAGTTCGAATTAAACGAAGTCAAGAGAAAAGGAGTTCGAATTAATGAAAAATTTTAACGTTATTCTGCCATTGAAAGTTTTGGGACTTCATGGTTAGTTCGAATTAAGCGAAGATTCGAATTATCCGATTTCGAATTAACGAGAGTCGACTGTATATCAATTTTATTATGCATGAAACAGTTCAATATATTTAAAATATGTCGTATACAATTCCCCCCTTTACCATTATCCAATGAAATTCTTTTGTGCGGCCCTGTAAATGAATAATCGCTATATTTTAACTGTATATATTACAGAATGCATATTTTAGTGCAATTTGCAAATTTTAACATGTTTGACAGAGTGCAACACCTTTAAAATTTATTTGAACGATTTTTTTCCATAGGCCATTATGTATCGGAAAACTTTTGATTATCCCTGTAAATAAACTAATCATGGTAGAAAATTCATTTTCAATAGGGTTCGTGCTAGGGTAAACACCAATAACGTAAAAAAATTTCATAGCAATCCGAGTATATTTACGGGAGTTAGAGCGCGGACCGACGGCCATCCGGCCAGACGGACAGACAAACCGATATGTAAGAATATTTTAACTTTGTTGGAAAGTGCTAAAAAGATAAATAATTTTTTTTACGCGATTTTGGTTAAAAAAGATGTATTAAAAAATTAAGAAA
Organism: Maratus speculifer; assembly: GCA_964019185.1. Lineage (NCBI taxonomy): Eukaryota > Metazoa > Arthropoda > Arachnida > Araneae > Salticidae > Maratus > Maratus speculifer. The sequence goes on from OZ025294.1 coordinate 207,060,379, forward strand.
ATTAAATTTTTATGAGGTTTCCTGGTCTTATAAGTGATATTTAGTAAAACTTTTCCATCACTCTAACAAGCAATACAAAAAAGATCCCACTCATTTGACACTTAAATTAACCAAGTTTTGAAACTTTAAATTTCTTGAATTAAACCACTTTTTTGTGACTGAAAACGCAAGAGTTACACTAAGCTTTAAGAGCCCACAATAGTCACAGGAAAAGTACACAAAAAGACCCGGATGACCATGTAAAGTCTATGGGAGCGTTCTTTTCTAATATCTCGTTCAAATTTTAATATTTTTACATGATTTTTTTTGCATAAAATAGTTCAGGACGATCCACAACCGGGCTAGTTTTTACTTTTTCGATTTTGGTTTTAGATTTTTTTAAAAAAATTACTTTAATTTTCAAAACCGGTTTAAACCGGTTCTGAAACTGAAACTATCATAATATAAAAAGTATATAACCAAAATCGAAAAAGTAAAAACTAGCCCGGTTGTGGATCGTCCTGAACTATTTTATGCAAAAAAAATCATGTAAAAATATTAAAATTTGAACGAGATATTAGAAAAGAACGCTCCCATAGACTTTACATGGTCATCCGGGTCTTTTTGTGTACTTTTCCTGTGACTATTGTGGGCTCTTAAGGGAACGTACGCTAAATGCTTTAGCATTATAAAAGTCATCCATTTTCAACGCTGTCTAATGACTAATTCCTAAACCGTCATAGAATATAGTTTCAAATACAAAAATGTTTTAAATGAGGTAAAGAAATATTTTTAAAGCGATTTAACTGAAGTTGCAGCCACCATATAAGTTTTACAGTAGCGTTAATTTTAATTAATTAACTTCTAGATTGGTTAAAATAGTTGAAGATGTGAGTTTCAAAATTCTCTTTATATAAAAAATCAAATTTTAGGAAATCGCGAAAAACCTTTAAATGAGTCCATTGGTTTTCATTATAAATTTGGACTTTGTAGTGTTACATTAGTGCAGATTGGTATGGACTGATAGAGAAAACAAAAACGATTAGGCGAGTTTTGAAATTAACATCCTCAATTGTATTTTTACATATGTTTTATTTGTAAGTAAATGAAGCTGTTTCTTTTCATGATTTTATTTTAAAAAGGTATTTTATTTTGATAAGCTTTTATTTTACTTATGACTTTCTTATGTATAAAGAAATAGCTACGAACTAGGACAATTTCCTAGTTCAAAATTTGTATTCAAATTTTAACTCACTTCGAAATATCTGATCGAGGTCCAATTCGCAAACTTATTAATATCCAATGACAGTATAATATTAATGCGATTTATGGTGCGTACCATTTATCTTTATATATAAAAATCTTCTGTGCGTGTGTATGTAACTGAACTCCTCCTAAACGACTGGACCGATTTTAATGAAATTTTGTGTGTGCGTTTCAGTGGATTCGAGAATGGTTTAGATTCACATTTCATCGAAATAGATTCAGTACTTTTTTAGTAAGTAGGCAAAAACTAATAGTTAGTGATTTTTCGCTAATTAAAAGTGCTGTAAATATAAAAGAAAGTCTGGATTTCGTATTAATCACAGCACAAAAAAAAATCTACCGAACCAAAAATCTTGAAAATTGGGGTAAAAATACTTCTTATAACATCGAGTGCCCCTAAGAAGGGATTTTCGAAAATTCCCCCTTAAGGAGGGTAAAAAAGAGAACGAATTTTAAAAAAATTCCTTTAAAATCGGCTTTTGTAGTTATTTTTCAACTGATAACATATTTTAGTGCATTTTTCCATTCTGAATCGAATGGTACGAAGCAAATTCGTTTAAAGCCAGTAGTTCGTGAGATAATTAAAATTTTCCTAATTTGGCGATGTCCTCGGCGCAAAAACCTGAAATTTCCAATGCTTATCTTTATATATAAAAATCTTCTGTGCGTGTGTATGTAACTTAACTCCACCTAAACGACTGGACCGATTTTAATGAAATTTTTTGTGTGTGTTGCGGTGGATTCGAGAATGGTTTAGATTCACATTTCATCGAAATTGGTTCAGTACTCCGCCCTGGCGACCAGTCTGGTCTCCAGGTCTTAGGATTTGGTCATTGACTTTTTTGTAAAAGGCCTTTAATGATGTCTACCCTTACATTAAATTAAAATATCTTTCATTTAATGCAAAAAAAAAAAAAGTTATGGAATTTTTCCCTATTTGTAAAGCGCAAAAAAAAAAAAAAAAAAAAAAAACCATCGCCAAATTACAATTTGGCAAAATTGATAGATGGGATAATCAAGTTAATTATAATATGCAACCATACATTTATAAATACTTGGGTATTTAGATTCCGTCGACCAATTCGGCCAAATTGTACAAATCGCCATACTAATTGAATCCGACATTCACGATCATCCATTATTGATATTTAATCTTATAGTTTGGCGATCATTTTATGGTTGACGGGAAAAAAACAGGTTATTGAATTCTTCCTCATTTGTAAAGGGCAAAAAAAAAAAAAAAAAAAAAAAAAAAAAACCATCGCCAAATTATAAGATTAAATGCCAATAATGGATTATCGTAAATGTCGCATCCAATGACATTAAATATTATACACCTGTTTAAAACGTCATTAAGTGATTTTTATTTCGGCTTTTTATTAGGTGCGTTCGTAATTATATAATACGTAGCACCTATAGTTGTCGTTCAGTCCGTCCGTCTGTCCGTCCGTCTGTCCGTCCGTCTGTCCGTCCGTCTGTCCGTCCGCATATAACAACGCAAAAACTACCCAACCGAATCGTTTGAAATTTAAAATACATAATTATTACATAATTTTGTCGAGTCATTTCAAATTTTATGAAAATCGGATGCATAGATCAATTACAGGGGCAATCAAAAGTATTCCATTACATTACGGTCATTGGGGAAAAAAGTTTCAAATGCATTTTAATCGTTTGAAATTTAAAATACGCAATTATTACATAATTCTGTCGAGTTATTTCAAATATTTTGATAATCGTGTGCATAGATCAATTACAAGGGCAATCAAAAGTATTCAATTACATTATGGTCAATTAGGAAAAAGTTTCAAATATATTCTATACGTTTGAAATTTAAAATACATAATTATTACATAATTTTGTCGAGTTATTTCAAATTATATGAAAATCGGATGCATAGATCAATTACAGGGGCAATCAAAAGTATTCCATTACATTACGGTCAATGGGGAAAAAAGTTTCAAATGCATTTTAATCGTTTGAAATTTATAATACGCAATTATTACATAATTCTGTCGAGTTATTTCAAATATTTTGATAATCGTGTGCATAGATCAATTACAGGGGCAATCAAAAGTATTCAATTACATTATGGTCAATTACGAAAAAGTTTCAAATATATTCTATACGTTTGAAATTTAAAATACATAATTATTACATAATTTTGTCGAGTTATTTCAAATTATATGAAAATCGGATGCATAGATCAATTACAGGGGAAATCAAAAGTATTCCATTACATTACGGTCAATGGGGAAAAAAGTTTCAAATGCATTTTAATCGTTTGAAATTTATAATACGCAATTATTACATAATTCTGTCGAGTTATTTCAAATATTTTGATAATCGTGTGCATAGATCAATTACAGGCGCAATCAAAAGTATTCAGTTACATTATGGTCAATTAGGAAAAAGTTTCAAATATATTCTATACGTTTGAAATTTAAACTACATAATTATTACATAATTTTGTCGAGTTATTTCAAATTTTATGAAAATCGGATTTATAGATCAATTATAGGGACACTCAAAAGTATTCCGTTACATTACGGTCAATGGGAAAAATGTTTCAAATGCATTTTAATCGTGTTACACTCATACGAACTTAATAAAATTTATATGCAACTATAAAGTACATATTATAATATACATCATACAAATTTGTGGTGCAAAGAACATTTGTTATTGATTTACAAGGCCACACAAAAGTATTACATTATATAATGGTATAGGAAGAACATTGTTTGATGAGCGTTTTAATTGTAATTCACTATTTACAATTTTATGAGATTGACATATGAAAGTAATATTTTTAAAACTTCGTTATCGTACGAACGCACCTAATTTGCTACGCTTCACGTGCAATTTCCAACTTGTTTGTATTTTTATCAATATTTTTTCTATTTATTTGTTTTTTCATTATTTAAAATGAAATTTATGTCAATTTGAATAATTTGGCTATGAGATTGGTGATTTGTACAATTTGGCAAAGTTGATAGATGGGATATTCAAGTTAATTATAATATGCAACCATACATTTATAAATACTTAGGTATTTAGGTTCCGTCGACCAATTTCGCCAAATTGTACAAATCGCCATACTAATAGCCAAATTTTACATATTGACATAATTTTTATTTGAAATCAGAAAAAAACAATTAATTAGTAGAATAATAATAAAAAATACAAATAAAAAGTACAAAATAAATCATCTTTATATATACAGTAGACTCCCTCAAATCCGCACTCCTAAAATCCGCAACTCTCTAAAATCTGCACATATTTTACGGATGTAAACAATGAAACATTCAGTTCAGATGTAGGTGCAAAAATTGATTTTTTTCAGTTTTATATCAGTTTCATACATTTTTTTATTTATAATTTTTGTTAATAGGACTAAATTCATGTTTTTTCATGAAGAAAGAATAATTTATTTCTGAAAAAATAAAGATATTGCTAATATCATTGGTAGCCACAATCTTCTTATCAAATATATTTATGTATTAATCAAGCTTTTTTAGTTATTAAGTCTGGCTAAACCTGAAATAAAATTTCATTACTTTATGATCCTGATGTGAATTAGTAATGTACCTTTATGAAGCAAGTTTCATTGAATAATTTAGGAAAAACACATTTCCTCTTTTATAATGAATATTTAATTGTACATTATTCATTATTAACTTGACCTTTCCTTTTAGTATTTAGTCATTTTAAAAAACATTTAAATTTTTATTATTTCAGTTTATTACTTATTTTAATATTTTAGTATATTGTAGACATTCATTATACTTTTGATTTCATTATTAATTACACTCAAATTAGTTTTTAAAAAATGCAAACAAAGCAATGACCAGAAATACGCAAAATTCTAAAATCCGCAAAACCTCTGGTCCCAAGCTGTGCGGATTTGAGGGAGTCTACTGTATATAAATCTTCTGTGCATGTGTATGTCACTGAACTCCTCCTAAACGATTGGACCGATTTTAATGAAATTTTGTGTGTGCGTTCCAGTGGATTCGAGAATGGTTTAGATTCACATTTCATCGAAATTGATTCAGTACTTTTTTAGTAATTAGGCAAAAACTAATAGTTAGTGATTTTTCGCTAATTAAAAGTGTTGAATAAGTTCGATGAATAGAGGGCGGACGTAATGTCCGAGCGGTCTAAGGCGCCAAATTTAAGCTCAGCTTCTTTAAGAAAGAGATCGCGTGCTCGAACCCCACTCCTGGCAAACGTGTATGCATTACAATAATATTTCCTGTATTATAATTTTGATTAACCGACTTCAGAAAATCGTTAACTTTTAACTAAAAAAGAAAAAGAAACTTTTCTATCAAAAATTGAACCGACTTCAAAATATACCGAAGAGTGAAAAATAATTTCCTTACATAATTGTAATAAGAAATTAAATTAAGAGTGTAGTGTTTATCGTGCATATTACCATATTTACGTACATTTATTTGATTTTCTGGAGTCGGTGCCAAGAAGGTCAACGTCTGTCGGTGACAGGACAACGTCTGTCGGGTCCGCTAGTTTATTTTATAAGAGTACACCAAATTCTGTTAGGTTAAATAATTTAATAGAATTTTAAATATGCATCATTTTGTAACGAATTGTGACTGTTGCTTTTCATAATATAATTTAACAAAATTTCTGGGTTTTTTTAATTATATTTTTAGTACAAGTTGTATATTTTGCTTTAATATGTAAACATCAACATAAATTTAAAAATAATATTGAAAAAAATTTTTTACTCTCAATGTTAATGTTAAATTTCACATCTGACGTTTATTTTTATTTGCAGAAAATTTGTGACTGATCCCAGTTTTGCAGCAAAAAAGATGCTTCAACTTTAAACTGCTATTTTACTCAGTCAGTTTTTAATGGCAGAGGAAGGGGACTTTTTTTTGTCTAACTGGTTACAGTAGTGGTAAAAATTTATTAAATATCACTTATAGGATCGGGATCGGGATACCGTGTAAAAATGTAGTTTTCGTAATTTTTTACTAAAATTTATTTTTACCTAAATCACTTAAAAAATAAATCTTCACCTTTTTTAAAACATTCTTTCAATTGGAACTATATTTCTATAATTAACGGTTTAGAAATTAGCCATTGGCCACCGTTGAGAGTGGACACACTGTATATTCACCTGCTTTTCGTTCGTTATCTTATACTACACTGCTCAAAACAATTAAAGGATATTTGAAGTTTTATATAAAATAAAGATATAAACGAAATTTTTTTGCCGAAAATAGAAGAAGATAATCCCAAATGCAAAATTTTCTGGTTTTCAAACTGTGGAGTATGCAAATTTTGAGTTCGACGTCAAAAATGTCGCTTCAGCGGCAGCGAATGAAATGTGACTTTCAAGTGGATAAAAGAGAATGAAGACAAGGATGATCGGCATTCAGTGATTGCTTTGTTTCGATGAGTACGATGTCTCAGCGAAGTCATTTGACAGATTCAGAAGCTTGGAGAATTGTTGGTAGGTTAGAAGGGGACCAAACTCAAGCCGAAGTAGCGCAAGCCATTGCAGTGTCACAAAGTGTCATTTCCAGGATTTAGAACCGTTTTTTGGAGAGTGGATCTGCAGGCCGAAGACCAGGGCAAGGTCTTAGACGGGCAACAACGCCCAATGAAGATCGGTATTTAGCGTTAACAGCTCGGAGACACCGAAACATGAACGCTACTCTTCTCCAACAACACCTTCGCTCGGCTACAGGCACTACGATTTCAACTCAGGCTACCCGAAACCGGCTCAATGCTGTAGGTCTGTATGCTCGCCGTCCGATGGTATGTGTTAGATTAAGATCAAGGCATCGTCGCGACCGCAGGGAGTGGGCAACCGAGCATGTCAACTGAAGGAGAAATGAATAGAGCAATATTCTGTTTTCTGACGAGTCCCGTTTTTCTGTGCATCCGGATAATAAGCGTATTTTCATCTGGAGGGACCGTGGGAGTATTCCTGGAGGGAGTAGGAATAATCCTGCGTTCGTGCACGAAAGTGTCAGATTTGGCGGTGGAGGAGTGTTGGTGTATGGTGGCATCTCCATTGACGGGGGCACTGACCTCTACATCATTCGAGATGGAGCTCTGACTGGTCGCCGATATAGGGATGAGATCCTCAGACCTATTGTAGTCCCTTACGCTGCAGCAATCGGAGATAACTTCATTTTAATGGACGATAACTGCAGGCCACATCGTGCAAACCTGGTGGAGGATTTCCTTTTCGAGGAAGGAATCGTTCGAATGGAATGGCCAGCGTGTTCTCCAGACATGAATCCAATCGAGCACGTTTGAGACGCTCTAGGAAGACGAGTTTCTGGCAGCCAACAACCCCCATAAACTCTCCAAGAACTGGAAAGAGCTCTTCTGGAAGAGTGGGGCAGAATACCCCAACTCGTCATGAATAGCCTCATTGAGTCCATGCCTCAAAGGTGTTCAACATTGCTGGCCGCCCGTGGAAACCATACCTCCTACTGAAAATGATTTTCTTTGAAGAAAACACCTTTTCTTATTCTTTTTTTTTTTCATATGCACAAATTGTGTTTTTTTCCTTTTGTACACAAATGCGCAATAAAATGCATTTTTTTCTGCCAAACATGTGTAATTTATTCTCATATAACCTACTATGTCTGTCGACCATGTATCAATCAGCTAAAAAGTTTCCCAGATACAAAATCCCTCGCATTCAGGAGAAAATCTATTGTTGAAATTGTCTCTATAGCTGCCAACATATTAACTGATTTTGTCTCGTATGTAGCGCCATCTGGTGCGTACTACTGCTAATAATCCCATAAGAAATAATGGAAAACATTTCAGTTTCTAACATTAGATGGCGCTACCAACGTGAAAATCATGTAGTTCAGCGCCCCCTGTACTTCGGTCAAAGGAAACTTGGCGAATGACAAGCCTTGATATTATGATACGTTAGCCTTGGTTTTGAGCAGTGTATAATGCGAGCAAAAATTGCGCGCGCGCGTGTGTGTGTGTGTGTAAATTTTATCTCAAAAACGGCTCTAACGATTTTCGCAAAAATTTGGATTTTACCATTTTTGGGCACGAGAAGACCATTGGGCTAGGTCACATGTTCGAGAAAATTCGATTATTGAGTCATTTTGGGTCATAATGGGTCAGGATCAAGCTATTTATATCTAGAGAACGGCAGGATCGATTTTAAGGAAATTTTGTATCCAATCGTGTTTTGGCACGAGAAAACTATTGGGCTGGGTCACATGTTCGAAAAATTTCGATTAGTGAATCATTTTTGGGTCATTATGGGTCAAGCCATTTTTATCTAAAAAAAACGGCTCTAACGATTTTGACCAAATTTTATATTTTATCATTTTGGATTACAAGAAAACCATTGGGTTAGGTAACATGTTCGAGAAAATTCGGTTAGTGGGTCATTTTTGGGATCATTGCGTGTCATGCTGTACTTATCTAGAGATTTTCTCAAGCAATTTTGACTAAAAATTGCATTCTGTGGTTTTCGGGCACGACAAAAACATTGGGATAGGTTACATGTTCGAGAAAAAATTTTAATGGGTCATATTCGATCATAAAGGGTCTGGGTAAAGCTATTTATATTTAAAAGACGACGTGATCGATTTTAACGAAATTTTGTATATAAGTTTTTTGACTTGAAAAAATTAATGTGTTAAGTCACAAGTTTGAGAGATTTCGATTATAGGGGTAACTTGTGGGTCATGATCGATCATTATGGGTCTTGTCAAGCTATAACTAAAGTACAGGTTTATCGATTTTAACGAAATTTTGTATACGAAATTTTTTTGGCACGAGAAAATCATTGGTCTAGGTCACATGTTCGAGAAATTTCTATTAATGGGTCATAAAGGGTCTGGGTTAAGCAATTTATATTTAAAAAACAGCAGAAGGATTTAACAAAATTTTATATGAACAATTTTTAGACATGAGAAAACTAATGGGCTAAGTCACATGTTTGAGAGATTTCGATTTTAAGGGTCATTTGTGGGTCATGATAGGTCATGGTCAAGCTATATCTAAAGAACGAGTAGATCGATTTTAGCGAAATTTTTTGTACAACATGTTTTTGGCAAGAGAAAATCATTGTGCTAGGTCACATGTTTGAGGAATTTCGATTAGTGGGTCACTTTTAGGTCATTCTAATTTTATCTAGACAATGTCTCGCGCAATTTTGACTAAATTTTGTAATCTATCGTTTTCAGGAACAAGAAAATCATTGGGTTAGGTCAGATGTTTGCAAAAATTCGATTAATGGGTCATCTTGGGTCATAATGGGTCAGGATCAAACTAATTATATCTAAAAACATCTCAATTGATTTTATCTAAATTTTGTATCTAACATTTTTCGGCACGCAAAAAAATGATCTAGGTCACATGTTCGAGAAATTTCGATTATAAAAGTAATTTGTGGGTCATTGATGGATCATGCTAATTTTATGTAGAAAATGGCTCTCACCATTTTGACTACATTTTGTATTATGATGTTTTCGGGCAAGAGAAAACCATTAGACCAGGACACATGCTCGCGAAAATTCGATTAATGGGTCATTTTGGGTCATAATGGGTTACGGTTATTCTAATTATATATAACAACGATTCAATCAATTTTACCTAAATTTTGTAACGAAACGTCTTTTGTCACGAAAAGACCATTGGGCTGAGTCGCATGTTAAACAAAATTATATTAGTGGGCCATTTCGCTTCATTGCTGAATGCTGTCAAGCTAATTTTATCTGAGAAATGACCTAAACGATTTTGATTCAATTTTATATTCTACTGTTTTTGATTACCTGAAGACCATTGAGCTAAGTCACATGTTTGATCAAATTTGATTAGTGGGTCATTTTGGGTAATATGGGTCAGGGGCACGTGAAAATGGCAGCAACCAATAAGTTGGCGATATTTGACTAAATATTGGCGACATTTGGCCGAAAAATTGACTATTAAGCTTACGAAAGCCACAACACGTATTTGGTGCCAAATGAAAGAATGTCTCCAAATTTGGCTATATCTGGCAAAAAAAAAGTTGTTTTTCAGAACGTGAAGAATTTTTTTATGCATTATTAATAGGATTCGCGATGCATGGTTAAATTAACCAGAGTCGAACTAAAAAAGTGATTTGGATCGATGTACTTTCGTTGTAAATTTGAAAATAAAATTTATGAACATGTACAGACAAATATAGTTTTCTTATTGATTGTTTTTATAATAACATGTTTTACAGTAATAATACAGAGTGAATGATACAGTGAAAATACTATATCGAGTTGAATATAAAGTTAATTTTGACCGAGCTTAGCTCGGTCACTCCTGCTAGTATTTCTAATATGACGTAATATTTGCTTTAAAAAAAAAAAATCTTGTTATAGAAAAATTATAATGTGAAATTTTATTTTTCTTAAACTCGTCAAACCATTTTTTTTTTCAAATCTTGCAATAGTAAAGTAATTGTTGTAGTAAGATTTTATTGCGATTTTTTTTTTAGTTGTTGGCAACTGCTATAACGAAAAAAGTTTATTTTTTTCTGTCATTACTTAGTAAGAGCTGTTTTTCAGAGCCATGTTAAGGCGAAATTCAAATTTTAAACTCTCCCAATTTCAACCCCCTTGGGCCAATTTTGACCATTTGCAATTTACCCCGCCGAGATATTTACCATCTCTCATTAACCACGTATTTGGCGAGTTTGAAGGCGATTCGAGCATAATCCTGACTTTTATCGTGCGGACAAAATTTAGTATATACATAAATACAAACATGTATGTGTGTATATATATATGTGTGTGTGTGTGTGTTCATAAATATATATATATTTTTATGAACTTTTTAGATAGGGGGGTGGTTTTGGGTTCCTGGGGTCATATAATGAAGAGTTATGAAGAAATTTTTCAAAATTATACTATGGTAACGACTGCAATAGGCAGTATTTCTTACGAATTCCACTTAATTGAAAGTGTCCTGTCATTTATTGTCATATAGTGTATATATATCGATAATAAAAAAATAGCAAAAAGAAAATAAAACTATCACAAAGTAAGCTATGAAATTTTTTTCCGATCTCGGAATCTTAACTTTCGCAGATTTCTGCAAAAGAATATCTGCCGGAAAAACGATCCCTGTTTTGAAAAATATTTCCTGCCTCCCTCCTTAGCTGCAAAAAATAGTTCGAAGTGAGGGGATGCATCTCCCAAGATTCCGCGTCTCTCTTTTTTCCTTCTCCGCATCATCCAGAGCATCCACTTACCTTATTTGGAGCGGGGATCGCACGCGCTGAGAAACGCTCTTTTTCGAAAATGGACTGATCCTCGGACTGCGCGAACCACGACCGAGGAACCTGCCTCCCTTCTGGAATACGGAAACTTGAGAAAGAAGCATCTGGCAGACGAATATTTCTTCTTTTACCGCGATGCGGAAAAAATGAGAGTTTTGGGGTGAGTAAGAGTCAAGAGCAAGCAAACCGGCCTACCATTTTGCTGCCTTTTAGAAAAGAAGTTATTTTTGAGAGGTGGTTGTGCTTCTTTGGCCTAAAATTCGAGTGATTTTTACATTTTTTTTTCTTTCGGTTATAAAGAAGAGAGAGAGAGAGAGAGAGAGAGAATAAAAAACCACATTCGGGCTTTTTCCATTTATTGACAGTTTACACATAAATTTAGATAATTGTATGAAAAAAATTAATAATATATGACGTGCAGTACCTGCAGGTGCGCATTTTGAAATTCCAACTAGGGAATCGTTTTTCTCTGATCGTAAGCATCTGAAACGAATTCGATCACCAAATTATGGAAGGGCGTTAAATTCTTTGGAAAAAAAAATACTGGATACTTACAATGAGTTTAAAAAGTTGACTTTAAACAAAATGGTAGTTTTTTTTTTTTTTTTTTTTTTTTTTTATCCTTTGCAGACTCAAAAATATGATTGATAAGAAAATTATAGTTTTCAATGGTAAAAACTACAGCCAAAGTGAATAGATTTTTTTTTTTTTTAATTTAAAAAAAATGAAAGAAATCGGTCGAACAGTGCTTTAAATCCCAGTTTGAAAAACCTGGATCCTTGAAAAACAAATTTAAAGTTTTACAATAGCATTACATTCAACTAGAAAAAGGGATAATAAGGAATTGGAATGACACAAAATCGCTTTAGAGGAAAAATCTGCAGATTTAAAGGATTTTTTTTTTAATCAAAAGAATAGAAATTAAAAATTTTGATAAAGGGCGTCTTCAGACGCCTGGAAAAACTCGCTCGCTAATGCTAATCTGTGGAAGAAATTTTCTAAGATATTTCGTTTGCATTTTAACATTTTTATTTATTTTTTATTTTATTTCATTTTCATTTTATTTTTATTTTTATTTTAATTTTTTTTTATTATTATTATTATTAGGTAGCTGAGATTGATTCCTACATCTGCCCTTTTTCCCTTTTTTTTTACTTTTTCGATTTTGTTTGCGAATTTCTTTTTTTTTTTTCCAAAAAAATGTTGTTGTTTTTTCAAAACTGGGTTTGAAAATTAAAATGTACTCATTAAAATTAGTTGTAAACAATATCGAAAAAACGGAAAACGCCCGATCGATCTCAGCTAGCCAATGCAAAAAGAATTGTTTAAACACTAAAATGCAAACGAGATATCGATAAAAATTTCTTTCATAGGATTAGCATTAGTGAGAGGTTCATTTCAGTTGAGTGAAGTAGTCTTTTAAAGCAGATTTGTAGCAGAGAAAAAACAAGTAAGAAAAATCATGCGTTAAGCATAGATTATGAAGCACTTTCCAACACTTAATGAAATCTTTAACAAAACTTTGTTATTTAGGGAAATAATAGTGTATAGTCAAATATACCCAAATATGCATTCCAGTACTTTTGAACAGCCCTGTATTTCATATGTCAGTTGATATAATGGGAAAATTTAGTTTAGCAAGAAAATACCCAGTAGCTTGAAATTTCTTTTTCAGCAATTCATACTATTAGATGGAAACATACTTGAATACTTTTGTTCAGCCCTGTATTTTACATTGTACCTTTATTACACGTCAGTATTAGGCTAAAATTTATTGTAAACTAAAACACTTTTAAAACAACTGAAATCACATTCTCATAAATTATCATTCATAGGCGTCCATGTACCGAATTCTTTGCGTGGCCCTGTATATCCTTTTATTTATATTCTGCAAACATTTCTCAGTAAATGTGAGATGACGCTCACAATGTGACAATGAAGCTCAGCGTAAAAATGCATAGCTTATTTAAGAACCACGTTTAAATAATTTACGCTCATATTCAGTAACTTTGGTGAGCTCTTTTGGGTAGCCCTGTATATCAACTATAACATTTATACACACCATATAATGTGCATATATTTAGCAAAATATAAACGCGCATACCATAATTAAAATGCATTTCATCCCTCCATCAGCCATCATCAGACACATATACGGTACTTCGGAAAGAATATACTATTTGAAATCTTTTGTATGGCCCTGTAAATGCTATGTACTTCATATTATGCAAAGCAGTAGCGTATAATTTATACTGAGCTTCAGTGACATATATAAATTTTATTATACATGAAACAGCTTAATATATTTAAAATATGTCATCCACAATTCCCCCTTTTACCATTATCTAATGGAATTCTTTTGTGTGGCCCTGTAAATGAATAATAGCTACATTTTCACCTTATATTTTATAGAATGCATATTTTAATATGTTTGACAGGGTATAACATCTTTAAAATTCCTTTGAAACGATTTTTCCCCATGGGCCGTAATGTAATGGGAAACTTTTCATTCGCCCTGTAGATAAACTAATCATGGTAGAAACTTCATTTTCGATAGGACTTGTGCTAGGGTAAACGTCAATAACGTCCTAAAATTTCATGGCAATCCGAGTATATTAACGATTTTTCCCCATGGGCCGTAATGTAATGGAAAACTTTTGATTCGCCCTGTAGATAATCTAATCATGGTAGAAACTTCATTTTCAATTGGGTTCGTGCAAGGGTAAACGTCAATATTGTCCTAATATTTCATAACAATCCGAGTATATTAATGATTTTTCCCCATAGGCTGTAATGTAATGGGAAACTTTTGATTTTCTCTGTAGATAAACTAATCATGGTAGAAACTTCATTTTCGATAGGACTTGTGCTAGAGTAAATGTCAATAACGTTCTAAAATTTCATGGCAATCCGAGCATATTAACGATTTTTCCCCATGGGCCGTAATGTAATGGAAAACTTTTGATTCGCCCTGTAGATAAACTAATCATGGTAGAAACTTCATTTTCAATAGGGTTCGTGCTAGGGTAAACATCAATAACATATAAAAATTTCATAGCAATCCGAGTTTATTTACGGGAGTTACAGCGTGGACAGACGGACAGACAAACCGAATGCATAAGCACTTTTCAACTTTGTTGGAAAGTGCTATAAATATATCATCCTTTAGAGAGCAATGTTTTTTTTCCCCTTGTAACTGTTTGGTTTTCATCCCCCCCCCCACGCATACATCAAAAAAAATATATATATATGATAGAATAAGAGAATTTCAAATTATAATTATACATTTAAATCGACAAGCGGGAAAAAAATAGTCATTTTACTGTAAATCATGTTTTACAAAATGCAAGCTTACTTGATAGAAATGATAATATTCATACTGAAATTGTACCAAATTCTGAACTTTTCAATACTTACATCTAATTTTGAAAGCATATTTTTTTTTCTTAACCATTTGGAAAATGTTTGATGCTCTCGGTCCAGGATAGAGATATCTGAGACATATCTGAATCCTTGTGATATCCGCATTTTATTCGTTTTCTAATTGGTCCAGGAATACTAATGTTTAATCCATAGCGTACATATTATTACGTAAGCCACGTTTTGATTTTTACTAGGTCAATGGGAAACATTCAAACATTTTGCTTTGGGCAATAGATGTCGCATTTATTTATTTTTTTTTTACTTTATTTTTTATAGATTTTTTTTTTCTATACTGAATGTAACCGAATAATTGAACTAATTTAATTTATTGAAGGACGAGTTACATGTGATTAAAAATTGGTTTAAATTCGTATATAAGAATTAGTACACTGTTAAAAATATCGTGAAAAATTAGTAATGATTTTAAAGTTTATTAATTTTGTGACAAATGAGAACATCACACAAATGCCTCCCAACTTGTGATTAAATTTATATAAAAAATTATCTCTCTCTCTCTCTCTCTCTCTCTATCTATCTATCTATCTATCTATCTATCTATCTACCTATCTATCTATCTACCTCTATCTCTGTCTCTCTCTATCTATCTCTCTCTCTCTTTCAATTAACTATATACATACGAGGGAACTCCAATTATTCGGACTAATTTGTTGAGGTGTTATCCGGAAATTAAAAAATCCGGATCTGAAGATATCAAAATTAACAAAAAAGATTTTATTATAAAAGCAGCCGCCCTTGGCGACCAGTTTGGACTCCTATAATGTTTTATTAAGCAATGTATCATGCTAATTTTATTCATAATTTAGTTTATTTGCTCACTCTTTCTCCAAATCGGAAGAATCTGATAAAGAAATCAAGCATTCTTTTTTATGTTAGTGGAACGTAGGTGAAAACCCTCAAACATTGTTTCCATCACTTTTTTTTTCACTAAAAATATTATCCTTTCATTTACTACATTTAAAAGTCTAAAACTTTCATTTAAACGGAAACATTTTAAATTCAAGGCTTTTACATCTTTCTGTCTTTAAAATAAAATAAATAAAAAAAAAAAAGCGAAAAGAAAATATTAAATAATGCCATGTTATTTAATTTTAACTTTATAATTTTAATTTACGTTGTGGTTAAAAAAAAAAAAAAAAAAAAAAAAAATGCTAATTGGCGGTATTTGCACCAGGCTAACATAAAAGTATCAATAATTCTTTATGATCATGGTAACTTTTATGCAGTTTTATTCGAAAAAATAATTTTTAGTTTTTAATCTAGATAGAAACTTTGCGTATGAAAAGTGATGGAATTAAGTCGTAGTTCTGTATAACAATCACGTGCCTAGCTCAATTATAATACAGATGAAATGATGGCGATAGAATAATATTTGGCGACTTATCACCTGCACCTGGCTCACATTAAAGTAGCAAAATGGTCGCCTGTCATATAAAATGTGAATCGATCAACCCGAAATTGTTGATGACAGTCACATGATTTAGAGTTTTACTATACAAATAGATTGTTTATTTACTTTTATTTTTTTAAGGATATAAATTGATGTGTTCTATAGTTATTAAAATTTTTTTATTTATTATTATTTCCTTTTGAAAATAATACAAAATAATTTTAAAATAAATATGCAACTCGTATTTGAAAACGAAGCTTGAGGCAAATTGGCATCAGAAAGAAATCGCGCCAACATAGTGCATATATGTGAAGAAAATAAAACATACAACAATAAATGATAAGTGTATTATTTTTGAAAAAACATTTTTACCAATTAATAGTTTACTGTTAATTGAAACACGATTGTACGTAGAGAATACAACATATATAAGAATCTGATAAAAAGTTAATATACATACATATATAAATTAATCTGTTGCACTAAGTAAAAAAGAAAAAAAGAGGAAAAGTTTTATATTTTTAATAAATTCACTTGCTACGGCTTTCTATCAAACCTTACAGAAAAAGGAAAAAGAAGTAAATTTTCCATAATCGAGTTCGATGTCATACGAAGTTAATGTATTGTAAAGGAAATCTTGGGGGAGAGGGGCTTAAACGCAATCAATTATGTAAAAGTGTTTGAAAAAGAAACTTATTTTTACTTATAAGCGCATTTATTAAAAAAGAAATTTCACCAAGAATCCATCATATGCTTGAATTTATACAACATAATTAACGGACTCTTTTTTTTTTTTTTTTTTTTTTTTTTTTTTTTTTAAGGTTTTTTAATGATCATAAGACTGTTTCAGATTTCAACTAATGACGTGAGCACAGCAAGTACAGCAAGTATATTAATAATTTAGCTGGAAATTATCAGCTCAAGTCAATATGGTATATGGAAATGTTAGAACAATCATTCATAGAAAAAGGACCATGATTTGCATCATAATTGGCATATGTTCCAATTTTTGAATATTAATATTAACAAATAAATTAAATAATCACAAAATTCCGCCTTTAAATAAAGCTAATATGCGTAAATTGAGGTATTCAAAAACCAGAATATTTATCAGCAAGTAGTTTCATGTTATTACATTTTTTTTTCTGGAATTTTTTTTCAACTTTCTCATTGTGCTAGTATATTATTTTTATATCAGACACTAAATTACAGTTATTCATGTATTATTAATCAACAGCTGCCATATTTCTGGATTTTCTTTTTCTAATCAAATGAAATTATTTGAATAAAAAACATTATTTATTGAAGTATTTCTACTTTTTATCTGATTGTTATGTAAGTTAAGCTGCAATAACATCTCTGGGGATATTTTAATTGGAGGGAAAAAAATAAAATCGGGAAATTGACAGTTGTGTAAACTTTATTTTAGAAGCATTGAAACAAGCTAAAAATATTCATTTCTGTGAAAGAAGCATGATAACAAATTCTTAGTATTAATCAAATGAAAGTATGATATTATTAAAAACGAAAATAAAACATGAGAGTGGTCAGTATTTTTATTATATTTTTTTTAAGAACTAATTCATTACGTTACCTGCACGAGATCAAACGGTCTTTTGGCTGATCAGAAGTTAAAAAGAACACGTAAAATATTGTGATCTTATAAAACTTACATTTTAAAATATTCTTATTCTTATACGATAAATTTTAATAATTAAAGCACAAGCGATTGCCATTTTGCCCTACCAAAAATTTGTTTCAAATAATCTAAAATCGTCTGCGCGCTACTGAATCTAGGCTGATTTCTATATTCCATAGAACCGAAAAAATAAACATTTTGTACTAAAATTTAAAAATGTATTGAATATCAGAATTTTTTTTCAGGACTCCTTTTATGTATTTAATAGCATATTGATATAACGGTTGTCCTAAAAAGGACTGACTGATTTTAAAATTCAATAACTTTCTGATGATGGTAGATATTTAAATAATTTTTGCCGGGGGGGGAGGGGGGGTTATGTATGATGTCAAAAGTTTTTGACTGTGATTCTGGATTTTAGTTAGAATTACAAACAATAGATGGCGCCGAGAGTGATAGACAATACGTCAAGGCTAAGGTATAATAGGATTATAGGAGTTCTAGCTATTAGTTCCAGTCGAGGCGGAAACTGAAGTCACTTAGTACTCATGCCAATTAAAAAAATTTGGAAAATGGAATGGGTCTCACTCGGAAATGCACTTTTGCTTTTACGGGCTGATTTTGAAATCAATCCACATATTTTCGATTTTGAAAAATATTAGCATTTATTGAAAAATATTTGTATTTTGAAAAATATTCTTTCCTTGGAAGCTACTATGAAATCAAGCGTTACACCGATGTTCAAAATGCCGTCAATTATGTAACCTTTTTAGATTTTAAACGGTCAAAAATTTAAAACTGGGTATCTTCTATCAATGAAATTTATGCTTTTTAAGACTTTTCAAAATAGTTAAAAATGTTTATCCCTCCAGTTTTCTGGTCATTCTGTTTGTCAAATCGTTTGGCCATTCTCTAACTTGCGTAAAATGTTTTCCGAATTACCATGTAAGTAATATCTTTACTGAGGTTACCATGGCATATTCGGTATTTAAAATGAAGTGCTTACAAGGAAGGTCTACATACTGGGCATACTCAGAATCTTTTGAAAAAAATACTAATTAAACTACTTATGTATGTAAAAAAGGATCAGTCAAAATTAGCGGAGAAATAACAGTAGAAACTTTGTAAAAAAATAAAATACTTTCGAATATTTGGCGTAAAAAGAAGAAAGCGTCACGCGATTTGGTGAGCAGCATTTTTCCTCGCTAAAAGCAAACGATTTTCATGCAATTGAAAATTGTTAATAGGATTTTTAGAATGCCTATAAATGGTATTTGATAAATTTAAACTTAAACAATGAGAAAGCTATGTCATTTATGTTATCATAAGATAACATGGATTCTTGCAGCTTTTAGTGGATTATTTCGCTTTAGGCCCATTTTGGCATAAATTAACCTATTTTTAAAAAATTTTAAAATACATTACTTTGATGCTGCACAGCGCATGAAATGATGTATTTCTTCAATTTGTTATTGTTGCTGCCTCTTTAATACTTTTTGGAAATATCTACCATTGTTACAACTTCGGATTTTACCATATTGGAATTTAGTTGAAATGTAATTAAACATGGGGGCTTTATTTATAGGGTATTATGTTTATGTGTACTGCATAATTTATTTACTATGAGACTACTTTTGGATTTAAGTTTGGGATTTTTTCTTTTCGTGTAAATATTGTATGTATAATTATTATTTATGTAATCAAGTACTTTCACTTTATTATTATTGAAAATTATTTTTTTAATTTAATTACATTTATTTTATCTTTATTACACTTATAAAATAATTAGGGAATTAAATGATATATATATTATTTTTATTCAATATATTTTGTCAGTTATCATTTTTTAATCAAATAGCCAAGATTTCAACTGATATACATATTATGTCAATTTCTTTTTTTTAGCTTAAATTTATATAGTATTATAAATTGTTCTTATACTAATTTTTATGTAATTTATTTTGTCCTATTGGATATAAATAATCTTTCTTATGATGAATAGTTACAAAACAAATTTAGCGACTGGCAATTTAGGCTCTTCAAAATGTAAGATGTCTAATGCTCGGTACAAAGAAATAGATAGGGATTTCTTTGGATCGTCAAACAGTTACCTGTCATATTGTCCCTCGATTAAACTTAAATTTGAAAAGTGCTTATCTCCCAAATGCTTAACTTGCCCTCATGCAGATACACAACAAATTGATAATGATTCCAGTTCTAAAAACAATGTGCTATTTTGTAAGGCATACAACGTAATATACTCAATTAATTGCAACATCTGTAAGTTAGAATATATAGGTCAAACATGTAATCCTTTGCATAGAAGAATCAATCAACATAGACAGGATATTTTAAAAAACAACTCTATTAATGTTGAACATATACATTTCAGGCACCATGACTTTCAAAATATAACCATCAAAATCTTAAGTATGCATAAAAATCTAAATGATAGATTACTTTATGAATCAATTTATATTAAATCTCGTAATTCTTTATACCCTTATGGTCTAAATTCTAAATTATTCAATCGTACTAACATTGTCTTTACTAATACTAATAATTATGAACATTATAGTAGTACGTATGCAAAATTAAATCATTCTGCTATTAAAAAAACTACACGTACAACAAGAGGTAAAAATAAGGCTAATAATCTATATATTTCTAGAAATGAGATCAAACAACAAATAATTAAGTTGGAATCTGAATATAATAACTCGTATCAATGGATGGATATTAGGAAACACATTTTTTCAATAAAAAAGAAACATCTAAATTTATATTATAAAGTATTTCTATCTATTGATTTAACTTCACATTTTAGTGATATTTACTTTGATTTATTGTACTATAGAATTAATCTTCTTAATGTTAAAATTTTTAAAAATACATATAAAAAAAACTAATAATACTCAACTCATAATTACTTTTACCAATAATGTACTTAATAAAATTAATCTACACAACATTATTAATGATAAAAATAATAATTTCCCTATAAAAAAATTTTCTATACATAAATCCTTCAAATATAATGTTACACTTGGACGTAAGATATTTAACTACAATAAATTTTCTAAATTTTTAACCAATAATACTAATTATCCATGTTATTGTAATGATCCCTGTTATAGTAACTTCGTAAATCAAGATCATGGTCACATTATTACTGGGGATATTAATATCGTTGAAAATTATTCTTTAAGCAATTTAATGGCTAATGGTACTAAATATCGTGTTCCTTCATGTACTAATATCAAATCAATCATAAAACAGTTTAATTTAGATTTAGATCTTTTTATTTATAAAATTTCGATAGACTACAATAAGCCTCTGGAATACTTCACTGAATGGAAACTTAATGTTTTAGATAAATTAAATATTGAACTTTATAGGAATATCGATACCTTCAATTTAAATTTTAAACAATTAAATGATGAAATAAAAAACTTACAAAATAAATTTATCATAACATATGTCGATAAATCTCCTAACAACTATGCTTTCATATGTAAACATTATTACTCTACATTATTAAATCAAGCTATAAATTCTAGTTCAAATTTCATTAAAACAGATATTGATACTATTATTAAAAATAGACATATAGCTCAATATTATAAATTACTAAAATTAAAAAATCATAATTATAACTATCCTTACATTGTGGTTATTCCAAAATTCCATAAAATTCCTATAAAGTTTCGTACTATAACTATTGGGTGTAATACTTATAACAATAATGCAGGTAAAGAATTATTAACAATACTTACAAAAATGCTAGATATTGCAAAAACTAATAATAAATTCTATACTATAAAAAATAGTTTACATCTTGTAAATAATATCAAAAATTTACAAAACATTAAGTACATCAAAACATATGAATTTAATGATTTATTTAATACAATTGATATTGCAGATATGTTCAGGATCATAAATTTATTATTCAAGGAATATAGGAATTCTCTTAACATACATGTATCTTTATCTTACTTCAAATCTTTAACCAAATTTATTCTTTATCATAATTATATATTATTTAATGATACAATATTTAAACAAATAGTCGGTCTTCCACAAGGTGGGATTGTATCATCCATCTATGCTGATCTCTACTTACATTATTATGAACGTAATACTTCTGTTGTTAATTGTTTTCTATACAGGTATCTTGATGATATAATAATTTTATATTCTAAAAAGTCATCTAACTATTCGCTACCAATCAAATACCACAAAAATTTAAAATACAGTTATAATGATATGCATAATAATACAATTAACTTTCTTGATCTTAATATTACGCTTTCAGATAATAAAATTCTATTTGATATTTATGACAAACGTAATGACTTTCCTTTTAAAGTAAACCTCTTTACTCATTATAATTCTTGCCTACATAAATCTGTCTATGTCAATATATTACTTAATTTTGCCCATAGAATTAAAAATATTTGTTCACATAATTTTAAAATGCATAATTTAAAAACTGTACAAGAAACTGCTATAAGATATGGTTATCCTTTACATTTGGTTAAAAAAATATTATCTATATAAACATTTATTTAGTATTAACTGTCTATTTTCTCTTCAACCAATATTGCAAAAATTAAAATGCTAATTTATGCAGCACCATATGATGTTATTGATAAGAACTCCTATAGTCTTTAATATATAATAGGTTATTACATGATCTTAAAAATAATTAACACATTGCGTAAAAAAATGTTAAAAAAATTATAAAAAATAAAAATAATACAAAAAAATAAAAAATAAAAAAAAATAAAAAATATGAATAATAGGATGGTTGGGTGGGTTAGATGTTAGATTACGGAGGAAGGCGGTGTTGTCTGGATAATACGCAATGGTTAATTATTATATATTTAATAATTAAAAAAGAAAAAAATTAACTTTACACATAGTATTAAAGTTTATGTTTACCTAAAAACTAATATGCATAACTTAAAAATGATCAAGTTATTGAGATAAGATGTGGTTGTCTATTGTATTTGTCTTAAAGAAATTATTTGTAAAATATTAGAATAGAAATTATTCTTGGAAATTCTTAGCTAATAAATAATTTATTTTTTTCCTATAATAGAGGGCAGCACCATAAGCATATAATTTAATTAATATATTAATCCTTTAGATGGCAGCACTAAAATAATTTTCTGCTAGAAGTTGTAGTAATATATTCTAGTTAATTAATTAATATTGTAATATTAATAATTGATTAAAAATAAAAATATAATATTTCTAATAGTAGCATCTATTTTTTTCTAAATATATTATGAATTATATAGTATAATATATGTTTTACTAATTTTTATAATTATTGTTACAACTTTATTTTATTATCTATGTGATTTATACTATAACCATAACCTTGACTGTTAGTAAGTCACATATAGTTTGTATCTGATTGCACTACAAATCTTGCTAGGATATGGGTAATGATAAATATTTTAGTATATATATCCTTTTTTTTTTAATGGAATATTGTATTATTGTTATTTTGTCATATTGAATTTATTTTCTTCTTTGTGTATCTTTCTACTAATTTGTCATCTGAATAACTTCCAGCCAGTCGGGTGTATTGTGTGTCGAATTCTTAGCTTTCAGCACGACTCATAACAGAAACTGGTTGGATGTTTTTGCTTTTTTGTTAAACTATACACCCCTGAAGAAGTAGTTTAATAGAAAAGCCTTCTACTGCCTTTTTATCCATTTATCTTTCATTATTTTGGTAATCTGCCTTCTATTTCACTTCAAACTTCAACTGTTTTCAATAAGATGATTGTAAAAATACTGGTTTCATTGGTTTATTGTATGGTAATATGTGAATCACTCTGGTTACATAATGTTCATTTATCCATATATTTCTTAGCAATTTGGTAATCTGCCTTCTATTTCTATTCAAACTTCAACTGTTTTTAATAATATGATTGTAAAAATACTGGTTTCATTGGTTCTTTTATTGGTATTGTCTGAATAACTTTGGATGTATTTATAAAAGTATTTATATATATATATATATATATATATATATATATATATATATATAGAATATTAAGGACATCATTTTAATTGACACCTCTAACAGTGTTAGTACTTCATTTCCTATAGATTATCCCACTAATCTGGAACTTACGAAAACCTTTTATCAAACAATAGTATTAACTTTTTGGATTTAAAAATTACATTAGTGGAGAACAAAATAATTACTTATCTATATGATAAAAATAAAGATTTTAAATTTAAAGTTAATACCTTTACTCATTTTAAATCTTGCCTCCATATTTCTATTTATCGAAATATACTCCTCAATCACTTGTTCAGAATCAAAAGTTTATGTTCCTTTCATCTTATTAGCGAAAACATTAAGCAATTAATATTTGATGCGATAAATCACGGTTTTCCTAAGAAATTCATTTACTCTTTATTATACAATCAATACTTTTATTACTTATAATTTGCAGTGGGATATTTATTGTCAGTTACTTTTAACATTTTGCGCATAAAAAATATAAATAAAAAAAATATAAAACATAAAAATTACACAAAAAAAATAAAAAACTATAAAATTAAAAAAAAAAAACCATTAATCAATAGGTCGGCTGGGTGGGAAGATGTTAGATTATGGAAGTAGGGAGGTTCTGCTGGAAAATATATGCGCATATGTTAATATATTTAATCATATACATATATATATATATATGTGTGTGTGTGTGTGTGTGTGTTTGTGTGTGTGTATAGAATAGGGTGGATCGATTGTCTATGGGGAAAAAAAATTACCATTCATCAAAATCTACCTATGCGGAAAAGATGTTCTATTGTATGAAGATTAAGGGAAAAATAATAAAAAAAATTAATTTAAAAATTTAATGCTGCCACAAAAGGGTTCAATTTTCGAAAAAATTTGAAAAAAGACCGAATTTTGATTAGGTTATTTTTGTCAGAAACTAATTATTTTGATATTTTTTTTAATCCAATAATGCGGAAAAGATGTTATATCGTATGGAGGTTAAGTAAAAAACAATAATCCTTATATATATTATAAATGTGAAAGTGTGTCCGAAAATTGGAATGAACTTGGCCTCAAAACGGATGGATTAATGTCTTTGAATTTTTGTATATAGATAAATTATTGGCTTGAAATGAACATAGGCTAATTTTTATTTATTTTATTCAAATATTTTTCTTAATAATTCAAAATTTCACTATTTTTCATACAGAATAAATTGAAAATTTTTTCCATAGTATTTAATCATCTTTCTTTTTTCGTTGCCAAAAAATAAAAAAACCGGAATATAATTTATCTTCTGTAATTAATTTTCAATTGAAAGATTTTCACGTGATAAAACAAAATGAATTAAATAAATGGACCCTGTTCTGTTTTTCGGTTCGAGGTTAAAAACCGCAATTTTACCAATTGTGACGTCAGAGGAATACTGTTTTTCTTCTTATATCAGGCAGACGATTATGTAAAATTTCTTTTACACTTAGAAGACTTCACAAGTATATAACTTCACACTTTACAAGAAAATAAATATTTTAGTAGTTTTTCCAGATATTAATCCGTAATCAAAATGAACCTTTTTCTTTCTTTCGGTTCGAGGCTATACAATTCAATTTTTTACCAATTGTGACGTGACAGGACTACTTTCAATTAAGAATTTTAAACTTATCAATGTAACGTCATATCTGAAACAAAGTATAAGTTTTCACGTTTTCATTTTAATAACACAATGTAATTTAGAGTAAGTGCTAAAAAGAGACAACTGTGACGTCACATATTAAAAATAAAATAAATATGCTCTGATGTTGTAATGAAATGAGATTGATTTATGATATCAAAAGTTATTTAAAGAAAATTAAGTTTATCGTCTGAGCGTGGTTAGTATAAATGTTTAATTTTAAAATGAAATAAGTTTTTTAAAGATTAAGTATTAAATTATTAGAAAATGTTAATAATTTATACATATCGTAAATAACGTAATGATCAATGAAAAATACTTTTTACCATTCTTAGAAAGTAAGAAAAACTCAACTAATAATTAAAATATATTTTTGTGTGTTAATTCTTAAAATTGTTCAATTCTTCAAATATAAATAAAAATCACTTTAAAAATGTACTATCGGGCTTAAAGTCTAAAGATTTAATGTAATGTGAGAAAATACATTCCCTCAGACAATATCTCAAATTTCGCATAATGCGCTCGAAGTGTGCTGGAAACAGGTTTGTAAATGGATATTAATTCCACATTTTTTTAGCTCTTAAAAAGTAAAAATATGTTGTCACTTTTAAGAATATTTTTTTACAATAAATTTCTATAAATTTTTATGGTATGCAAAACATATATGTACAAATTATACAAAAATTCCATCTAAAACACAGTTTTGAAGTAGATTTTTCCTAACACTGTTTTTTTTTTCGTTTTACGGAAACTACCTCCATTTTGACACTTTCTAACATGGTCTAAAAGTGTTTACGACTTCAGCCTGTCTTTATACCGGATGCCGAGTGCCTGGGGTCTGCCGTCTGTTTGTCCGTGTTTCAACTTGAGTAAATATAGTAAGATTCATACGAAAATAACCTACGTTATTGAGTTTTGCCATAGCATGTGCGTCATTGAAAATGCGCCAGGTAGCAATTATAGCTGAATCACAGGAGCACTCATAAGGAGACTTTACATTATGGTTTAAGGAGGAAAAATCATTTCTGGTGTATTTTGATAATGTTACATAATTTTAAATGTAATGAAATTTACATGCATTTTTAAGGTTCACAAGAACATGGTTACCATTGAATATGTTAAGTGTAGTACTTATAGTGTGCGTACAGGGAGCTCAAAAGTATTTCAATATATAATGGTCTGTGAAGAAAAACCATTTGCAGCGCATTTTAATAATGTTATTTTATTAAGGTTATTTTAATAATATTGAAATTGATATCAGTTTCTGAAATGCACTAAAACAGGATTTCTATAGAAAATGGGGTGAAAAGATTTAACATTCATTTACAAGATCACAGAAATACGTTCGGTAATATAATAGTCCACGGGGAAAAATATTCTCAGTGTATTTTAATTGCGTTGCACTATTTCAAACATGATGAAATTAATATACTGAGATTAATCAATACAATGATAAATACTGAAATTTACTACAATATGCTTGCAGTTAAGTATGATTTGCATCACATTTGTTGTTCATTTACACAGACGCATAAAAGATTTTGGACCTGTGTCCAGATCTCAGATTGAAATTGATATCAATTTCTGAAATGCACTAAAACAGGATTTCTATAGAAAATGGGGTGAAAAGATTTAATATTCATTTACAAGATCACAAAGTATGGTCTATTAGAAAGGATCCAAAGTATGGGATCCAAAGAAAGGATCCAAGATCCAAAGTATGGTCTATTAGAAAAGAATGCTGAAGAGCTTTTACAATTATCGTATGTATTTTAAGGAAAACTAATGCATCCTGAAGTTCAGCTACATTTAGTATAATAAGAGATGTTTGTAGAATTTGAATAAATCATGTATCGGACTATACAATAAACTGGATTTATGGTCACCTGTGCAATAGCGATTCCTGGAAATATGAATTCAATAATTTTAATCGGGTTTTTTGCTTGAATAATTTAAGCTAAATAAGCGGTCGTATAAATATTTGCACGTAGTATACAGGACTGTAAAAAAGAATCCAAGTAAGTTTCTGTCTATTATTAGAAATTGCTAAAGGTGAATTTTAATATTCGTTATACTTTTTCTCACTAAGCAAAATTTTAACATTGTATTTAGAATCTTTACAAACGCATAGATCATATCAAGTTATGTATTATGGAAATGTTGGATTTTTTTTATTACCTAGGTTTAACATATGATTTTTCTTTCTTTGATATGGAATTCTGAAATACACTACAACATGATTTGTGTACAATTGGGGTGCGTTACAGTTGTTCTACAGTATAAGTGTTTGCAATTTCATTTTCGCAATTGCTCATATTATCTAACACATTTCCATTTTATCTGACCGAGTTCTTTAAGTCCCCTATAAAAAAAACTACTGCATAGCCTCCTATAAGATATGTTGTTGTAAAATGAAATGAAGTGAAACTAATTGAACGCGTAAATTAAGAAAATGAAAATATCGTCTGATTTTATTTATTATCTTTCGAAGAACTTTGACAAGTGTGTGAGAACGATTGAGTTCTCTGAATGTAATGAAGGAATGTGCCTTTTAGATGGAATTAAACTACATTTTTTATAATATATGGACTTTTAGATGAATTTGAACTTAGAATAAGTTTATCTCAACAGATGATTTTCGATTTTAATTCAAAGCTCCGCGCATCGCATAGATGCAACCCGCAAATGAAGACTTGCATGGTTAGTAAGTAATTTTTAAACTAACCCTATTTTCGAATTCTAACATTCTGGTACCCTCGGTTCGGGACAGGAGTTTTTGAATTTCAATTAATTCTAAATGAAAAAATGAATCTGAGTAGTTTGAAAACTCAGAGAAAAGGACTGAGAGCTGCTTTTACTCTCACGTTTAAGAAAATTGAAACTGAATTAACTAAAGAAACATGTGAAATTAAAGAACTTTCTATTTTGAAAACTCAACTGTTTGATAAATTTCAACGGATGGACACTTGTCAAAGTAAAATTTCGGAAATATTGTTACAAGATAAGGACGAAAAATTGTTTACCGAAGATTTTGAAAGTGCAGAAGAATATCGAGAAAAATATATAGAAATATGTGCACGTATTGATGAAAAGATACAGGTTTCTTCATCTCCTGGCGAAGAAGTAAAACGCAAATTTAAATTACCGGAGATCGAGCTGAAAAAGTTTAACGGCGAACCAAAGGAATTTTTATCGTTTTGGAGCCAGTTCAAGAAAATACACGAAGACGATTCTATTGCCGCTGAAGACAAGATGCAGTACCTATTCCAATGTATGGAACCGAAATCAAAAGCGGAGCGTTTAATATCAAGTTATCCAGCTACCGCGGAAAATTATCCGAAGGCTATCGATCAATTAAAACAGAGGTTTGGACGAGATGATCTTCTTGTGCAAATTTACGTTAGGGAATTATTAACCCTCGTAATGAAAAATGCCACTGCGCCTAAAATGAAAGTTGACTTAGCCTCTTTATACGATGAACTAGAAAGCAAACTTCGTGCCTTAGAAAGTTTGGGAAGAACTCAAGAGAAGTATGGAGACTTTCTCATGCCCTTGGTTGAGAGCTGCCTGCCTGAAGAAGTTCTTTTGACCTGGGAAAGAAGTCGAAATCACGATACATATTCCAGTGAGAATTCCAGGACTTTAAAAAATCTGATGGATTTTCTACGCCAAGAAGTTCAAGGAGATGAAATGGTGTTTTTAGCAAGAAAAGGTTTTGATTCTATTGTTAGAAAAAAGAACATTTTATCTGAAATTATTAGCAAACCTGATCCAGCCACCGCCTCTGCATTGGTGAGTATAGAAAATAAAGGTAAGAAAAACAATTGCATATTCTGTGATAGGTTTCACCCCTCTAATAAATGTTTTGGGGCTAAAAAAATGTCTTTAATTGAAAAACAAAAAATTTTGTTAAAAAAGGGGATTTGTTTCACTTGTTTGCAAAAAGCTGGTCATCTGAGTAAGAATTGTAATATTAAAAATAAATTAAAGTGTAATTATTGCCATAAACATCATTTTGAAATAATGTGTCCAGAACAAAATATAAATAATAATCAAAATGATACTTTGAAATCTGAAAATTCTCTTTCTAATTGTAGTAGAAATAAAGTTGTGTATATGCAAACGCTTGGCGTGCGCATTCGATCGCAAGGTCGCCAAAAAGTCGTACGCGCACTGCTAGATTCAGCGAGCCAAAGTAGTTACGTAAGCGAGAGAATAACGAAATCACTAAAAATGCATCCTATAAGAAAAGAAATAATTATTCACGCGCTGTTCGGGGGGGATGAAACGGAACCTAAAAAACATGATGTGTTTTCGGTAGAAATCAGTGAATTAGATGGAAATAATGCGTTTTGTTTTGAAGCATTTTCCGAAAAAAGGATTTGCGGATTTGTACCTAAAATTAAAGATTATAGAATATTAAATGAATTAAAAAGAAATAAAATAAATCTATCTGATGATTTTTGTAAGGAATCTGAAATTGATCTTTTGGTGGGGGCTGATATGATAGGAAAATTATTGACAGGAAATTTAATTCAATTAAATTGCGATTTGACTGCCATAGAAACCAAGCTCGGTTGGACAGTGATGGGGAAACAAACGTGTGGCAAGAAACATAACGTTTTGACAACATTGTCTATGCACGTTAGAAATATTCCTTTGAATGAATTATGGGAACTTGAAACCATAGGAATTTCTGACCCCATTCAGAGTTTTGAAAAGCGGGAAAACTTTGATTTAAACGATTTTAAAGAAAAAATGAAAATTCTTCCCGATGGCAGATATGAAGTAGGGCTTCCATGGAAGTGTAATTTTAAGAATTTGCCCGACAATAAAGTTTTAGCTCGGAAGAGATATGAAAAAATGATCAATAAATTGAAATGTGGGGGATTTTTCGATGAATATCAGGAAGTATTTAAGAATTGGGAAAAAATGAATATTATTGAACGTGTTCCAGAAAATGAATTAAGTAATAAATGTCATTATTTACCGCATAGGCCCGTTATCAGGTTGGATAAGGAAACCACAAAAATACGCCCTGTATTTGATGCATCTGCTTCTGAGAAAGGGAAACCCTCGTTAAATGAATGTTTGTATAAAGGCATCAATCTTATAGAATTAATACCTGATATTCTTGATCGTTTTAGAATGTATCCTATCGGTATAACTGCAGATATAGAAAAGGCTTATTTAATGTTATCTGTTATGCCTAAAGATAGAGATTTTCTTAGATTCTATTTCCCATGTAATGAAGGACAATTGATTTATAGACATTGTAGAGTTGTATTTGGTGTCTCTTCTAGCTCTTATTTACTAAGTGCATCTATAATGCATCTTTTAGAAAATAGTCCTCCTGAATATAAGGAAACTGCTGAAAAATTAAAGTGTTCATTTTATGTAGATAATTGTGTATCAGGTGTTTCTAACATTAATGAAGCTGAAATGTTTATTGAAAATGCAAAGTTATTAATGTCTAAAGGGTGTTTCAATTTGCGTTGTTTTGAAAGCAATGTAGCTTGCAAGAATGTTGATAAATATTCTGGGGATACTTCAGTTTTGGAGATTATTTGGAATTTAGATAATGATTCTTTGAAATGTTGTTTAGATTTAGAAACATTAACGTGTGAAAGGAAAATTACTAAGAGATTAATTTTGAGCATTGTGCAAAAGATTTTTGATCCTATAGGCTTATTCTCTCCTGCTACATTGCTTCCAAAATTATTGCTACAAGACTCATGGAAACAGAAAATCCCATGGGATCAAGAATTACCTTGTAACATTGTGAGTGCTTTTCTAAAATGGTTGAAGAATATTGATGTTTTAAAAGAAGTAGCTATACCTCGATACTTAGAAATTAATGCTTCATCTGAACTTCATGTTTTTGTTGATGCGAGTAAAGGGGCATATGCAGCATGTGTCTTCGCTAGATCAATAATTGATTCCGATGTCAAGGTTACGCTTGTTAGAGCGAAGTCTAGGGTTGCTCCTCTCAAAACTTTGAGCATGCCGCGTTTAGAGTTAATGGCTTGTTGTATAGGTACTCGACTTGCGAGTTCTATCATCAAGGCAATAAATATGCCAGGTCTGAAAATCACATTCTGGTCAGATTCTACTACCGCAATTTGGTGGATAAAGGAACATGGGAATTGGTCGGTTTTCGTGAGCAACAGAGTCAAAGAAATTCGACAGATGTCCAATATAGAGTCATGGAAGCACGTTCCAGGAAATTTGAATATAGCTGATATACTTTCACGTGGATGTTCTCCGCAGAAAATGCTTGATTCGCGATGGTGGGAAGGTCCTAAGTGGTTAAAAGAAAATCCTGAATGTTGGCCAATTGGCGCGATTGACTGTCAGCCAAAAGATGTTGATTTAGAAAGAAAAAAGATCGAAATTACGAATATTGATCTAGCTAAAGACACACCCCTTTGGCTCTTAGATAATATATCTAATTATGATAAGATGATAAGAATATTTGCTTGGATTCTGAGATTTGTAAATAATTGCCGAAATGTTTCTAATAAGTGTAAATATTCTAATCTTACTCAAAATGAAATTGAAAATTCTGAAAAATATCTAATCCGTTTAGTTCAGAGCTGTTATTTCTATAATAAAAGGTCATTAAATGATATTGTAACATTCACAGATGATAATGGAATTTTAAGAGTTAAAACTAAAATAACTGAAAGAAATGACCGAGAATCATTTTTGTATCCAATATTGTTACCAGGCAAATGTTTATTTACTAAATTATTGATTAGATCAGTACACCAAAAGAATTGTCATGCAGGTATAAGAACAATGCAATCTTTAATAAGAGAAAGATTTTGGATAATTAGAGCTAGAAGAACTATTAAAAATGTATTGTACGACTGTATTGCATGTAAACGTTTTAAGGTAAAGTCTTTGTCAAGCGAACCAACACCTTTGCCACCAGATCGCGTTACAGATTGTGCTGTCTTTGAAATTATTGGAGTAGACTTAGCCGGGCCGTTATTTCTAAAAAATGGCGAGAAAGTTTGGATAGCATTGTTTACTTGTGCCGTTTATCGCGCGATTCACCTTGAACTAGTCAATTCGCTATCTTCTGATGCTTTCCTGCTAGCACTTAGACGTTTTATAGCTAGACGCGGTAGGCCCAGCACTATTTATTGTGATAATGGAACAAACTTTAGGGGGGCTTCCAATGAACTTTCAAAATTAAATTGGGATAAAATTTTAAAAGAAACCATGACGCATAAAATTGTTTGGAAATTTATACCTCCCACCGCAGCTTGGTGGGGAGGCTGGTGGGAAAGGTTAGTTCGCATTGTAAAAGAATTGTTAGTACGTACTTTAGGTAGATCTGTATTGACTTATGAAGAATTGAATACACTTATATGTGATTGTGAATCTGTGATTAACTGCAGACCTCTAACCTATATCTCAGAAGACCCACTGGAGCTAGTACCTCTCACACCCGCTATGTTTCTTACTGAAAACCGAAGTTTCAGCAATTCGGATATTATCGAATTAGATTCTCAAAGTTTAAGGAGAAGGTTGAATTACAGAGCTAAACTTCTTACCGATTTTAGGCAACGTTTTAGAAAGGAATACCTCAGCGAATTAGTTCAAAAACACACTGAAAAACATACACGTGAACCGCGAGTAGGAGAAGCAGTCTTAGTTGGGGATGATAACAAAAAACGTTTATTTTGGCCTTTAGCAAAGGTGATTCATTTAATTCCAGGACGGGATGGTAAAGTTCATGCTTTTAAGTTGAAAACTCAGCACTGCACGGTCTTACGTCCGGTGCAGCGCATCTTTCCTTTAGAAATATATTCGAATGAAATAATTGAAATTGCATCCAAACCGTCGGGTGAAGAGAAAACTAGTTCCAGTGAGCATGATGATCATGAAAATGTGTCTTCTCCTGATAGTGTCATACTTAAGAAATATACCTCTTCTGGAAGATGTGTAAAAGCTCCAAAGAGGTTGGATCTTTTTAATAATAATTGTTATGTATTTGAAACTCTCCCCAAGTTTCAAAGGGGGGAGGATGTTGTAAAATGAAATGAAGTGAAACTAATTGAACGCGTAAATTAAGAAAATGAAAATATCGTCTGATTTTATTTATTATCTTTCGAAGAACTTTGACAAGTGTGTGAGAACGATTGAGTTCTCTGAATGTAATGAAGGAATGTGCCTTTTAGATGGAATTAAACTACATTTTTTATAATATATGGACTTTTAGATGAATTTGAACTTAGAATAAGTTTATCTCAACAGATGATTTTCGATTTTAATTCAAAGCTCCGCGCATCGCATAGATGCAACCCGCAAATGAAGACTTGCATGGTTAGTAAGTAATTTTTAAACTAACCCTATTTTCGAATTCTAACATTCGTGTTACATATATTTTAAATTATTATTAATGAAACGTTTTGTTTAACTAAAGCGTTTATCTTTTTTTTAATGCTACGTGAACGACGTCACGGGTAACAGCTAGTAAGTAATAAATTCGAAATTTAATACTGCCACAAAAAAGTTGAAAATTCGATAAAATATTGAAAAAATGGAAAAAGATCTAATTTTGATTACATTTATTTTTGACCCAAAATAATCATTTTAATATCAATCAAAACCTACCTTTGCGTAAGAAATATTATATTGCATGGATATTAAGTAAAAAAAAATAAAGAAAAATAAAAAATCTAATTTCGAAATTCAATACTGCTGCAAGCGATTTAAAGTTTTGAAAAACTGGCAGTTCCAGTTTTTTCAGTTAGGATTTGTCTGCTTGTGTATTGTGTAGCTTAGTGTACCTTGAATATTACTGTATCATGACGTTGTTAAAAAAATAAATAAAAAAATAGACAGAGACAGAGAGATATGAATTACACCCTATTTGGGTCTGGCTTTGATTTGCCAGTAAATATGCTCCCTATTACAAAAAGTTATAAAACTTATATATCCTTATATATATTATAAATGTGAAAGTGTGTCCGAAAATTGGAATGAACTTGGCTTCAAAACGGATGGATTAATGTCTTTGAATTTTTGTATATAGATAGATTATTGGTCTGAAATGAACATAGGCTAATTTTTATTTATTTTATTCAAATATTTTTCTTAATAATTCAACATTTCACTATTTTTCATACAGAATAAATTGAAATTTTTTCCATAATATTTAATTATCTTTCTTTTTTCGTTGCCAAAAAATAAAAAAAAAACCTGAATAATTATTTCCCTTCTGTAATTAATTTTCAACTGAAAGATTTTCACGGGATAAAAGAAAATGAAATAAATAAATGGACCCTATTCTGTTTTTCGGTTCGAGGTTAAAAACCGCGATTTTACCAATTGTGACGTCAGAGGAATTCTCTTTTTCTTCTTATATCACGCAGACGATTATATAAAATTTCTTTTACACTTAGAAGACTTCACAAGAATATAACTTCACACTTTACAAGAATATGAATATTTTAGTAGTTTTTCCAGATATTAATCCGTAATAAAAATGAACCTTTTTCTTTCTTTCGGTTCGAGGCTATAAAATTCAGCTTTTTACCAATTGTGACGTCAGAGGAATACTTTCCATTAAGAATTTTTAAAATATCAATGTAACGTCATATTTGAAACAAAGTATAAGTTTTTAAATTTTCAAAAATTCTGTTTTTTTTTTTTTTCTTTTTTTTTTTTTTACGGAAACAACCCCCTTTTTGACACTTTCTAACATGGTCTAAAAGTGTTTACGACTTCAACCTGTCTGTATACCGGATGCCGAGTGCCTGGGGTCGGCCGTCTGTTTGTTCATGTTACAACTTGAGTAAATATAGTGGGATTCATACGAAAATAACATACGTTATTGAGATTTGCTACAGCATGTGCGCCATTGAAAATGAACCAGGTAGCAATTATAGCTGAATCACCAGGAGCACTCAAAAGGAGACTTTACATTATGATATACGGCGAAAAAATCATTTGTGGTGTATTTTGATAATGTTACATAATTTTAAATGTAATGAAATTTACATGCATTTTTAAGGTTCACAAGAACATGGTTACTATCGAATATGTTAAGTATAGTACTTATAGTGTGCGTACAGTGAGCTCAAAAGTATTTTAATATATCACAGTCTGTGAAGAAAAACCATTTGCAGCATATTTTAATAATGTTATTTTATTAAGGTTATTTTAATAATATTGAAATTGATATTAGTTTCTGAAGTGCACTAAAACAGGATTTCTGTAGAAAATGGGGTGAAAAGTTTTAACATTCTTTTACAAGATAACAGAAAAATGTTCGGTAATATAATAGTCTAAGGGGGAAAATATTCCCAGCGTATTTTAATTGCGTTGCACTATTTCAAACATGATGAAATTAATATACTGAGATAATCAATACAATGATAAATACTGAAATTTACTAATATGCTTGCAGTTTGTTGTTCATTTAGAGAGACGCATAAAAGATTTTGGACCTGTGTCCAGATCTCAGATATTGTATCCAAAGTATGGTCTATTAGAAAAGATTGCTGGAGAGCTTTTTCAATTATAGTATGTATTTTAAGGAAAACTAATGCATCCCTGAAATTCAGTTACATTTGGTATAAAAAGAGATGTTTGTAGAATTTAAATAAATCATGTATCGGACTATACAATAAACTGGATATATGGTCACCTGTGCAATAGCGATTTCCGGAAATATGAACTCAATAATTTGAATCGGGTTTTTTGCTTGAATAATTTAAGCTAAATATGCGATCGTATAAATATTTGCACGTAATATACAGGACTGTACAAAAGAATTCAAGTACGTTTCTGTCTATTATTAGAAATAGTTAAAGGTGAATTTTAATCTTCGTTATACTTTTTCTAACTAAGCAAATTTTTAACATTGTATTTAGAATATTTACAAGCACATAGATCACATACACAGATGTAGAAAAGAATGGGCCGGCGAAGTTATGTATTATGGAAATGTTGGAATTTTTTTTATTACATAGGTTTAACACATGATTTTTCTTTCTTTGATATGGAATTCTGAAATGCACTACAACATGATTTCTGTACCATTGGGGTGCGTTACAGGTGTTCTACAGTATAAATTGTTGTAATTTCATTTTCGCGATCGTTAATATTATCTAACACATTTTAAATTTATTTGACCGAGTTCTTTAAGTCCCCTAAAAAAAAAAAAAAAAAAAAAAAAAATTGTAATTTAAGAAATTACCCCAACCATTTGAAAAATGTTTCACTCGATACATTCATCTATCATTTTAAGCTAAATACCAGTTGTTTTATTGTGTATTATCCGTGCCACTGCTATAAATGACTTTATACATGCTGCAATTTGAAGGTACGGTTCGTTTAAGTTATATCACTCTATTGTCGCCAAGCATAAAAGTTGGCGACGAAAGAAACATTTCAAACTATTTAACATTGTTGGTGCAAAAGTAATCATTATTAAAATACAGCTTTGGCATATACTGTTATACTTGTAAGACTTTGGCATATATTGTTTGATTTTACAGAGCAGAATTTTGGTGATGGAGGTTTTAAACCAAAATCGATCGCAGCACATGCATCTGTGAATGGGTCCATCAGACATCGAATCAAAAAAGTTTTTTCCCAGTTTTTCCCAAGCCGATTGCTTTTTAGTTTTCTTTTTAGGTGGTGGAAAATCAAGAGTAATAGCTATAACATTTTCCGGCTTGTTAGAATCACTATTGGCACTCAAATTTTCCTGGTTAGAACCGACCGATAGTAAAACGCCATGGCTAGTGGATTGGTCGCCCTGGCGACATGATGTTTTACAATTAATCGGTTCGGCATTAAATTGCTTCCTTTTTCGTGATCGCCTTTCAACACGTAATTGGTTTTCAGCGGCTCAATAATCTTTTGATTTTATCATTTTCTGCATTGAAAGACGTTTTTGCGCCAAACCAAATACAGTATTACTCAGTTATCCCGTCGACCAATTTCGCCAAATGATACGAATCGCCAAACTAATAAGCAACTTATACATGTTGACTAAATTTTTATTTTAAATAGCAAAAGAAGAAATAAAAATCACTTTATGATTGTTTAAGTACGCGTATTGTGTTTAATATCATTGAATGCGATATTCACGTTCATTCATTTCTTTGGCTTCGGCTTTTTCCGTATCTGTTAATTTCCGTCTACCCATTTTTAAATTTGTTAGTTTTCTCCTTTATTACAATGATTTTAACCATTTTAATTTACTATTCAAATAAAAATTCTTCTAAAAGTAAAGAATTTAATTTAAATTCAAATAAAAACTCTTCTAAAAGTAAAGAAATTAATTTAAATTCAAAAGTGACCACATCATTCAAAAGTGGTAACATCATTCAAAAGTGGTAACATCATCGGGTCCATTCTCCCGAAAACAACAACCATTTTTCAAATGGTTAAAAAAACTATTGCATAGCTTGGTATAAGATATGTGTTATATATATTTTAAATTATTGTTAATGAAATGTTTTGTTTAATTAAAGCGTTTATCTTTTTTTTATGCTACGTGAACGACGTCACGGGTAACAGCTAGTTGGTATTTAAAAAATAACCGAAGAAAGTAATCGGTCAACATCTATTTATTTCCCGCCAGTGAGAAGGAGTTGATAATAAGTTACAAGTGACCTGTAAATGAGATTCAATCTCAATAATTTACCACACCAGCATTTTAAGAAAAATTAAACTGTTTCACGACAAATATTGCGCTCTTCTTAATTCTTGTAAAACAAAATAAGATATTGAAAGCTACTACTATCTTTTGGACCGTTTCCGAAAGTACTGCCTATTTTTTTCAGTTCAATAGATTTGAATATGAATATGAATATTGAGTGTAAACTAAACCGACGTATTGAGAGCAAACTCACTTTTCATTGAAAAGCCAAAATGCTGCCGAGCTAGGTGTCACATCACCTGTAGTGACGAAGATTGGCATCAGCCAGAATATTGGACAGTTTGGGCATTTCCGATCAAGCAGATGCTGCCATCGTGTCTGGTGCACTTCAAGATGTGGGCATTATCTCACAAAACTATGAATCGAATGCTATTGACAGAAAAAAATCGGCATGTCAAAACAAACCAAAGACCACTCCATCGTTTTAGTCATTCTCTTTAGTCATTTGTAAAAGATTATGATCATGGTCATTTTCTTTAAACTTTGATGGGTGTAAAGACAGCCTACATCACTAGAAATCAACAAAAGAAAAATTATAATAGAAGCAGACTTGAGCTTGAAAAAAGAACTTGGTTCTGAATACATCGGCCACATATATCTAAATTCTGGGAGAATACCAAACAATTTGAAAACACGACGTGTATTTTTTTTTTTTTTTTTTTTTTTTTTTAATGTTTTAACAATAATATACATGTAACAAAGTTAGTTGCGATCGGTTGTGACGGAATATCTGTTAACATAGATGTTAAAGGATGTATTATTCGAAATATGGAACTGATCTTCAAGCGTCCACTACAATGGTTTTTGTGCTAGTTACACACCAATGAGGTTCCACTATGTCATCTTTTTGCAGCGTGGATGGAATTGCGGCTAGGCACAAATGTTTCACTGGTGAAATAGAAAGATTATTCGCAGCATGTTAGAAGCTTTTTGTATTTTCACTTATGTCAGTATATGAATTCTAAAAGCGCGCGAGTGAAATCAAACGGTCTGCTGGTAATCCTAATCATTACATTAAAAAATATCTATATTTTCCATTTACCAGCTTTTTGACCTTTTGTGACGGACTACATAGATTTAATTAAGTAGGAAAATGTGTCGAACTTCTACTAACTGACGGATTTAGTAACGACATGATTTCAGAAAGATTCATTGATCAGGTAAATCCAGCAATCATTCCAGTGGCAATAACATTTACTATCAATAATATCTATTCACGCAACGCTCATTCTACAAAACTAATAATCAAAATAGTCACGGAAGTATTTCTGCTGTGTATGGACCATAATATATAAAAGGCGGTTTTATAAAAATCAAATTGAATTACAAAATCTCATACCGATTTTCAATACCGAACGTCATTATCGCCAATTGCAATATTGACGATTTTTCTTGATTTAATACTAATGAAGCTGTTAATTAAGAAACTAAGTTTTTATCTTGTAATCAATCAAATATCCCCTCTTTGCAATAAATGTTAAAAATTCTAAAATTCATATTTTATTTTACAAAAAAAAAAAAAAAAAAAAAAAAAAGATTTTTTTACCATAAAAAACGTTCAAATACATAAATTTGAGCCACATTGCGGCAGCTTTAAATTTTGAAATTAATTTTTTTAATTATTTTTCTCATACTCAGCATATAATATAACATCTTTTACGCATTGGTAGGTTTTGGATAATTTTTTAAACTATTATTTTGAATCAAAAATCATCTAGCCAAAATTAGGTCTTTTTCACTTTTTTTCGAAATTCAACCTCATTGTGGCAGTAGTAAAATTTAAAATTATTTTTTTTTAATTATTTTTCCCTTAATCTCCGTCCAAGATAACATCTTTTCCGCATAGGTAGGTTTTGACACTGTGAAAAAAAAAATTCGATCCACCCTAATATAGAACTATTAGCTAATACTACAAATCAACATCAAAATGTAGAATAACTCAATAATGACAAACTATATCAAACATAGGAGTTGGCAAAAATTGGAATAATATTGGAAATGTGGTATTTAGCTCGTTCTCAAGGGTAATGCTAAATAGACGCATTAATTGCGATTAATTTCTGAATAGAAATCAGGATAAACCTAAAAATGATTTCTATATTGCCCGAGTAAGAGGGGGGGGGTATTAGGATATGGTGCAATGTAACAAGAGTAAAGTGTTAATTTATTATTAATGGTAATGTGTTGTTATAGCATTATTTGTTCATTCCTTTTGCTTTAATATGCAATGTAGTTTGAGGCTAATCAATGGTTGATAAAATATTATTATTTTATATTACATTTTTTATATTTTTAAATTCACAAGTTATCAAAATAAGCTATCCTTTGCTAGTATATTTTAAAATGATATAATAAATTATTAATTCCCCGTTTTTTGCTTTAAACAAATAAATAACGTAATTTGTAAAATTTAGCTCTTATGGCATTAATCAATCCTAGTTTGCATTAATTAATCCTATTTAGAAACTAAAGATGACGCCACTGCTCATTTTTTTTCTATTATTAACTACATTATAATAACATAGCTCCATTATTTGTTT
The DNA here is from genome assembly GCA_964019185.1 of Maratus speculifer. NCBI lineage: Eukaryota > Metazoa > Arthropoda > Arachnida > Araneae > Salticidae > Maratus > Maratus speculifer. The sequence continues at coordinate 207,101,307 of OZ025294.1, forward strand.
GAATTTTGTAAAATATCCTTATTAAAAAGGTATTTTTTATCTATTTTCTTTTCTTTTATATTTATTTATTTATTTATTTTTATCTGGAATTTAAAATACACTTTCAATTCTCTTTTTTAGGTGCGTTCGTAATTATGTAAATACGTAGCACCTATAGTTGTCGTTCAGTCCGTCCATCTGTCCGTCTGTCTTTCCGTCTGTCTGTCCGCATATAACAACGCAAAAACTAACTATCCGAATCGTTTGAAATTTAAAATATGTACTTATTACATAATTTTGTCGAGTCATTTAAAATTTTATTAAAATCGGATGCATAGATCAATTACAGGGATAATCAAAAATACTTCGTTACATTACGGTCAATGGGGGAAAATGTTTCAAATGCATTTTAATCGTTTGAAATTTTAAATATATAATTATAACATAATTTTAGCGAGTCATTTCAAATTTTATGAAAATTGGATGCATAGATCAATTACAGGGGCAATCAAAAGTATTCCGTTTCATTAAGGTCAATGGAGAAAAATATTTCAAATGTATTTCAGAGGTGTTACACTCATTTAGATATAATAGAATACATGAACCTATGAAGTATACATATATATATATATATATATTAAAATATGCATTCTGTATAACCTGTGATGCAAAGAATATTTATTATTAAATTACAGGATCACACAAAAGTATTCCACTACATAATGCTATAAGGGGAAACATTGTTTGGGGCATGTGTTAATTATATTAAACTATTTCACATTTTATGAATATGATATACGTTGCTGAGGTGTAATAAAAGTTTCTTCTTGTATATTTACAGGAACACAAAGAAGATTTCGACCACTATATTTTATCCGAAGTACTGTCTACTATAACAGCAAGATCTGAATATTTTTAAAGCTTCGTTAGTACGAACGCACCTCATTTGTTACGCTTCTCGTGCAATTTCCAACTTGTTTAGATTAAAATCTGAATATCATTATTTACTTCTTACTTTTTAATAAAATCTAATTACTAAGATTTGTGACAATAGATGACGCACTGTATGGTATATTCGTATTTATTTTACTTAAAGTAAATTTTCATCGATATTAATCGTTTTTAACGTAAATTTTCATCGATATTAATTAAAACTTGTTATAAGTATAAAATAATTTAACTATTTTCATTAAGTTCATAATATTTTAGTTTACTAATGTTTTGTAATTAATTATTTTTAATAATAGTTATTTTAATTATATATTATTAATTATATCTTTTTGGTTTCTGATATAACTTTCCGTGTTAACTCTCAACTATTACTGTTGGCAAAGTGAGATTGCAAATTTGAAATTATCTCACATAGAGGCGATTTATCCTGTAAGTTAACCCTTTTGATAATTCAATTATTGTCTTGTTATTTTTCTAATACTTTTCTTTGAACTATGTTTTCCATTGTGATTCATCTTTTGTTAATTCTATTATTGTCTTATTATTTTTCTAATATTTTTCTTTCAACTATGTTATTTTTCATTGCGATTAATCGGGCAATTTAGAAATCATTTTTAGGTTTATCCTGATTTCTAATCAGAAATTAATCGCAATTCATGTGTCTATTTAGCATTGCCCTTGAGAACGAGCTAAATACCACATTTCCAATATTATTCCAACTTTTGCCAACTTCTATGTTTGATATAGTTTGTTATTTAATGAGTTATTCCATATTATGATGTTGATTTGTAGTATTATCTAATGGTTATATAAGTATATATATATTGTTTGTTGCCGCAGTTATTTAAATTTAATACTGTAAAAATATTATTAATATAAAAAATATTTTTATATTTAAATATATTCTGAAATAAAGACTAGATGAAGAATGCTGCAGAATGCATTTCAATATCAGATAAGCTTTTGTTTCCATAGCAACGAAATTGAATAGACAGTCTCAATGGGACTTAATTTTGAGATTGGAACAAATTTAATTAATTTAACTTTCGTTTTAATTCCTAAAATTTCATAGCTAATTTGCATTAAAAATTATGCATGTGACAAAATTATAGTTATAACAAACTAAAACATAAAAAGATAAAGTTATTTAAATAAATATTTTTAAAAATAGTTCAACAGAAAACATTTTTACCTTAAAAAGTATTCGGCAAAAAAGTATTTTTTGAAATTTTATATCGTCGCCAACCGGAGATAAATTGACAAATAAACATAATGTTCATTATATTTTTACGAATGTTCTATCGGGATTCCGCCGAAATTTTTTTATAAACATATATATCCACATGAGAAGAACATTCTACAATTTTTCCAGATTTTTCTGAGTATGCCCGTATGGAAACCTTCCTTGTTAGCACTTATTGTTCATTTACAGGAACACTAAAAAGAATATTGTCTCTGTATAGTGTCTAAATAGAAAATTCTTTTATTTGGGTAACTCACAAAAGAATTCGACTACAATACTGCCTATTAATAATAGAAGCTGGAAGCGAGTTTTCAAACATGGTACGTTTTTTAAATCTTAACTAATTTTTTTTTCATATTACTTGATGCATATCAATTCTGTAATGGATCATATACATGGTAGAACAAAACATTTCGAATACATTTCTTTTTATTGATTGAAATTGTGGAAGAAGAATTTTTAGCTACGCTATGTGTTTCCTAAATGAGCTATTTTTTTTACCACTGTATAGTATATTTCAAATCTGAGGAATATACAGGGTGTATCTAAACTCTTGGGCAAAACTTTAAGGGGTGATAGTACACATCAAGACAAACAATATTAAATAGGAAAATAAGGATCTCTAACATTTTCCGAAGAAGATAGGCGCCATTAAAATTTAAGGTCCAAAATTTCAAATGATTATAAAAAACGGAAAAATTGGTTGATTCGTTTGCAGTTTTCACTAAAACTATTTTTTATGTCAGTATTTTCTTGAAAATGCATTATAAAGATAAATTTCAAAAAATGCCGACAGAGGGCGCTTTAGAATTTGGAATAACGAACAACCAGTTTTTGCCGTTATTTTTTGCATCTCATTAAATGTTTTCGGAATGCTGAAAATCTGAATAGTTGGGAGTGGTTAAGTAGCGCAAACTGAGCTGTGATCAGGGGGGGGGGGGTTCAAATTTCAAATGGTTATAAAAAACAGAAACAATTAATCGATTCGTTTGGGGTTTTCGCTAAAAGTACTCTTTAAATCAGTATTTTCTTGAAAATAAATTTTAAAGATACATTTCAAAAAATCTCGATTGTGGGCGCCTTAGACTTTGGAGTAACGTACAACTATTTTTAACCGTTATATTTTTAATCTCATTAAATTCTTTCAAATACTTAGAAATTTATGTTTTGAGTTCAAAATCATTGGGAATGCTTAATAAGCGCAAACTGAACTGTGTTCAAGGGGGGAGGGTTAAATTTTAAATCCTGAACACAGTTCAGTTTGAGCTTCTTAACCCTCCCAACAATTTAGAATTTGAGCTCAAAATTTAAGTCTAAACTTTTGCAAGCATTTAATTAGATACTCTTTAAAATACATTTCTGTAAAGAGAAAGCGTTGTATCGAATGTAAAGTAAGTTTGTATTAAACTAAAAATCCCCCATTTAATTGATAAATAAAAACGAAATAAAACCATAATTCACCGAGTTTTATAACATTTAATATTTTTGCAACAGCATGCACTTTAATTTCATTTATTCTTCTCACTTTTTATAGGAAAATGGCAACGAAAAGATGCTGTAATCTGTTGTTTTCCCTTTAATTTTAATAGAAATGAAGTGCTTTCGTTGCCACAATTACAAAAGCAGTATTAAAAACTACGAAAAAATTAATGTCTCAAAAATAAATTAAAATACAGTTTTCAAACAAATTGCATTTGAAAGCACATATTTTTCCCTACATGATGGTGTTAAAACTGAAAATGTGAGATGTTTAGAAGTTTAAAAATTTGAATAGCGAAAATTGCAAAAGCAGAATTGTATTTCAAATCTCAAAGTGTTGCCATTCGCAAATATGTGTTGCGCACAGATACGTATGGTCTTAATAATTTAGATATACATATATATATATTTACAGATCAAATAAAGGGCTATTTAAAAGTATGGAATACATATTTGGCTGTAGACAGTAATCTTTCTTCCCTAAATAACGAAGTTTTGTTAAAGATTTCAGGAAGTGTTGGAAAGTATTTCATAATCTATGCTTAACGCACGATTTTTCTTACTTATTTCCTTTTTTTCGTAATTTGATAGCTGAAATTTATTGCTACAAATGCCGTTTTTTTTTTTTCAGTTTTTTTTTCTTTTTCTTTCTTGCAAGTTTGTTTGTTTGCTTGTTCAATAATGATGATAAAATCGAAAAAAATAAAAAAAACGTCATTTGTAGATTTCAAGCTATGCTTTTTATGAAAAAAAATATATTGAAATACAAACGAAATATTTTTAAAAAGTGCTCCCATATGATTAACATTACCGGGCGGATGATTTCGCGTGTGTAAAGGAGCCCCTTGACGACCGCTTCACTGAAAATCCCCAATCGTGAAATCCCGCGTTAATTTATGGGAAAACGTAAAAGCACGACGCCTCATTATCTAATATAGTTATTAAAATGCTGTTTTTGTGCGCTTTTAAAATTGTCCTCTTAAATTTTAAGCATTTGAAAAGTTCCTGTAAATTTTGAATTTTTCATTTGATGAAATTTTAACATTTTTCGAAAATTACTTAAAAATTTTAACAACACACATCGTCTACATTTGACGCCTACTTTCCAATGATAAAAACCGCACTTTATTAATTACATTACGTAATGAATAATACCCAGGCCCTTATTACCGCATGAACAAATCAAGACTTTGCCCATGAACTTTGGACCTTAAAGGGACAAGATTAATTAATCTTTATTAGATTGATTATTTAATTTAGAATTGATGGCGCTAAGAATTTTCTTCTATTTATATTCAAGGCACTAAAATATGTTTATTGCATAACACATACAGTTCATATCACTTACACTATCAGTTCTATTTGAATAACTTTGCAATGATTCGAAGGGCCCCCTAATTCATCTTTGCCCAAACCCCCAATTAGTCATAATTAGGATCTGGATAACATAAATTTTGCCATTTGTTAACTCTGGATTTCGCGTTTGGGGAGTTTCAGTTAAGCGTTCTCTTAAAATTGCACTTTGAGAAAATTATTTTAAAAAGGAAAAGAGAAGATAACGCAATATATTCTCGAAAGTGATAAAAACACAATAGAATACAAAACGTTTTATCAATACTTGTGAAAAGCACATGTTATCTCTGTCGATACTGTATCAACGTTGAATGCTTTTCAGACTTATAGTTTTGTTTTACGTTATTCTGCTCATAGCTTTAGTATCACGAGCTTCAAAAAATGGGCGAAAAAGTCGATAACGATGAAACGCTCTATAGCAGCTTCGTGACAATCGATGATTTTGAAGAATATGCTTTGGCTACCTTAAATAAACAAACAGCCGACTATTATAAAAGTGGGTCAAATAATCAGCAAACTTTGAAAGAAAATAAGGAAGCTTATTTAAGGTATGTACAATAATTTAAATAATGTATTTCTCACCAGTCCCCATAACGGGCATACTCTGAAAAATCTGAAAAACTGCAAAATGTTCTTCTCAGAAAGATAAATATCTTTATAAATTTCAGCGTAATCTCGATATAGAGTTCGTAAAAAAAAAAAAAAAAAAAAAAAAAAAAAAAAAAAAAAAAAATTAATAATGGCGATGAATTATTAAATGAAAATTAAATAATGACTATTTTTCATCGACTGGAGCTGAAATGCAATTTCAAAAAATACTTTTTTATATCAAATACTCTTTAAGGAATAAGTGCTTCATGTTGAACTTGTTTAAATAAATTTAATTTAAATAATTTTAGTTTTGTCAGTTTTAGTTTGCTTTAACTATAATTCTGTCATATCAATTTTCATATTTATTTATATCGAAATTTAACTATCAAAAATTCAGTTTATAACAAAATTAAAAATTTAAATTAATTAAAATTATTTCAAGCTCAAAATTAGGTCCGATTGAGCATTGTCGATACAATTTTGTTGCTATGGAAACGACTTCTTAGGTATTGAAATTTATAACTGCAGCTTTCTTCATATGACTAAACTCTCCCATTCTTACTTTCTTCTATCTTTACAAGACGAAAGTATTGGATTCATGAAAATTTTCGACTTCCGGTTTTCGACGGATTTATACGTTTTAAAAGGTCCTGAACACGTTTTGACTATTTTTAGAAATTGTCTGCCTGTGAGTCTGTCCGTCTGTCTGTCTGTCTGTATATATATTATGTATGTGACAAAAAACTGGTGGGCGCACTATCTCAAGAACTAATGCTCGAAATTTAATAAAATTTTGTACTCAGTTAGACCTTGATATGAATTAGTGCCTATTGGTTTTTGGTGAAAATTGGCCTGCAGGTGGCGCTGCTATACTACGTTTTTCATAATTTTCAAGATTGCTATATCTCAAGAACTAATGGACAGAATTTCACCAAACTTCAGATTCTGTGACCCCTTGATATACATAGACGCTGATTAAGTTTTGGTGTAAACTGACCAGCAGGTGGCGCTGCTATGCCACGTTTTTCATGATTTTCATGATAGCTATATCTCAAGAACTAATGCACAGAATTTCATCAAACTTCAGATTCCGCGATACCTTGAGATACATAGCCGCTTATAAGGTTTTGGTGTGAACTGCCCTATAGGTGGCACTGCTATGCTACATTTTGCACGATTTTTTGAGATAGCTATATTTCAAGAACTAAAGCAGAGAACTTCATCAAATTTTAGATTCTGTTACACTAGAATGTATAACATAATTAGACGCTGATTACATTTTGATATTAACCTTGCAACAGGTGGTGCAGCTATGCTGCATTTTGCACGATTTTTCCGATAGCTATATCTCAACAATCAACGCACAGAATTTCATCAAACTTCAGATTTTGTTACAAAATGACATTTAACATAATTACACGATGATTAAGTTTTGTTATAAATCCTTCAACTGATGGTGCTGCTGTGCTATATTTTACACGTTTTTTTTTTAAACTAGCTATATCTTAAGAACTAATGCACAGAATTTCATCAAACTTCAGATTCTTTTACACCATAACACAATTAGACGCTTTTTTACATTTTGGCATAAATTGTCCAAGATATAGTGTTGCTGTGCTACGTTTTGCAAATTTTTTGTTATAACTGTATCTCAAGAACTAATGGACGAAATTCCATCAAATTTCAGATTCTGTTAGGTCTTGACATAAATAGATGCTTATTAGGTTTTAGTATAAATTACCCAACATGAGGCACTACTAAGCTCATTTTCTCAGAATATTAATTAAATTTTGCGTTTTAGGCTTTTCGGATACCAGAATCTCATTAGGCTAGATCAAATGTTCGAGGAAATTCGATAGTGGGTAACTTTGGGGTCACCACGTTTTTTTTTTTTTTTTTTTTTTTTTTTTTTAAATATTAAAATGTATTTATGAGATAGAAGAAAGTTTCTGGATTGACTCATCCAACTAGTTTAAGTTTAAATTCATTAAATAACGTTCACATGCATTCTAAAAAACTGTTAACAAACAATTTTCAGATACATTAAAATCGTTTGCTTTTGGCGAGGAAACTTGTTGCTCCCCAAATCACGTGACGCTTTCTCCATTCATTCCAAATATTCGAAAATATTTCCTTTTTTTCTACAGACTTTCTAGTGTAATTCCGCCTCTAAATTTGACTGATCTTTTATTACATACATAAGTAGTTTTAACAAAGTATTTTGAGTACGCCCAATAAGAAGACCTTTGTTGTTAGTGCTATAAAGTTGGTATTATTTTTTTTTTCAAACTATCTACATTATTTCAAGATAATGAATGTTATTCGGTTTATTTAATGGCTGAATTTCCGCAATTAAATAAAGAGCAGATTACTACTGGAAAAAAAACCAGATATTTCAGATAGAAAATTTTCTCATCTGACAACATTGTTCTGGATAATTGCTTCGAGATTTATCGTTTACCTGAGCTACAGTAATGAATTCAAAAAGTGAGGCAGGAAAGAAGCCCCATCAAGAAAAAAACTGAAATTGAAATTCCCCTCGGAAGATTTCAAATTGTTTACTAAAGGAAGAGTTACCCAAGTAAATATAAATTTCCCCCTAAAAAAATCCCTTTTGGAAAATACTTATTTTTTAATGCTTTACTTTACAACATAGTTAAATACTGTTCATGAAATGGTTTCTTCTGCATGTCCGTTGGTTGGTCTGTAAGTCCTATGTTCTTGTTCATGCTCTAACTCACGTAAATATACTCGGAATGCTATATTGTTGAGGTTTATCATGGCATGCTTACAGTATTGAAATTGAATTGTGTAGAATTAACACTTCATTTATAGAAACACTCAAAAGTATTTCATAATAGTCTATTCAAAAAATAAATAAATAAATAAATAAAAATCATATGCGAAATATTTTAATGATGTTACGCTATTTTATATTTATCAGAAGTTATGTCGATATAAAATACACTGCAATATACATACAATAAAATTTATATAAAACAAGGTTTGAACAAAAAAAAAATGTACCACTTATGTGTTCCTAACATCCCTTTTGCCAGTCTAAACTTGCATTTTTATCTATTCATTCATTTATTTAAGTATTTAAGCAGACAAAAAGAATTTTCGAAACCCAATTTAACTTGCAAAAATGTATTTAAAAATTAGAAATAAAATCTACCGATAACAGCATTTGTTTCCTGTAATGAATTGTAAAATTATGTCTCCTCCTGAAAAATAAAAAATAAAATAAGTAAATAACAAAATTTTAATTTAACAAATTACAACGACTATTTAGAAAATGTTTATTTCAAAGACTAAAATTTTAAAGACTTATAAATAAATTCTCGATTTTAATTAATAATAATAATAAACATCATTTTTAGGATGATCATAACGAGTGCTATATTACGTACGCCATGCATTAAACATTAATATTCCCAGACCAATGATAAAAAACAGTAATTAATAGATATATAACTTTAACTGCTTAAAATGTGCATTTTTATTGGATGGAGTTAATCAGTCTGACTTCCGAACGCCTCATACTAGTACGACATGGATTAAACATTAACATTTCTGAACCCATGATGAACAAATTTTAAATGAAATTTGAATTTTACAATTTTGAGAATTGCAAATTTTTAAAATTCTTAACATTGCACACTTTAAATTTTTACACCGTTGGGTAGAGAAAAAATGCACTTTTGAATGAAATTTGATTTAAATCTTTATCACAATTTGTTTTCAAATTATTATTTTTTTAAAGTTTTTATTACTTTTTTGTCATCGTGGCAACAGAAGTATAACATTTTTGGACATTAAACATGGGCCAATCAGAAAACGTGTCATCGTGGCAACAGAAGTATTCCATTTTTGAACATTAAACAAGGACCAAACAGAAAACGAATAAAATAAAATAAATTGCGGAATTCAACTGATAAAAAGATTCAGATATGCTTCAGATTTCCCAGTTCTGTACCAAGGACAACTATTCTCCAAATAATTAATAAATAAATTTTGAAATCTTTTACAAAAACTTACGGAGTGATATCTCTTTCATACATTTTCTAGGTTACGTTTAAGACCAAGATGCATGAGAGATGTATCCAAAAGAAGATTAGAAACTCAAGTTTTAGGCCAAAATATATCTTTTCCAGTGGGGATGGCTCCTACAGCAATGCAGAGAATGGCTCATCCGGACGGCGAAGTAGCTACAGTGAAAGGTAACTTTTTTTTTAAAAATCCCATTTTTAAAAGTAAATGTTTTTTTTTTTTTTTAATTTACTCAATCAAAATTAAAGTAAAATAATTGAAAAATAAATATTCCAAGTTTAAACCCTTTACCTTTTTTTTTTTTTTTTTTTTTTTTTTTTTTTTTTTTTTTTCATAACAACCATTGCTTAAAAGCTAGATTTTGAAAACAAATCAAAACATAAAAATTGATATTTCCTATTTTAAATAAGACTAGCAGGGGAGACCGAGCTTAGCTCGGTCAAAATTAACTTTGCGTTCAACTCGATATAGTATTTTCACTGTATCATTAACTCTGTATTATTGCTGTAAAACATGTTTATAATAGTATTATTTAGAAAAACAATCAATAAGAAAACTATGCTTTTATGCGCATATTTATAAATTTTATTTTATTTTAAATTTTACAACGAAAGGACATCAATCTAAATCACTTTTTTAGCTCGACTCTGATTGGTTTAACCATGCATCTCAAGAATGTATAAAAAAATTCTTTACATTCTGAAAGACAATATTTTTTGCTAGATATAGCCAAATTTGGAGGCATTCTTTCATTTGGCTCCAAATACGTGTTTTGGTTTTCGTAATTTTTATAGTCGATTTTTTGGCCATATGTCGCCAATATTTTGTCAAATATCACCAAGTTATTGGCTTTTGCCATATTCTCGTGACCCTGACCCGTGTTACCCGAAATGAGCCCCTAATCAAATTTGATCAAGCATGTGACATAGCTCAATCGTCTTCAGGTAATCAAAAACAGTAGAATATAAAATTGAATCAAAATCGTTTAAGCCATTTTTTAGGTAAAATTAGCTTGGCAGCATTCAGCAATGAAGTGAAATGACCCACTAATATAATTTTGTTTAACATGCGACTCAGCCCAATAGTCTTCTCGTGACAAAAAAGGTTTTGTTTCAAAATTTGATTGAGTCGTTGTTATATGTAATTAGAATGACCCTAGCTCATTAAGACCCAAAATGACCCACTAATAGAATTTTCGCGAGCATGTGTCCAAGCCAAATGGTTTTCTCTTGCTCAAAAACGATATAATACAAAGTATAGTCAAAATGGTGAGTACCATTTTCTATATAAAATTAGCATGACCCATCATGACCAACAAATGACCCTTATAATCGAAATCTCTCGAACGTGTGGCCTAGCTCTTTAGTTTTAGCATGCCGAAAAACATTAGATACAAAATTTAGATGAAATCGATTGAGCCTTTTTTAGATATAGTTAGTTTGACCCTGACCCCTTATAATCCAAAATGACCCGTTGATCGAATTTTCTCAAAAGTCTGTCCTAACCCAATGATTTTCTTGTGACCGAAAACGATAAAAAACAAAATTTAATCAAAATTGCGCGAAACGTTGTCTAGATAATATTAGAATGACCCAAAAGTGGCCCACTAATCGAAATTTCTCAAACATGTGACCTACCTCAATGATTTTCTCATGCCAAAAATATGTTGTATAAAACATTTCGTTAAAATTGACCCACCCATTCTTTAGATATAGCTTGACCTTGACCCATTAAAACCCACAAATGACCCTTATAATCGAAAGCTCTCCAATATGTGACTTAGTCCATTAGTTTTCTCGTTTCTAAAAATTGTTACATACAGAATTTCGTTAAAATTGATCCTGCCATTCTTTAATTACACATAGCTTGACCCAGACCCTTTATGATCCAAAATTACCCATTAATCGAAATTTTTCTAACATGTAACCTAGTCCAATGATTTTATCGTGCCAAAAAAATGTTGCATACAAAATTTCATTAAAATCGATCCACCTGTTCTTTAGATATAGTTTGACCATGACCCATTATGACCCATCATGACCCATAAATGACCCTCATAGTCGAAATCTCTCAAACATGTGATTTAGCCCATTAGTTTTCTCATGTCAAAAAACTGTCACATACAAAATTTCGTTATAATCCATCACGCCATTCTTGAAATATAAATAGTTTGACCCAGACTCTTAATGACCCAAAATGACCCATTAATCGAAATTTTTCGAACATGTAACCTAGTCCAATGATTTTATCGTGCCAAAAAAATGTTGCATACAAAATTTCGTTAAAATCGATCCACCTGTTCTTTAGATATAGGTTGACCATGACTCATTATGACCCATCATGACCCACAAATGACCCTCATAGTCGAAATCTCTCAAACATGTGATTTAGCCCATTAGTTTTCTCATGTCAAAAAACTGTTACATACAAAATTTCGTTATAATCCATCACGCCGTTCTTTAAATATAAATAGCTTGACCCAGACTCTTAATGACCCAATATGACCCATTGAAATTTTTTCTCGAACATGTAACCTAGCCCAATGTTTTTCTCGTGCCCGAAAACCATAGAATGCAATTTTTAGTCAAAATTGCGTGAGAAAATCGCTAGATAAAAATAGCATGACCCACAATGACCCCAAAAATGACCCACTTACCGAATTTTCTCGAACATGTTACCTAACCCAATGGTCTTCTTGTAATCCAAAACGATACAATATAAAATTTGGTCAAAATCGTTAGGGCCGTTTTTTAGATAAAAATGGCTTGACCCATAATGACCCAAAATTGACCCACTAATCGAAATTTATCGAATATGTGACCCAGCCCAATAGTTTTGTTGTGCCAAAAAACGATTGGATAGAAAATTTCCTTAAAATCGATCCAGCCGTTCTCTAGATATAAATAGCTTGATTTTGACCCATTATGACCCAAAACGACCCAATAATCGAATTTTCTCGAACATGTGACCTAGCCCAATGGTCTTCTCGTGCCCGAAAATGGTAAAATCCAAATTTTTGCGAAAATCGTTAGAGCCGTTTTTGAGATAAAATTTACCCACACACACACACACACACACAATTTTTGCTCGCATTATAGTATAAGATAGAAACATGATTTGGACACCATTTAAAGCTGAAAAGAAAGAAAGAAAAATTTAATGCAATAAATTATTTTTAGTAAATTTGAAGATTTTTCGTGTCCTGGACCCCTTAATTAATCTTTTAACTACGACGAAGCAGAATTGTATCCCAAACTTTGTTTTACAGAAATTGCCCAAATAATTTACAGAATTTACAGAATTTCATTCATTCACAAATACTTCAATTAGGAGAAATATATGAAAATGATTTTGCATTGTGTAAATCAGGCGCAAATATTCTTTTTCAGTAAAATTAATACACAAATTTAAGGACAATAATAGAACAATAGGTAATGTCGTTACATTTGAAAATAAGTGTTTAATTCTTTCTCAACTTGTATCCGTAATATGCATTCTACGGTTTTAGAATAGAAAAATTAAGTCAAATAATACTAATTAAAAAAGTAATGTTTTGAAGTGCGAGTTATTTTTGAAAAGTAAAGATTCTCTTCTGATAGCATGTAAGAAAAAGTTTTAATGAGCACGTTGGCAACACATATTGTAATCTTCATCTGTCATTCGTTATTTGTACGTGTGAGTCTGTTTCGTCAACGCCGACTATATACTACCGGCCGAGCCATTTCGCGAAAAACCGCCGAAAAAGTGAAGCTGGCAACAGTTTCAAACCCTGAACCATTTCATTGAACCACGTGTAAGTCCACGTGACACAAACCCTGCCCAAATTAGCATTGAATAAGCTGTTTTCTGTTCTGTGCACATGTTTGCACACGTTTGCACACGTGTCATTGTTTAAGTTCAGGGTTTACATGATTGGTCTGAATAACTTGGGCAAAGTATCAGCGTCCTCTGGCGGGAGACTTCATACATTAATCTCAAATAGACAGGCCTTTACTTAGATCTAGTGGGCCATGGTTTCGTACAGCTCGTGCTTACATACACCATCAATTCAGAATCCCGCCAAATGTGAAGTACGTTCTGATGTACATTTTCTTCATGCAAAAGGTAAGGTATCCAGCGAGTATTCACAAAAAAATTGTTTCCGTCTATTAGAGCATTATGAATAGACAAAAATATAATGGAATGTCATCGTGCTTTTTTCTGGAAGTAGGAGGAATAGTGTTTATCAAGAATCCGAAACAGGTAGGCCATCTGTGATCTCTGAACTTCCACCCAGCCACTATCACTTATACCTTTACATGAAAAAACATCTTGCAGGGCAAAACCTCCACTATGATGATGAGGTCAAAATCGAAATTAAAATGTGGTTTTAACAACAAATACAAGCTTGTATGGCTATGAAATACAACAGCTTTATCAGATTTAATACATGCTGACGATGACAACAACTATTTCGAAAAATAAAGCACATACCACTAAGTAATTTGTAATAGACATTTTATCAATTATAAGGTTTTTGAATGAGCATGCGGCACTTATATCTTTGCTTTTCGAAAATCCCTCGAATATCAGCAGTACGAAAAAAATTTGAGCATGGAATTTTGCCCGTTCAAAAAAATGAGATAAAATAAAAGTTTTGTTTCGTGTTTTTAATGTATACTATATGAATCGTAATTTACATCTTAAAATGGTACCTGGTTTTTAAAAGTTTAATAGCAATCATCATAATTTCATTTAACTTCAAGATGTAAACAGATGTCCAAGCATATAAATTTACACCATTTTGAGTTAGGGGTTAGTGTTACATAAAACATTGAAGGCGTAGCCAATTAATACAGGGTTATTACAAATGATTCATCGGGTTTTGATACGTTACTGCGTCCAAACTAGGAAACGTATATGTTTCCATGACAACTCAAATGAGAGGCCGTTAATTATATTTTTGGGCTGTGTATGTGTCATGTGTGTCTGGTTGCTATGGTTGCTGCGCGAACGCCATATTCAAAATGGCGACTGAACAGCAGAAAGCGTTTTGTGTACTAGTATTTTCAAAGTGTGAATCCCTTATAACCGTCCTGAAAGCATTCCGGAAGGCGTACCAATGCAACCGAGCAAAGCATTCTGCGCTGGTATCGACAGTTCAAAGAAAATGGTTGTTTATGTGAAGGCAAAAGTTCCAGCAGACCAAGTGATACTGAAGAAACAGTGAGCCGAGTTAGAAAGAGTTTCATCCGTAATCCCAAAAAATTGAACTGATGACGAATTGAAATTGAAAGACTGAAATCGCGACCATGTACGTCAATATTGTATACTTTCGCTATATTTTCATGTATAACTCATTATTGTAACCAAATTATGTTCCGAAATAAACGCTTCGGAAACCCGATGATTCTTTTGTAATAACCCTGTATTGAACAAATATGCTGGTCATTTAGGTACAAAGTCTAGAGGAGACAAGAGGAGGTTGACCCATATTTTACAAATTGATTTTTTACTTTTTAAATATTGAGTCTAGAATAAAGTTTTATGTATCATT
This sequence comes from Maratus speculifer, assembly GCA_964019185.1. Lineage (NCBI taxonomy): Eukaryota > Metazoa > Arthropoda > Arachnida > Araneae > Salticidae > Maratus > Maratus speculifer. The sequence goes on from OZ025294.1 coordinate 207,116,492, forward strand.
TTATACTTTATACATGTACAATTAGTTATCAAAATGAAATTGCGGCAAAAGTGTAATATATAAAAAACTTGAAAAATTATTGATTTTAATCGTGAGAATATAGTAGACCATAGCTCCCCATATATGGGAGACTTGATCCACTACATAATTATTTTTTTACTACACAACAGCTTCTCTCACTTCTTCTATGAGACACTGTATGAATAATAATTCTTATTCTCATTTTATGATTATTTTATTCATGATGTAGTACTTTTTTAAACATATATAATAACTTTTATGTATGAATAGCTGCAGCAGCAGAGAGCACTGTAATGATTCTCAGCACGTTATCAACTACATCGCTGGAAGATGTTGGTAGAGCATCTCCGACTGCCATCAAATGGTTCCAATTGTACATTTATAAAGACAGGAACATCACAAAAAATCTCGTTACCAGAGCACAAAGAGCAGGCTTTTCTGCCTTGGTATTAACCGTTGACACACCTGTATTTGGAATGCGACTAGCTGACATCAGAAACAGATTTTCACTGCCACCTCATTTGAAGTAAATATATTTAATTATAATCAGTATTAATCTAAGTTACATAAACAGACATAAAAAATGTATTTAACTGCTGTTTCAATGAATATTTCAAATGTTTTTAGAGACTATATGTGGTTAGAGATGTGGTTCGTACTTTCTAAAATATGATCATACATATTGTGATGTCATAAAATTCTTAGCATTAAAAGATATTTTTTTTTCTTTGTAAGTTTTTGAAAGACAGTAGATTTTAAGTTGGTGTAATAATCGTATCAAATAATTGTAAATAATGTATTTTTTTAACTATCAAATTTTAGAATAATTTAATGTCGGCTTTTTCCAAAAATCCATTTAAACTATTTTTATTTACTTATTTTATTGTCCCTTCGTAATATAGTAAACATCTTGAATGTTATTTATTTAAAAAAAACTCCATGTACGGCTTGGATTTTGGCATTGTTTCATCTTAAAATACGAACTTACATATTTTGTACATGCATATATATATACATGCATATATATATATATATGCATGCCAGTTCCAGCAAATAAAAGTACGGAAACAAAACAAACGTGACTTATTCGTCAAACCCATTTATTAAACAAAAGAAAAAGAACAAAAACGATGGTATATGTATATCATTCATAAAATCTACAATTGTGCATCCCTAGAGCAATTTCAAAAAGTACCCCCTTTGAAAAACTTAACATTATATGGTCGGAATGACGGTTAATAAATTTTATGTCTCCCAGACGATGAAATACAGTCCGCACAACGTCTAGGCATGCTGAGTATCAAATTATCAAGCTGTTCTTGGGGAATATTACTCCACTCAGTAAGCGATGCTCTCCGAAGTTCTGGCACACATGTTTGAGGTGGTTGAAGAGCTGCAACTCATCAGCCAAGCATATCCCATACATGCTCAATCGGATTCAAGTCAGCCGAAAATGTTGCCCAATCCATATGGATGATATCCTCAACTTAAAGGCGTTCATTTACGATGTTTACTCGGTGAGGACGGGCGTTATCATCCATAAACACAAATTCTGAGCCCATGGCACCCCTAAACAAACGTACATATTGTTCCAGAACGAAGCCCCGATAAATTTGGCCTGTCATGGTTCCGGTTTCAACATGTAGATATGTTCTGGAGCCCAGTATAATTCCACCCCAAACAATCAATCTTGCACCACCGTAATGATGTCGTTTAATGATATTGTCTTGGTGGTAACGGGTGCCTGGCGTTCTTCATATGAAAGTCCGACGTGAATCAGACTGCAAGCTAAACCTATACTTGACGGAAAACATTACACAAGTCCACGGGACGATGCCCACATTGCATGTTCTCTACTCCAGGCTAACCGCAGGCGACTGTGAGTTGTCGTGAGCGGAACACATCTAGCAGGTCTGCGAGCATATAGACCAATATTTCCCAAACGTCTGTACACGAATTTTCTTGAAAGAGTCATACCATGGCTGAAACTAGCTGACGAGTCAGGTCTGATGCTGCAGTCCTGTTTCTTTTGGCAGTTACTGCCAAATAACGGTCTCCATTCATGCTTGTAACTCGGGGACGACCTGTATTGTAGCGTCTACTGACATTTCCATTATCTTGGAATCGTTGTCAAAGTCTAGAGATTACACTTTGTGCAATTCCAAGTTCCTCGGATACTTCCATCTGAGTACGCCCACATTCCAGATGACCGATAATTCTACCACGTAAAATATCATCCACATATGTCCTTTGTCATAACTGTTCGGTTTTGTCACTGAGAGGCTTGGAAAATGCTTGTTAACAGTTTTACTTCTTTGCCACCCATCTTATATACGCCTCTCTCACACTTTCGTCATTGTAACGTACTATTGGCGCCATCTGATGGCTTTCTGAAACTTCCATACTAGTCTTGAAGATGTGTGTAATAATTCTGCAAGTGAATTTTTTACTTTAAAGTTTGATTTCCATGTGATTCTGAATTATCCTTAATTTATGGACATGAGTTTATATATATTTACATAGTTTTTATCCAAATGTTTAGTAGAAACCTACCACGGAAATATTTTCGAAACAGTTATAATCAAAATAATATATTTTAAAATACTCGCCTGTATTAGCTCCTCACCAGCAGTTTTCATATGAACCATAAAGTCATTCGAACCTGATAACCCTCAGAAATTGTTGCAACCGTACACGGATGATTTAGTCTTTCAGAAATTTTAAACTTATTTTTTATATAATACTTTTTCCTCTCCTTTTTTTTTTCAGGTTAGCCAATTTCGATGATGCTAACGCCATCATATCTTCCGATTCCAAAACCAACTCTAATTTGAATAAATATGTGGATTCATTGTTTGATCCTTCATTAACATGGGAAGATATTAAATGGTTGAAAACAATTACTGATTTGCCGATAATTGTGAAAGGGATTCTTACCGGTATGGATTCTTTTTTTATTTAATTAATTTTACAAGTACTGCTAACATATTTTTAGGCGTTTGTTTTGTAATTATAATATTTTACAGTTATATAATTATAAAATTTGGTGTTATCGCTAGGTAGTTTCAAAATGAATTTTATTATGATTTTTGTAACAGATCACTGCAAGTGAAGAAAAGATTATATATCTCATAGCCACATAAACACACTTGCAACCTTTCTTTATTATTCTGTAAAACAATGTCGATTTGACAAATCAAAGCGTTACATTCGAATCTAGAAATTTTACTTAATGAATGAAAACAATTCAGTGTCACATAGAAACAAGAGATATTTAGATTAGTAAATTTCCTGGTTCAAAATGGGATATTTGACTTAGGTCAATTTGATGCAGTTTTATAAAATAATATTGGAACACTGACAAATATGCATTATATGACAGTCTGTGTGTATGTATGTCCGTATGTGACTGCCTGAGAGAATTTATTTGAATAACTGAGCTATCGTTAAAATTAGATTTACTTAAATATCCCGCTTGTCGTATAAGGTCATAGGAAATCGGATGTGATACTTTGTCACAAATTGTCATATTTCCCCATACTCTCCTCCCCTCCCCCTTGTCACATGTCACGCTATATTACATATACATATACTTGCAGTTCAAAAATAAAGCATTATGTTACAGATCATACTTCAAATTTTATTTTTAAACTTTGACTGTCTGTTTTAAAGACTTCTGTGAGAGTAACAACAGTAGGAGGAAAAGGAGAGTTCAAGCTCATCCGGTGGCACGGTGACCCTGCGTCCAGCTCGCTATAATTTACCGTATCCTCCCAAAGGTCAATAGCGGAGGAGATCGACAGATATGGGAAAATATGCGTTTTCGCCTGTTACTTAAAACCACATTTTTTGGCGAGGGGGTGGACAATTTTCGCCAACTTTCGCAACAAAACCGCAGAACAGAGTTTTAAATACTGATCCGATATAAAAATTCAAACGAAGTTGATAACTTATGAATAATTTTCAATAGATACGATATTACCGTAAGCGAAATATAAGACTCCTCTCAAGTCCAAAAGGGCAACTATCATTACAACACAAGTTTAAATTCATTTTTGTTCTGAAACATATGGAAACAAGTAGATGTTATTCAAAAATATTTTTAACCTTTTATCTACGCATTATAAATTCAAGAAAATTTTACATTCTAAAGCATATTATGCAAATTATTTAAACTAAATTAAGAGATTTATATAATCATTTAATAAATATTTGAAGGATTTTAGGATTTAGAAGGATTAATTAAATTGGAATTTACAGGGATTTTGTACAATTTTTTATAACCCCACTCCAATCTTTATTTCTAATTATTTTCTTAGTATTTTGTAAAATTATAAAATGTACAAATATTATGTTCTTATAATATAAATATTGAAATATTTCCGCATTGAAAAATCCCCATCCACTCCCTCAGCGCCAAGAAAGCTGAAAAGATGCAAAGACAAAATAAATCATTATTTAAAAATATTTTTGTTTTGCGTAACCAATAATGCTTTTGGAACAAGATAAAGTAATGTATATGTAACTCATTCTAAATAGTATTACAACTAACTTACGTATTAAAAGAATTTTATAATAACTTATTTTAATGGTAATTATAAGTACCATCGGGAGATAAAGGGTTAATTGACAGACGTTTTCCATTTTTTAGGCAAACATAAATGATTTTTCAGAAAATACATTCAAAGTTGGCATTTTGAACCGAATTTCTGGACGTAAGAAAAAAAAACTACCCAGAGAGAGAAGAAAAATTTGTTGCTACACGATCAAAGTTGTTTATAAGTCAATAATATATATAAGTCGATTTCCGCCGCTCCTTGCGGTGCCACCACCCCACCTCTAATGTCACCACCGCTCCCTGCGGTCCCACTTCCAGTGCGTCCCCCCTCCGCTAACGCCCAATAGCGGAAAAAGGGAACATAAAAAAGGGTTAATGTTCCATTATAACATGAGCGTGAATGACTTTCCCTATTCAAAAATATTATGAATCGCATCTCAACACGGAATCATACTATAAGATGAAGATTAAATTTATATTTGAATTTTGAATAACCATAATTTTAATGAGTATTATTAATTAAGCGAAACAATGGAAAATCTCAGTTTTTAAATTTATTAAAAGGAAAATTCCAGTATAATTAGAGTATTTTTGAACCCAATAATGAAGTTTTGATTGCATACAAAACATAGATATTATTTTACAATGTATTCTTTAAATGCTCACATTAAATATTCTTTTATATGCATATATCGTTGTGTTTATTTTCCTAAAACCTATTACAGTAATGGCCTCACACCTATTACATTAAGTGAAACAACGCTTTCACAACTTAAAAAAATGCATAAGAACATACAAAATTAAGCAGATGTATGAAAAAATATGCAAGTTTACAAAATAATTTCAAATTTTTCTCATTTCATTCGTGTATATTTTGTATTATTAAACTGCAAAGATAATATTCATATTTGGAAAATGTTGTTGGGTGTTTTAATAATTTTCTGATAAATAGATAAAAACAGTTGTTAAAATTCTGTACTGTTAAAATATATAGGAACAAGAATAAAGTTTGATGAAAGTAAGTATTGTAAAAATTCAGAAATTTTTAAGTGTAAGATGAATCATGTCCTAATTTGATTAATAATATGGGTAGAATATCTCAGAGCAATTTTAATATGTCAAGTGTCTAAAGCAGCATGAAGTAACCTTCTCGGTTTTCTAGAAAAAGAAACGTATAGGGGGAACTGGGGTACATTGATACAGTTTTTTTCTAAGATTTTTTTTGGTGTCAAGAAAGTAGAAAATTCAAGTTTTTTTTCCATGAGGTGACAGCAAAACTTGTGTAGTATGTTATAAAAATGTACAATCATTGTTTTATGTAGTATTTTTGCATGTAATTTTAAAAAAATCAAAAAAAGTCATTTGTATCAATGTGCCCCATCCCCGGGGCAGATTGATACGTTTAAGCAAAATGACGACAAAATAATACCAATGCATATTTTTCATAAAAAATGAGTTAGAAAACCATTTTATATTTATTTATAAAAATTCAAATCACCCACAATTTATTTTTAAGCAATATTAAAGCAATCAAAATTAAATATATTATGACTTGATGTTCTGTCTGTTTCTTGTCTGATTGTTGGCTGTGGTAACTTTGTCATATCTAGCACTTCAACCCCAGCATTATCTTCTTTCTTATGAAAGATGAAAAAATTACCAGTTTTTCTGTTTATAAATAGGTTCATAAACAGAAAATAAAGGATAATTATATTAAAAATTCTGTTTATAATATAAGTATCATTTTCTGTTCTGTAGTTTGTTTCTCTTACTTAACATTTCTCATGTCGAAAATACTTTTTTCTCTGGAGAATCGATATAAATTCGAGATTTGCCAGAATGCTGTCCTTTTCTTTTATTAGGTGCGTTCGTAATTATATAATACGTAGCACCTATAGTGGTCGTTCAGTCCGTCCGTCTGTCCGTCCGTCTGTCCGTCCGTCCGTCTGTCCGCATATAACAACGCAAAAACTGCCCAACCGAATCGTTTGAAATTTAAAATACATAATTATTACATAATTTTGTCGAGTCATTTCAAATTTTATGAAAATCGGATGCATAGATCAATTACAGGGGCAATCAAAAGTATTCCATTACATTACGGTCAATGGGGAAAAAAGTTTCAAATGCATTTTAATCATTTGGAATTTAAAATACGCAATTATTACATAATTCTGTCGAGTTATTTCAAATTTTTTGATAATCGTGTGCATAGATCAATTACAGGGGCAATCAAAAGTATTCAATTACATTATGGTCAATGGGGAAAAAGTTTCAAATATATTCTATACGTTTGAAATTTAAAATACATAATTATTACATAATTTTGTCGAGTTATTTCAAATTTTATGAAAATCGGATGCATAGATCAATTACAGGGACAATCAAAAGTATTCCGTTACATTACGGTCAATAGGAAAATATGTTTCAAATATATTCTATACGTTTGAAATTTAAAATACATAATTATTACATAATTTTGTCGAGTTATTTCAAATTTTATGAAAATCGGATGCATAGATCAATTACAGGGACAATCAAAAGTATTCCGTTACATTACGGTCAATAGGAAAATATGTTTCAAATGCATTTTAATCGTGTTACACACATGCGAACTTAATAAAATTTATATGCAACTATAAAGTACATATTATAATATACATCTTACATAATTTGTGGTGCAAAGAACATTTGTTATTGATTTACAAGGACACACAAAAGTATTCCATTACATAATGGGTATAGGGAGAACATTGTTTGATGAGCGTTTTAATTGTAATTCACTATTTACTATTTTATGAGATTAATATATGAAAGTAATATTTTTAAAACTTCGTTATCGTACGAACGCACCTAATTTGCTACGCTTCACGTGCAATTTCCAACTTGTTAGTTCTATTAGCACTAGATGCTGGGTAAGTTCCTACGTCTTCTGTTTTCAAAAATACTATAAAATGCTCTAGTATAAAGAAATTAGAGCTATTTCACTTCAATAAAAACTAATATTAGAAATTTTTCGTGAAAAAAAGGTTGGATTAAGGAGTGTATGGTAAAAAAAATAATAAAAGATAATGAAAATATGAACTATTAAAGGATTTAGGCTGTATCAATGTGCCCCGTCATAAACTGTATCAATGTGCCCCATACAGCGATTTTGAATAAAATGAGTCTCAAATCCAACACTTCACAATATATCTAACAATAAATAATGAGGAACTGATAAAGAGTAGCAGTACTTACCAGGGAGAGTATTCATTTTGGTTGAAAATACTGGAACAGTTGTATAATAGCATTTCAATTGTACAACTCATATTTACTTTTGAACAACAAAAACAATAAATCACCCGTCCCATTTCATCAAACTGCTGAATCATTCCAAGATTTTCTGTATGTAGTTGAATACACTAGCATCACCTTTTGGAGCTGTTGTGAAACTTCCTGTAATGACCCTGTGAGCGGTAGAGGGGGTGTATCAATGTGCCCCATGTATCAATGTACCCCAGTTCCCCCTACTATTTGTTGTAAGATTTCGAATGCAGTCAAGACGTGAAAAATATAAATATGAACCCTTTGTAAAGACATTCAAACTTTAAAAAAAGTTTAAATTTAGTAATATATTGTAACAATACAATATATGTAAACAAATGTATTTCAAAGTTGAAAATTTGCGTAAAACATTGTCTTTTCTTGAAAATTGACATTTATTTTTGTTTAATTAATGCTACTTATTACTTTTTTGTTGTTAAAAACTAAAATATACGTTTAAATCTTCTGTTAAAAATTGATATATCCGTGTTGGGTATGAGAAAACTAGTGTAAAACTAATAAAATTCGTTTAAATTCGTCTTTTTCCTCTTAAAATTAATATTTTCTATTGTTTTGCTTAATTAATTATACTCACTAATGTGATAGTTGTTCAAAATTAGATTTAATTTTCATATAGTATGATGATTTTCCTTATAAGCTAGTCTAAATCCTTCTTTTTTTTTTCTAGGTCATACTTTTTCTTGAACGTAAACATTTTGTTGTATACCTTTGTAAGTTGTGACGTCAAAATTCTTTTGTTATGTTCCCTTACCTTTGAAGAATGTTGGATGAATGGGGGGATGCAGAAAAAAATTTTAGTTTGAATATGACGTAATACAATATACTTTAGATTCAAATTTGTGTGTGTTGAGTTTTTCTTGAAGTGCGTTCGTTTATGTATTAAAATTCTACTTAGTTGGTATATAAAAGTATGATGAAATTTCCGTTTAGAGCAAAAGTTAAGCATATTCGTTTAAATTCGTCTTTTTCATTAAAAAATCATTAGTTTCTTTTTTAATTGTTCAATTATCGAAATTCATTAAGGTAATGAATGTTCAAAAACTAAAAAAATATGATTAAATTTCCATTTTAAATTGCTTATTCTGATTTTATACTTTTAAAAAAATACGAAGAAATCGGTTAAAAATTTATATTTTCCATTGTTTTTTGCTTAATTAACAATGTTTATTAAGGTGATTGCTGTTCAAAAACTAAGATAAATGTTTAAGTTTCCTGTCTTAAGTTGATATTATAGTTGAAAAATTCTAAAGAAATCGATTAAATTTAATGTTTTCCGTTGTTTTGCTTAATTAATAATGCTCATTAAGGAAATGGTGAAAAACTGTAAGGAAAAACTGTAATGTATGCTTAAGTTTCTTTATCTCAAATTGATATTCTGAAGTTTGAGTTGAAAAAATCGTAAGAAATCAGTTTTTTTTTTCAAAAAAAACTTGATATTTTCCATTGTTTTTACTTAATTAACAATACCCATTAAGATATAGCTGTTGAAAAACTAGGATGAATGTTTAACTTTCAACTTTTAAGTCGATACACTGATGTTGTATTTGATAAAAATCTTAAGAAATCAAATAAAAATTTATATTTTTCACTGTTTTGCTTAATTAAAAATATTCATTGAGGTCATAACCACTTAAAAACCGAAATGTATGTTTAAGTTTTCTCTATTTAAGTTGATAAAAATCGTAAGAAATCAGTCTTTTTCTATAAAAAGTGATATTTTCCATTGTTTTTTACTTAATTAACAATACCCATTAAGGTTATAGCTGTTGAAAAACTAGGATGTATGCTTAACTTTCAACTTTTAAGTCGATACACTGATCTAGTAGTTGATAAAAATCTTAAGAAATCAAATAAAAATTTATATTTTTCACTGTTTTGCTTAATTAAAAATACTCATTAAGGTCATAACCACTTAAAAACTGAAATGTATGTTTAAATTTTCTCTATTTAAGTTGATAAAAATCGTAAGAAATCAGTCTTTTCTATAAAACTTGATATTTTCCATTGTTTTTTACTTAATTAACAATACTTATTAAGGTTATAGCTGTTGAAAAACTAGGATGTATGTTTAACTTTTAACTTTTAAGTCGATACACTGATCATATAGTTGAAAAAAATCTTAAGAAATCAAATAAAAATTTATTTTTTCACTGTTTCGCTTAATTAAAAATACTCATTAAGGTCATAACCACTTAAAAACCGAAATGTATGTTTAAGTTTTCTCTCTTTAGGGTGATAAAAATCGTAAGAAATCAGTCTTTTTCTATAAAACTTGATATTTTCCGTTGTTTTTACTTAATTAATAATACTCATTAAGATTTCTATCAATCAAAATTCAAATATATGTTAATCTTTCTTGTGTTAAATTGATAATCTCATCTTGTAGTTGAAGAAATCTAAATCAAATGGTTAAAAACTGAGATTTTCCATTGTTTCGCTTAATTAATAATACTCATTAAAATTATGGTTATTCAAAATTCAAATATAAATTTAATCTTCATCTTATAGTATGATTCCGTGTTGAGATGCGATTCATAACATTTTTGAATAGGGAAAGTCATTCACCCTCATGTTATAATGGAACATTAACCCATTTTTATGTTCCCTTTTTCCGCTATTGGGCGTTAGCGGAGGGGGGACGCACTGGAAGTGGGACCGCAGGGAGCGGTGGTGGCAGTGGAGGTGGGGTGGTGGCACCGCAGGGAGCGGCGGCGGGACCAACGGTGGCACGGTGCCACTATGCCACCGGATGAGCTTGAACTCTCCTTTTCCTACTACTAACAACAATAGTTTGTGTACTTATTATGTATGAAATAAGAATAAAGTTTACAACAAAATTATAATTAATATACAATAGTAATACAGTATTAATATGAAAGATTAATTGAAAACAGTAGTATTTTGGAATTTGAAATGGAATTTAATAGTATATTTGGTATTTAAATTTTATCTTTTCTTTATGAACACAAAATACTTTAATTTTAAAGTAACTTCAAAATTTAATCTGCTGATTTTTAATGTTTTTATTTTAATCAAAATGTGTGATGTTACATTTCTTTTTACCCCCATCCACCCCTTATCGAAATTGTCATAGTTTTACAACCCCCCCCCCCCCGTAGCTAAGTGTGACATCATTTATGGACTGCTCATTACCAATTTATTTCCTAACTATCATCTTTGCCTTATTGAACGTTGAAGTTTTGTTAAAGTTTTTTGAAAGTGATGGAAAGTATTTCATAATTTATTTTTGACATATCATTTTTTGTTCTTCCTCACCCAAAAAACAATTTAATTCACGCGTCATTTATTATTATTATCATTATTATTATTGAATTTGAAGGAATATGTTTAATAAATTCTAAACATTTCTACATATAAAAATTTCAAAAGTTATTTTAGTTAATGTATAATTTATTGTTTGTGAATTGCCCTCTGCTTTTGTTGCTCTAGTACTTTTAAATTCCGTTAATTGTCCCTAAAAAATATTGTTTGTTTAATAAATTATGTTTAATAAATTCTAAACATTTCTACATACAAAAATTTCAAAAGTTATTTTAGTTAATGTATAATTTATTGTTTGTGAATTGCCCTCTGCTTTTGTTGCTCTAATATTTTTAAATTCCGTTAATTGTCCCTAAAAAATATTGTTGGAAATAAATTGCATACTATTTTAAGATATAATGTATTTATAATGAACAACAATTATAGCGAAAAATTATTAAACTCTTGAATTTTTTAATAGTTCAGAGTTTAATAAGTTTATTTTCTCCTATTCAACGTACTTATTATGTATATTATTGATTGCATGCATTTCATTAATACTAGTTCTTTTACTTCATCATCATATTAAACTTTGACAATTATTTCTTACGAGTAATCTAAACCTGATTTGATTAATTGAGTTTATATACAGATTGTTGAAATTAAATTTCCTCAACTAGGAAGGCTGTGTAGGATTTTATACGTTTCAACCTCGTAATGTGGCATGAAATTTGGGCAACTAGTACTATGACGCGAGCGACTTTATTTTTAAAAGAAAACTATAAAGCCGTGTATTTCATCTGTCAGCTGATATACATGCTACATAATTGGAAAATTTAGTTTAGCAATAAAGTGCCTTGTAGCTTGAAATTTCTTTTTCAGCAATTTATACTAACAGATGAAAACATACTTGAATACTTTTATTCAGCCCTGTAATTAACCTTGTACCTTTATTACACATCAGTATTAAGCTAAAATCTATTTTAAACTAAAACACTCTTAAAACAACTGAAATCATATTTTCAGAAATTATCATTCATAAGGGTCCATGCTCCTAATTCTTTGCGTGGCCCTGTGTATCATTTTATCTATATTCTACAAAAATATATTAGTAAATTTTATGCAATTCAGCGAAAAAATGCACAGCTTATTTAAGAACCACCTTTAAGTAATTTACGTTCGTATTCACTAACGTTGGCGAACTCTTTTGGTTAGTCCTGTATATCAACTAGCATTTATACACACCATGTAATGTGCATTAATTTAGTGAAACTTAAATGCACATGTCATAATTAAAATACATTTCATCCATCCATCAGCCATCATCGGATACATATACAAAACTTCGGAAAGAATATACTATTTGAAATATTTTGAGTGTCCCTGTAAATGCGATGTACTTCATTTTATACAATACAGTATCGTATAATTTATATTAATCCTCAATGGTACATATCAATTTTATTATCCACGAAACAATTTAATATATTTAAAATATGTTTCACACAATTCCTCCTCTTTACCATTATCTAATGAAACACTTTTGTGTGTCCCTGTAAATAAATAAAAGCTATATTTTCACCGCATATTATATAGAATACATATTTTAGTCCATCTTGTGAATGCATATAAATTTTAACATGTTTGACAGGATATAACACTCTTAAAATTCCTTTGAAACGATTTTCCCCCCATAGGCCGTAATGTAATGGAAAACTTTTGACTCTCCCTGTAAATAAACTAATCATGGTAGAAAGTTCATTTTCTACCATGGGTTCGTGCTGGGATAAACCTCAAAAACGTCCAAAAATTTCAGGGCAATCCGAGTATATTTACAGGAGTTAGAGCGCGGACAGACGTACAGACAAACCGAATGCATAAGCACTTTTCAACTTTATTGGAAAGTGCTAAAAACGAAGTTGGGTTGGATAAAAGAAAAACGAGCTTAGAATCGCTGTTCAATACTAATTTGTATTATGCTAACATTATTTTAATTCGGCGATAGGTTTTCTTTTATGATTAGTCAAATTGTTAAAGCTAATCAAAAGCCAGTGAGAATGTTTCTATAAAGCCTTCGGAGTTGGGGATTAATTTCGAAATTCTGTACTTCGATATAAGCATATGTAAATTCGAAGTAAGACTTGTTTCTTTTACAGCGGAAGATGCTGTTTTGGCAGTAAATAATAGGTGTATCCGGTATAATTGTGTCTAACCATGGGGCTAGACAATTAGATGGAGTACCAGCTACAGTAAGTTCATTTTTTATTTATTTATTTACACTTTGGCATACATTTTTTCCGGTTTATCATCAGATTCGCATACATTTACTTAAAACATTTTACAAGCCAAATTCTGATCCAGTCATATTTTAGATTATTTTTTTGCACATTATGCCTTTTAATGCTTTAGTTAAGGGATATTAATCATTAATATGGTAGAAAAAAAAATTATATATAATTTTCAAAATGTTCTCAATCGGGAACATTGGTTTCTTCCGGCGGTCATTTTTCAATGGTCATTGGTCATTCTATTATTTTCTGTAGATTTCCCCATAAATGATAGGAATATAACTTCTATTTCAAAAAATCAAGTCATCTTTTTACTATTTCTGCTAATTTTTTCAAATCAATTTTGAGTAATTTTAATTTTTAATAATTTTTTTAACTTATGTTCCCAATTCGGAACATTGGCCTGTGAAAGGTTAAGCTAGTAATACAAAATACTCCAGTTTGCACAATGTGTCGCAATTTTTTGGGATCAGAAAACCAGTCCCGTCGAACCTTTGTTCAACTATTTGAAAATGGACAAATTCTTTTGCATATTTAACTTAGCATTTCAGTTAGCAAGACTGTATCATAAGAGACATATTGAAAAAATATAGGTCGCAAAAATTATAAACATTCCATAAATCCTCCCATAAAATTCATTAAATTTCATGAAAATATTATATGACCACTAATAATATTCAACTGTTCAAAACATATAATTCAGGCCATCCTTTACGAGTTATGATTGACTAAAAATATATTCTTATAAATGATATGCAAGTTTGAATTGCGTTTAAACAAATCTACAGATATACAAGATATGCATTTATTTTGAATATTAATATAAAATTATCGAATATTTATAACAAAATTTTTATAAAACCAAGCCATTTTTAAGCAATAAATCGAAATTTTTATTCTGTTGTCGTTATCTTATACCTTTTTGAGCATTTATTACCATTATTTTTTTTCTTTTTTTTTTTCTGAAATTTTTTCAGAACATAACATTTTTCGGAACGACAATAAAGGATTTTTAAGTTTAGAGAACCGATCACTTCAGGATTTAGTGATCAATTTTGATTAGAGAATTCACTAAGATTATAAATTTTAAAGAGAAGTGAGTGTAATTTGTGTCCCAGAAGTGAAACTACAAGAAACCAGATATAATAGCCAGATAACAATAACAGACTACTGAAAACTGATTAAAAAAAATTCTCGATTTTCGCTTATAATTCTAATTGGAAAAAAAAAACATTTAAATAGAAACTTTGGGTTTTTCAGCATTTCCAGAGTGGTATGTTTAAAAAGCGATTACAGAATACTTGTTTCAGCCATACAGTAATTATCCTCCTCCGGAAAGGCCGGGAAAAACTAAGGCAAACTTAAGGGCAGTTAGCTGGCCTTAATTTTAGTTAATATTGTAGCTATACTGTATCATGTAAGTTTAATCTTTTACAAAAATCTATTGAATATTTGTTATTGATTAAAATAGCTAATTACTGAATCTTTCCAGTGTTTATATATATCAACTACATTGGAACCCGGCTAATCCGAAATTCCGGTTAATCCGAATCGATTTTATTTTCGAAAATTATACTTAATTTCATGCCGGATTAAAGGATGATTGGCGGGAACAACGTGTAAAATTTAGAATTAAACAAAAAATGACAAAAAACGTTTTTTTTTTTTTCTATTCTTTAAACAACTTGAATAGAATAAAAAAATACTCAATAATGTAAAAGTTTAACGTATGTACACAAATAAAAAATGAAAATGTTCACTGTAGGCCTACTCATAGAAGCCATGTTAAAAAAATCTCGAACATCCGTTTGTTAGTCAGTAAAATTCCTTCCTAAAATGCAAAAGTATTTAATTCAGATGATAAAAAAGAATTTTTCCTTTCAACAGTTTGATTATCTACAGATATATTAGATTAATTTATAACACGATTATCCAATCGGTAAATGAATAACTTTTCCAAGTGGATGAAAAAAGTCCGGGCCAAGATTCGAACTACGGATGTATTGGCTGAAATCACCAATCAGCTCAACAAAATATATGGAACTCTGCAGTTTCATATAATAACCTTCGATTTATTCTCTTGAGCTGATCTAAAGCATCAGACTAGATTGGGCGATCGTTAAGGTTGACTGGGTGAATTAGTTCTCCAGTATTCGTCCGGGATGGCTCAGTTGGGAGAGCATTGTCGGCTTCAGCCAAAATATGTTAGATATGTTTTTCTTCTCCCCTTGTCGACATGGAAACTGAGCTATTTATCGATTCGTGACTTACCACCATTTATAATGGGTTGTTACAAAATTCCTTATTCTAAAGTTTCACAATGGATTATTATAAATATCAGGGGTGATTAAACAAGGAATACTATTTTTACAGAAAGTCGTGCCCGATTATCCAATACGCTGGACTTTAGGATGCCAGATTATAGGATGTTTACTGTAGAGGAAGATCGGGTAGCCCCGGACACTTGATGAATTATACATTTTTTTTATAAATGAAATTTCTGACTTTTTTTATATTTAAAATAAAATTACGAACTTCTATAAGGATTTTAATTAAATATTGCTAATAATATTGAATTTTTTAACGAAATGTACTAAAAAATAACTTAGGCTTATTTTCTGGCGTCACAAGAAACGATGAGTAACCCCGGACATATTAATCAATGGTATCCCAACCCAAATTGTACAACAATTGTTACAAACATTATTAGAATCTTTAAAAAAATAAAGTTTCATAAAACATTAAACAATGGACAAAAATGCCCACATACGTATTGTATACTTGATAATCGGCAATAAAGTTTGAAAATAGCAACGAAAATTTATTGACAAAAACAAAATACTCACTCAGACTAATTTAATCAGTGCCCAGTCGCAATTAAACTGTATTTGTTTAAACTCTAGAGGGCGCTCTTACTAAGGAGCCTTCCCAGGTGTAAGTTGTGAATTTGGACGAGTGTGGTATCAAAAGAAAGATCTCGTCATGTACGTTAAAAAGTGCAATGCAGCTACCCATCTTAATCCAACCGTTTTCGAGATATCAGCATTTGAAGTGTGAATGAATAAATAAATATATTGATAGGCAGGTATATAAATTGTTTGCAAGTTAAAAATTTCTTTGCGTTATTTTTAACCCCTCTGCCAAATACCTTTTCCCGAGCTACCAGCAAAATCCATTACACCCACACATTACCAGTTATTTTCCCTCTTTTAGACAGGCACTTCACATTCTACAAAGTTTTCGCCTACGGCTACATTCGAAGAGTTTTCCCATCTGTTTTTATTATTTCCAGCACTTTGTTTTATGCAAATTTTTTGACAAATGTGTGGCTTCACACAATGGATAAACAGTATGTAAATTTAGTGTGTTAAATAGAATCTTTTTCTAAGGCTGGCTTCACTGGCAAATAATTTATATATCTGCCTGTCAATATACAGTCTCTGGCCAAATTATTAGACGCACTTCCTTTTCCTTGTGTCGAATCATATTACTAGATTCATAGAAATATTACTGTGTGAATAACTGCAATTAATTATGTACATCATTTGTAGGATTATAATAAATAAAAAAACATGCCTATGACTTTAAAATTCTTTCTTTGTACAAATTAAACTAAAAATGGCTGAAATTGCAAAATTTATAACTTGAAGCTCAAAAAAAAGTCAATATTTTTGGAGCCTCTTTTGGCGGCTATCAGTGTCTCCATTTTTCGCGGTATGCTGTTAATACAAAATTGAAGAGTTTCTTGTATGCATGGGTGACGATTCCAGATATGGATAAGATTTTCTATGAGCTGGGTTTTGTTTGTTATGACTTCCTAGTCAATTCTCCAGACCAATATAAAGAGGTTTTCAAAATCGGCTTATTCTAAAGCTAAAATGATGGTTTCCAAATGAAGAACCATTTGTATTTTTGCAAGGTAAAGCTTTTTCTTACATAGCACGATCCGTCAAGGTCTTATTTCAATAAAAAAAAATATCCCTGTGTTGAACTGCTCCCAGTAATTCATCAGACATGAACCCATTGAAAATGTTTGGGAACTAATGAACAAAAAAACTGAAAAAAGAGCTCATAACGAGCAAAACATAGCTCATAGAAAAACTTATCCTTGTCTGGAAACATCACTCACACATGCAAAAAACATTTCAATTTTGCACTAACAGCATGCCATGAAGAATAGAGGCACTGATTGAAGCCAAAGGAGACTCCAAAAAATATTGACATTTTTTTTATTTCATGTTTTAAGTTTTACAATTTTAGCAATTATTAATTTAATTTACAAAAATAAATAATTTTAAAGTCATTGGCATGCTTTTAATTTATTATAATCCTACAGATGATGTATATAATCAATTGTAAATATTGGCATAGTAATATCTCTATGAAACTTGTAATATGATTCAACACAAGAAAATATGAGTGCGTCTAATAATTTGGCCAGGGACTGTATTTATGCATTCATTCACACTTCAAGTGCCGATATCACAAAACGGTTGGATTCGGACGGATAGTTCCATTGCATTTTTTAACGTACATGCCGAGATCTTCATTTTGATGCCACACTCGTCCAAATCCACAACTTACACCTGGGAAGGTTCCCTAGTTAGTTTATGTAACACTTTAAATTACTCAGAAATTGAAGTGTCCGATGTTACCCGATGTCCGCGGCTACCCGACTTTCCCTTACTTTTATATATTCATAATTTACATTTTTTTAGCATTCATCTTTTTCTTTTCTATTCTCATTGGAATTTTGAGTAATTCGAATTTTTTTGTAGTCCGAACAGGCACTAGTCTCAATTAGTTCAGATTAACGGGGTTCTATTGTATTATTTATATGCGTGTAGTTAGAAATTCCATTAATCATTTATAGCAACTCTGCCTCTTTCATATTTATCTCAAACCACTTTAACATATAAAAAGTAATACATATTTATTTCTTTTTCATTAGATTGAAGCTTTGCCAGAGGTTGTGAGAGCTGTTGCAGGGCGCTGTGAAGTGTATCTGGATGGCGGTGTACGCACGGGGACAGATGTTCTGAAAGCTTTAGCACTTGGAGCTAAAGCTGTTTTCGTAGGAAGACCTGTTTTATGGGGCTTGTCTCTCAATGTAAGCAAAAAAACTTTTGAAAGTTCAGAACACACAAATATCAATAATGAATTCAGGGAATTCTTCCGCCCTTCTTATTTGGAATGGGTACTTGTACAACAAAAACTACTTTTCCCTTAATTGCTCGTAAAGAAACGTTTAGAAGTCGTAATGTCCAATATTTTTTATTTATTTATTTATTTATTTATTTATTTATTTTATTTTATTTTATTTTATTTTATTTTTTTTTTTTTGGGGGGGGGGGGTACCACTGCTTTTAAATAATTATCGTGATGGTAGATTTATTTAACATGCCCAGTGGTATTCGCCAAAATTATAGCTTTGAAAAATTGGTAGCAAGTATAGTAAAACTAATGCATTATACAAACGCAGCGTTTCGATTCTCCTGAAATTCGTTAATATTCGATGCTAGAAACCTTCAACAACCAACTATAACTTTATAAATGTTGCAAGCAGAAGGAGTGCCACTTCGATTCATGACCACAGTAGAAAATGTATCTAGATTACAGAAAAATTAAAACGCTCGCTGTTCAATTATTTTGCACCTGAACCTTCTGGACCTGAAAATATCATACACATCCGAATGAAAAGTAGTTTTAATTTATAAAAAACTAATTTGGTGTTGGAGACGAAAAAGAAAACACTATCAAAGAAATGAATGAATGATGAATATAAAAGAATGAAGAAAAAATCCTTAACCATTTAAGCGCTTCAGACTGACAAAACCCATATAAAGGCTTTGAAAGGGTATGACTATTTAGTCTTCAGTATGTAAAAATTCTAAATTACAAATGATTGTTAAAACTAGTTGGATGTGCCAATCCCAAAACTTTCTTCTAGCTCATACGTACACTTTAATATTTAAAAAAATAGTTACTCATGTTAATTCTTTAATAATTTTAATTCAATACTATACCAACTTTTATTTTTATCTTTAACTTCTTCTACAGTCAATTAATCGGAGTAAAAACAAGTTTCCGTCTCTGCACGAGCCGATGGACAATAGAATGATAGGCAGATTTTTTTCAAATTCAGGGAGGACCAACCAGTCATAGCCATACACTTATACAAAAAGTTTGGTATATAGTTTGGTTATACAAAAGTTCAATTCGATGCATAACTTCATACACTTTTGGTCGGTACAATATTGAAAATGGCACAAAAATTGCGATTGCAGCGCCCCCTTCTGGCGGAATATTTCAAAATTGAAGGAGGACCTGCTTACCACAGCCAAAAACATTCACAAAAAATTTGGTTCTATTCTATGCATATCTTCATACACTTTTTGATGGTAGAAGGCGACATACGGACATTGAACGACAAGAAAATTGAACGACAAGATACGAAGATGCTTTTTGAGGAGCCTAAGACCAATGTCCCAAATCCCCGATGATTATGGAAGTAACGAAGTGAGAGTCCCGCGAACAGTAATAAAGAAAAAATAATAAATAATAAATAAAGAAAAAACAGGGAGGGGTACAACGACTATTAGCTTATTCATTTAAAAAGAAAATGCGGAAAAAAAGGAAGTTAAAATCAAGTAATTTTTTTAATTAATAAGTTTTTTTGGTTGTTTTGTATAAAAAATAGCTATTTTTAATGAAGTCCGATTGCAAGATATTTATATATTAAAGTGGTGAAGATTGTCATATTGTGGCGAATACAAATTATAATTCGTGCACCTTCTAGAAATTAAGAATAAAAACAGAGAGAGTGATTTATTTGTTTTAATTTCCAATCATAATCTAGTCAGTATAGCCTATCAAAATATTTATTTGAGTGCAATTTTTATGCGATTTACACTGTAACCATGAATTTTTAGTATATGTTATTGCATTCTTTTAATAACCAGATTCCTAACATTTAGATAAATTATATATATCGTGTGTTTATTTAATCTCCGTCTTCAAATTTATATGTACCATTTGAGAAATATGTGGTTTGAGAAGAACTTCTTTCCCCCTTGGTCACAGACTTATGGTGCTTCAAACATGAAAATTAATGTTAAAATACCTGATAATATCCTGAAATGTTTTTATCAGGATAAACAAAATTTCACGTGAATATAGAATTGTGTAGATTACTGTTGCTAACGAATTTCGAAAATGTTACGATTCTCACAGTGCGCGGAGCTAAATTCCAAAAATACTACATTCTTACATGTATTTTCGGTAAAATATTTTACAAGAGGTGGATCAATCAGATATCTGAAGTGTGATAATGGTATACTTCATAATGGCCAAATGAGTTATGGCATTAGTGGAATACTTCCTCAATTTTCTCGTCCAATGTCCAAAAGTATAAACAAAAGGCCATCCACTGGCAGTTACTCAGCTTGGATTTAATAGAGTTAGTATTTGGTTCAACTTTACACTCTACTGTGGAGATGTTTGTCCAAAATATTTTACGTATGTACTTTGGAATCGTTATTCCAGCATTTAGTACTGTATTACGCTGTGATTGATTGCATAATAGCGTTTTTCCACAGCGAAGAAACTCTTTGTTTTCCAGGATATTTTTAAGAATGAAGCATTGAGACACTAAAAGTATGGATGAAATCTGGAAGGGACAGGAACGTAGGAAGAGGTGGACAATGGACATTCATTCTCGGGAAAAGACCTTTCAAATATTGCCCTTTTTTAAGATTTACAACTGACTCTAAAAGGAATGGGAGCATTGAGGGAAATATTTGTTTTGTTTTCTTCATTAAATTCGGAATCTGAATATCAGGGCTCCCAAATGGCCCGCGAACTGAACATCAGTATTTTTTAACAGAAAATTTCATGATACGTTTCTACAGAATTTGCGCTAGTATCAACTTCCAAAGGTGGTTTCTTGGCAATTTGCAAGACAAATCTAAAAGGAAAATTTCTCTAAGGAAATTCTCATGTTCAGTTAGAGGACCATTTGGGAGCCCTGGACTATATTAACCAGCCTTTTCATGTTTCTTATTGCACTGTTAAATTAAAAAGATATTTAAAATCAATACCTCTGAAATTTCAATGACTAATAAATATTGGCAGTGTTTTCCGGGAGAAAATGTTAATGATCAGTTGCATTACTGCACATCATTCACGTCCTTTGGAATTACTAGTTCGTTAAACGCTTTAACTTTCTGTACTATGATTTTGCATAAAAAACAGACACCTCTAAAGAAAAAGACAATAGTAATCTTGAAGACTTTTTTAAAAGTCTCTGATATTTAGTTCATTTTAGCGTAGAGACAGTGAAATCAATAGTAATAACTCTCATGCATACGGGCCTCATATGAGGACAGATAATTCATGCATTATTAAGCAAAAAACTTTTGAGCATTCATTTATAGAGATCTGATTTGTGGATAGATAATAGCTAGCATATAATGCAATAATAAAATTATTTTATAATGGGTTCTCATTTATCTCAAAAAAAGATTTCTTGTGAATAATAGAAAATAATGAAAAATAATTTATGCATGAGAGGGTTAAATATTATGTGTGTTTATAAGATTTTTACTATACTCACGAATGATGCACGAATATGAGGATATTTATAATTTCCTTGCTTTTCGTATTAACAGAATTTAACTGCAATGCGAAAGATATGTATAGATAAAAAAGTCCTTCCGGCAATGCCGGGAGGAAGGGGTAGCTTTCATATACTTATATATTTATTTATTTATTTTAAAGTAAGTTACATTGTTCAAAAATACTAAGCTCAAATTAGTGGAAATAATCTTTAAAAGTTAGTGATTTTATAAGATTGAATACTAGTTTTTGTCAAGACTGAATATTAATAGGAATTTTTAGAAATTAGTCATCTTTTATTCAACCTGCTTTTATTTTAAGCGACTTAGAGAGTCACCAAATTCCACGATATCATAAAGTGTATGCCATTTTAAAGCAACATGATGGATCGTTCAGATCAGACCGTTTCAAAATGTCAGCCATAAGCAAAATTCGAAGTGCTATAACTCAATCATTTTTTAAGATATAGACAAAATAAAAAGTGTTCCGGAATCGTTGTTTTAAGTTTTAACTCATAAAAGAAAAATATTTTTCAACTTTTAATTTTTTCGTTTTAATTTTAAATTTTAATTTTTTTAAAAAATTTAAAATGGCCACCATTTTGAAACAAAATGGTGGATGATGCTGGCCAACGAATTCGACCGAGACATTTGTATGTAGTATGTACATACCAAGTTTCATTGAAATCGGTTCAGAAATACGCGTGTTATCACGTGACAAAATCAGATAGTTTCAAAATGTCAGCCATAAGAAAAATTCAAAGTGCTATAACTCAATCATTTTGTAAGATATAGACAAAATAAAAAGTGTTCTGAAATCGTTGTTTTTAGTTCTAACACTTAAAAGAAAAATATTTTTAAAATTTTAATTTTTTTGCATTTAATTTTAAATTTTAAATTTTTTTAAAAATTTTAAATGGCCACCATTTTGAAACAAAATGGCGAATGATGCTGGCCAACGAACTCGGTCGAGACATTTATATATACTATGTACATACCAAGTTTCATTGAAATCGGTTCATAAATACGCGTGTTATCACGTGACAAAATCAGATCGTTTCAAAATGTCAGCCATAAGAAAAATTCAAAGTGCTATAACTCAATCATTTTGTAAGATATAGACAAAATAAAAAGGTGTTCTGGAATCGTTGTTTTAAGTTCTAACACGTAAAAGAAAAATATTTTTCAAATTTTGATTTTTTCGCATTTAATTTTAAATTTTAAATTTTTTTAAAAATTTAAAATGGCCACCATTTTGAAACAAAATGGCGGATGATGCTGGCCAACGAACTCGGTCGAGACATTTGTATGTACTATGTACATACCAAGTTTCATTGAAATCGGTTCATAAATACGCGTGTTATTGCGTGACAAAAATCAGATCCTTTTCAAAATGTCAGCCATAAGAAAAATTCAAAGTGCTATAACTCAATCATTTTTTAAGATATTGACATAATAAAAAGTGTTCTGGAATCTTTGTTTTAATTTCTAACACGACAAAGAAAAATATTTTTCAAATTTTAATTTTTTCGCATTTAATTTTAAATTTTAAATTTTTTTAAAAAATTTAAAATGGCCACCATTTTGAAACAAAATGGCGGATGATGCTGGCCAACGAACTCGGTCGAGACATTTGTATGTACTATGTACATACCAAGTTTCATTCAAATCGGTTGATAAATACGTTAGTTATCGCATGACAAAAATCAGATATATATATATATACACTATCTACCAAAAAGTATTTGTACACTTTCAGTTTTTGACATTTTGTCAAATATTTAAAAATATACTGGTCGGATTCTTCTGGAACTTCAGAAATATAAAGATTATGTTTCACTTTATATTTATTTACATTCATTTGTTAAGCGGGTAATTAGGGGGCCGGCAAAAAAACAAAGAATAATAGAAATATTTGGGATCGCCCTGTACATGAAAATGCACGAAACGACTTATCGCTTTAGAATACAAATATATGAATACAGTAGAATATGTACACTAATTTTTGTGAGAATAGCATGTATATTTATGGCGATAGAGCGATTTTTTTGAAAAATTCAAAAAATTCTGGTATGTTTTTTTGTTTATATCATGCTGGGTTTTTGACCAAATGTAACGCAAATTTCAGAAAAATTGGCAAAATGCAGTAGAAAAAATGTAGCGCAATTGGAATTTAAGTATATTAAATATTTTATGAAATATGAGTAGTTTTATGAAATAATTTTTATCTGCGCATGCGCGAACGATAAAAACAATTCTTTTACATCATTTAATAGTCAATTCTATGGAGTAACTTATAAAAAAAATCCAATCAAATATCGTGAAAATTCAAAAAGATATCATTATTATAAGTAAGCTGTTTTTACATTGCTCTCTAAAAACGGCTGAATGATAAGGAATTCTCCACAAATTGACATTTTTTATTGACTGACTTTTAGGAAAAAATTAGTATTTAATGTATACAATATCTAATACAATATTTCTGTTAATAAGTATCTTGACATCTGTGATGGAAAAGAATAAAAGCCCTTTTCCTTTCCTATCACAGGTGTCAAGATACTTATTAGCAGCAATATTGTATTCATTAAATAGTACTAATTTTTTCCTAAAAGTCAGTTAATAAAAAATGTCAATTTGTGGAGAATCCCTTATCATTCAGCCGTTTTTAGAGAGCAATGTAAAAACAGCTTACTTATAACAATGATAGCTTTTTGAATTTTCACGATATTTGATTGGATTTTTTTTATAAGTTACTCCATAGAATTGACTATTAAATGATGTAAAAGAATTGTTTTTATCGTTCGCGCATGCGCAGATAAAAATTATTTCATAAAACTACTCATATTTCATAAAGTATTAAATATATTTATATTCCAATTGCGCTATATTTTTTTTAATAGATTTTGCCAATTTTTCTGAAATTTGCGTTAAATTTGGTCAAAAACCCTCTATGATATAAACAAAAAACA
This sequence comes from Maratus speculifer, assembly GCA_964019185.1. Taxonomy (NCBI): domain Eukaryota; kingdom Metazoa; phylum Arthropoda; class Arachnida; order Araneae; family Salticidae; genus Maratus; species Maratus speculifer. The sequence continues at coordinate 207,141,531 of OZ025294.1, forward strand.
TACCAGAATTTTTTGAATTTTTCAAAAAAATCGTTCTATCGCCATAAATATACAAGCTATTCTCACAAAAATTAGTGTACATATTCTACTGTATTCATATATTTTTATTCTAAAGCGATAAGTCGTTTCGTGCATTTTCATGTACAGGGCGATCCCAAATATTTCTATTATTCTTTGTTTTTTTGCCGGCCCCCTAATTACCCGCTTAACAAATGAATGTAAATAAATATAAAGTGAAACATAATCTTTATATTTCTGAAGTTCCAGAAGAATCCGACCAGTATATTTTTAAATATTTGACAAAATGTCAAAAACTGAAAGTGTACAAATACTTTTTGGTAGATAGTGTATATATATATATATATATGTATGGTTATATATATATATATATGTCAACATTTGAACAGAGGGTGGTTTTGGGGTCTGGGGGTCATGATCGGTGAAAATATACCAAAATTTTCCGGAAGTGCTTTCCTCCGGACGGCTGCAATAGGTAGCTTTTTACTTTTTGTAATGAAAGCTACCTAATAAAAGATATATGTATGACTTACAAGTTTAAAATAATTCTGAATTACAGTTAAAAATGTTATTGGTTGCTATCAAAAAAGAGTAAGACATTGAACATTAACAAAATCGATAAGATTAATGTCAGTTTTTAGCAATATTTCTTTTATAACTTTGCTTTTTACTAAGCTATATTTAGCATTACTTTTAAAAGTTATTTTGCAGATCTTAATTTAGGCAAAATCAAATTAATTACTAGTTGTTAAAAATTAATTTTAAAATTTTACTTTAAAAAAATCGTTTAGTAAGATGTTAATTTTAAAACTGAATGTATGCATGTTTTCTTTTAGGGTGAATCAGGAGTGAGGAAGGTTTTGCAGATCTTGAGAAAAGAATTCGATTTAGCCATGGCTCTTTCAGGTATGTAAGGAATATTTATATGAATGCAACATTTATGACAACATTCATTCGACTATTGTAAACATTTTTCGGTTAAAAAAGATATACAAGACCTAAAACAGTGCATAAAAGACTTCAATGCTTTTTAATATATAAGGTGTATTCGTATAATGTTGTGCAACAGTTTTTTTTCCCTTAAGTATTAATTACAGATAAATTTCCCCAATGATAAAAATGTTTTCAAAATGTTTCTCAAATATTTTAGTAATCGTTTGGAGTCAAAAGATTCTTAAAAACATAAAACTAAAATGTTACTGTCTCTTCTATACTTTATGTTAAAAAAAGTAATAATAAAAAAGGTGATAAGAACTGATTTCAGTTAAATAGTTTTTATATATATCTTAAAGTGACATATTAATGTTGCATTGATCGATATAAAAGGAACAATAATAGATGTGGAACATTAGTAAAATAATTAGCAATGGAAATATAGTAAATGATATAATAATCATAACTGTATGTATCACGACCTTTAAATTAGTTAACTTTGTCTAATCGAGGTACTGATGACAGCAGTTATTGAAACCAAAGATCATAATTCTATTCTATTTTTAATTTTGTAAGTATAGTTAGGGTAATCCATAAGTATCCACTTCTTGTTCATCCCCCAAATCAAACATATACAATGCATTCATAAAGTTCCAGGACTTTTGCATGTATAAAAATACAGATGACGCTATCTTTGCGTAACTGTCGGAACGAATCATCAACGATCCTGCCTACCATGTGCTTGCATTCATTTCTACGAACTTTCGGGTTGGTAATGTTCATTTCCGTAAAGCATGTGTGTGTGTCATTGTCATCTAAAAGAAAAAAGATACAATGAACGAACATCAAATTTTGTTTTAAAATAGGAAAATCAGCCATAAGAAATGTACTAAATGATTAAATCTGCATATGGTGATATGCAATGAGTCGTTCGCGAGTACTTGAGTGGTTTTCGAAGTTTCAACTTACAAAAGAGTCGATCGAAGGTAATGAGAGATCGAGTTGCCCATGTTCACGTTGAAATTAAGAAGCATCCGCAATTGTTGATGACATCAAATTATTTATGTGACTGATGGATTTCACAAAGATGTTTTGAATCGATCTTTGAAACGAATACAACATCTGAAGCTCGATTTATTGACAGTAGAAATTGGTGCCTCTTACATGACAACATACCATCCTTACACAGCAATTTTTGGCGAGAAAGTACCACATACCACGTTACCACATACTCACCAGATCTATCCACCACGAGATACTTTTTATTTACAAAATTGAAATTGGAGATAAAACGGTAGCAGTAAGTATCCATGGATGGCATTGGAGTGGCTATGACATCAGAAATCAATAACATTGGAGTTAGGGCGTTCGAGAAGGCGGTTATTGGTCTGTACACTCGTTCCAAGCATTATATGAAATTGGGGGGAGTTTAAGTAGAAGCCTAATATAAAATGCAAATATAATCTCTGTGTTATATAGTCTGTGTGCGACCAGTATTGGAACTTTCAGAATACACTGTATATTTTGAAATGATGATTATATTTAACAAATAAAAATAAAATAGGTATCACAAAGTACTAAAACGCATTTTATTAAATGCATTTTTTAATTCAAAACGTGTTTTTATTTTACTTGGAAAAAATCTTATATTGTCAACAATAGCATTTGTTAACAATCAATATACATGCTGACATTTTGATATTCTTTTGCAGTATGTTCTACACAAGCTAAACATGTCTTAAACCAGAAAATATATTTTGCTTCTATGTGACACTTATTAGATTTTTTTTTCTAGTAAAATGAAATTTCTATTCAAAACAGGTTTGAATTAACTCAGATTCTAGAAGAATAATGAAATGTTTGCATCTGCATATCACACATAAGATTAAATTCTTACCAAATGTCAGAAAATCTTTCTACTCTGATTTTCACCATTAACACTTAACAAGTTAAAACATTGCTGTGTACAAGATGTCGGATTTTTTGGATAATGTTTAAATAATTTCAGTATGAGAGCACTATTATTCCCACTCAACATACTAACTCCAATACATTTCCAACCAGGTTACTTGAAGAATTGAATCTGTAACCTTAAGAGTATAATTTTATTTTTCAGTTCGTCAGTGTCATGAACTGGGAATTGATAACTTTATGATGCATTTCCATTAAAAGATCAAAGATTATAATATGCAAAGATCACAATGGCTATGGCACTGAACTTTGTTACACACGCTTGTGGCTCACTCCATTAAAAAGAGATGTTTTTGTTCTGTTTCTAAATCAAAAGAAAATTATGAATACATATCTTCCAGAAGGATTGAAAGGGCCCGAAAATAGAAATCAAAGGGGAAAACATATACTAAATGCCCCTTTTTCAAGAAAAGAAAAATTTACCTATGTAGGGATGCACAATGTGTGGTCAGGGAATTTTGTCAATTTACCGCAGGACAATGTAAAATTTCGTTAGTCATTTAAGAATTGCAAATTTCGTAGATCGGGCACGGAAAAATCACGAATTTCAATTATCACGTGCGGAAAAATAGCAAATTTTGTCAGTGAGGCTTGGAAAAATCGCAAATTTCGTTCATCAGGCATGGAAAAATCTCGAATTTTGCCCATGAATCTCAGAAAAGAAATAGCGAATTTCGCCGTTTGGGTATGGGGAAAATCGCGAATTTTGTCGGTCGGACGCGAAAAATCGTACATTTCGTTGATCGAATAAGAAAAAATTGCCAGTTTTGGTGATGATACATGAAAAAAATTGCAAATTAAATGGCTGCGGGAAAATTGCATGTTTTCTCGGTTTATCATGTGAAAATAACACTAATTTTGCTGATCGAGCGCGAAAAAAAAATCGCAAATTAAGTCGATCAGGAACGAAAAAATAGCAAATTTCGTTGATAAGGCACGGAAAATCGCAAATTTTTAATTAATGCGCGGAAAAATTAAAAATTCCGTTGATCGGCTGCGATCGAGAGTTTTGTCAGTTTATCAAGAGAAGAAAATCGCGAATTACATCCTGCCGCGTAAAAAAATGCAGATTTCGTCATAGTTAAAAATTACGAATTTTGTATATTGGACGCGGGGAAAATGCGTATTTCGTCATTAAAGGCGGAAAAAGCGTAAATTAAAAGCATAAAAGCGGAAAAAGATCGGACATGGAAAAAAAATCGCAAGTTTTATTGATAGAGTTCCGACAGATCGCAAAATTTCGTTTGGTCATAAAATCACTAATTTTGTAGATTATACGTACAAAAATTATGAATTTCGTCGATCAGGCGTTGAATAACTGCGAATTTTGTCAATCACGCATGAGAAAATCCAAAATTTCGTCGATCAGGTGCGGAAAAATCGAAAATTTTATTGATAATATAAGTAAAATTTGCAAATTTCGTCCATTACTTTTGTAAAAATCACGAATTTCGTTGAACTTTATAAAAATAACGAATTTCTCTAATTGGCTTTTTAAAAATCACGGTTTTCGTAATGAGCTCTGTAAAAATTGCGAATTTCATTGATTGGTTTCATATAAACTATGAATTTTGTCAATCGGTTTCGTAAAATTTGAAAACTTCGTTGATCGGGCGCAGAAAAATCAATAATTTTATTGATCAAGTACGGAAAAATCTTGTCGATTGGCTCTTTCCCTCTTCTTTGTTCATAAAATTCACATTTTTTTCGGCAGCAGCCTCTAATTTTATCACTTTTAATAAAACAAAATTTATACTCCCTTATAAAGTCAAGAAATATTATTACATCTTAAAAATAATCCTTGCTATATCTGTACTATACTATTTGCTATAACTTTTGCTACTTTGCTATACGAACCTGAAAACTGCTAATATATCCTTACCAACTGAATTGGATATTTTGATTGGGTAAGCGAACTTACAGTGGTAATCCCCCCATACACACACACACACACACACTCCCCTCTGAAACCATATTTTTTATCTGATTATAGGCTACAGATCCTCGAAATCAAATTCTCTCTATGTTATTGATGTGGCCCTCGACCATCCACACATATTTGTATGTGGTCCTTCTCTTGAAAAGGTTGTACATTCCTAAAATAGAGGTTCTTATATTCTGAGAGGGGCTTACTTTTGGTACTTTATGGTAAATTTATTTCAACGTTATTAAAGAAAATACATTAGGAAAACTCTCTTCATTACAAACTGAATAACACTTTCATCTTATAACTGCCAAAAAACAAGGCAATATTTCAATATATAAATCGGTGAAATTAAGAAAAAACTTGTCTGGTGTGGCAATGATAAAACTTTCTTCTATCTCATAATACAACCAGAAAAATCAAACATAACAGCATCACTAGTTAGGTTATTAACATTAAAAATCTAAGCTGCAACAACTTATTTCAAGTTCTAAAAGAATCTATAGTTTGATGAAAATCCATGTATTAGTATTTGAGATAGAAATATCGCAGAAATCGTAAAAAAAAACTAGATAGAAACGCCACCTGCTAAGCCATTTATTCTAAAAACTAAAGAATACTAATTTATATCAAGGATTAACTGAATGTGTAGTTTGATAAAAATTCGTACATTAGTTCCTGAGATAGAGCTATTCTAATAATCATGAATAATACCACATAGCAGCGCCACCTGTTGTGCAATTTGCACCAAAACGCTACCAGAACCATATTATATCAGGAACTAATGGATTCTAAAGTTTTGTGAAAATCAGTCCATTAGTTCTTGAGATTTAGCTATTGAGGAAACCGTGAAAAAGGCAGCATATCAGCACCACCTGTTGGTCGATATGCACCAAAAACTAATCAGATCCAGTTTACACCAAGGTCTAAGTGAATCGAAAGTTTTGTGAAATTCCTTGCAATAGTTCTCGAGACAGAGCGCGAAAAGTTTGACACATGCAAACAGACATCTTGTAAAAACTTGTTTTTCGATTAACTGACCTATAAAACGTATAAATCCGTCAAAAACCGGAATTCAAAAATTTTCATGAATCCAATACATTTTTCTTGTAAAGACAGAAGTAAGTAATAATAACCATTTGAAAACAAATGTCCTCTGCTGGGTCTGTTTTTTAAATTATTCATGTTCATATTTACAAAGAAAAATTATAGTAACCATTTAGATATTACAGTCATTGTTTTGATTTTTAATCTTAAGTTTTATTTATTTTTAGGTTGCACAAGTATAAAAGATATAAAGCCATCGTTAGTCATCAGGCACGACTTTTACTCAAGGTTGTAAAAACTTTCACCAATTCTGGAGGAAAAAATAATTTTGTTATTCCAGAAATTTCTTTGGATCCTATGCTGAAACATCTTCTTAAAAAAAAAAATCAATTTTTTGGTACAGATGAGTTATTTTTCTGCAGTTTTAGCATTTATTGTAAATGAAAATTTTACAATAAATATATTATGGAAAAAACTTTCACATTTATTTATACATCATACTAATAAACAAACTGCCCCGGAAAAAAAAAAAAAAAAAAAAAAAAAAAAAAAAAAAAATAGCCATTCGCTGGAAATTATGTCTTCTTTTAATATGTATTACAAAAAATAGACTTAGGAGGTTATCTTCATATCGAAATTTTAATATAGAAATAATATGTTTTAAAAAATTATGGGTACAATTCATAATTGCATCGAATTTTTTTACTTTTTTTTTTTCGAAAAAATATGAATTTCTTTAAGCTTCGAATGTATGGATCTAAAATTACAATCCATTATGCCTAATAATGTTTTAGTTTAGAACCTGCACTACAATGCATTTTATCATTACATTAAGAACTATGCAAATTGTAAGCTTAAATCTTGGCAAAATTTAGGACTGTTTTTATGAAAACCTTAATTTCTCTAAGAGTATGCAAGCTATCCTCATAAAAATGAACACAATTTATTACAACAAGCCATTTAATCATAATGTGCAATTTGAACTTTTTGTTACATTAGTTTTGACAGGGTAATCCAAAAGATCTTCGTTCTTTATCATTTTGTTGACGGTCCCCTATGGAATTTAGGAAAAAAATTCTTTGCAGATATATGTAACCTGTACTATTCTGTTAACATACCTGAAGTTTCAGAATAATTCCTCATGCATTTTTCTAGATATTTAACAAAAATCTCAAATGGCCGATCACCTTTGGCCATATAGGGTAAATAATTTACTTCTGCTCGTAAACAAAAGTAATTAAATGGCTTCTTTATATTAAATAAATTTTATGAATGAAATACAGCAGACTCCCTGAAATCCGCACAGCTTGAGATCATAGGTTGTGCGGATTTTAGAACTTTGCGGATTTCTGGTCACTGCTTTGTTTACATTTTTTTTACAGAATTTTAATGTAATTACTAATGCAATCTAAATTATGATGAATGCTTACAATATATTAAAACATTAAAATAAGTAATAAACTAAAATAAAAATTTAGATAATTTTTAAAATGATTAATATATTAAAAACAAAGGTCTAATTAATTATTTATGATTAAGTGTTCATTATAAAAGATGAAATGTATTTTTTCTAAATTATTCAATGAAACTTGCCACATAAATAATGTACAATACTAATTCACATCAAAATATAATAAAATAAGAAAGTTTTATTCCAGGTTTAGCCAAACTTAATAACCAAAAAAGCTTGATTAATACATAAATACATTCAGAATGAAAATTATGATTATCAATAATATCAGCAATATCTTTATTTTTTTTCAGAAATAAGTTTACTTTTCCTTCAAGAAAAAATATGATGTCAGTTATAACAAAAATTACAAATTAAAATGGTTGGAATTTATTTAAAACTAAAAAAAAAACAAATTTTGTCCCTATATCAGAACTGAATGTTTCATTGTTTACATCTGTAAATTAAGTGTGGATTTGAGGGAGTCTACGTATTGAAAAGTTACCTATGTATATGACACAATGAAAAAGAAGCTGGAAAATATGCAGCCAAATTTCATTTTCTCTATCCTGCCAAGGCCCCTATATTGGAAAAGTACCTAAACCAAATTAAACAAGTTGGAAATTGCACGTGAACGTAGCAAATGAGGTGCGTTCGTACGATAACGAAGTTTTAAAAATACTCAGATCTTGCTGATATAGTAGAGCCAGAGCGTACTCCGGATACAGTATAATAGTCGAAATCTTTACGTTTCTGTAAATATGCAGGAATATTTTTATTACACCTCATAAAATATTTTTATTACACCTCAGCAACATATATCTTATTCATAAAATGTGAAATAGTTGAATATAATTAAAACACGTACCAAACCATGTTTCCCCGTTATAGCATTATATAGTGGAATACTTTTGTGTGGCCCTGTAATTTAATAATAAAAATTCTTTGGATCACAGATTGTACAGAATGCATATTTTAGTATATATTTCATAGATTCATGACAATTCTATTATGTTCGAATGAGTGTAACATCATTCAAATGCATTTGAAACTTTTTCCCCATTGACCATAATGTAACGGAATCCTTTTGATTGTCCCTGTAATTGATCTATGCATCCGATTTTCATAACATTTGAAATGACTCGACAAAATTACGCAATAATTATATGTTTTAAATTTCAAACGATTAAAATGCATTTAAAATTTGTTTCCCTATTGACCGTAATGTAACGGAATCCTTTTGAATGTTCCTGTAATTGATCTATCCATCCGATTTTCATAAAATTTGAAATGACTCGACAAAATTATGTTATAATTATGTATTTTAAATTTCAAACGATTCGGTTGGGTAGTTTTTGCGTTGTTATATGCGGACAGACGGACGAACAGACAGACAGACAGACGGACAGACAGACGGACTGAGCGACAACAATAGGTGCTACGTATTTACATAATTACGAACGCACCTAAAAATGGTAGATAGGAACTCTCATAGTACAGTGCCACCTAATGGCGGTTATATTTTTAGTAGTATCTAGAGGAAGATGGAAAGACGTATATTATCAGAAACAGTTAAATTATTTCCATTTGTTTAGACACAAATTATCATATGCAGTATTTCAAAAATTGGTTTCAACTTTGTATATGCAAACAAACGCTGCTTGTAAACTTTATGAAATGAATATTGAAGAAAGTATTATGCTGTATAATAATAGCCAAAGCATACTAAATTTGAAATGATCATATTGGTAAAAAATAATACATTAAAAGAAGTGATTTAGTCAATCTGTAGCTTGTTCGACAATCTTCCAGTACTGAATTTCAATATGGATATAACCCCTAAAATAATTCCCTTATAAAATAATTGTTTGTAAACTACCACGAATTTCATTCAAATTTATTTTTAGGCTAACTGAAGGGTGTAGAATTTATGGTGTCAAATTGGGATCTTACTATTGAAAAAAGCGAAATTTTGGTTTCTTTTGATATGTAGATGGCCCCAAAGCAAATTTTATAGACATCATGTAAAAGTAAGCTTTATTTCCCATCGTTTGGTACCAGTACAATTATTGTACGATAATTTGTTGCAGAGTTAGTAAGAAGTGTTTACTTTTTTTTTTCCCGATGTCTGTACATATATAAAGTATGTTTGAACAGTTTGCACTGGTGCCGTTATGCTTAGTTTGAATGAGTTCTTACATTGATAAAATTAAAGAGAATAAATAGCTAAGTGCGAGTATTATTTGCACTCAGAGGGTTCCGCACAATAAATATTTGAATTATTAACTGCTATTCTTGAAAAAAGTCATTGCTAAAAGAATAAGAAGACTTGGTAAAAAAAAACTATGGAACCTAGGTTTAAGTACAGCTGTATATACTAGAAAAGTATAAAAGAGTATGTGTCATTTTATACAAAATGAGCAAAATTTTTAAAAAGTCGTGGGCCCATGGTAACTGATTTTGGTAAAATTTGATACACAGATTCAGTTTATATTTAAATAGAGCTATGCAAAACACCTTGAAAATATATACATCATAGCAAACGCGGTAGCGTTTGGTATAATATGTTTAAGAAATAGAAAGTGCAAACAACTTTCTAAAATTTCTGGCGAACCAGTTGAGATACGGCAGTGAAATTTTTTTTTTAAAAGATAGAACTCGAAGAGACGAATAAAATGATAGCATTCAAAAAATTACTGCAGCTTAGAATAGTTTTTTATTTAATTTTTAATGAAAAAATGAAAGCAAAAAATTCAACTAAGTCTAGCTAACGTTTTCGTGGATGGATTAACTTCGTTTTTGGTTTATTTTAATCCTCATGGTAAAACTTAGAACAGTTTTTTTTTTCATCTTTGTATGTTTGTCAGTCGCTGAGAAAATCGAATTTTTGTCCGAAATTTCCACCTGAACATAGTCTTTTTCTTATATTTGTTTCTTCTTATAATTGTTGCACGTAAGTTTAAATGAACATAAAAATTGCTATGTATGTAACATAAATAAATAGATTAGATAAATCACGTGAAAAAATACTTATTTGTTGTTATTTCCATGTATCAAATTCACTATCTATTTTGACGAGCGAAGTGAAATATTTTTTTTTATATTTATTAACTAGCGGCCTTCGCCCGCTACGCTGGTCGGTTTATCTAAAGAAATCTTGAAGAAGTAGTTAGATAAGGTTCAGACATACATTAAAAAAAAAAAAAGCAAGTCGATCATTCAAAAAACGTTGGGAAATATCAAATATTTACTGTAATTTTTTAAGAAAAACAAAGTTTCGAAAAAAAAAATTAAATCGAAAAAAAAATTACACTGACATATTAATGCAAGGAAATTTTCCCAGAGAGAAAATTCGCCTTGAATACAATATTTCAAATTCTTTTAATTGCTTATAGGCGTTAATGCCAACATAGTGAAAAAAAATTCCATGCTGGGAATCGAACCCGGGCCATCAGTATGGCGCACTGACGTTCTACCGACTAAACCACATGGAACGACAGCCAGCTTGAAACTTTCTCATACTTAAGTAGACTGGCGAAAACATAACGATAGCGCGTTTTAAAATCGCACAGTGACATCTATTGGATTTTATATGTACTAAAAAACGTTATGTACTAAAAAACGTGAGCAGCGCACCTAATAGTTTCTTTTGTTTCTTTTTGTTACTTTTTTGTCTGTTGTCCGATTTTGATGAAACAAAGCCTATACACTGCCCGGGAGTGTGCATTCTTCATTAGTGAAAACCGCATAAAAATCCATTCAGTAGTTACGAAGATAACCTCGAACAAACAGACAGACAGACAGACAGACAGACAGACAAAAAATTCAAAAAAATTTTTTTTGTGTTTCATTGGTTTTCTTTTATCGCCCTGACTCCATTTTTGTCAATTATCTTCAATGTACAGACACACCGGGTCCTACTGTTTTATTATATGTATAGATTTCTCATTTATTTAAGTTAAAAGCCGCCTCTGGCAAAAAGTTTAGTCTCTCTTAAATTTATGCTAACCAACCACTGTAATATGATACTTTTAATCAAAATTTTATTTACTTGCTTATCTGAAGGTCCATAAGATGAAATCAACAAATTTAGGCGATCAGGGCAAGATTTTGCGGAAAACTTCATTATCCTGTTCTGACTGGTGTGTTTCGCGAATAAATCAAAAATGGTGCCGAAAGACCGAATAGCAAATGTTTTTAACCGCTAAAGCGACGTAACCGTGTTTTTCCATCACGTAATATTTATTTTAAAGATTGATTTAACGCAAGATTGACATTAATATTATTTTTTTTAATTGTACAAGACAAAAAGATAAGTAAAGTTATTAAGTACAAACGTTCATACCAATATTTTTCACAGTTATTATTTTATGAATAATTAGACATGAATGGAAAAATCTACAGGACATTTAAAAGATAAGCATAAAAATATGGTTTTACATTTATTTGAGCGTTTGAGATGTAAGGTAAGGGCATACCGGTAAGAAATCCGGTTTGGCGCAACACAAGAGCGGTGAGTCGGGCGCTCCATGATGATTCGGACGTGAGAATGTGTCAGCATTTTTTTGAAGGTACGTTAAATTATTCTAGGTCAATTAAATTATTACTTATTTTATGAATGTCTGATTAATATAAATCTGTTTGCCAAAGCTTGGAGCTATTTTGGCTTCAAAAAGGGAGGGTATGATGCCAAAATATATAAATAGCTCTGAAAACAAACCTGGTGAACTTTAATTTTTGTTTTCGTACGAATTTTTTCTGTTTCTATATTAAAATGCGGCACAAATGTATATACGAATCACATTGGTGTTAATTTTTTTCTAAAGCCAATTTGGCGAAAATTTCGTTTTGGAATACCAGTTACATACCGGGTGTCCCAAAAATGACTAATGGATTTTAAAATTCCATAACTTGCAAACGGTGACAGCTATTTAAAAAAATTTGCAGGAGGGTTATATATAATGTTAGGAGTTTTTTACCGTAACTTTTTATTTTAGTTCGAATTTCAAACAAAAGATGGCGCTGATAGCGATTGAAGGCCAGGTGATCAGTGTTGAGTGAGGTCAGTTTCGGCGTCGACCTGGGCTTCAATTGCTGTCAGCGCCATCTATTGGTTGAAATTCGAACTAAAATCAAAAGTTACGGTAAAAAAAACTCCCGACATTGTACATAACCCTGCAAAAATTTTTTTAAATAGCTGTCACCGTTTGCAAGTTATTGAATTTTAAAATCCATCAGTCATTTTTGGGACACCCGGTATATATTTTTTGAAAGGTAATAACAATAAATAAAAAAAGGTTTGTTTAATAGAGCAAAATAATTTATATATTTTAAAAAAAAGAAAAAAATATTTATTAAAAAGTAAAGAACAACATCCCGGTTGACATATCAAGCAAAATAACGACACTCTGGATTCAGTTAAATACTCCGATGCGCATATGACATAGGCGTCAGAAAAAAATCGCCAACATGGTGCGTATATGACATCTGTGCCAAAACTGCATACCTATTTTATTTACATTACGTACGGTGCTACTTGATTATCAGGTCGACCAATTTCACCCATTTATAGAAATCGACAAACTATTCGCCAAATTACTCAAAAAGAAAAATGTTGCCATTAAAAAATTTTAAGTTTAGAAAATTAATGAAGTTAAAAAAATAAAAGTCATTAACGAAAAGGATTACTTTAATGATGACGTTTAGTTATGATGTCGAGACGTACCAAATATAAAATTTGATTTATTCAGGTGATTTCGAACAAAAAAATACTAATAAAAGTTTTCATATTTTAATGCAGAATTTATCAAATCAAATCATAAAGAGATATTTGTAAGATATCGCATATGTGAATAACATTGAAGTATTTTAAATGTAATATTAGAATTTATTAAAGAGCATAAAAAATATGGTACTTACTTATTAACGCCACCGCAGCAGAAGTTGCGCTAATGTGCCAATAAAGAGCAATCTTGTTCGCACGCGCACAAAAAAATGGCATCAAAATTAGGCTAAAAAAGTACTAAAGTACTAAGTACTAAAATGACGTCAAAATGAGCAAAAAAAAAAGAAAGAAAAAAAAACACTAAAAAGGCACGAACAACAAGATCACTCTTTATTGGCGCATTAGCACAACTTCTACTGCGGTGGCATTAATACAAAGGTACCAAAAATATCAATGTTAGCGGAAATTTGTAAGGAGTTAAATGCTTTTTATTTAACCAAATAATGTCGGCGGATACAACCATAAGGTAACTTTAATAAATAATGTATTATATTTTTCTCAATTAATATCAAGAGCTATTCGCTTATTGGCATAAAATTTATATTAAATAACAAAAGAACAAATAAATTAGTCAAACATTAATAAAAATATAAATAAACATCGAATTTAAAATCATTTGATCACTTAACAAACAAGTGTAGCGGGTTTAATGTCAAGGATGTGTAACATTTATGTTCATCCATTATTGGCATATAATCTTACAGTTTGTCTATCGTTCTTTGGTCGACGGGATAAATTAAGTAGTTATATATTTACTTATAGTATTTTTAATAAAATGAAAGAAAAATGTGCAAGTTAAATGCATCTGATATATGTATTTTTAATTTATGTGTTTTTTAATGAAAGTCATGTATTTTAAATAAAGCTAGTGACAGCTTTATATTTAAAATGAAATTATGGCGAAGGAAACCTATTTGGCGATTGTTTCGAATAGCTAAAATAAAAGTAGGAAAATAGCCGTCGGGCATATAAAAAACAAAACAATCAGATCGGAGCTGTTGATGACAGTCACAAGACTTAAGCTGGTATTTATATAAGTACCATAGCAAAATTTGCAACATCTATGGTGTTAAACTAGGAATCTCGAGGTAAGGCATTTGGCTGCTCAGCAGTGGGTAGAGAGTTCAAATCCCGTCGGATGTAAGTTCGTTTTGTTTAGAAATGCTTTTCTGTTATATTCTTATTCCTTCGGGAATATTCTTATGTTAATTGTTATTCAATTTCTAGAATTTTTCTAGTTGTGAATGTTTCATTTGAGAAATTACCTTGAACGTATTTAATTGGTATGGCTTTTAATTCTTTTAATTTTATCAAATCCATGGTTTATTTTTCATATCATGCATTTTATATAGCAATGCAATGACTTCTATAATTATTCTGATACATCAAAATTTTATGCTGTTGTTATCATTTTATAAATCTTGACAGCAGCAATTATTTTTATTTTTAAGATATTAGAAAATCTTCAGTTGTTATCAAAAAATTAAATGACTAGTATTAAAAAATGCTCTGACGAGCACCAAAAAGGTTAATATGTTTTTAAGTATGAAAAAGAGTTTGACAAGTGCTTCTGTTAATTACTGAGCATGAGGAAGGACAAGGGAATCCTTCTTGGCTACAACTCACTTCAATGCCAACTTTGAAAAAATCATATTTGCGCTTTTTCCATATAAAAGAAATTTGCGGTTCTTCCCACCGAGCTTTAGATGTTAACCAGGAGTGTAGTCGTAAAAATAACATAGGATATATGCTCTAAGCAGAGGGATACCCTAGAATGTGTATACTATAAGCTTTCTTGAGAAACAGAGGGTATATGGTGTTCTATTAAAAAGTCCAGAAGGTATACGGCGTATAACCTGCACTACATCCCTGATGTTAACTGCACAGTTCACTCTGCACTACACTACAAATCAATTTTCTGTGCAATTATACACTTAGGGCATGCTTGGTGCAGTGCATGAATGTGATACCTGCAGGAACTAGGTTTTTGGCACTATGTCATCTTCCCTTACATTTATGTCTAATTAAGCTGTATCTTTACTGGTTATGTCTTTACACTATACATTTTTATTGTAACTGCGACTGATTTGTTTTCACGAAAAAAGCACAAATATGATTTTTTCAAAGTTGGCATTGAAGTGAGTTGTAGCCAAGAAGGAATCCCTTGTCCTTCCTCATGCTCAGTAATTAACAGAAGCACTTGTCAAACTCTTTTTCATACTTAAAAACATATTAACCTTTTTTGGTGCTCGTCAGAGCATTTTTTAATACTAGTATATATATATATGTGCGTATATAAGCTAATAATCGATAATCTTAAAATAATCAAAATTAAAATTTCAATCATGTAGACAAAACCTTGATGTTACATCCACTTTTCTTACTTAAACTAACTATTCTGAAATTTACATTTACTCATAAATATGATTTACCGATATGCTGAATTTCATTAAAATCTGTGACGCGATGTTAGCCACAGCTGATTTGCTCCTTTTGTATGGAATCAACTTGATAATATAAAAGTTCAGAGATACGAAGCCTAAATGATACCAAATATTGCTATAACTTTTTTTTTAAACGTATCCTATGTTCATGAAGACCTTAATTCAGTAATGACAGTAAAAGTAATGCATAATTAAACTACATTTAGTATTTTATTAAACTGAATTCAGTGTGGTAATAATCTTTTCTTTTTACAATGTAGTTAGGAAAAAAAAAAAAACCATTGTTCAAAGTTTAAACTTGGCACTGTGTTAAGTACGTTTCGAAAGGAATTTGAATGTTGCAATGTCGCCTTATCCTTGTCGTATTTTTCAAAATTGGTTTTTAATTAACTTTTAAAGACAAGGGAAGCGTATTGAGAGATCCACTCAATTTAAACTAGTTGCGAATCTCATAGTATTCATGTGATTAATTCAAATTAAATTAGTCTGTTTTCAACAATTTGATGTTTATTGCTCTTATTTTGCTACTGGGCATAGCATTGCAGAAATATATCATTAAAATTTGTAATCTAATCTTTAAAAGCTGATGGTATATAAAAAGTATGCCACCCCTGTAATTTTATATGTCCAAACTGTCTGTGTCTTTAAGGCAATGATTTCTAACTTTTGATTGACCCCACCCTAGCAAAGCATCTATAAAATCACTATACTCCCCTCCCCCCCCCCCCCTGCATACACTCACTCTGCAAATTATATCTCTTATTATTAAAAAAAAGCAAATTCTATTGACACGGTGGGGGCAAAATAAAGCTTTAACAATAATTATTCATTTTACACGTTTTAACATAATGAAGAGGTGGATCTTCTGTCAGAAAAGTGTTTTCAACATACTAGGTTGAGGAAAAAATTCTGGGAAAATAGCAGAAGTTGTGTTATGTGCAAACTAACTACAAAAGCAACAAGGGCTATTCTTCAACGTCATCATAGTCCATGACTTTCTGCCAGATTCCAGATTCGCTGGAAGAACCCATAGCGGCTCCTTGGAATCTAAAAACTCAATATAGTTCAACTTCATTAAATGATTAAAATCCACGACCCTTGAAAAAATGTTGCATTGATCAAAAGAGGCCATAATCGGATGGAGCCATGTCAGACCAAAATTCCTGAACTCCTATACACAATACAAATTCTGGTAACTAATAGATTAAAAATATCCGAGAACTGTGTGCTCATATTCTAATTTCAATTCTATAAATGCAATGAGGCTACACATCTTGATCTTTTGTGCCAAAAAGAGGTTTGTCGTTTTTTAGCTTACCTTATTGTTAAAGTAAAATGTTATGAAATTAGCATTTTTATCTTCACAGAATTTCGTGAAGAATGACTTATATTTACCATTTTACAAATAGCAATTAATCTTTAAGTTTTGAAGTGTTGGTGGAAAAACTTTGGACACTAAATTTTCTCTATGTTTAAAACAAGAAACATTTCAATAATGTGTCATCATTCACAACACAATTTTTCCTTTCTCAATATTTTTACTTTTTTTTTGTATGTATTATCCTATTTCTAAAATGTAAAATGGGTATGCCTTCATGACATTTATTGACTATAAAGAATACCTATGTCAGATCCATTAATATTTACCGTCTACCACTGCCGTTTCTAATGCTATTTAAGATTTATAAATTTTAAAAAGTTGGTAAGACTTCTTTTAGATATATTTTTTTTTTAAGTTTAATATATTCAAGACAGTCAAGATTTATGAATAATTTTATACAATTTCAATTGTAAAAGATTCTTCATTTGAGCATATAGCAAATTGAATAGAAATAGGAAAGTTCATTCAATAAAAAATTGAAAATGGTCACAAAAAATTATAAAATACATTACCATCCAGAAATATATTAGATATTGTTAGTACTATTAAAAATTGTCAAACTATTTCAAAAGATTATACTTAATAAACAAAAACATAATTTGCAGAACAAATTAAAAAAACAAAATTTATTTCCTGCACTATTTAAGCCCAAGAAGGAACAGATATTAAGATATTTGATTTATTTATTTCATAATTTAGTATTAAATTTTTGTATCAAATAATTTAAATTACGTGAACATTAAAAAAATAAAAATGAAATTCAAACAATTTGGTACTTAAAAACCCTAAATCTTAGATTCCGTTCAAATGAAATCGAAATAAATCTTACTTTTTCTGAACATTTGCTTTTTAGTTGTGTCTATTCTTTTTATCTATACCTACCGTAAACATTATACAAAATCTGCAAAACAAATATTTGCAAGTTAAGTTTGGAAAAAAGTCTAAGATTTATTTCGATTTCGTTTGAACGGCATCTAAGATTTAGGGGTTTTAATTACCATATTGTTTGAATTTCATTTTTATTTTTTTAATGTTCACATAATTTAAATTATTTGATACAAAAATTTAATACTAAATTATGAAATAAATAAATCAAATATCTTAATATATGTTCCTTCTCGGCCTTAAATAGTGCAGGAAATAAATTTTGTTTTTTTAATTTGTTCTGAAAATTATGTTTTTGTTTAATATCTCAAGTTTTTTAATAACTACTGCATTCAGATGAGCTCATTTTAAAATTAACTGAGGGTACCATCATCAGGACTTCATTTATGCGGTATCGTATCGCAATTACTCATGTAGTTTACCCAGGGTCATAGCTAGAAGTGAACTATGGGGGGGGGGGGCGCTCAAAAGAACGTCTGAGGCTTTTATTTCTCTCTCTCTTCCTCTGATGCAAAAAACTACAGTAGTGCATATTCACATTGTAAGGTCCATGTTTCTTATTAAATTGTTGTAATAGTTCCATTTTATGCTAAAAAACAATATGGTGAGGAAAATTTGAGTGTATAACTAGTTCAAGATTAAACATAATGTTGGCTTCATATGTGCAAGCAGGATGAGCGAGTGTTGAAGCACTTTAGTTACAATTTAGCAATTCTGCAAAACTGTGAAAGGGCCTCAAAATTAAATTAGATTTTTGAACAAAATTTTATTTGATGAAACACAAACTATTACATTCTCCCCTACGTAGGAATTTCTGATTTATTTTTCCAGATCTATACCGATCATGATACCTAGACTCCAAAGCCACCCTCAATTAAAAACTCTATTTACCTACCTCCGCGGTATCTACATAGATTTTCATTTCTCCATTGGGTTTTGCATATATTTTCATTGATCCATTTCCAAATCGTTAACTTTTTTTACATCTAGAACTAAATTCTATACATGCTTCCTGTCTTGATACCAAATATTTCGAAATCTCTGTTTCATTTCCAATATGACGTCATAAATGTGCGCTTTTTAATTCTTAAAATCAATTTCACTTTTTACAGTACTACTAAGTTATCCCGCCGACCAAAAAATTATCACCAAATTCTAAGATTAAATGCCAATAATGGATGACCATGAATGTCACGGTCATTGACATTAAGTACGATAAAGGTGTTTAAAACGTCATGGCGTGATTTTATTTCGACTTTTTATTTGTATTTTTATTAATATTCTAATAATTATTTTTTTTTTTTGTTGTTATTTAAAATAAAAATTATGTCAATAAGTATAATTTGGATATTTGTTTGGCAATTGGTATAATTTGGCGAAATTGGTCAACGGGATAACAGAGTAGTACCCTTTTAAAATGGAATCACGCAAAAATCAGATGTCATTTTTTTCTTTGAAGAATTCTTTTCTTATGAATCATGAACTCATATTCGGCAGAAAAATCTCTTCTGCATGAAACTGATATTTATACTTAACAATCAGCATTGATATATTGCATCAGAAGTATTTCTAGACATTCACCCTAGACAATATAATATTCCTCCAACAATACCTCAAGACATAGTATCAATAAATTTTTTTTTTTTTTTTTTTTTTTTTTTTTTTTTTGTATTACGTCATATTTATTTATTTTCTGTATTTCTTCACTTTAGAAGCTTCTTGATAAATTAATGTTTGAATTGAAATTCTGCCCAAAATTGAAATTTAACTTCGACAGAACTTCAAACCGCTATCGAAGCTCTGGGCAAGGTTCAGCGTAGAAAAGTTGGGGATAGATGTCATATATGCAACACATTGACGCAATTAGAACAAAATGGATATTATATGCCTCACATGCTAACCTGGCTAGCGTTGTTTATTTACTAATAAATTGATTATTTTCAATTACTCTTTTTTTTTTTTAATTATGTAGATCGTTTTGCTCTATAGTTATTAAAAAACTTTTTTTTATTTATCACTATTTCCCTTTTTAAATATTAGAAAATAATTCAAAAATATATATGTGATATGTATTTGAAAACAAAATTTTCGCCAAATTGGCGTCAGAAAAAAATTGCACCAACATGGTAAGTATTAGAAATCTGTGCATAAAGGTGACACATTATGAATATTCCAAATGTGCTTAAATTTTATTAACTCGTAGAGATAGTGAATCAAAAGAGTTTTATAAAAATATTAACTTAAAGTATAAAAAAACAGCTATTTTTCAACAGAAACTCTTTGTAATATTTAAAAAATTAAATCGTGTAGTGTTTTATCATATTAAAATCATCGGAATAATGAAGTTAATACAAGTTAATTCGGTACTTGGTTATCCCGTCAACCAATTTCGCCAAATTATATAAGTCGCCAAACTAATAGCCAAATTATACATATTCGCATTTTTTATAACAAAAGTACAAATAAATGGATAAAACACTAGTAAAAAGTGAAAGTAAAATCATTCGATGGCATCTATAAATACGTATAGGTATTTAATGTCTTTGAATGTGACATTCACGATCATCCATTACTGGCATTTAATCTTATAGTTTGGCGATAGTTTTTTGGTCGACGGGATAACCAAGCAGTACCGTTGATTTAAAATTGATTTTATCCAATGATTAATTATTTGTAAAATTACAAATTTAGGCACGATTTAAAAAAATCACCAAATTGGGAATTAAAAATATATATTTGTAAACATTATTGTTTATACTTGTTTACATTGCATTTGAATATTTAGGTTGATAGAATTGGCGAAGTTATTGCAGTGCCGAAAAGTCTTACACCAAGTAGTTGACAATTCTGTGGTTTAACCGTAAAAAATTGCTATGTTTGAAGATCAAATTCTGCAGATTTACTAGTTTCATTATATACCAAGGATGAAATACTAGTTTTCTCAAATACTATCTTTTTTTTTTTTTTTTTTTTGAAAACTTTTAATCACATAAATTTTTTTTGATTTTCTTTGAACATATAAGGCGAAGAAATTTTTTAAAATGTGGTATAAGTACGAAATCCCGGCGCAAATGTTATATACGCACTGGGTTTGGTGCAATTTTTTTCTGATGCCAATGTGTCAAAAAACTCTCTTTCAAATACCAGTTACATATACAGTAGAACCCCGCTAATTCGGACCCCGATAATCCGGATCTCCGGATAATTCGGATCGGTTTGGTCATTTTTTTTTTTTTTTTTTTTTTCAAGTTTGAGAAGCGATTGGCTAATTTTCATAACATTAACTTGTTTCATCGTCGTATTCTAAATAAAAAAAACTTTTTCTGGCATGTTTTTGGAATAATTAAGCAAAGTAAACATTATTACTGTCTGCAAATATTCAATAAGTTTAACATAAAGGTGATTTTCTGTTAGTATGTTATATTTTATTTCATTTTTTTCTAATTCTCCGGATAATCCGGATTTTCGATAATCCGGATTGGGTCCGGTCCCAATTAATCCGAATTATCGGGGTTTTACTGTATATATATAAGTTATTTTCTATTATTTTGCATAGACAATAGGTAGAAAAAAGTTTAATTTACTTATTTTCTATATTTCTTCAGTTAGAAGCTTCTTGATCAATATGTTTGAAAATGTCCTTTTATTTTAAAAATCATGCTTCATATTGTTTTCTGCTGACGATTCTTGTATTTGTACCAAATGTTTGCAAATCTCCGTTTCATTTCTAAAATGATGTCGTAAATATACCATTTTTAATTCTTACAAAAAAAAAAAAAAAAATCAATTTTATTTTTTGGTTTATCACGTAAAAATGATTAATTGCTACAGGAAATATGTCCATTGACCTCTGTATATTTTTTTTTGATTGGAGGGAATTATTTTTGAAACAATTAGATCCTTTGAAAAAAATTTGTGGAAGCGCGTACAAAATGTGGGAAAATGTCTGGTAAATAACTCGTTCAATGTTAAATTCTGTATTAAAATAACATTACGGAGTCGCACTGGAAATAAATAAAGCATAGCACTGCCGTGCTATGCTTTAATAATTATTCTGGTATAACTTAAACTTTTTACTGGGAATTTTTTTTTTTTTTTTTTGAAGTGAAAACTTCTTTAGCGGCGCTGAGCACCTTTTGTATGGGTAAAAACTTCCAAACTCGCGTCAGGGTCACGTGATGCTGATCGAAAAAGCGTAAGATCGAGGGGAAGGGAGAGGAACTAGTATCTCCCACTCTTTCTACCGTACCTGAGTGTGCTGCTCCGTTTGGGCGGCACAGGGCGCTTGCGCGAATGTCCGTGTGTGTTTTTTTAAGTTATAATTGTATTTAAGTTTAACAACTTATAATGTTAATAGATGGAATAAAACGTTATGAAAGAAAAAGTATGACATTGTGCATTGATTATACTGCAGTTTCCAACTACTTTTTTTCATTTTTTTTATTGTATTTAAATAATAACAACATAAATTGATACCAAATGGAATAAAAAGTTAAGAAAGAAAAAACATGACATTGCACAGCAATTATGCTGCACTTTCCAACCATTTTTTTCAATTCCTTAAATTTTCAATTGTATTTAAAGTTTAACAACTTACATTGTTATCAAATTGAATAAAAAGTTAAGAAAGAAAAGACATGACATTGCTCATCGATTATACTACACTTTTCAACCAATTTTTAAAATTATAATTGTATTTAAAGTTTAACAACCTATACTGTTACCAGAAGGAATAAAATGTTAAGAAAGAAAAATATAACATTGTGCATCAATTATGCTGCACTTTCCAACCACTTTTTTCAGTTTTTTTAATTTTTGATTGTATTTAAATAGTAACAACATAAATTGATACCAAATGGTATAAAAAGTTAAGAAAGAAAAACATGACATTGCACATCGATTATGCTGCACTTTTAAACCTTTTTTTATATATATATATATATTTTCAATTGTTTTTAAAGTTTAACAACTTATATTGTTATCAAATGGAATAAAATGATAAGAAAGAAAAGACATGATATTGTACATTGATTATGCAGTACTTTCCAACCAATTTTAAAAATTGTAATTGTACTTAAACCTTAACAACTTATACTGTTACCAGAGGGAATAAAATGTTAAGAAAGAAAAAGTATGACATCGCGCATTGATTACATTGCACTTTCCAACCATTTTTCTCTCTTTTTTTTTAAATTTTTGATTGTATTTAAATAGTAACAACATAAATTGATACCAAATGGAATAAAAAGTTAAGATAGAAAAAACATGACATTGCACATCAATTATGCTACATTTCAAAACCATTTTTAAAAATTTTAATTGTATTTAAAGTTTAACAAAATATACTGTTACCAGATGGAATAAAAAGTTAAGAAAGAAAAAACATGACATTGCACATCAATTATGCTGCACTTTCCAACCATTTTTTTCAATTCCTTAAATTTTCAATTGTATTTAAAGTTTAACAACTTACATTGTTATCAAATTGAATAAAAAGTTAAGAAAGAAAAGACATGACATTGCTCATCGATTATACTACACTTTTCAACCAATTTTTAAAATTATAATTGTATTTAAAGTTTAACAACATATACTGTTACCAGAAGGAATAAAATGTTAAGAAAGAAAAAATATGACATTGTGCATCAATTATGCTGCACTTTCCAACCACTTTTTTCAGTTTTTTTAATTTTTGATTGTATTTAAATAGTAACAACATAAATTGATACCAAATGGTATAAAAAGTTAAGAAAGAAAAACATGACATTGCACATCGATTATGCTGCACTTTTAAACCTTTTATATATATATATATATATATTTTCAATTGTTTTTAAAGTTTAACAACTTATATTGTTATCAAATGGAATAAAATGATAAGAAAGAAAAGACATGATATTGTACATTGATTATGCAGTACTTTCCAACCAATTTTAAAAATTGTAATTGTATTTAAACTTTAACAACTTACTGTTACCAGAGGGAATAAAATGTTAAGAAAGAAAAAGTATGACATCGCGCATTGATTACATTGCACTTTCCAACCATTTTTCTCTCTTTTTTTTTAAATTTTTGATTGTATTTAAATAGTAACAACATAAATTGATACCAAATGGAATAAAAAGTTAAGATAGAAAAAACATGACATTGCACATCAATTATGCTACATTTCAAAACCATTTTTAAAAATTTTAATTGTATTTAAAGTTTAACAAAATATACTGTTACCAGATGGAATAAAAAGTTAAGAAAGAAAAATCATGATAGTGTGCATCGATTATGCTGCACTTTCTAACCATTTTTTAAAAAATTGTATTTAAAGTTTAACAACTTATATTGTTTGATTACTATTCAATTTGTTGCAAGTTTCAGAAGATACGGTCGTCCAGCAGCAGGAGTAGCTATTTATAAAAGGTTGTTTGATGTAATGGGCATATATTTCCACAATTCATATGAATGTGCATGTGAGGTACACCAGTATGTTTAGTAGTAATGTTTTTGATATCAGTGATATATGTGTTTGTTGTTGCCACTCTGAAAATGAAAAACTAATTGTACTGGTTGCCATTTACATTTCACCGGATAAGTCTTTAAGTGCAAATGAGAATTTTTGTATGAAAATTTATTTATTTGTTGTAAAGAGGCTTCTGCATTACTTCAAGATAGAATTGGAAAGAGATTTGATGATTTTGAGTAGGGATTTCAACATCAACTTTGTGGATGATGAAAATCTACAATTAATTGAATTTTTAAATAAAAAATTTGATTTAACAATGACCAACCATCGCAATCTTAGCACAGAGAAGTAGTAGGAAAATAAGAGTTTAAGGACAGGAGCAGGGACCAGGGACCGTCCCGCCTGCTCCCGTCCCTGCTCAGTCGCTGGGATGAAGGGATCGTCCCTGCTCCCACCGTGCCACCGCCGCCCCGCCTGCTCCTCCGGCTGCCCCGCCTGCTCCTCCGGCTGCCCGCTGCCCCGCCTGCGGTCCCTCCTGCTCCCACCATCTCACCGCCGCCCTCCTGCGCCCCCTAGTGGAAAAAAGGAACATTCTATTCTAACAGGATAGGTGAACGACCTTCCCTAATTAAAAATATTATCAATCACATCTCAACATTGAATCATACTATAAGATGAAGATTAAATTTGTATTTGAATTTTGAACAACCGTAATTTTAATGAGTATTATTAATTAAGCGAAACAATTAAAATCTCAGTTTTTAGCCATTTTATGTAGATTTCTTCAACTACAAGATGAGATTATCAATTTAACTCAAGAAAGTTAAACATATATTTGAATTTTGCTTCATAGACATCTTAATGAGTAGTATTAATTAAGTAAAAACAATAGAAAATATCCAGTTTTATAGAAAAAGACTGATTTCTTACGATTTTTATCAACTATATGATCAATGTAACGACTTAAAAGTTGGAAGTTAAACATGTATCCTAGTTTTTCAACAGCTATAGCCTTAATGAGTATCGTTAATTAAGTAAAAAAACAATGGAAAATATCAAGTTTTATGGAAAAAGACTGATTTCTAACGATTTTTATCAACTTAAGAGAGAAAACTTAAACATACATTTCAGTTTTTCAACAGCTATAACCTTAATGAGCATTCATAATTAAGTAAAAAACAATGGAAAATATCGATTTTATAGAAAAAGACTGATTTCTTACGATTTTTATCAACTGCAACATCAGTGTATCGACTTACAAGTTGAAAGTTAAACATGCATTCTAGTTTTTCAACAGCTATAATCTTAATGAGTATCGTTAATTAAGTAAAAAACAATGGAAAATATCAAGTTTTATAGAAAAAGACTGATTTCTTACGATTTTTTCAACTCAAACTTCAGAATATCAATTTGATAGAAAGAAATTTAAGCATGCATTCCAGTTTTGGACAACCATTTCCTTCATGAACATTATTAATTAAGCAAAACAGAAAATATTAAATTTTTAACTGATTTCTTCATATTTTTTATTTATTTATTTATTTTTTAATATAAAATCAGAATACACAACTTAAAATAGAAATTTAAACATATTTTTTAGTTTTTGAACAGTCGTTACCTCAAAGAATTTCGATAATTGAACAATTAACAAAGGAAACTAATGATTTTTTAACGAAAAAAGACGAATTAAACGAATTTGGTTAACTTTTACTCTAATTGGAAATTTCATCGTACTTTATGTATACCAACTAAGTAGAATTTTAATGCATAAACGAATAATTTAAAGAAATCCCCAACACACAAATGTGAACCTGCAGAGCATTTCTTATTACGTCATATCTAAACTAAAACTTTTTTCTGCAACCCCACCATGCATGCATTCCAAGTAGGGGAACATAACAAAGAATCTTGACGTCACAACTTACAAAGGTATACAAATGTTTACGTTCAAGAAAAAGTATCACATAGAGTGAAAAAAAAGAAGAGATTTAAGTTATTTATCCATTCTAGTTTTATAACAGTTACTACAACATCTCCAAATTAAAATTTGGAAGTCATAATGAGTATAATTAATTAAGCAAAATAATAGAAATATTAGTTTTTCAGAGGGGAAAAGACGAATTTAAACAAATTTTATTAGTTTTACACTAGTTTAATAATAATTTTAAGGAGGAAAAAGACGATTTTAAACTTTTTTTTTTAGTTTTACACTATTTTTTCTCATCTCCAACATGGATATATCAATTTTAACAGAAGAATTAAACGTATATTATAGTTTTTAACAACAAAATCTTAACAAGTATCATTAATTAAACAAAAATAAATATCAGTTTTAAAGAAAAGACGAATTTGAATAATTTTACACTAGTATTTTCAAAAGCAACATGGAAATATCAATACTTATTCACATATTTCACTTATTCACTGTATTCAATACTATATTTAATAAATTTGGATACACTTTAAGAATTTCCTAATCTATAATTAAATATTAGCTGTATATTTAATGTTACCCATGTTTTCAACATTAGTTCATAATCGTGAATTTTGTATTTTAAATACCATGTATTCAGGTTCAGATTATTTTCACTTGAAATCATACAGAATTTTTTAACAGAGTTTGTTTTTGAAATCATTGAAGCAACTGTATTTAATATTTTTAACACCAATTTTCTAAGATTTTCTAACATTTTCCGATTATACATTCTTCAGAAGTACATTTCTAAATGCTACAATCACTTTACATATCGAAAAGATATCATTGAAGCAACTGTATTTAATATTTTTAATACCAATTTTCTAAGATTTTTTAACATTTTCCGGTTATACATTCCTCAAAAGTTATTATTACGTATTCTAAACAATAGCAAATATTAATTTTAAGAATAAAAAGACGAATTTAAACAAATTTTATTAGTTTTACACTATTTTTTCTCACCTCCAACACGGATATATCAATTTTAACAGAAGAATTAAACGTATATTTTAGTTTTTAACAACAAAAATGTAATAAGTATCATTAATTAAACAAAAATAAATACCAATTTTCAAGAAAAGACAATTTTTTACACAAATTTTCAACTTTGAAATACATCGCTTACATATATTGTTACAGTATATTACTAAACTTAAACTTTTTAAAAAGTTTGAATGTCTTTACAAAGGGTTCATACTTATATTTTTCACGTCTTGACTGCATTCGAAATCTTACAACAAAAGTATACTTTTATTATTATTATTATTATTATTATTCTAGAAAACCTAAAAAATCGTTTCTTGCTGCTTTAGACACTTGACATATTAAAACTACTCTACCCATATAATTAATCAAATTAGGACATGATTCATCTTACACTTCAAAATTTCTGAATTTTTACAATACTTATTTTCATCAAACTTTATTCTTGATCCTATATATTTTAATAGCACAGAATTTTCACATCTGTTTTTATCTACTTATCAGAAAATTATTAAAACACCCAACAACATTTTTCAAATATGAATATTATCTTTACAATTTAATGATGCAAAACATACACGAATACAAAGTTTAATTTTTACAAACATTTCATATTTCAAACCAAACTATTCGAAATTTTCACAACGTAAGAGCAAACATTAGACGAACTTTTTAACATTAATATTGCTTAGATCTTTTCATCATAACTTTTAACTATGATAATTATCCATTTTTAGGTTGATTGTCGAAAAACTGTAACTGAAATTACATAAACTTAATGTAAAAAACCATGTTCTCACACAATTTCTTGAAATTCAACAAAGAATTGACTATTACTCCAATACTTATCTACTTCAATCTCGACTCTCGATAGTATATAGATATTACATCATTACATACTTACAACTCTTTTCAAACGTTTATCAGAAAATCAAGCCAATCAAAGTCTAGTAGTTATCACACCTGTTCCTCAGAAATATTACTATCATATGAAACAGTAAAGAAAATTAATAGATATTTAATATTTAATAACTTCATACGTGAAATTACTGTCGAATGAGAATACTAATAATCAATAAAATCAACTGTTGGACAAAAAAATAGTACAGATTACCGAAAATTCAAATCATTTTTTCTACAAAAATTACAAAAATTAACAAATGAATGACCAGTTAGAGAAATAATTAAAAAAAATAATGAACATATTTACAAATTTATTAAAATCACACCTTTTTCTGGATTACAAACCACAATTTCTTGAAAAATTTAACACCGAATTTGTAAGATTTTAATCCTAGTATTACATACACTCAATAAATATTCAAAATTAACAAAAAAATAATTTTTTTAGTCTCATCAATAAGCAGAAATTCTATATTAAAAGAATATTTTCATAGTAGTACTTATAAAAATGAGAGTTTACAAACTGATTTTCATAATTTTATCACATTTAAACTTAATTTTTATACATAAAACATTATTTAATCAAATTTTATACTTTCTAATTCAGTAAAATTCAATACTTTTTTAGTTTTTAAACCAATACCACAATATTTATTTACATCAAACTTGATTCTTTACCTTTTATATTTCCACATTACACAAGTGAGTTAAATACTAACTTGGAACGGGAGTTGAAGTCAATTGATTCAATTCGATTTTCATCGTATACGCATTTCCCCTACACGAAATTTCTTACTTCTATAATCATCTAATGTATTAAAACTAATCTACTCATATTTTTAATCAATTCATCAGATGTTTCATCTCGCACTTCTGAATTATCATCCACCAAGTTGCTTAAAATATAAATACTATCTTTAAAGTTTTAATGTAGTATACATGACTAATCTTGAGTTTCCATCTATACTATTAATCAAATTATCATATGTTTCATCTTACAGTTCAACGATTTCTGAATTATCGTCCATCTAGTTGTTTAAAATATTAATAAAATGTTTATAGTTTTTGATTATACATAGTATGTATGAATACAATCTTTAATTTTTAACAGTTCATATTTCAAATAACCTATTTTCGAAACCAAACTATGTGAATTTTACCACAATACTTATCATCATACAGAGATTTGTGTTTCATACTTTTTCTAAAAATTATCAGATATGTACTCCTCAGAGGAATTTCTATCATATGAATAAATGAAAAAAAAATTAATTTATATTAAACGTACAGCGAAATTTGATTGCAATATATATGTATTTAATAAAAATAAATAAATGAGCGATTATTTATACATTAAACCTTTACTAAATATATATTTCTTGCGTTATAAAGATGTTTCAACAAGATGAACCAAAACAGCAGCAAACTTCAGAAATTAATGATCTGAATGATTCATCCCTAGCACATGTAGCGTTAATGAATAATACATATGTAAGTACTTATATGAAAAATACTAGAATTCGTATATGAATCGTAATTAGAGTAAATATAAAATGATTTGTCTTACTGCCTACACTTTAACAAATGCCTTTTTACCTATATTGTTGAAAAGAATCCTAATTGTTTGCATTTTATTTCTATTACAGATGTGTTCTATTTGCTACAAACATTTCTTAAGTAAATCGAATTTAACAGAACATACAAAAATCCATACAGGTGAAAAACCTTACACTTGGGAAGATTACCCAATGCTGTTTTCAAGAAGGCGTGAATCAAAAGTGCACACATCATCATATAAAGCATCGTCAGTTATATGTAAACTTAGTGAGGATATTCAAAAATTATTCAGACGTTTGAAGAATTTAGACATAAAGGAAGATATTTAGACTATATATCCATCATATTTTCATAACACTTACCACAATATCTCAAACTTAAAATTTGGAAGACATACACACTGCTGAAAAGTAATTTTGTTACCCGCGATTCTTCTAACCAGCATGAATGTATAGATATTATTTTGCAATGTATCCTTTAAATGCTCACATTAAATATTCCTTTATATACATATATCGTTGTGTTTATTTTTTAAAAACCTATTACATTAATAAAATAGGTTACACACACGTACATACACATAACATTTTAAGTGAAACAACACTCTCACAACTTAAAAAATGCATAAGAACATACAAAAATAAGCAGATGTATGAAAAAATATGCAAATTTACAAAATAATTTCACTGTTTTCTAGAAATACCAACAAAAAAATATTTAAAGTATAAAAAAATTACAAAAGTGAAAAGAAAAAACACAAATGTAAAACAAAAATCACAAAGTGAAAAACTCACAACAAAGTTTTTGAAAAAAAAAAAAATTTACAACAAAAATTTTTTTACAAAAACCAAAACTTCAAAAATATTTTTCCAAAAAAATTTTTTTTCAAAAACATTTTTTACAAAAAAATTTTTTTTTCAAAATAAGTTTTTACAAAAGTAAAAAATAAAAAATCACAACGTTAAAAATATGAAAAATTTTAGTTAAAAAAAGTGTAAAAAAAATTGCAAAAAAAATTGCAAAAATTTCAAAAAAAGTTACGAAAAAAGTATCAAAATTTTTGTTCTTTTTAATAGTAAATACAATGGTTTCACCATTGCATACTGTATTAAAAAGAACAAAAATTTTGATAACTTTTTTGATAACTTTTTTGAAATTTTTGCAATTTTTTTTGCAATTTTTTTTACACTTTTTTTAACTAAAATTTTTCATATTTTTAACGTTGTGATTTTTTATTTTTTACTTTTGTAAAAACTTATTTTGAAAAAAAAATTTTTTCGTAAAAAATGTTTTTGAAAAAAAATTTTTTTGGAAAAATATTTTTGAAGTTTTGGTTTTTGTAAAAAAATTTTTGTTGTAAATTTTTTTTTTTTTCAAAAACTTTGTTGTGAGTTTTTCACTTTGTGATTTTTGTTTTACATTTGTGTTTTTTCTTTTCACTTTTGTAATTTTTTTATACTTTAAATATTTTTTTGTTGGTATTTCTAGAAAACAGTGAAATTATTTTGTAAATTTGCATATTTTTTCATACATCTGCTTATTTTTGTATGTTCTTATGCATTTTTTAAGTTGTGAGAGTGTTGTTTCACTTAAAATGTTATGTGTATGTACGTGTGTGTAACCTATTTTATTAATGTAATAGGTTTTTAAAAAATAAACACAACGATATATGTATATAAAGGAATATTTAATGTGAGCATTTAAAGGATACATTGCAAAATAATA
The DNA here is from genome assembly GCA_964019185.1 of Maratus speculifer. Classification (NCBI taxonomy): domain Eukaryota; kingdom Metazoa; phylum Arthropoda; class Arachnida; order Araneae; family Salticidae; genus Maratus; species Maratus speculifer. Next base: position 207,172,970 of record OZ025294.1, read on the forward strand.
TCTATACATTCATGCTGGTTAGAAGAATCGCGGGTAACAAAATTACTTTTCAGCAGTGTGTATGTCTTCCAAATTTTAAGTTTGAGATATTGTGGTAAGTGTTATGAAAATATGATGGATATATAGTCTAAATATCTTCCTTTATGTCTAAATTCTTCAAACGTCTGAATAATTTTTGAATATCCTCACTAAGTTTACATATAACTGACGATGCTTTATATGATGATGTGTGCACTTTTGATTCACGCCTTCTTGAAAACAGCATTGGGTAATCTTCCCAAGTGTAAGGTTTTTCACCTGTATGGATTTTTGTATGTTCTGTTAAATTCGATTTACTTAAGAAATGTTTGTAGCAAATAGAACACATCTGTAATAGAAATAAAATGCAAACAATTAGGATTCTTTTCAACAATATAGGTAAAAAGGCATTTGTTAAAGTGTAGGCAGTAAGACAAATCATTTTATATTTACTCTAATTACGATTCATATACGAATTCTAGTATTTTTCATATAAGTACTTACATATGTATTATTCATTAACGCTACATGTGCTAGGGATGAATCATTCAGATCATTAATTTCTGAAGTTTGCTGCTGTTTTGGTTCATCTTGTTGAAACATCTTTATAACGCAAGAAATATATATTTAGTAAAGGTTTAATGTATAAATAATCGCTCATTTATTTATTTTTATTAAATACATATATATTGCAATCAAATTTCGCTGTACGTTTAATATAAATTAATTTTTTTTTCATTTATTCATATGATAGAAATTCCTCTGAGGAGTACATATCTGATAATTTTTAGAAAAAGTATGAAACACAAATCTCTGTATGATGATAAGTATTGTGGTAAAATTCACATAGTTTGGTTTCGAAAATAGGTTATTTGAAATATGAACTGTTAAAAATTAAAGATTGTATTCATACATACTATGTATAATCAAAAACTATAAACATTTTATTAATATTTTAAACAACTAGATGGACGATAATTCAGAAATCGTTGAACTGTAAGATGAAACATATGATAATTTGATTAATAGTATAGATGGAAACTCAAGATTAGTCATGTATACTACATTAAAACTTTAAAGATAGTATTTATATTTTAAGCAACTTGGTGGATGATAATTCAGAAGTGCGAGATGAAACATCTGATGAATTGATTAAAAATATGAGTAGATTAGTTTTAATACATTAGATGATTATAGAAGTAAGAAATTTCGTGTAGGGGAAATGCGTATACGATGAAAATCGAATTGAATCAATTGACTTCAACTCCCGTTCCAAGTTAGTATTTAACTCACTTGTGTAATGTGGAAATATAAAAGGTAAAGAATCAAGTTTGATGTAAATAAATATTGTGGTATTGGTTTAAAAACTAAAAAAGTATTGAATTTTACTGAATTAGAAAGTATAAAATTTGATTAAATAATGTTTTATGTATAAAAATTAAGTTTAAATGTGATAAAATTATGAAAATCAGTTTGTAAACTCTCATTTTTATAAGTACTACTATGAAAATATTCTTTTAATATAGAATTTCTGCTTATTGATGAGACTAAAAAAATTATTTTTTTGTTAATTTTGAATATTTATTGAGTGTATGTAATACTAGGATTAAAATCTTACAAATTCGGTGTTAAATTTTTCAAGAAATTGTGGTTTGTAATCCAGAAAAAGGTGTGATTTTAATAAATTTGTAAATATGTTCATTATTTTTTTTAATTATTTCTCTAACTGGTCATTCATTTGTTAATTTTTGTAATTTTTGTAGAAAAAATGATTTGAATTTTCGGTAATCTGTACTATTTTTTTGTCCAACAGTTGATTTTATTGATTATTAGTATTCTCATTCGACAGTAATTTCACGTATGAAGTTATTAAATATTAAATATCTATTAATTTTCTTTACTGTTTCATATGATAGTAATATTTCTGAGGAACAGGTGTGATAACTACTAGACTTTGATTGGCTTGATTTTCTGATAAACGTTTGAAAAGAGTTGTAAGTATGTAATGATGTAATATCTATATACTATCGAGAGTCGAGATTGAAGTAGATAAGTATTGGAGTAATAGTCAATTCTTTGTTGAATTTCAAGAAATTGTGTGAGAACATGGTTTTTTACATTAAGTTTATGTAATTTCAGTTACAGTTTTTCGACAATCAACCTAAAAATGGATAATTATCATAGTTAAAAGTTATGATGAAAAGATCTAAGCAATATTAATGTTAAAAAGTTCGTCTAATGTTTGCTCTTACGTTGTGAAAATTTCGAATAGTTTGGTTTGAAATATGAAATGTTTGTAAAAATTAAACTTTGTATTCGTGTATGTTTTGCATCATTAAATTGTAAAGATAATATTCATATTTGAAAAATGTTGTTGGGTGTTTTAATAATTTTCTGATAAGTAGATAAAAACAGATGTGAAAATTCTGTGCTATTAAAATATATAGGATCAAGAATAAAGTTTGATGAAAATAAGTATTGTAAAAATTCAGAAATTTTGAAGTGTAAGATGAATCATGTCCTAATTTGATTAATTATATGGGTAGAGTAGTTTTAATATGTCAAGTGTCTAAAGCAGCAAGAAACGATTTTTTAGGTTTTCTAGAATAATAATAATAATAATAATAATAAAAGTATACTTTTGTTGTAAGATTTCGAATGCAGTCAAGACGTGAAAAATATAAGTATGAACCCTTTGTAAAGACATTCAAACTTTTTAAAAAGTTTAAGTTTAGTAATATACTGTAACAATATATGTAAGCGATGTATTTCAAAGTTGAAAATTTGTGTAAAAAATTGTCTTTTCTTGAAAATTGGTATTTATTTTTGTTTAATTAATGATACTTATTACATTTTTGTTGTTAAAAACTAAAATATACGTTTAATTCTTCTGTTAAAATTGATATATCCGTGTTGGAGGTGAGAAAAAATAGTGTAAAACTAATAAAATTTGTTTAAATTCGTCTTTTTATTCTTAAAATTAATATTTGCTATTGTTTAGAATACGTAATAATAACTTTTGAGGAATGTATAACCGGAAAATGTTAAAAAATCTTAGAAAATTGGTATTAAAAATATTAAATACAGTTGCTTCAATGATATCTTTTCGATATGTAAAGTGATTGTAGCATTTAGAAATGTACTTCTGAAGAATGTATAATCGGAAAATGTTAGAAAATCTTAGAAAATTGGTGTTAAAAATATTAAATACAGTTGCTTCAATGATTTCAAAAACAAACTCTGTTAAAAAATTCTGTATGATTTCAAGTGAAAATAATCTGAACCTGAATACATGGTATTTAAAATACAAAATTCACGATTATGAACTAATGTTGAAAACATGGGTAACATTAAATATACAGCTAATATTTAATTATAGATTAGGAAATTCTTAAAGTGTATCCAAATTTATTAAATATAGTATTGAATACAGTGAATAAGTGAAATATGTGAATAAGTATTGATATTTCCATGTTGCTTTTGAAAATACTAGTGTAAAATTATTCAAATTCGTCTTTTCTTTAAAACTGATATTTATTTTTGTTTAATTAATGATACTTGTTAAGATTTTGTTGTTAAAAACTATAATATACGTTTAATTCTTCTGTTAAAATTGATATATCCATGTTGGAGATGAGAAAAAATAGTGTAAAACTAAAAAAAAAAGTTTAAAATCGTCTTTTTCCTCCTTAAAATTATTATTAAACTAGTGTAAAACTAATAAAATTTGTTTAAATTCGTCTTTTCCCCTCTGAAAAACTAATATTTCTATTATTTTGCTTAATTAATTATACTCATTATGACTTCCAAATTTTAATTTGGAGATGTTGTAGTAACTGTTATAAAACTAGAATGGATAAATAACTTAAATCTCTTCTTTTTTTTCACTCTATGTGATACTTTTTCTTGAACGTAAACATTTGTATACCTTTGTAAGTTGTGACGTCAAGATTCTTTGTTATGTTCCCCTACTTGGAATGCATGCATGGTGGGGTTGCAGAAAAAAGTTTTAGTTTAGATATGACGTAATAAGAAATGCTCTGCAGGTTCACATTTGTGTGTTGGGGATTTCTTTAAATTATTCGTTTATGCATTAAAATTCTACTTAGTTGGTATACATAAAGTACGATGAAATTTCCAATTAGAGTAAAAGTTAACCAAATTCGTTTAATTCGTCTTTTTTCGTTAAAAAATCATTAGTTTCCTTTGTTAATTGTTCAATTATCGAAATTCTTTGAGGTAACGACTGTTCAAAAACTAAAAAATATGTTTAAATTTCTATTTTAAGTTGTGTATTCTGATTTTATATTAAAAAATAAATAAATAAATAAAAAATATGAAGAAATCAGTTAAAAATTTAATATTTTCTGTTTTGCTTAATTAATAATGTTCATGAAGGAAATGGTTGTCCAAAACTGGAATGCATGCTTAAATTTCTTTCTATCAAATTGATATTCTGAAGTTTGAGTTGAAAAAATCGTAAGAAATCAGTCTTTTTCTATAAAACTTGATATTTTCCATTGTTTTTTACTTAATTAACGATACTCATTAAGATTATAGCTGTTGAAAAACTAGAATGCATGTTTAACTTTCAACTTGTAAGTCGATACACTGATGTTGCAGTTGATAAAAATCGTAAGAAATCAGTCTTTTTCTATAAAATCGATATTTTCCATTGTTTTTTACTTAATTATGAATGCTCATTAAGGTTATAGCTGTTGAAAAACTGAAATGTATGTTTAAGTTTTCTCTCTTAAGTTGATAAAAATCGTTAGAAATCAGTCTTTTTCCATAAAACTTGATATTTTCCATTGTTTTTTTACTTAATTAACGATACTCATTAAGGCTATAGCTGTTGAAAAACTAGGATACATGTTTAACTTCCAACTTTTAAGTCGTTACATTGATCATATAGTTGATAAAAATCGTAAGAAATCAGTCTTTTTCTATAAAACTGGATATTTTCTATTGTTTTTACTTAATTAATACTACTCATTAAGATGTCTATGAAGCAAAATTCAAATATATGTTTAACTTTCTTGAGTTAAATTGATAATCTCATCTTGTAGTTGAAGAAATCTACATAAAATGGCTAAAAACTGAGATTTTAATTGTTTCGCTTAATTAATAATACTCATTAAAATTACGGTTGTTCAAAATTCAAATACAAATTTAATCTTCATCTTATAGTATGATTCAATGTTGAGATGTGATTGATAATATTTTTAATTAGGGAAGGTCGTTCTACTATCCTGTTAGAATAGAATGTTCCTTTTTTCCACTAGGGGGCGCAGGAGGGCGGCGGTGAGATGGTGGGAGCAGGAGGGACCGCAGGCGGGGCAGCGGGCAGTCGGAGGAGCAGGCGGGGCAGCGGGCAGCCGGAGGAGCAGGCGGGGCAGCCGGAGGAGCAGGCGGGGCGGCGGTGGCACGGTGGGAGCAGGGACGATCCCTTCATCCCAGCGACTGAGCAGGGACGGGAGCAGGCGGGACGGTCCCTGGTCCCTGCTCCTGTCCTTAAACTCTTATTTTCCTACTACTCAGAGAGATAAAAAATTACAATTGATGCAGTCATTACAAGATATTTAAATAGAATTGAATCAAAATTGTTTGCTATATATTTTAGTTACCATAAACCTATAATATCAAATCTAGAATATAATGATAATAATGATGATGATGATGATGGAAGAATTGTTGAAATGGGGATGAAAATTCATAAGTTTTATGGGTATTTATTTCAAAGAATACCAACTGACGATATTTCATATTTCATGCATTTGTAAATTTATGTTTTAAGCAATAGATTGCAATTTTTGTATGTAAAATAATATGCATTATTTTTCATGTACAATAGCGCATTAAATGAAAATTGTAATATAATTTTTGTAGCAGTAGTTTATAATAATGAATAAAAAACACTTCATTTAAAAGTATTTTCTGCACAATAAAATATGTCCAGACGACTAAAAAAATACACACATAATTGTTCAAGTTTTCACTTCTGTCGGCACTCCCGGAGTGCCCGTTTTTTTTTTTAATAAAAGCTGATTTTTTAAGTGTTATTTATAATCTATTTTATGTTTTTAACAATACTTTTCCATTAAAAAAAATATATAGAAAATGACTAACTAACAAATTTGGAATTATCCCATTAATTTGCTGGGAACAGCGATGTTTTGTAGTCCGTTTTCTAATTACAGCTTTTCATAGGTCCGTGTGCAATTTTATGATTAAGTATCGTGAGTGGTCTCATTTTGTTCCTTATGTACTGTAGACTAAGAAAAGCGATGGTGGACATATGGGACCCGCGACTGGGGAAGGGGAGGGGGAGGGGAAGGGTTGAAAAGTGCAAGGGAAAAAAAAATCCATTTCATAAAAAATAAAGAAAATTATCGATAAATATTAATGTTTAAAACATTTATAGATTAGGAAAAACATTTGTGGACATCCGGGATCCGCGACTGGGGAGGGGTTGAAAAGTGCAAGGCAAAAAAAATTCCATTTCATAAAAATTAAGAAAATTATGCAAACATATTAATGTTTAAAACATTTATAGATTAGGAAAAACATTTGTGGACATCCAGGAGCCGCGACTAGAGAGGGGGATGGGAGGGAGAGGGGTGGGGGAGTGGAAGAGTTGCAAAGTGCAAATGAAAAAATTCTATTTCATAAAAAATAAAGAAAATAATGTATAAATATTAATGTTTGAAACAATTATAGATTAGGAAAAACATTTGTGGATATCCGGGACAAGCGACTGGAGAGGGGGAGGGGGAGGGGAAGGGTTGAAAAGTGCAGGGGAACAAAATTCCATTTCATAAAAAATAAAGAAAATTATGCATAAATATTAATATTTAAAACATTTATAGATTAGGAAAAACATTTGTGGATATCCAGGACCCGCAACGGGGGAGGGGGAGGGGAAGGGTTGAAAATTGCAAGGGACAAAAATTCCATTTAATAAAAAATAAAGGAAATTATGTATAAATATGAATGTTTAAAACATTTATAAATTAGAAAAATCATTTGTGGACATCCGGGACTCACGACTGGGGAGGAGGAAAGGGAGAGGAGAGGAATTTGAAAGGGGCAATAAAAAAATTCTGTTTAAAAAAATTATGCATAAATATTAAAGTTTAAAACGTTTATAGAATGAGAGTGGCATTGAAGGATACTCGGGACTTGTGATTAGAAAGACGGAGGTAAGGGAAGAGAAGGGGAGGGGAGGGAAGTGAAAAGTGTTGAAAGAGGCAAGAAAAAAAAAGCCACTTAATTATATACATATATATATATATATATATATATATATATATATATATATATATATATATATATATATATATATATATATATACATATTAGTATTTAAACCTTTTATAGAATATGAAAAGCAATAGTGGGCATCCGGGATCCGCAACTAGGCTAGGGGGAGGGGGAGGGAAGTTGAAAGGTTGAAAAGGGTAAGAAAAAAGATCTGAAGCTTTAGTGGGACTGCATTCTCTTTCTGGATCTGACACCACTGGTTCATTCAGTGGTAAATAAAAAACCAGTTTTTGGAAGAGCTTCATAAATGCTGACCACAGAATTCTGAAAGCACTTGACGCATAAGGTCAAACAGATATCCTTGAGAGTGAAACATATATTGCACTTGAAGAATACATATGTTCAGTGTACATGCCAAAATTAAACATTAAAACATTCAGTGAGCTAAGATGGTGGTTATTTACAAAAGAGCAAGTTGAAGGAACAAATATGCCTCCAACTCAAGCCGCCCTTTACCCAGCCATAAGAGTTCATTACCAAGCAATAATATGGCAAAGAATACACATTTTAAAAAATAATATTCCACCCCCAACTGATTTTGGTTGGATAATAAAGGAAAAATAATACCTACCTGTCATGTGTAACATGCCATGTGCTCCTCAAGAACTGGTTTAATCGGTGTGTTGTTCGTGTGTCAAGTGAAGATGTGTAGCATCCTGTAAATGTTCACAAAATGGATTACCTTGTAACTGAAATGTGTTCATGCTCGGGTGAGACTGATAAATGTGATAATGTTGGAGGCCTTGATGATGTAAATTATGATGACAGTGGTACCGATGATCCTACTTTGTTCCGAAGTTAAACTTTTACTTGCAGTTTAAAATTTGAAAGTTTTTACTATTTAGGTATATGATGTATAATATAGAATAACAATACAAAGATAACAAATAATATTTAGCGCTACAAAATTTGTATCATTTAGTATTTATCATCCCTCAGTTCCCTTTCAATTACCTTTATTACTTATTTTTTCCCTTGCACATTGCAACCCTTCCCCTCCCTCTCCCCTTCTCCAGTCGCGGGTCCCGGATGTCCACAAATGTTTTTCCTAATCTACACGTTTTAAACATTAATATTTATACATAATTTTCTTTATTTTTTATGAAATGGAATTTTTCCCATACACTTTGCAACTCTTCCCCTCCCCTCCCCCTCCCCCTCCCCCTCCCCTCCCTCTCCTCCTCCCCAGTCGCGGCTCCTGGATGTCCACAAATGTTTTTCCTAATCTATAAATGTTTTAAACATTAATATTTATTCATAATTTTCTTTATTTTTTATGAAATGGAATTTTTCTCTCTTGCAATTTTCAATTCTTCCCCTTCCCCTCCCCAGTCGCGTGTCCTGGATGTCCACAAATGTTCTCCCTAATCTATAAATGTTTTAAGCATTATATTTATGCATAATTTTCTTTATTTTTTATGAAATGGATTTTTTTTCCTTGCACTTTTCACCCTTCCCCTCTCCTTCCCCCTCCCCAGTTGCGGGTCCCGCATGTCCACAAATGTTTTTCCTAATCTATAAATGTTTTAAACATTAATATTTATACATAATTTTCTTTATTTTTATGAAATGGAATTTTTTCCTTGCACTTTGCAACTCTTACCCTCCCCCACCCCTCCCCATCCCCCCCCCAGTCGCGGCTCCTGGATGCCCACAAATGTCTTTCCTAATCTTTAAATGTTTTAAACATTAATATTTATACATAATTGTCTTTATATTTTATGAAATGGAATTTTTTTCCCTTGCACATTGCAACCCTTCCCCTCCCCCTCTCCCTCCCCAATCGCGGGTCCTGGATGTCCACAAATATTTTTCCTAATCTATAAATGTTTTAAACATTAATATTTATTGATAAATTTCTTTATTATTTATGAAATGGAATTTTTTCCCCTTCCATTTTTTTACCCTTCCCCTCCCCCTCCCCCTCCCCAGTCGCGGGTCCCGGGTGTCCACCATCGCTTTTCTTAGTCTACAAGACATAAGGAACAAAATGAGACCACTCACTATACTTAATCATAAAATTGCACACGGGATGTAATTAGAAAACGGACTATTTGCTAGGAAACAACTTTTCATCAAAAAGTTTTAATCTTGATCACAATCCAAACCACAGATTATATTTACTAGGTAAGTATACTTCGTTTCACCTTAACTTTGCAGCACTGATTATACTACAAGAGCTGAATTGCAGCTGTTGCTATAGAAACCAGGGTTTGCTCGAACAGCACAGGATTGCTAATAAACAAGGAGAATCGCCATTTTGGCAGAAAAATATAAAATGAATTTGCAAAAATCTGTACGTTTAGAAGTTCTTATGAAATTAATTTTATTACATAATCTATATATATAAAAGGAATTCTGAGGATAATTGAGGCACAGATAGGCTCTCATCCTCTATACCTTTTATTTATAGAGATTTTACACAGCTTAGGTAAACGCAGAAGAAATATAAAACAGATAATGTATTTATCACAAAAAATCGTCTGCTAAGAAAATCTTTTTTCATTTTGAACTCTATAAATAAAAGGAATAAAGCAGAAGAAATATAAAACAGATAATGTATTTATCACAAAAAATCGTCTGCTAAGAAAATCTTTTTTCATTTTGAACTTCTATAAATAAAAGGACAGATAGGCTCTCAAACAGTGAATCGTCGAATATAATTGAAGAACAAATGGAAGAACAAATGGAAGAACAAATGGAAGAACAAATGGAAGAACAAATGGAAGAACAGATGGAAGAACAGAAAGAAGAACAGATGGAAGAACAAATGGAAGACCTCTTCATTAACAATAAAAAAAAGATATGCAAACGAAACCCCAGAACACCGAGAAGAAAGACTGGCGAAGAAAAGAGAGCAGAATAGAAAAAGAAGAGAAAATGAGACTGAAGAAAAGAGAAGAGAAAGATTAAGTAAGCAAAGATTAATAAATCGAAAGATTCTCAGCGATGAGACTGAAGAAAAGAGAAGAGAAAGATTAAGTAAGCAAAGATTAATAAATCGAAAGATTCTCAGCGAAGAATCAGAAGAAAAGCGTCGAGAGCGATTGTCCAGAAATGATGAGTATAAGAAAAGAAAATTATATGAAGAGAACGAAGAACAGAGACTTCACAGATTGAATGAAAAGAAATGTTATGATTACAACAGAAAATACATCGTCGTTGGATCTTGTTACAACAGAGCCTTCTTGCTATTTTTTGATGAACCCGGGCAACGCCGGGCAGAACAGCTAGTAATTTATTAAAATAACGAATAGTATTATTCTTTTCTTAGTTTTACCATTTTCTGTATTTATTTCAACACTATTTCATATATATTATTGATCTGTCTAAGATTGCCCACAAAATGTGAAAATTATTTAAAAATCTCAAAAAGTTTTAAAAAATGTAAAGAAATTCCGGAAAAACTTTATTGAAAAGATATTTTTTTTCTGAAATAAACTAAAAATTTGAAACTGAATTCCATGCATGAATTCAAATTTTTGAATAATTTTCAATGAAATATTTTTCATTTCGATGTGATTTTTTAAAATCGTTAGGTCAAAATTTATATATTTACTAGCGAGCTACGCCCGCTAGCTGGGCCACTTTTTAAAAACGAACTTCGATATTAAGCAGTATATAATAAGCAAAAAAAATTCATTTAATAAGCAAGTCTTGGTGTTCGAATCCTCAAGCACAAAAAAAAAGTAAATTAAAGAGCTATAGTTGTTATGCGCCCATTATCCCGTTAAAAATATGCGATTTCGCACAGTGGGCGCTACGCGCCCACCGTGCGAAGCCGGCCCACCGGCCTACCACCCACCGGCGCTACGCGCCATGATCGCCATCGTCCCGTTAAAAATATTTGGTTTTGCACGGTTGGTGCTGCACGCCCAAAAGACATTTTCTCGTGTTTTTTGGTTCGTCAGAAGCAGACTTTTACGCAGATTTTGAATATGTAATCAGTTTTTTTCTACTTTAAAAACTGTCTGCATGATGGTTTAAGAAAAAACGCGCAAAAAAAGTTTTCGGTATTAAAAACTGCAAAAGACTACTATTAAAAAGAAATAAATAATTTCATTAATATCACAAACATAACTAACAAATAATTTTAGCAGCTCGTTTTCCGTTTGTACTAACAGAAATTAGTATTAATCGCGTAAATCTTAGGTTACACAATATTCGTGTATGCTACCAAAAAGAAAAAGTATGAAAATAAACCGTGTTTAACATTTTTTACCAATTAATTAGTTCTTTTTCAAAGAACCGAAACGAAAGAAAAAGTCGTTTTCCCGGGAGAAAAAAGAGGTTTTCGGCTGCTTCTTCTTTTAGCCAAAGGGGAAAAGTTCAGGTTCTTCACCGCAAGGTGGCGCAGTGTTCTGCCTCAGAGCTCCGTTTGAGCTCTGTTTGGGAAATTAAGACGTTTTCCGTTCCGATTCCCGACTGGTTTTTAATTCATAACTTTTTTAATTTTGGTCCCACGGTCTCGAAAATGCCCGAAATGACTTTCCCGGAATTTTTCGAATCGAAAGACACCTCTCGCGACTTCCAACTCGCCCGCGTTGCGAACTGTAATCGGCTTCAAGCAGACAGACAGACAGAGGCGCACGGATTTTATTAGTATAGAAGCTCCAAATTTGAAACCGAATACCTCTTACAAATGTTTAAACTAGAAAAGCCTCAAAATGCAAAAAACTATAAATCGCATTAAAACATCAAGAAAAAAAAATAAAATAACTAAAAATTCTAAAAGAATTTTATCGAAAAGTGAAAAGCATTAACTACATTGAATTAACAGATGAAAGTCAAATTCTTTGAAAATCTATTTAAAGCAGAAAATTTGATATTTATACCCAACCACTGGCAGAAATTTGGAAAAGACTAGGTCCCACACTATTAGACTGAGCACCTTTCAACTTTAATGCACATAAAATTATAGATATTAGGGTGTAAAACGTCATGATTTCTTGAAATTTAAATTCTGATTTTTCTTATTGTCCCCCCTCTCCCTGTTTTAAAATACAGTTTTCCTAAAAAAGTTGGTTTCCAAAATATTTACATCTCTAATTGCTATAAAGTCAATGTTTTTATACTTTAATTAATAAAATTATTAGTTTAGTTAGAAACTTCAAAAATTATGTAATCAGCAAATTAGTAATTTCATTAATTGTCTGAGCGAAGCGAAGTCTTATACTCAGAGTACGCAACGATATTAATTGTCTGAGCGAAGCGAAGTCTTATACTCAGAGTACGCAACGATATTAATTGTCTGAGCGAAGCGAAGTCTTATACTCAGAGTACGCAACGATATTAAAAGTCAAAAAAAATTCTTTCGTCAAGCAAATCTCAAAAAGTACTTGTCGATACTTGACTTAATACTTGATAAAATACTTGATTCGATAAAATACTTGATTCTGTTTGTACCATTAGGTACCTACGGAGGTAATCTGGTGAATGCACCACCTACGAAAAATTAGTTCCAAATAGTTTAAAAGTTATATTAAAAAAACTGAAAAAAAAGCACAATTTATTTGCATACGTCACAGAAATTTGGTGTGCGTCATTTTCACAAGCTGGGTGTTTTCATTAGATTTCCAAATTCAAGCACATGGAGCAAGGAAAATATGCAAATAATTTTCATGCGAGTGCTATAAAACATATTTAAACTTAAGAAACAAACTGGAAAAGAAATCTTTTTTTTTTTTTTTTCGTTAATTGAAAAGAAAAAAGCCATAATTCTTAGTAACTTTGCATTTGATATTTTGCGATTTTTTTATAATTGCGTTTTTTAATCGCTATGTAACATCTTTTATATTTCGCGCAGGCAAATTGAAAACAATTCTTTCGTATTTAAATTAAATACGAGTGTGACATGGCTGCTTTAGATGTTACTTTTATTAATAGATTACATATTGTTATTCTGTTTACATCGATCACTTTTTTTTTTTTTTTTTTTTTTTTTTTTTTTTTGTAATATTTGGTTATTTTGTCAACCAATTTCGCTAAACTAATAGCCAAATTACACATATTGATATATTTTTTAAATTTTAAATAACGAAAGAAGAAATAAATTAATAAAACATTTAGATAAATACAAATAAAAAGTGGGATTAAAAATCCCTTGATGACGTTTTAACCTCTTGAAGAGAGCCATTCGCAGTATGTAAACGGTTAATTTTAATGCATAAATTGCCAACTGGCACCAGTAAATTTTTAGTACAATTTTGATCTCATAATATACGTGACGAAACGGTTTTGATTATTTCAGATTATTTTCAATTAAATTTGTTCGTAAATATAAATTGACCATTTTTGGAGCACAAATGCCTTACCCCTGAATGGTTTAAACACATGTATCGTGTTTAATACGATTGAATGAAACATTCCCGATCATCCATTATTGGCGTTTAATCTTATAGTTTGGCTTAATCTTATAGTTTGTCGACAGTTTAATCAAGTAGTACCAAAAAAGAAACAATAGTTGAAGCAATAAATAAAAATTATAAATAATAATCATCATAATAAATATAATAAAAAATATACATATCACAATAAATCGAAAATATTAACACTTACAGCAATATTCAAAATCAAAGTTTTCATCAATTTGGCGACAGATAAAATCGCACCAACTTGGCGCGTATATGACATCTATGCCATATTTACGTGTAAAAAATAAGCATAAACGTTCATCAGATATGAAATCTGATTTTCTGAAGCCCAAAAAGGACCAAGATTTATAAAAACGCCGAAGTGAAGGTATTAATGGAAAAAAACCCATAAAAATAGGACAAAAATATCATATACGCATTTCGGGTACTACTTGGTTATCCCGTCGACCAAAAAAATATCGCCAAATTATAAGATTAAATTCCGACAACAGATGACCTTGAATGTCCCATTCAATGACATTAAACATGATACGCGTGCGTAAAACAACATAAAGTAATTTTTATCTCGACTTTTTACTAATGTTTTACTAATTTAATATTTCTTCTATTAATTAAAATAAAAATTCAGTCAACATGCATAAGTTGGCTATTACTTTGGCGATTTGTATCATTTGGCGAAATTGGTCGACGGGATAACTAAGTAGCACCGTATTTGGTTTGGCGAAAATCACTTTTGAATTATTTTCTGTTATATTAAAAAGGAAGCAACAATAAATAAAAACGCGATTAAATACAGATTTAATTAATATAGAAAAAAACAATTGCCTGGTTACCATGCTATGCAAAACAAGTTGGAAATTGCACGTGAAGTGTAGCAAATGAGATGCGTTCGTACGATAACTAAGTTTTAAAAACATTCAGATCTTGCTGTTATAGTAGACAGTACTTCGGATACAGTATAGTGTCCGAAATCTTTTTGTGTTCCTGTAAATATACAGGAAGTAACTTTTATTACACCTCAGTAACGCAAATCATATTCATAAAATTTGAAATAGTTTAATATAATTAAAACGCGTCCAATCAAAGTTTTCCCGTATAACATTATGTAGTGGAATGCTTTTAGGTGGCCCTGTAATTTAATAACTAGCAAAAGCCATGCTTTGTTTGGATTCGCAAAGCATTTTTTTATAAAACATATTTGAAAGTAACAATATTTTTTAATATTATTTTTGCATCTTTATTAAACAAAAACGTTATTTTATGTTTTGGCGCATTTTAATTCTACAAATGTAAGTTCAGCCAAATAACTATCAATTTCCTAGGAATTTTCTATTCATGATGTAAGACTGGCATAAAAAAATATTTTCGAAGCAAACTTTTACAAAATATTTTTAAATTTTCAACTAAAAATTCTTTTAAAGATTTTTTTACAATTTCTAGTAGCCACTGGTGTTTTTTAAAGTTGTTTGAAATATGCATGTTTCCAATCTTTGTAATTAACATCAAATAATCTTTTATAGCTATTTTAGAATAATATATTTGAAGAAAGCTTGAAGAAAGTTACTTCTTCAAAATCCTATTTTCTGGAAAAACATTTGAAATCTGCTCTTGTCGATACTATGAATTTTTAACTGTAAAACTTTTTAGTCTAATTTCTTCGTTTTTATACATGTTAGTGCATGAGAATTTTTGATATTAAGGAATTTTTCACAAGGAAGATTTCTATTGAATGCTTAATTTTGAAGGATTTTCACCCTTGACAACGTTACGTACGTTTTTAAGCCAACTGGTGCTTATATATCCTCAATATCTACAACTGCTTCATCTAATGTTAAACCTTGGGATTTATGAATTGTAACAGCAAAAGCTAACTGCAGAAGAAATTCTTTCCTTGAGCAATTTATGCTTCCATATTTCCAGAATTCAATTACAGTAGACTCCCTCAAATCCGCAAACCTAAAATCCGCACATAATTTACGGATGTAAACAATGAAGCATTCAGTTCAGATATAAGGACAAAATTTTACTTTTTTTTTGTTTTATATCAATTCCAAATATATTTTAATTTGTAATTTTTGTTACTATTACTGTCTTAATGTTTTCTCTTGAAGGAAAAATAAATTTATTTCTGAAAAAATTCAAGATATTCCTGTTATCAATGATAATCATAATCTTACCAAATATATATGTCTTAATCAAGCTTTTTTTTTTTTTTTGTCACTAAGTGTGGCTAAACCTGGAATAAAACCTCCTTACTTTATTATTTTGATCTGAATTAGTATTGTATATTATTTATGAGGCAAGTTTCATTGAATAATTTATTCAAAATACATTTCATCTTTATAATGAACACTTAATCATACATTATTAATTAGACCTTTGTTTTTAATATTTTAATCATTTTAAAAATGATCTAATTTTTTATTATTTTAGTTTATTACTTACTTTAATATTTTATTATATTGTAAGCATACATTATAATTTCAATTGGATTATTAATTGCATTCAAATTACTGTTTAAAAAATGTAAACAAAGCAATGACCAGAAATCCGCAAAATTCTAAAATCTGCAAAATCTCTGGTCCCAAGCTGTGCGGATTTGAGGGAGTCTACTGTATTGGGGGAATTGGTACGCACCAATTCTTTTAAGTTAAATTATTGTAGTATTCAAACTTATCCATGATTATTCGCGGTATCTTGTCTGGTGGCTTGTGATTTTCTTTAATATGTGCAACAAAATCTAAAGTCCCGTTCACTAAACCTTTTTCGGTCCACAAATAAGAACGTAACATTACTTTCGATACAAATGATAAAGTAAGAAATGGTTGAAGTCCACTTGTCATTTCTGAATCGGCCAACTTTTCCTTTAGTATATTTATAAAGAGCTTGAATTGAGGCAACAAGTTCACGCAATTCTTTTAATTTTTCATTTATATAACAAATTTAACAAGTCATTTTATTTGTTTACAATTCTTTTGTTGCCATTTTACAAAAAAAAAAAAATCCATAATACAATTCTTTTAAAATGTTTAAGTGTCATTTGTGCAAACGATTTTGCTGAATAATGAAAACATATTTTATTTATTAAATTAATCGTGATTCTATCTATAATCACTTACTCCATGATTTATATATTTTTTTTCTGAAAATATACGTGTTTCATTTTTTATTTATTTGCTAAAATGCGTCCGTATTGGAAATGCATGTAAAATAAATTAAAATATTTTTTTAACGTTTTACTGTAAAAAAAAATTATATTCTGCAAATCTACAGATCATATTTTATTTTTGTGTTTAATTTGAAGTCAAAATATTGAATAGTTTTTTTGTAAAGTGTACGACAAATTGTAATTTGAGTGGCCTAGTAGAGGATTCGCTTCGCTCATCCTAATAAATATTGTTTGCATCACAGAACTATTTTTTCATATTGACTGTAATGTAAGGGAATACTTTTGATTGTTCCTGTAATTGATCTATGCATCTTATTTTCATAACATTTGAAATGACTCCACAAAATTGTGTAATCTATTATATATAAAAGAAAGTCTGGATTTCGTATTAATCACAACACAAAAAAATCTGCCGAACCTAAAATCTTGAAAATTGGGGTAAAAATACTTCCGATAACATCAAGTGCCGCTAAGAAGGGATTTTCGAAAATCCCACCCCTAAGGGGGTAAAAAAAAGGAACGAACTTTTAAAAAATTCCTTAAAAATCAGCTTTTGTAGTTATTTTTCAACTGATAACATATTTTAGTGTATTTTTTCATGCTGAATCGAATGGTACCAAGCAAATTCTTTTAAGTTCAGTTTTCGCGAGATATTTCACATTTTCCTGATTTGGCGATGTCTTCGGCGTAAAAACCTGAAATTTTCAATCCTTATCTATACATATAAAAGAAAGTCTGGATTTCGTATTAATCACAGCACAAAAAAATCTGCCGAACCTAAAATCTTGAAAATTGGGGTAAAAATACTTCTGATAACATCGAATGCCGCTAAGAAGGGATTTTCGAAAATTCCACCCCTAAGGGGGTAAAAAAAAGGAACGAACTTTTAAAAAATTCCTTAAAAATCGGCTTTTGTAGTTATTTTTCACTGATAACATATTTTAGTGTATTTCTTTCATGCTGAATCGAATGGTACCAAGCAAATTCTTTTAAATTCAGTAGTTCGCGAGATACTTCACATTTTCCTGATTTGGCGGTGTCTTCGGCGCAAAAACCTGAAATTTTCAATCCTTATCTATATATATAAAAGAAAGTCTGAATTTAAGTCTAATCACTGCACAAAAAAATCTATTGAATCTAAAATTTTGAGAGATTTCTATAATCAGGTTAACAAGATTATGTAAGCTATATTTAATTATGTCAATATATATAAAGCGCAAAGTGAAATTTCATTGTGCCGCTTATAACTTAAGTTCTACAAGATAGATTTTAATGGATTTTACATTGTTAGTTGGATAATTTTTCAGAAATTTTGTAACAAATGAAATATAGCATTCTACGTTGTTTAATTGAATACTTAGGAAATGTTTTTTATCAGATGAACCCAATTACAAAAGTTTGGTTTTAATTTAAAAGTTCCGCTGAATGAATTTTTATGTGATTAGAATTGTTAACATGTTGAGCGCTACGTCATTCATTGGTGACTAACATTGAACTTTCCGTTTAGATGACTGATTTTTCACCGATGACAGACAGTCTAAAGTACGATATAAAACTAAAAATTACTGTGATATAAAAATTTCGTTTGATTCAAAGTTTCTTTTTTAAAAAAATGACCAGCGTAGCGGGCGAAGGCTGCTAGTAGTTATATATTTTAAATTTCAAACGATTAAAATGCATTTGATGATTTTTTCCCCATTGGCTGTAATGTAATGGTATACTTTTGATTGTCCCTGTAACTGATCTATGCATCCGATTTTCATAAAATTTTAAATGATTCGACAAAATTATCTAATAATTATATATTTAAAATTTCAAACGATTAAAACTTATTTGAAACTTTTTCCCCCATTGAGTGTAATGTAAAGGAATAATTTAGATTGCCCCTGTAGTTGATCTATGCATCCGATTTTCATAAAATTTGAAATTACTCGACAAAATTATGTAATAAATATATGTTTGAAATTTCAAATGATTCGGTTGGGTAGTTTTTGTGTTGTTATAGGCGGACGGACGGACAGACGGACTGAACGACAACTATAGGTGCTACGTATGTACATAGTTACGAACGCATCTAATAACGATATTTCGATGCCAATTATATGGAAAAGTACCAAATCCTGTTCTGGCTTTTTTGGTGAAATTTTATTTTATTTTATTTATTTATTTATTTATTTATTTGCATTAAATGAATCGGTTGCGCTTTTTTTTCATTTTCCAACAAAGTTGAAAAGTGTTTATGCATTCGGTTTGTCTGTCCCTCTGTCCACATTCTAACATCAGTAAATATACTTGGATTTTTATACAATTGCTAAACCTTATTTAGGGTCCCCTAGGCATGTTTATCATTGTATATAAAGTATGTGAGATTAATAATTTACTTACAGGGTAACCCAAAAGTTTTCCATTACATTATGGTCTATAAGAAAAATCGTTAACAGATAATTTTAATGAAATTACACTATTTTAAATTATTGAAACTTATATAAATCGATGAATTGCATTACGATTACGTTTGAACAGGACATTCATATCATTTTTAATCAGTTTACAAGAACACATAAAAGAAATCGGTTACAATACCGTCCTTGATCAATAATTGCTTGGCATGTGTTTTCAATTTCGGCATGTGCTTTGAAATTTAACTGTTTTTAGGTGCATTCGTAATTATATAAAAATGTAGTACCAATAGCCGTCGTCTGAACCGTCCGTCTCTCTGTCCACATAGAACAGCACAAAAACTATCCAACGAATCGTTTTAAATTTTAAATATATATTTGTTGCCGAATTTCATTGAGTCATTTTAAATTTTGGTAAAATTGGATAAATAGTTCAAATACAGGGACAATCAAAAATATACCGTTACATTATAGCCGATGGGATGAAAAAATTTCAAGAACATTTTAAAGATATTACGCGCCCATCGAAACATAATGAAATTGATATGCATTTATGAGGAGCACTAGAATATATATTTTGTAGAGCATGCCGCACAAAAAATATTTACTATTCAATTACAGGGCACCACAAAAGAATTCCATAACAAAATGGTACGGGGGAGAGGTACATTAATTTTTCAGCTTCACTAATCTGGAGATTTTATCATTTTCTCAACTGTCATTAGTCTTTAAATAATAATTTTTTGGAATAAAACTGCATAATCGAGTTCATATTGACGTATTTGAGTCAGCATGTCTTGCGAAAAAATATACGCAGATTTATAAGTCACTTGTGGTGACATTTTTTAAAGCTCAAGGCTTATGCAGACTAGATATTCAGATATCGTTCGTAGCTTATACTGCACGCATTGTTTATTCCTTTTATTTAATGCATGCTACAATGAAATACTGCTTAATTTCATGAGAACAAGTTTGAAAAGAAAGAAAAGCAGTGTATGTATGGCTAGCATGCACAATCCATTTAAATCTGAGCATATCTGAGACACACTCGAACGATGCATTGCATTCCTTTCTTGGCGTTTTCAGGATTTTTATATATCATTTTTTAAAGAGAGAATTCCCTAAATTCTTATCGATAGCCTCATCGTATCCATAGAAAACAGATATAGATATTATATTATTAACTATTCTATATTAACTATCTAAGGGAACCACACACCTTCATTCTACTCAACCATCATAATTTGTTCAATTTTTTGTGCTGTTTATATATTTTACGTCATTTCAAAGAGTTCAAATTCGATTCAAGATATTTTAATGTTTTATTATCTGCATTACTTTTAATGTATTGCGTACTTCCAATTTTATACCCATACATGGCTGATTTGCATAGTTTGCTTTTCCATTTTTTAACCATGTATAGAAATTTTTATATAAAATTTTGCATTTCTTCCATTTACTTTGCTCATTTTTGACATTTAAATTTATGGCACTATATAATCAATTAAAAATAACGTCTCATTTTTTATTAACTATTTGGAAAATAGTTGTTCTCGGTTGAGAATTGGGAAATCTGAAGTATATCTGAATGTGTTTGCCACGATGCCAAAAAAATATTAAAAACTAACAAAAAATTAATTACTCAATAACAAATTGAGATACAGGTTTCAAACAAGTTGCATTTAAAAGTAAATTTTATCTACGATGATGTAAAAATTGAAAATGTGCAATGTTTAGAAATTTAAAATATTACAGTACCAAAAATTGTTAAACTAAAATTTCATTTAATACTTGTTTATGATTGGCTCAGGAATAATAACGTGTCTCTAAATGTCTAAGCATTTTAATATAACTCTTATTACATAAGCTACGTTTTGATCATCCTAAAAATGGTATTATTATTGTTTTTTAAAATATAGAAATCATTTATAAACCTAAAATTATAGTCTTTGAAAATATTATTTTCCAAATAGTTGTAATTTGTTAAATTACATTTGTTTTTTAAATGTTGTATTTTTTTCTTAGTTTTTGGAAATTATTATTAAATATATGTTCTCAGCAATATCGCTCAGACTAATCCCTCTGAGGGAAGTCCTAGTTAGTAATATCCAATAGCAAATTAAAATCGGAATTACTTTTGAATTAAATACGTTTAACAGAGGAATTACTTTAAATATATGTTATAAAATCTTGAAACTTTGTAATTTATATACATAACTACATAAATTTTTAAGCCTTTTCACCTCAAGATTAAAAAATAACGCAGAACTATTTTTCACGGCAGAATGTTACTGTTTCTACCTTTCACAGTGCTGCCAAGTTAAGGTGGAATAGAGTATAGGTAATCTGTCTTTGGTTTAAATTAGAGAGGAGGGTGGGAGAGTAAAAATTACATATTAACATGCAACTGTTGATTTTTCCAAATTTATTTTTGAAAAGAAACATTTCTAAAATTCTAAGCAATGTAGTATACTTTAGCAACTTTAATGCATAAAAATGCATTAAACTAGGCAGATTTGATTAACCAGTGTTTCATCAAATCAACATATCCTGAAATTTCAATGCCAAAATTATGTACATTAGAATATTGATAGAGGATATTTATATATTTTTGCACATGCACATTAACCCTTTAATCGTTTGTCCCGGCTTTTTCCGTTTCTAGAAATCATGTTTAAATGGCTGTGGACAAAAATATTTTAAACGGAATGTTATTTTGAATCATACATAGAAAGAAGTAATATTAAAACTATTATAACATCAAACTGTGATTAATTAATATAAATATATTGCAATTTATAAGCATTCTTATAAAAATTCATGAAAACCCTTGGACGGTGATAGGGTTAAAGACTTGCCATCCCTGACCTATACAGTTTCTTTCCGAGGTATTTTATCAAATACCCAAGGGATCCCATGTTATTAATGTTCCATGGTATTATAAAACTTAAAGTAATTTAAATATTAAAATTTAAGAGAAAATGCAAATTAATTCTAATAAAAAACACTCAAACGTATAAAAAATTATACATTTATTTAAAACTTTAAGTCTCAGCAACACAGATCTTCAGTACAAAAAAAAGAAAAAAAAAACATAGCATTTAAAAAAAAAATCCCAGCATTTGCTTACAGAAAAATTTTGATACAAATTTTGATAATGCAAACATATAATATACAGTAAAAATTATAACAGGAGGCTTTAGAAAATGATATAGCATAAAAACTAATTTTTAACAAGTTTTCCGTTCATAGAATAAAATAATAAAAGTTTCTGGAATGAACAATTACTTAGTAATTTTAGAAGTTATATTAGATTGAGAGTTAAATATGTTAGATCAATTAATCAAATTAAATATCTTGAACTCTGTAGTTAAAAAAAGATGAATTCAATATATTAAACAAAAATAAAAGATTCTTGCTCAGATCTTGAATTTGAATGTCTTCTTAAGTCTATTTAAGGCTAAAAATATTAATCACATTTCAAAAACCATATCTCTTTCAAATTATGCCCATGCACCAACAGTTTGAGATTACACTTTTCTATTTTTTTTTATATATTTGCCATGTTATATCCACCAATTTTCTCTGCGAACAATCTTCTTTAATCGTATTTTGATCCTTACTAGACTACACATATCTGCAAAGTTTTATGAATTTTCTTCAATCAAAACTGCAATATGACATAATTTTTAACCATTCAAATTACCTTTATTTAAATATAGTCAATGAAAACTGAAAGAAAAAAAATTTCCAACCTGAATTAGAGATATGGCAATTTATAAATGTTTAGATTAATTAGAAATATAATTTTTAATAAGATTCATATTGATTTTTATAACTATAGTATGTGCAATAATGCTGCTAAGAAAAAAGTAAAAGGTTTCTAGAAATTTAATCCTTTGAATCTAGAAATTAACAATACATTTTGAGAATTCTAAAGCTGAAATACATAAATATATTCATGATTTTATAGGCCTCCTGCAATGAAATTACAATTAAAATTAAAATTCTTAAGATACACTTGAGAACTTATAATCAATATACTATAAATGATTAATGTTTTCATAACAAACATTATTATTATAATGACATCTTAAATATAAAACTTGCTGAGCAATAGCTTATTTCATAAGAAATTTATAGATCTGGGATAAACAGGTGTAGCATACATGAGAATATATACAAGTTAAAATAGACACCACATATCTACAAATAAAAAAAAAATAGCTATTACACAGCTAAGTAAGTCATATAAAAATATATTATTAAAATTTTCACATTTACAGTTCATCAGAAATAAGCAACAAGCAATGAAAAGTAGAACAACATCAAACACATTAAAAAGAATAAGCTTAAAATGATTTTTCAGTCAACAAATATATATCTTTTACAAAATAACAGCTATTTAAACAATCTGTTTAGCTGAAAATACTTCACATTCAGAATTTGTATTAAGAAAAATTTACATTACAACTGTCTAGTAATTACAGTGCATTAATATTGGCAGTAAATGGCATTTTGTAATATTAAAAAAAAATGCAAATTCATAAATTAGAGCATAATTAAACCTAAATCTTTTCTAAGATTCTGAAACATATGCTTATATATTTTGGCTTATTTCAAAACTCAAAAAGTTTAAAAATCAATAAATTTTACAATTTTAACAAAAGGGCAATCAGCCATTACAGAAATGTATCGGCTATAAATATTAAGCTTTTTTTTTTTTTCCCCTTCTCCTCCAAATGATATCTAAACATACTGCATATACTTGTGTATAAGTCAAAAAGTTTTAGACAAAATTTGGGAGTTAACTTATATACAAGTTAATAAAAAAAATAATAAATGCTTACCCAATTGCCTTTATCCAGGATCTTTAAAGCTGAAAAATACCTATCTAGAAATCTTTTTTTTTTTTTTCTTAAGCTAAAGATTAAAATTTTTAATCGAAACTTGAAATCAAATTGTAAGTTATTATTCAGAGTCTAGTTATTTATATAGCTGAGTTAATTGGGAATCACATTTCACTGAAACATTTTCAGATTCAGATTCCATGGTTATGAATAACTGATTAAAATCTGGAAAAAACCTGTTGTTGCAATGTGGCATTTTATACATTTTTTCTTTATTATTTCTGTGTCACACACCTACAGAAATGTAGTTGAATTCAAATCTTTTCAAAATCTTGAATAAGAATTTAGAGGGAGGAGGGAATACACTTATGTGGTTTTATACGGGGGGAAAAAAAATAAAAATTATTAATGAATTATTCAATAAAAATTGTATCCTATCAGTACTTTAATGTATTCTCCTCAGTTTTGATGTAGCCTGGAGGTGACACTAAAAAACACCTTTTAAATTCATTTAAATGCTTCTAGAACTTAAAATTACATCTAGGCATTTTCAGTAGATGTGTGCATGTTACAAGCATCAATATATAGGCTGATGCATCTTTGGAGATGTTTAATAATAATTTTAAGCTGGTTTTTGCAGTGCCATATAAAATTTGTCTCAGGTCTGAGGAGGGTATATGTCATTTTTAAATTTAAGTTATAAAAAGTTTTAGCTATTTACAAGTGGTATTACAATCACTAACAATAATAATTGCTATGAATTTAAAAAAAGATGTTTTAAAAAAAGAAATTCATTTATAATCAACCCCACAAACACACTTTCCTTTTAACTATTAAAATTATTTTAGCATTATTTGACCGAATTATTGCAGCAACCATATCATTTATGTCACATGTATATATAATTGCCATGGACAGAATTTTATATATTAATATAATAGGAATAAAATTTGGATAATTTTGTATAAATTTCAACATATTTGGATCATATGTGAAAATCTGTAGTAGGTATTACAATAATATCAAATTAGATATTTTTTTTAAATATGGCACACAAACTAATTGTACAATACATAAATTAACATACACAATATATATGAGAAAATGTTTAAGAGTAAAATAAAGGCATGATGTATGCAAATAAAAACAAGTAGATTTGTCTTTATCTATTCTTTCTTTAAAGAATTTATTCAATTAAGTAGCATATAGCTAAACACTTCAAAAACCTTAATAGAAAGAAGCCCTTAACCTTTTTTTTTTTCTTAAAGGAGATCATTATGTATGTCTTTGTGCTACAAATCATGAAGTCAAAAATCTAAAAAGTACACAGTTATAAACAAACTTATCTGAATGTTTTATACTCAGATGATTAAAAATCAACATGTAATAAACAATTATATTTATGTGCAAAAGATAACTTTAATGAAAAAGAAGCTAAAACATAATATATGAAGCTCAATGAGTAACCTGCTATATAACCACAAATAAACAACACTGGTGGGAAATAAATACAGCTACTTAAATATGAATACAAAACCTTTACAAATCGATATAATTTTACCCAATAACTATATATATAGAATAAAAATTAAATACAAAACCTTAACTGTCTACTATAAGTAATGTTAAATCTATAAATAACATACAAAAATAGAAAATTAAAATTAAACTTGATTGAAAATCTCAATTAACCTTTTAACAAACATAACTTGGATTAAATTTAACAATAGTGCTTGATTTAATAGGTGTCATAGATAACAAGTTATCGTACATGAAGTAAAGTTTATGCACATGAAGTTAAGCATTGAGTTAATACATTAGCCTAACTCAAAGATTTTATTTGTATCTGGCTCAAGGATACATCAACTTCAAACGTTTGACACTATCTGGCATGAAGGTATTTTGTAATATAACATATTGCATCTCAATCATAAGTAAACACAAGAAAATACACAACCATCATAACACATGAAAATGGCATTTCAAATCTTGATATTTTATATTTAGGCGGTCAAAAATTAGATTTTAAATTCCAATGCAAGAGAAATTATTTTATAACTGTATTAAGATTATTAAAAATATTTGCATTTAAGCCCGTTTGATGGAAAAAGAAAAATGTATACAAGAAATTTAGATTTTTGAAACTTTAATTAAATTTATTCTAAACAGAAAATGCATTTTACCTTGCAGATGAGCCCGAGTATTAAACAAAAACATTGGAATAATACTTAAAAATATATAATCTAACAAAAGGTATTTTTATTTGCATTCAATTTTTAACATATCTGAAATATTCGTATGAAAATAATTTAAGGTTATGATTGGTGACTCAAGATATATTTCTTAAATTATACACTGGTGAACAATACATCTTATTTTCATATCTATTTAGATAATATTTATTTTTTTTTATTTTTATTTTATTTTATTTTATTTTATTTTTTTCTTATCACAAAAAGCTTACAATACAGTGTTGGAAAAGTTAAAAAACCCTGACACTGCATCAGAAATATTTAAAACAAAATTCAATAAAATTATATAAATAGACAGTTAAATATTGCTGAATCAATATTTAAGACAAAAGAAATGATTTCTTAAGAAGTTATTTAGACTGATTGAATAAAAGTAACTATAATAATACGAAGGTAGAGGAAGAAATTTAGTGTAAAACTTAATGGTATTTCAAATGCAACAGATTTCATATTTACAAGCAAACACAAATCAACAAACCTTATCACATAATCAGAAGCAAAACAGAAATTTAAAACAAAATGTTAGCATAACATAGCAAATAAAAGTATTAACCAATGGAATTAGTACCACTGAATAGTAAAAATAAAATACAATTAATATAAAACCACAGAAGAATTATTTTTCATTATTATAAAACTAATTAAACTTTCCTAGAACTTTTTAAAAACTCGCTGTAAAGTGATTTTTCATTGCCATTTTCAACAACAGAAAAATGGGAAAGAAATTTTAAATGCTTAATTTTACCTTATGAAAGAAAAAATAAATTAAGTAGAGACTCTTTAAACATGATTCCTTATCTTTAATACAAATCATTTGAGGTATTATTTATTTACTTATTTAACCCTTTCATAAATATGGACCTCGTATAAGCACCAGATAAGTACTGCCCTATAAAGCAAATGATTTTTAGCATTCATTTATGGAAATCTTATTTGTGGACAATAGATAACATGTAGCACAATAATAAAATTATTTTATAATAATAGATTCTCATTTATCACAGAAAAAGATTTTTTGTGTAACATAATGCTAACTTTCAACATCAAAATTACTACATAATGATGTATTCATTGCAATGCAAATTTAATGCATTATTTAACTTGAGCATGAACAGAAACTTAAAACCAAATTCAATTTATTATTGAAGTGCTTCAGAAAAATAAAATTAATAAAATCAACTTTCTACTGTTTTTAACTAAAAAAAAACACTGGAATGCTTCCTTCAATATACAAGAGAGAGGGGGAAAAATAACATTTAATAAACAACAGGATACAATTAACATAATTTTAAATTTGCTCAACTTTACAAAAAAGGCACAAAGAATTAATAACCTAACAAGCACAAGTTAAGAAAACAACTGTAAAATCCATTTTTAAAAAATACAAAAAACAATAACACTAAAAAATCAGGAACACTGGAAATTCTTAATAGCATTCTATAAACATTCAATACTGGCCGAAAAAATAAGTCATTAGAAATCAGGATCAAAAATTTTCACAGCTTCAAAATGGCCAAGTTTTTTTTAAATTAAAACTGGTTTAAATGAAATATCTACTTTGCACCTAGTAAATAAGTCTTATTCATTGACATAAAACTCCATACATTCTAGGGTATTTTGAGAATTAGCAAATTTTACAATGTGACTGCAGTAATGCCTATGGGGAGGGGGGGGGGGGGGGGGGGAGAGAAAAAAACCATTTTTCTTAAAGTATTCAAAACAGTTAGAACTTTGTCATTTTAAGGCAAATTTAAAACAAAATTAGCATTTTCACCTAAGTTGCAAAAGCAAACTTTATTGTTTTTTTTTTTTAATTAAATATACAGTAATAATTATTTTAATAAAATCAACTATTTATTTACCCTTTGCTTTTTAAAATCTGGATTTCATAAACATGCCATGAACCTAAAAATGCTGCCTAGTATATCTAATAAACTATAAATGAGATTTATCTGATAAATGTTTCTAAATGTCTTTAAATCATAGATCCATAACTAACTAATATTAAAAGTTAGTTTACACTTATCATGAATGTAAAAGGTTTGAAACTATACAATGAAACTTACTTCTAAACTTTACAATACATAATTTAAAGGGGTAGAAAAAGTTCTTCAAAACACAATTGCTTCTAATGAAAAACAATTATGGTGTACTTTTGCAGATACATAAACATGTCAGCATTGGATATATATATAAATATCTTTAAGATTACACAGGAATAAAATAAGCTATAATATCAAATTCCTCCTCCAAGAAAAAAATTCCTGAATTTATTTATCTCTTCATTAAAATAAATGCAGTAAACTCTGTTTAAAGTGGAACTGATTGGGACCAAGAAAATTTAAAATAGAAGACAATATTCACCTTAGACAAACTACACAGTCATGGGGGGGGGGGGTAGTCGTAATTATCGTAGTAGAAAGTTACTGGTACCAAAGGATTGGAAGTATAGTCTACTTTTGAATTATGTACATAAAATTTACTTAAGCAGCCATCTACATATTAAAACAAACTTTAACTTTTTTTTTCTCAACAGCAGTACCCATTTCTGACAGCATTCTACAACATTTAATTACCCTAAAAACAAATTTTCAAACAATTTGTAGAATATGTTTCCGAGAAATTAATTATTTTTAAAATGAATATATTTTAGGGGCTGTATCTAAATTGAAGTTCGGTATTCGATTGTTGACCGAGAGAGCCTCCTTCTTCATCAAAGCATCTTAGGTGCCACTCAAGCAGTCATTGAAGACTGCTAGATTAAAGCATAGTATAAGAAGTTTCAAAATACCTACTCACTCCTATTAATTATAGTTGCCACCTTAAACCATCATTTTGCCATTTTTAAGCATGTTTTGAAAACTACTTGGAAGAAAATTTTGAAATTTTAGATTTCCATAAAACAGGACTAAATAAAATAAACAAAAAAGTAAGCTGCAATTCATGTATACATATATATATATTTTTTTTTTAATAATTTCACAATATGAATGATA
Source organism: Maratus speculifer (assembly GCA_964019185.1). Taxonomy (NCBI): domain Eukaryota; kingdom Metazoa; phylum Arthropoda; class Arachnida; order Araneae; family Salticidae; genus Maratus; species Maratus speculifer. The sequence goes on from OZ025294.1 coordinate 207,202,351, forward strand.
AAATTACAAAAGTAACAAATTCAACGTATTTATGTTTGTGTATTTTATTATTATTGCAAAATAAAAAATTAACACATTACGAATATAATTTCAAGAGTCATTAATAAAAATATGAAAATGTAATTAAATATAAGCAGCATTAAAATTCCAATGTTTTTAATTTTAAAAAACTTATCAGTCAATGGAATTTAAATTCAATGTTCAGGTATAGTTCAACCGAACATTTGAAATATCTTGTTAAAATTGGATATTGCTAATGAAAAAAAAGTAAGTTTGGCTTTCTTTTAATATGCAAATGGCCCCCTAAGCAAATTTTATATATAGATCATTTAAAAGTAGATTTTTTTTCCAATCCTTCGGTACCAGTAACTTTCTTCTATGATAATTTGTTGAGGTGCAAGTAAAGGGTGTTTACTTCTATTTAAATCATTTGTAATATACAAATGGGCATTAAAGTAAAAGTTGAATTAATAAATATAACAAAAGTTTCAAAAATAAGATTTTTAAAAAGCAAAAAAATATAATGACTAAGTATTATCGACAACTTTTTTTTTAAAAATGTCAGAGCAATCATTAAAATAATTTTATATTCTTGTGTGTGGTAAATTAAAGTTTCCTCTTAACTTATAATACATATTTGATCAACATATGATAAAAAACTACTTTTAAAAAAACTCTTCAAAAAATAAAAAATATATAAGAGAAAAACATTAAAACAATCATAAAATAAGTCATTTTATTTATTTTTTTTTTTTTTTTTAAGGGAAAGGGAGACTTACTTTAAAACAAAGAAAGATCATCACAATGAAAATAGTTTACTTAAGCAGAAATATTGACAATGACCAAAAAAAAGGGGGGGGTGGAGACTAAAATAAACCAATGCAGATACTTCAAAGGGGTAAAATTTAATATGAACAGGAACAATAACTAAAGTATCATTAAATAAAAAGTCAAACAAATCAGTTTTTGTTTATCCATTAAACACTTTTTAATAGCATTAAATCAGGAAACTTAACCAAATGGCCATTATTATAAAATTAATCATTTTGCAGCAATGCAAAGTAATGAAAATGTCATTCCATAATAACACAAGTTGATAAATTCACAATTTAAAAAATTTCATTCAATTAAATGAGAAGTACTATGGCCTTCAGAAGAATAATATGCATATGTAGTAAGTTGTAACGAATTATAAAGCTTGCAAAAACACAGAAAATATGTCAATTTGTAATTAAAGATTATTAACATCAATCTTTATAACAGGACACTGCCTTTAAATGTTTATAATAAAAAGTATTTTTACTTTTTAATTACTAGTAAAATTATAATAAAAATAACTACAAAACCTTTAAATCTTTAAGGAATAAACTCAATTGTATTCTAATTTTAAACAAAATTTACATGTTTAGCTTAGAAATATTATGAAACATCAGAAAGGCAAATCTGAATTACTACATAATACCATGAACATTTTTAAAGCATCAATCTGCAATTTGAAGAGCACTTTTTCCAAAATTTAATTTAAAAAAAATACATATAAAATTAATTTTTAATGATATACTAAAACTGAAAAGAAAAATGCCCTTTTTAATGTTTTTAAACCATCATGGGCGAATTGCTATCAGTAACAAACTCTAATCCAGTTGCCAGATTCGTCTTTTTGATAAAAATGCGGACGATTGTCAGGGAAAACAGTAATGCCTGGAAATGGATTCTGCTGTATATACTTAAGAGCTGCTCTAACCTGATGCACAAAGCTTGGGGGTTCTACTTCTGGCGATGTAGAAAGGTGCTGAAAAATAAAAAAAATAAAAGTTTTAAAATTTATTTTAAAGTAAATCAAACTAATAAATAATTTTATAAGTACAAATGAGGCAAATATGCTTTATAAGACAAAATTTAAAACTGAACAATTAAAAAGCAGATAAGAAAATAAACCTGTTCTTCAGCAGGATTACAATGAGAATTTCATTCTGATACATGAGAAGATTCTCCAATTTTTCCAGATATATTATAAACTCTAATGTATCGGTAAAGTGTACTGGGTGTAAAATATATTGTATTATTCCAAAATACTAAACATTTTAAAATAACGATAAAATTAAACTACAGTATGAATTATTCTCCAAAGATCACAACAAATTTTGAAATTAAGTTTTCACCAGACCAAACATAAAAACTTACTACATGATATTTATCTATGTACTGAGCCACTTTGAAATTGTATCAAAAAAGTACTAAAGTCAGGATAAATACAACTTTTAGTAGAAGACAATGGGAAAATTTAGCAAACACATTAATATGGAGATAAAGGCTTAAGGTGGTTAATTATTTTCTGTTATTTAAAAAAAAAAAAAAAAAAAAAAAAAAAAAGGAGGTACTGCAAAAAAAAGTTTACAGCAATAGTAGGAGGAAGGGGGGAGGAGAATGGACATTCCAAGATAACTTTAATGAAATTTCTATTTTAAATAAAATGCAAAATCTGCTAAAATGTGGAAGATTCTGGCTGTTTAAAGATTCAGTCACTTTTAGTGTGACCAGAATTAATTTAATCAAATTTCCTGCATTTACAGATTTTTAATAAAATATTTAAATAGCCTGGTTTTGTCAATTTTCAAATTTTCCAACTTTTCTAGATTCTTTAGGTAGTACAGATACTCTATTTAAGCACACAATAAAATAATTTAAAAAATATGATGCATCATAATCAACTACAGTAATTACAAAATAATCAATCTGAAATTAACTATACTTAGGGCAATTTTGAGGGAAGAGGGTGTGTATAAGTATTGAGTTTCATCTAAAAAATAAAATAAAAATTTTGATGATCTGCCTGCACATTTTTGCCTTGATATAGCTATGGAGCTGTAATTTTCAGTACTCTAATGATCACATGTTATACAAGAAGTCTCGGCAATATGTTTAATGCTCAAAAACATTCTTTAAAAAAATAAAGTGAGTTAAAATATAAAAAGTCTTTTCAACAAACTATACAAAAAAGTGAAAAAAAAAATATTTAAATATACAGAATACTTTGATATATTTACTGCATAGATATTAATTTTTATTAATATTCATTTTCTATTACATTTTAATTGCTATGTTATAAAATCTGTTGGTTCAAAAACTTACTTCCTCAAATAAAATGTTTTTTCTTAATTTTTTTAATCAGCATTCCAACATAAAGATAATACAAACTGATTATTGATGAAAGTCAAATGCAGTTTGCTATAACAATACAAGGAGATCTCATCTAAATGAGATCATAATAAAATACAGTAGAGTCCCACAAGGGGATCAAACACTGTTCAATTAAGCAGGAATTCAGAATAAGCAGATTTCATTAATAACTAACAAAAGACATGCTTTATTTGGATTCGCTAAGCATTATTTCGAAAGGTAATTTTTCATTTGGTTCAATTTCTAAACTTCAAATATGAATAACATTTTGTACAACAAATTTAACAATAAATTTTATTTGCTTATGTTCTTTTGTTGCCACTACAAAAGAAAAAACCATACACACATTTTTTTTTTTTTTTTTTTTTTTTTTTTTTTAATGTGTAAATATTGTCTGTATAAATGATTTCACATAAGAATAAATTGTGTACTTGAATTCTTAAAACTAAAAAATACTTTTATAATTGAGTGTAAACAATTTAATTTTCACAAATTTTAAGCCATTAAAAATTTGCTATAATTTTCATTTAAAAAAAGGTATTTAAAAATTTCATAAAAAGAAACCATGAAACTATTATATGATTAAAAAGGAATGAGCATCAAAATATATGCCATTTATAACCAATCGTAATAAAGTATTTCTATTAAAATGTACATTTTCCTCTCAAATAACATACATTTTTAATTTAAGCAAGTTTAATGCTCTTTTACAGTCTGAAGTATAAATTTTGCAGTTATTTTCAATATTTAAAATATTTAGTCTTTGCAAAATGCAGATATACAACTTCCATTTTTTTTTTTTTTTTTTTTATGAGAAATTTTGACACAGCAATACCATTTCACATTAATTCAAGACTTAACTCATTTTTACTGACTCAATGGTTTTTTATTTACTGCAAGAAGTATGCAGGTTTCATTATCGTTTACAAAAATGAATCCGTATAATGGAAAAATAAATTCAACAAAAGTTTTTTTTTTTTTTTTTTTAATTTATTTATTTCAAACATTAAACAAGAAAATAATATTGTCAAGCTACAGCTATTTTATTTCAATCAAATCTAAAAATATTTTGTTGCTTACTTAAATTTAAGAAAACAGTTAAGATATTTTGACAAAATAATGAAAATATATTTTACTAGCAGCCTTCGCCCGCTACGCTGGTCAGTTTTTTTTTTTTTTTTTTTTAAAGAAACTTTGAATCAAACGAAATTTTTATATCATAGTAATTTTTAGTTTTATATCGTACTTTAGACTGTCTGTCATCAGTGAAAAATCAGTCATCTAAACGGAAAGTTCAATGTTAGTCACCAATGAATGACGTAGCGCTCAACATGTTAACAATTTTAATCACATAAAAATTCATTCAGCGGAACTTTTAAAATAAAGCCAAACTTTTGTAATTGGGTTCATCTGATAAAAAACATTCCTTAAACATTCAATTAAACAACGTAGAATGTTATATTCCATTTGTTACAAAATTTCTGAAAAATTATCCAACTAACAATGTAAAATCCATAAAATCTATCTTGTAGAACTTAAGTTATAAGCAGCCCCGATGAAATTTCACTTTGCGTTTTACATATATTGAGATAATTTAATATAGCTTTCATATAATAATCATGTTAACCTGATTATAGAACTCTCTTTCAAAATTATAGGTTCAATAGATATTTTTGTGCTGTGATTAATACGAAATCCAGACTTTCTTTTATATATAGTGTTCTCTGATGTGTTTCTATATATATAAAAGAAATCCAGACTTCCTTTTATATATATAGATAAGGTGAAAATTTTGAGGTTTTTGCGCCGAAGACACCGCCAAATCAGGAAAATGTGAAGTATCTCGCGAACTACTGAACTTAAAAGAATTTGCTTGGTACCATTCGATTCAGCATGAAAAAATACACTAAATTATGTTATGAGTTGAAAAATAACTACAAAAGCCGATTTTTAAGGAATTTTTTAAAAGTTCGTTCCTATTTTTAACCCCCTTAGGGGTGGAATTTTCGAAAATCCCTTCTTAGCGGCACGCCATGTTATCAGAAATATTTTTACCCCAATCTTCAAGATTATAGGTTCGGCAGATATTTTTGTGCTGTGATTAATACGAAATCCAGACTTTCTTTTATATATATAGATAGGGATTGAAAATTACAGGTTTTTGCGCCGAAGACACCGCCAAATCAGGAAAATGTGAAGTATCTCGCGAACTGTTGAACTTAAAAGAATTTGCTTGGTACCATTCGATTCAGCATGAAAAAATACACTAAAATATGTTATGAGTTGAAAAATTACTACAAAAGCCGATTTTTAAGGAATTTTTTAAAAGTTCGTTCCTTTTTTAACCCTCGTAGGGGTGGAATTTTCGAAAATCCCTTCTTAGCAGCACTCGATGTTATCAGAAATATTTTTACCCCAATTTTCCAGATTTTAGGTTCGGCAGATTTTTTTTGTTCTGTGATTAATACGAAATCCAGACTTTCTTTTATATATATAGATAAGAATTGAAAATTTCAGGTTTTTGCGCCGAAGACACCGCCAAATCTGGAAAATGTGATATATCTTGCGAACTACTGAACTTAAAAGAAATTGCTTGGTACCATTCGATTCAGTATGAAAAAATACTCTAAAGTATGTTATGAGTTGAAAAATTACAACAAAAGCCGATTTTTAAGGAATTTTTTAAAAGTTCGTTCCTTTTTTTAACCCTCGTAGGGGTGGAATTTTCGAAAATCCCTTCTTAGCAGCACTCGATGTTATCAGAAATATTTTTACCCCAATTTTCAAGATTTTAGGTTCGGCAGATTTTTTGTGCTGTGATTAATACGAAATCCAGACTTTCTTTTATATATATAGATTAATTAGTATAAGTAAAAAATATTTCTGATTCATTTTAAATATGACGTAATTATTTATCTCGCTCCATTAGCTATATGATATTCATACCTCTTGTATTTTTAACGACTGCTATAAAGTACCTGTTTTATTTCAACTATGACGTCACATTTTCATGAGTGAACCATTTTATTAAAAATATAATTCTTTTTCATTCTTTTTACTTTTAATTTATGTCACCATATTTTACACAAAAATTCCCATTAACTAAACAAATATCCTTGATAAATGTATTATAAAAAATACACCTTTTATTTTTATTTCAACCATGACGTCATATTTATTTTCTTTTAAATTATTTTATTATAGTTTTTCGCGTGGAAGTTTTCTATTAAAAATTCATTGCCGCTGAAAAATTAGTATTCCAATTTTTTATTTTCTTGGCAACAGGAAAGGAAAATGGTTAAATTTTATCTGAAAAATGCCTATTGATTTTGTATGAAAAATAATTAAATTTTGAATTATTAAGGAAAATATTTGAATAAAATAAATAAAAATTACCCTATTTTTTAATCCGGACTTCTAACTTTACGTCTGCAAAATTTGAAAGCAATCGGTTCAGTAGTTACGGGGTGAAAGCGGAACAAACAAACAAACAAACAAACACTTTCCGATTTATAATATTAGTAAGGATTTAATTAACCATGATTCTATCTATAATTATTAATGCCATATTTTTTTTTCTTCTGAAAATATACCTAGATAATATTGAAGTTTTTTGTAAAGTGTACGAAAAAATGTAATTTGTGTAGCCTAGTAGAGGATTCGCTTAATTCATCATAATAATTAACATATTGACTTGTCAAGACAAATTAAGTGCAGGGACATCTGTTAATGTCAATTCTGTACTGCATTGATTGCCTCGTGGTGAACCGATAGTTATTTTTTCTAATAATTTAACTACAATTAACAGCAATGATGCCGCTGGACTTGAAGAATCCTCGGTCCCCGGGACTTCTAAAATTCTGGGTCCCTTTTTACAAAAGCGGGTCCCCACTAATAATAAATCATATTTTTAGATGCAAAAATGGGACTTGTTCATTTGCAAAAGAAAAATTAAATGCAATAATTAATGTTTTAGTAATAATGTATAAATAATTAAAGCCAATATTAATTTTTTTTTAAACTATTAAGAGAAATTTTCTTTACTTTATTAAAAATAAATGTGCATGATACAAATTAAATTATAAAATAAAGCTTATTTGAGTGTAGAAGATAACAAGTATCACTACTGTTTGCATTTCTTTTAAAAAGGGGCAAAACTGATTTATTGAAAAAGATTTTTTCCTGAAAAAAGAATTTTTGGAGCAGCAAAAGAAAAAAAAAATGGAAGCAAGAAAGTTTTTGGAACAGAAAAGTTCTATCCTGGTACTACCATTTTTGCCGTTTTTTCGCGATCTTCTGACGAAATTTGCCGTTTTTTCGCGATCTTTTGACGAAATGTGCCGTTTTTTCATTATCTTTTGATAAAAATTGCCGCTTTTCGCGACTCTATTGACAAAATTGGCCGTTTTATCACGTTTTTAGGACAAAATTTGCCGTTTTATAGCGACTTTTGGACGAAATTTATTGTTTTTTCGAGATTTTTTTGAGGAGATCTACCTTTTTGGGGGGATTTTGTAATAAAATTAGTCTTTTTTTTCGCGAATCGTCTGACGAAATTTTCCAGAAATTATTCGTTATTTCGTGATTTTTCAACGAAATTTGCTCTTTTTGCAATTCTTAGACGAAATGTACCGATTTTTCGCGATCTTCTGACGAAAGTTACCGTTTTATCAAGATTTTTTGATGAAAATTGCCGTTTTCGCGGATCTTTTGACAAAATTTGCCGTTTTATCGCGATTTTTGGACGAAATTTATCGTTTTTTCGCGAATTTTTGAGGAAATTTGCTTTTTTTTCGGGATTTTGTAACAAAATTAGGATTTTTTCGCGAATCTTGACGAAAATTACCGGAAATGTTTCTTTATTTCGCGATTTTTTAACGAAATTTACCTTTTTTGGCGATTTTATGACGAAAATTACGCGTCCCGCGGGACGCGTAATTCAATTTGTTTTAATGATTCAATTTGTTTTAAGATTTTCATAAAACTTAAACTTTATATATGTCGCAAAACTCTTTGTACAATAACAAATGTTGGTTTTTACACAAACATCTTTTCTTAACTTTTCCTGTTTTTCAGTTTAAAACATTGGTATTTTTCTGAAATCTGTTCAGAATATTCAGATTTTCAGAATAGCAGGATTCTACAGTACGATAAGATAAATACACTATAATATTTATTACAATTGTTGTTTCTTTTAATCAAGAACATACAATCTGAATATAAGATATCAATGGAAAGGGGAAAAGTAATTTACATTTATCATCTTGCAGCAATAAATTTAATATAGGATACAAAAGGAAAAATTATTTCATTGGCAAGAATTTATAACAAATGTAAAATTAAATACTATAGTGAGAATATATGCATATTTTACTCCCATTGGTTGATTTATGAACAAAACATCACAAATTTCAACCATAACAGTATTCTAACAAATACAGTCGAACCTCGTTAACATGAGCCTCAAAGGAAATCAAAATTTTGTTCATGTTAACAATAATTCATGTTATCAGTATCAAATCTTTGTATTCGTTTTTATAGGGGACTGAAAACAATTCATGTTAAAAGTAATTCATGTCAAGCGTGTCCATGTTAATGAGGTTTGACTATACTACTCTCTGAATCAGCAATTTTCAATCACTGTAGTAAAACATATAGGCATATGGTAAACGTATCTTTAAATATGTGGCAAAAAAGAAACATTTATAGCTATCTTTGGATTACTGTTAAAAAAAAAAAAACATTTAAAAATTACTTAAAATGATAGAAGATATTTATTTAGTTTGTAATTACTATTTTAACAAATCAAGCTTTTCTGGAATAAAATTAAAACATAAAAAGCAATCCCATCTAGAAGCCTTGAAAAGAAGCTAAATACAAAATTGAACTTTAAAGAAAACTATAGATTTTAAACTAACTGAAAATTGCAGAATTATCTACCAATAGACGAAAATTCGCACTATAATTCCATCAAATTAGTAATAAATAAGTAAAGAGGTTGAGAATAAGGCCATTATCAACAAAAAAGAAAGGGGCATTACTCATTTTATCCTAAACAACTTTTCCCTCCCCCCCCCCCTTTCCATCAGAAGGAAAAGAAAGAAGGGGAGATCAAAAATTCAAGGCTTGCTATAAAAATCAGAAAATTTCCAGACATTCTCAAAAAAGCAAATGTTCTTATAAAAATTCAATATTGTTAGCTGTGACTTTACATAACAATACTAGTCAGATGTAGCAATCCCAGAAATTAATTCTATATCATACAAGTTAATGCTTCAAAATTCACCACCGTAGTGCCAAAATTAAGTGTCAATCTATACCCATCCTGGGGATTCTAATTATATGAAATTCTGTACATTAGATCTTGAAAAAAGACTATTGCTAAAATCATGGTGATCATGTAAAGTGCAGCATAGCAGAGCTATTGTTTGGCAATTTACACCAAAACCTAATCCTTAACAGCTTGTGTCAAAATCTAACTGAATCTAAAGTTTGATGAAAATCCATGCATAATTCATAAGATTGAGCTATTTGGGAAAAAGTGGAAAATTAAGCATAGCAGAGCCACTTATTAAATGATTTACACCAAAATGTAAACACCACTAAATCATATAAAGGACTAATTGAATCCGAAGTTTAATAAAAATCTATGCATTAATTCTTGATATAGAGTTCCAGCGGAAATTGCAGAAAGTGCAGCATAGCAGTGCCACCTGTAGAGGGATTTAAATCCAAATGTAGAAAATGTCAATTCATGTCAAGGACTAACTGAATCTGAAATTTGATGAAAACCCATGCATTAATTCTGGAGATTGAGTGATTGTGAAAACCATGAAAAATACTGCATAGCAGTGCCACCTGTTAAGAAATTTACACCAAAAACTAATCAGCACCAATTTATAATCAGAGACCAACTGAATATAAATTTGTATTAAATTTTGTGCATTAATTCTTGACATAGAGTACCCACAAAATTAGTGTCACATACAGAATCCCAAACAGACATTTTGTAAAAACATGTTTTTGGTATCTGCCCCTTAAAACATGTATATCTTTCGAAAACCAGAAGTCAAACATTTTTACGAATCCAATACTTTCCTAATGCAAAGAAAGAATTAATAATTAGAAGTAATATTTGAGTATTTTCAGAACAAAACATACTTTGGAAGTCCAAAAAAATTTATATGAATAATGAAGTCTGATGGCAGGATATGATATCACATACAATCTTTAACTGTTGGAGACAGATAATAGGGCTTAAGAAAATTGTATTGGATTCATAATTTTTATTCGTAGCTCTATTAGAAATTTCTGAAATTTTTTTTTTTTTTTTTTTTTTTAACTAACTTAATTAAATTTGATTCATTCTAAAGAAAACTTTGTAAAATATAGAAGATTAATCTATTGCACTCAAGGACTCAAGTGCTGTTAATGGATGCATGTTATTAGCGATTATTATAAAGCCACAAGGCTTTATAATAATCTGAACTGTTAGACACATGCTGCATACATAATTGTTGGAAATGACCAAAATACCATGATGTATACTGTCTATGTCATAAAGCACCAGAGGTTAATAGAATAATTTCAAATTCAACTTGAAGTATTTAGTGATTATTTCTTCCAACTACGTGAATATTAAGTTTTAATTGATACAATAAAAAAAAGATGGTGTAAGGCAGAGTGAACTATTGCATATAACTCCTTAAAATGTGTAAATAGTTCATGAATTTTCAAATAAGGCACATTTATCTAATTCATAACCTCAAAATTTGCAGTTTGTTCTGATTTCAAGTTAAAAAGATATGTATTTTGATTATTCATAACTTTTCAAATTTCTCATCATTAATTACATTACAAAATATAAATGTTAAAGCAAATTCATCAAGATTAATGATTATTTATATGGGGAAAAAATATGCTATCGATGCTGATCACACATGGTGCATAAACTATACAAAGTTCAAATGTACAAATTATACCATCATGACATCAAATCATATATGCCGTTTTCAAAGATACTAGATCCCCTTCATTAGTATGAAAACAAACAAAAATACACAAAAACAAAACAAATTCAAAGAACCCCTTGTCTATATCCTCAAGTATTGGCTAATGAACTGACTGAAATGGGAAAAGTAAGCGTGAATGTCCAAATGAAATGACGTACCTCACAAGAAAACACTGAAAGATAGGTAACACTATGAAGATTCCCTGTATAAAAAAGAAGAGAAAAGAGATGCTAGTCATGTCATTGATCAATGACATAACATATTTATATATGTAATAAGGATAGTGCTACCTGTTTTTTAGTATTTTCCTATCAGATACATGATTTCTTTCATACACAAACTAACTTTTGCCACTTCAATCAATTCATTAGATAGTACTTGGGACTATAGCCAATGGTTCTTTAAACTCTGTTTTTAATCTCTATTTTTTTTTTTTTTTTTTTTGTTTGTGTATTTTTATGTTTATTTTCACACTGATGATGGGAATCTATCTTTGAAATGGCTGTATGTGGTTTGATGTCATAATGGTGTAATTTGCTCATTCCAACATCATAAATTTGTAGCTTATGCATTTAAAACTTGCACTAAATGATAATTTTATTGGTATAGATTACACAGGGCACTTAAACCTGTAACTGTCTAACCAAATATGAAGGAGTGAATGAAACAAAACATGATGAAATAAATGGGATATTATATTCAAGAAAATTAAAAGTTAAGATTATTCTAATCATAGCTTGCAATTTAATTATAAAACTAACATATTTGATATTTCAAATAATTTATTCATTAATTCAATTTATTAAATGTATAAGAAGATGTGCATTCAATAGTACAAAAACAAAGACACTAAATTTTAGTAATACAGTATCAAAAGTTAAAAATGACATTTAAATAAGTTTGTTGAGCTTTTATACACTTAAAATGAATGGAGTGAGAAATTTGCAAATAACCTAGGAAAAGAAGAAACTATTGACATTGAGGTTACTTGTATGATAAAACACCAAAAGAGAAGAACAAAAATGTGTAGCGTCAAATCAGAAAAAGCAGGTTATTATAGATAATGTTAATTTCAAAAGCAGAACATAAGATTGATGTATATGATGAAATTTCAACTAAAATCACAATTCAAATTCTTAATGAGAGAAATTTTTAAAATAAAAACATCAAGGAGAACAAATTTTCTAGTCAGATGTGGCAATCACAAAAATTTCATTTCAAAATTCGCTATCGCAATGCCAAAATTAAATGGCAATCAATGCCCATCGTGACGATCCTTATATAAAATCCGATGCATTAGTTCTTGAAATAGGGCTATTGTGAATATCGATAAACATGCAGAATTAAAGTGCTACCTGTTACGAGATTTATGCCAAAACATAATCATCAATAACATGTATCAAGGTAAAACCTGAATCTGAAGTTTGATCAAAATTTGTACATTAGTTCTTGAGATAGAGCTATTGCAGAAATCTGGAAAAATTCAGCAAAACAGCACTATCAGGCGACTGATAGCAAAACTAAAACAGAATCACTTCATATCAAGGATTATCTGAATCCAAAGTTCAACGATATTCTGTGCATTATTTTCTTGAGATAAGAGCTGTTGTGGTAATCGTAAAAAAGGCAGTATAGCAGCACCACTTGTTGAGTCATTTACACCAAAAATTAATCAGCACCAATTACAAATTTTTATTAAATTCCATGCATTAGTTCTTGAGATAGAGTGCCCACAAAATTTATGTCACATACAGATAGACGGACAGAGACACCGTTTTTGGCAATGAGATACATTGCCAAAAATTATTTTAAATTGCGAATCTTGTTTATAGTTGCCAGTCATATTTAAAACAGTAATTTAACATTATGTAATACATAACATTATGTAATACATAACATCAAATAAATTGATAAATTAATAAGATAAAAAATTAACTATAATAAATAAGAAAAAAATGCAAACCTTAATAAAGAAGAACAAAACCACAATTAATTCATTTAAAATCAAACCACATTTAATTCATTTATATTAGGGATGCACAAACTGTGACTGAAAAAATCTTAAATTTCGTCAGTTAACCTTCGGAAAATACAAATTTTCGTCACTTAGGAATCGCAGATTTCGTTGATTGGCAAGAAAAATCGAGAATTCCATTGATTAAGTGCAGAAAAAAAAAAAAAAAAAAAAAAAATTTTTTTTGTCGAAGAGTCTTGAAAAGAACTGCAAATTTCGCTCATCAGATATGGAAAAATCACAAATTTTGACCATGAGGCTTGGAAAAAAATAGCAAATTTCATCGATCAGACATAGATAAATCGAGTTTTGCCGTTGAGGCACGGAAAAATCGGGAATTTTTCGGCCGGATGCAAAATAAATCACATATTTCGTTGATAAGACAAGAAAAAACCATCAGTTTTGTTGATGTTTGCAAAAATTGCACATTAAATTGATCAGTTGGGAAAAAATAGCAAGTTTTCTCGGTTTATTGCATGATAAATTCTCAAATTTCGTTGATAGGGAATGAAAAAAAAAAAAAAAAAAAAAAAAAAAAAAAAAAAACTCGAATTTTGTTGATTAGGCACGAAAAAAGGCGAACTTAGCGATGACGCGCAGAAAAATTGTAAATTTTGTTGATCGACTGCGAAACAGTCATGAATTTCATCTGTTTATGAAGACAAAAAAAAAAAAATAAATAAATAAAGTTTAATCTTACCGTGTAAAAAAATGCAAATTTCTTCAGAATTCGCACGAATTTCATTCTTCAAAAAGGAAAATGCTTATTTCGTCAATTAAGGATGAAAAAAGTGCACATTTCGCACACCGAAAAATCGCTAGTTTTTTTTTTTTTTTTTATCGGATTCCAAAAAAATCGCACTTTTTTTTTTTGTTTGAAACAGGAATATTGCGAATTTTGTTGACCACATGCAGAAAAATTGCTAATTACGCCGATCAGACTATAATCAAACCATGAATTTCGTCGATCGGGGGCAGAAAATTCACGAAATTTGTAGATCATGCGAAGAAAGATTGGGAATTTCGTCACTTGATTATGTGAAAACACAAATTTCGTCAATCAGTTTGTAAAAGTCGCAAGTTTCATCGATCGTCTTTGTAAAAAACACAAATTTTGTCGATCGTCTTTGTAAAAAACACAAATTTTGTCGATCGCGTGTGGGGAAATCACTAATTTCGTCGATTAGATGCGGATAAAGCGTGACTTTTGTCAATCATGCGAAGAAAAATCAGTTTTGAAAAAACCACGAATTTCGTCGATGAGATTTGGAAGCATCGCGAATTTTGTCAATGAGATAGGAAAAAATCTTAAATTTTGTTGATCAGGAGCGAAAAAAATCGAGAATTTTATTGATCAGGCACAAAAAAAATCGAAAATTTCACCCATCAGACGTGGAAAAATAGAATAATTATTCGATCAGCCGCAGAAAAATCTCGAATTTTTTCGATTGACTTTGTAAAAGTGGTGAAATTCATTGATCGACTTTATAGAAAAATAGCTACTTTTGTCGATTTCATCTTCATAAACATCGTGAATTTTGCTGATCGACTTCGTAAAAATAGCGAATTTTGTTGATCAGTCACGGGAAGATCGTGAATTTTCTCGCTTGGTTTCATAAAAATCTCGAATTTTGTGGATCAGGCACAGAAAAATTACGAATTTCATCGATCGACTTCGTAAAAACTGCCAATTTTGTTGATCAAGATCGAAAAAAATCAAAATTTTCACGAAATCACGACTTTCGTCAATTATCTTCATAAAAGTCGCAAATTTTGTTGATCAGTCACGGAAAAATTGTGAATTTTCTCTTTTGGTTTTATAAAAATCGCAAAATTTGTCTATCAGGCTTGGAAAAATCACGAATTATGTCGATCAATCGCAGAAAATCATGAATTCCGCTGATCATGCGAAGAAAATCGCAAATTCCATCGATCGGCTTTGTAATAATTGCGAATATTTCATCGATCAACTTCGTAAAAATTGCGATTTCATCAACCAGCTTTGTAAAAATTGCAAATTTCGTCGATCATACGAAGAGAAATCACAATTTTTTCAATCATGCGAAGAAAAATCCGAATTTCGTTGATCATTCGAAGAGACAGAGCAAATTTTGTTGATCATGCAAAGAAAAATCACTAATTTTGTTGATCATGCGAAGAAAATAGCGAATTTCATCAATCGGCATTGAAAAAATCTCTAATTTCATCGATCGCCTTCGTAAAAATAACAATTTTTGTTAATCAGGTTCAAAAAATTTAGAATTTCGTCGATCAGATGAAGAACATATTGAGAATTTTATCAATCATTTGAGGAAAATTTCCAAATTTCGACGATCGGCTTTTGAAAATTTACGAATTTCATCAATCAGCTTCATAAAAATAGCATATTTTGTTGATCAGGTGCAGAAAAATCATGATTTTTTCTATAGATTTCGTAAGAATTGCGAATTTTGTTGATCAGATGAGGATAGATTGTGAGTTTTCTTGATCGGATGAGGATAAATTGTGAATTTTGTTGATTAGTTCCGTAAAAAGTGCAAATTTGGTCGATGAGGCATGGAAAAATTACAAAATTTCATTTATCGGGCATAGAAAATCTGGAAAATCGTTTATTAACCCTTTCCGGCACACTGTGCCCAGTCTGGGATACTTAATTTTAATTCCAAACTTGCAAACGGCACCAGTAATATTTTACTAAATCTTTGCTTTTACCGTAAAAAGCTTAAATTAAAGGATTCAAAATATCTAAAAAAAATTTTTATGAATTCCGGTGTAAATCGATAATTTCTCATTTTATTACAGATTTTGCCCGTGCCGGAAAGGGTTAAGCATGGAAAAATCTTGTTGATCGGTTCCTCTTTTCTTTGTTCATAAAGGTCACATTGTTTTCGGCACCAGCCATTTATGCTTGTTTTTTAGCACTTTTAATAAAACAAAACTTACACTCCTGCATAAAACCAAGGAATATTTTTACATCTTTAAAAATAATCCTTGCTGTATCTGTTATATATAAAAACATAAAAACTTCTGATATATATATCCTTACGATCTGAATTACATATTTTGCCTGGATAAATGAACTTAAAGCCCCCCCCCCCCCCCCCCACACACACACACACACAGCCTTCTGAAACCATATTTTTTTTTAATCCGATTATAGGTCACAGATCACCTCCATTAAATCATTCTTTCCATGTTATTGATGTGGCCCTCGACCATCCAGACATAATCTTAAGTGGCCCTTCTCTTGAAAAGGTTGTGCACCCCTAATTTATGTATACATATAAAACGATTATAAAATTACCAGAAAATATTGTAAATGTATAAATAAAGTAATTTTCAAATTAAAAATTATATATAAAGATAAACCAAAGTCTAAGAAACAGATCCTCTAATCAAATACCACATATACATAAGTATACATAGGGATTTTACAGTTATTTTTATGAAAAAACGAACCTTCTCAGCCAAAAAGGGATTAAGAGATAGTTCATATCTGCAGACAAAACTGCATGAGCAATAAAATAAGATATTTTAACCCTTTAGGTGTCTGGTTCTTAATTTTCTGTTTCCAGAAATCTTTTTAAAATGGTTGTAGAGAAAAAATATTTTTAGCAGAATTATGTTTTGAAAAGTATCCAGAATGAAAGGACATGAAAGATATAACATCAAATTGTGATTAATATATATACACCTTACGAATTACAATCATTTTTATGAAAATACAAAAAAATCCTCAGACACTCAAAGGGTTAAAACCACAATCAGAAATTTCAAAATTTAATTTCATGTGACAGAATACTTACTCTAAGAATAAAATCATCACTCTGTGATAACCACAGATCTACTCCTCTTAATGGTTCGTAATTATATGGCCCAATTCTAAGCATGCCAAGATGACAGTCATATACATCCAACATCTGTAAAGAAGCAATTGGAGCATATTTGAAGAAATTTAACCCTTGTAACTGCCCACAAAGAAAAATAATTCTTGAATATATAACAGAACAAATACAACTTGATAATACATATCTTTTACATGCTTAAATCATTAAGTGTATAAATGTATCAATTCAATTAATGGAATCTTTAATATTTATGTCAAATTCTTTGGATTACAATAAAAAATTGGAAAATAATTCAACAAAAATGGTCACAAAATATGCTTCAAAGAATTGACAAATTATGGTCCCCCCCCCACGATACCTTGAGGAAATTGTTTTTTTTTCCCCACCACGATACCTTGAGGAAAAATTCTGGTTGGAAATCACATTTAGGGAATATGCTCCCCATGGCCATAGCATTCATTCACTGCCAATAATAAAAGCCCTTTAAATATTTTTTTAAATGCATATATTTTATTATTCTAACATCACTTATGTTATTTATTGTATAAAAATAAATATTTTTAAATTATTTTGCTATAGGGAGTGAAGAAGAGAAAAGAAAAGTGAGTTGATCTTTAATGAAGTGAAAAGAGGTGCATTTTTTTCTTATTCTGACATCAATTATATTATTTATCTTTAACAATAAATATTTTAAATTTGTTTTTGTTAGAGAAAAGGCAGGGAAGTGAAGAGAAGAAAAAAGTGAATTTATGTTTAATCAAGTGAAAAAAGTATCTAAACCTATAATCATAACCTACTTCACTTTTGTTGTATACTGCCTGTTTGAAAGTAAAACTGTCTATAAAAGTTTTTTTAAACATGGATGAATATTCCTTATGCAAGTTATCAAATAACTGCTTGTGGGCCATATGCTGCTACAAGATTAAGTGGATTATTTCCAGTTTCTGAACTGATTAGGTCCAACGATTTGGAATGCTACTGGGAAAAAAAATAAAAACAAACATACCTCCAGAAAATATTTCTGAAATAGATCACATAAATAATCTAAATGGAACTACCCTAGAGCTTGGAGATATGATTTCAGTACATTATGTTTGGCCATTCCATAGTCTGATTCAGAACATTCCATTCAGTGAATCCTGCATAATACTCCTCCAATAATAATCGTACCAAATTCTGAACACATTGCTTTATATTTCAGAAAGGACCAAGGTCTCAAATCCCCATGTCCTTTCTTACCCTTGATTTTATGACTAAGATGTTGGCAATAGCTAGGTGATGTCCAAAATTTTCCAAATTTATATCTGTGCTTTGTGCAAATCATATCCCCAAACTCTAGGGTCACTTCGATTTTCTATGAGATCTTTTTTAGAAATATTTTATGGAGATATGTTTGTTTTTATTTCTTAAATGAGATTTCCATTACCCTATGAAAACTGCTTTACTGCCCATGATTATGTTTGGTGATTTTGAAAGGTGAATATTTATTGTACATTTCTATTTTTATTTTACAGGCTTCAGACTTTAATGCATGCCTGCTATACCTCACTTAAAATAGGCAAAACTATTTTTTTTTTTTTTTTTTTTTAATTTGGCATAAAATTTTGGAATACATTAAAGTCTGCAGATGGAAGGGCTTACTTTCCTTTGTTTCACTTCACCATAGGAAAGCATATAACAGTTTAAAATGAAGGGATGGTTTTAATACAAAGAGCTACATGTATCAAAACTTTAATGAAATTTTGAAAAAAATTTACTTTTGAAGCCCCCTAGATCACTGATTTACACACATCCCGTAATTTTTATTCTTGAATAGCAAAAGGTGAACCTTATATAAAGCAGCTTGTTTTGTGCTTACTTAAAGCAATTTGTTTTGTGGGATAACTTCATTGCATACAATGAGAAATACTATGCAAAACATAAAATTTGAATTTTTCAAGTGGGGCACTGACCTTTCAACCCCTCACCAAATTAAAAACCAATGGTTCCACAGCATTAATATTTTGGATTTCTTTCTTACTAATGGTCATCTCACTGGAGGGGGGGGGGGGAATCTATTTACCATTTAATCACAGGACCCTTATTCTGGGTTATTCTTATATGGAATTACTAAATGATAAAAATACAAGAAATATTTTTCTTTAAAACATACAAAAGGAAAATAATGATACCAGATATGACCAATTTAACACCAGAACCTTTACGCACAATTTTTATCTATAATACATTTTTTTTTTTTTTTTTTTTTTCTGTTTTTAAGCATATAAATATTTAAGAGGAAGTATAGAGTAGGGGTAGCAAAAGACTGGGAAAATATTTTGACAAAAGGCTAAAAAAAAAAAATATAGAAATACATCACTTCTAATTATAAGATTTTATTTTTAGAAAAATCTGATCTCATTTGCATGTGAAATAAAAGAAAAAAATTAAATAAAACAATTTTACATATTTTATAAATTACTAATACTCTGAAGATAAATATAAATCTTAAATATGGATTACCTCATAACAACCAGTGAAATAGCGAGCTGCCCTAAGAGGAAAATCAGGACCTTTATCTGGGAATGTTGCAGGGAAAATTTCACCACTTTTTGTGTTCAAGCCTAATAAAAATTTAAATACAAGAATTGAAAGCATACACAAAATTAAAAAGAAGAAAAAAGTCTAAAACTCAGAAATGTAGCAACATTATAATCACTCCAAACTATACATTAAAAAAAGAGAGAAGAGATGGGGGGGGGAGAGAAGTGGAATATCCTGTTCTATATATTTTTCACCACCAGTTAAATCTGAAAAAGTTAGAGAAAAATTTTTAATTATATATTTATAAGCATTTTAAAAGAAATCATTCTTAGTAGACAATCTGAATTTATGAAATTCTGGCACATTCTAACCAATAATTACATGCAGATTTGTCACGTTCCATAGAGCAAAAATCAGAATATTTAAAATTTTTTTTTTTTTTTTTTTTTTTTTTTTTTTTTTTTTTTTTTTTGTGAAAATTTTGTTTTTACCAGGCTAATGGAGTGCCTGCAGCAAGTAAATAGTAAATACAGGCCACATAATCATTAACCAAATTATTGTTTAAACAGACATAAAATAATTTATTTTAAACAATATTATAGGCAAATACACTTAAAAAATTAAAGAATGGTGTTACTTAATATTTCAAAAATCAATTGAAATAAAATGTTCTAAAACAATTTAAAAAATTCCTTATAAATACCAGAAATGGATTTGCTTTTTCATAAAAATATTACAATTATGAAAGTTATAAATGTTAATTCTTTATTAATAAAGAAATTACGTGATACATGATGAATACATTAAAGTCGATTTGCAGTCTGAAATGTAAAGTTATAATTTATTAATTTAAAAAAATAAAATTAATGATATCAGGTTTTTGAAGGATAACTGAAAATTTACAAGTAGCAAGAAACAAAGTTTTAAAATGTCTTTTTAAAATGTCTTCATATATGTATTTGACTTGAACTAATATATCAAGCAGCACTAATCAAACACACAGAAGCAATAGATGTCTGCAATTATTCTAGCATATTTTTAAATATAAAATAAGAAAAAATATGATAGAAAATTGGGAGAAATATCTCAAAAATCAGGAGTATGGAAAACCAAGCAAAAATCAGGTGCCTTCGAAAGTTTGTATCTGCCATAAATAAAAGATAAAAATTAAACTGTTAAAAAATTGATAGGGAAATTTAGACAGCAGTTTAAAAAATTATATATATCTTAATTGCATAAATTTCTGCATTAGTGATAACTAAGTGTATAGCCAACAGAGTAAAAAAGTATTTAAGGCAAAACTTGATGAACTCTACTCACTGATATATTGCAACAATGTTTTTACTAAATAAACCACTCTAATGATAGCCAGCCTGGCACCTCTCACACTTATATATTGGTAAGACTGCATCTGCAGCACAAGAAGGAATACCTTTATGGCCCACAAGCCTGCAGCAGACACATAAGATGAAAATAAACCACCTAGCATCAGTGAAATTTGTTTTATTTTTATGAATTATGACTGAAATATTGAATATTTTATAAAATATTTAAAATAAATATACATAATTGATGCTCCTGAATTTTCTTTGACTTGTTTCAGGCTCTTCAAATAGTGCAGCAAACAATCTTAATAAATTTATTGCTCCTAATAATCTTATTAAAATTTTACTAAAGCTAAGTGCTTTAAAATTATTTACAGACTGAAATTTTAAAGAATATAAAATTCTAAACACATCTCATTTGAAGAAGAAAATGTGATCTGTTAAGCATTTAATATTAAAAGGAACCCTTATATTTTTTTATTTCCAAGAAACAGTACATAAAAAATTTTCAAAAACAGAATTAATTGCATAATATATTACTCATTTTTTTAATTTAGAAACTCACAATGAAATAAAAGTAGGAGTAAAAAATGGAAGAAAGAACAGAATGAGAATGGAATTTGATAGAGAAATAACTGATTAACTCATATTTAATATTTTATGAAATATGAAACGTTAATTTTTTTTTTTACCAATTCCATAAATAACAGGCCAGTTGATATTTCCTCTCAATGAATTGTTAAGTTCTGAAAAAAGAGAAAATAAAAAAAGATCACTGTACAGAATAATAATTAATAAAGAAAATAACTAAACACATTTATACACTATATGGCCAAAGGTAACCGGCCACTTGCGACTTTAGACATTTTGTTAAATATCTAGAACATGAGGAATTATTCTGAAACTTCAAGCGTTTAAACAGAAAAGTACAGGTCATATACCGTAAAGATTTTTTCTAGAGATCCCATAAGGAACAGTCAACAAATTGAAAAAAAAAAAAAAAAAAAAAAAAAAAAAAATGAAGTTGTTCTACATAAACCTGTTAAAACTAACGTAGCAAAAGCGTCCAAACTGCAGATTATGATTACATGGCTTATTGTAATAAATTGTGTTCACTTTTATGAGGATATCATGTATACTCGTAGAGAAATTAAAAGAAACTAGTTGGATGTGCTAATCCCAAAACTTTCTTCTATCCCTACATTTAATATTTCAAAAAGTAATTACACATGTTAATTTTCAATATTATAAATTCCATACTATTCCAAATTTGATTTTCATATTAAATTTCTACTTCAGTCAATTAATCGGGGTAAAACCAAGTTAATGTGGATCATGATATTTATTAAAATCAATAGTTTTCCCTTTTTCTGTTATCATCAGCTGTTTGTAAACAGGCGGCTCAGCAGGACCCGAGTTCCCGTCTCTGCATGAGCCGATTGTCAATAGAGCGATAGAGAATCGAGAAAATTATGCAAAAAGCGCCACGCTATCACAATTCTCTTTTCCCCTTCGGAGTACTTCCAAATTCAAGGAAGATCTGCCATCCATAGCCAAACACATACATAAAAAATTTGGTTCAATTGCGACATAACTTTATGCATTTTCGATGATACAATAATTAAAATAACACTGAAATCGCTTTTATAGAGTCCCCTTCGGGAAGATTTTTTTCAAATTCAGGAAGCACCTGCTTGCCACACTCAAAAATAACACACAAAAAACTTTGTTCAGTTTTATGCATAACTTTCATGCACTTTTTGATGGCAAAATAATGAAAATGGCACAGACATTGCGATTATAGAGGCCTCTGCGGCCAGATTTTTTTCAAAATCAGAAAGTAATCTAAGAGCTGACAGAACAAAAACCTTTATTATCAAGCACAAGAAAAAGAACCTTTATTTTATGGAAGAGTAGCAATTAGGGCCATCTAATGAACCATGTCTGCTGGAAGTGAAGTGGTGCATAAGCCAAAAATTAATACCACTAGCGATTTACTCATAGATTAAACATTGTGTTTGCCGTACAATGAAAGGGATAAAAACATGGAAAACTGCGAGCAGGAAAACAAAGTTATAAACCTATGAGTGAAACATTAGTGGTATTAATTTTTGGCTTAGGCACCACTTCACTTCCGACAGACATTACTCATTAGATTCTACTATTACTACTCTTTAATAAAATAAAGGTTGTTTTCTTATTGTGCTTAATTATTTCATTATTTTATCTTGTGCGTATTAATTTCAAATTCAAGGAGGATAAACTTGTCATAACCGAACACTTACACAAAAAATTTTGAACAATTCGATGCATAACTTCATACACTTTTACTTGGTAAAATATTGGAAATGGCACAAAAATCTCTATTGCAGCACCCCCTTCACGTGAATGTTTTTCATATTCAGGGAAAACCAATAAGCCATGGCCAAACACTTACACAAAAAATTTGGTTAAATTCTATGCATACACTTATAGTCGTACAATATTGAAAATGACACAAAAATCGCTATTGTAGCGCCGCCTTCTGGCTGAATATTTCAAAAATGAAGGAGGACCTGCTTGACATGGCCAAAAACATTCATAAAATATTTGGTTCAATTCTATACATATCTTCATACACTTTTTGATGATAGAATGGCGACATACGGATAGACACACGGACAGACATTTTGTAAAAACATGATTTTTCTGAATCTCTGACTCTTAAAATGTATAAATTCATCAAAAAACTGGAAGTCTTCTATTGAAGATAGAAGAAAGTAAAAAGCGAAAAATTTCAACAAAAGATCATGAAAAAACATTAAATTTTATCAAAAAGTTCCGAAAAAAGGACAAATTTCAACAAGAGATCCTATGAAAAAAAAGAGTGGGATGGTAAATTTTGTATTTAAATCACAAAAAAATGGTAAATTTCGTAAATGATCGAGAGAAAACGACAAATCTTGTCAAAAGATTTTGATAAAAAGAAGACAAATTTTGTTTAGGTATCATGGAAAACAAAAAAACTAACTTCATCAAAGTATTGAAAAAAAAAAAAAAAATGCAAATTTTGTCTAAGTATCACCAAAAAAACCATAAATTTCGTCAAAAGATTTAATAAACTGAAATTTCGTTAACAACCCCCCCCCCCCAAAAAAAAAAAGGGCAAATGTTGTAAACAGATTGCAAAAAAAATGGCAAATTTTGTAAAAAAAATCTAGAGGAAATGACAAATTTCATCAAAAGATTGTGAGAAAACAACAAATCTCATCAAAAGATCACAAAAAATGAAAATTTTGTCAAAAGATCGAGGAAAAACAAAAATTTTGCCAATTGGGCATGAGAAAAAAAAAAGTGCCAGAGTGAATTTGCCCATCTTTTTCGGAGGATGTAAGATGTTAAAAATTCTGAGGATAAGAGTAACTTATTTTTTAAAGTACTTTCCTTTTATGTTAATTACAAATACTTGGGATATTTGGGTGCATATAACGTAAAAAGAGAGACTGAAAAGAGAACACTTGTCCTTAAGTTCTACAGACTGTTTTCAAAGTTTCTACTTGTGTAGCAGACTACCGAAAAAAATTCTGCTGCTGGGCATTTTTTGTTAATAATGGATTTTGAGCTTATTCTATCTAAGATTATTTTCAGAATTTTCAAGCTCTGTTTGGGATTTTTACAAAAAATTGCTCTATACATTACTCGTTAACACATTATGCAAATTACATTTTGATTGCTGTAACGTTCACACAGTGAAAGAATATTTAATAAACCTGCTAATTTTTCCTATAATTTTCATTTTTTAATTCTGATTACAGGGTATTATTTACAATATTATTTGTCATATTTTCTGAAAAGCAATTTTTTTTTATTAAGAACTCTGCAAATTATAAGCAAAAAATTTGAAAAAAATTCAGACTATTTTTAAAAAAAATCTTAATTTCTCTTCAAGTATACATGATATCCTCATAAAAATGAACACAATTTTTACAATAAGCCCTGTAATCATAATCTTCAGTTTGGAAGCTTTTGCTACATTAGTTTTGACAAGGTTATGCAAAAGATCTTCGTTCTTTTTCAATTTGTTGACGGTCCCCTACAGAATTTCAAAAGAAAAAAAAAATCTTAATGTAAATATATGACATGTACTACTATTCTGTTTACAAACCTGGATTTTTAGAATATTTCCTCGTGTATTTTTCTAGATATTTAACAAAACATGGGAAATTGCAAGTTGCCGGTCACCTTTGATCATATAGTGTTATATACACTTTAAAGCAACACAAACATCAAGAAAATATAGTCACTGACACAAATTAAATCAGTTAAAAAATCAAATATAAATTGACACTACATTTTTTAATATAACAAAAATACACTAGCTATGTATAAAATAGCTATATATGTACCAATAAAATTAAAAACTTTAAATCCATGTTTATCTGAAAGCTGAATAAGTTACTAACTTCAATAATATACTTATAACTACTTAAAGCATTTATGTTTATTTTTCTCTCCATTACACTGTATTCCTAAAAATAACAAATGTGAAAGTTTGAAGTCAATGTCAAAATGAATGAGTTAATACCTTTTGTATCTTTGTATACAGATGAATTATAACCTAGAAATGAACATAGGCTATGTTTTATTTATTTTATATAAATATTTTTCATAATTATTCCCCCCCCCTCCCCCAGAGAGAATCAAATGACATTTTTTACCTTTGCCTAAAAATTAAAACCTGGAATATTTTTTTCTCAACAATTTTCAGTTAAAAGATTTCCACATGAAAAAGATAAATGAAATTTTTTACATATTTTTTTAAAAAATAATGACACTATATTGGAAATAAAAATGGAAAATTTTCAAGATTTTGTTTTAACGATTCATTGACAGAAGTTCATGCTTTTTCTGTAATTTTTTTTTTTTTTTTTTTTTGGTCTTAACAAAATTTGCATTTTTTGTGATCCTTTGATGAAATTTGCTTTTTATTTATTTATTTTTTTTTTTTTTTTTTTTTTTTAGAACAGTTCGGAAATTAATTTTTTTCAGTGACCATTTTAAACTTTTAACTTTTTTTTTTCAGCTATTTTTTTTTTTTTTTTTTTTTTTTTTCCATGTGCTGATAAGTGACTAAAAGAAATCTTTTTCTAAAGAGGAGACTTTAGGGAGAAAAAGGTGGACCATTTGGGAGCCTTGCCATCATCATCATCCAATTGGATTCATTTCATTAAGATACCAAACAATATATAACAAGTTCTAAATTTCCAAGTGGTTGAAAAATGCCTAGGCCAGGATTCGAACCAGGTATGTATTGGCTGAATCCACTATTGCTTTTCTAATTAAACCATCCAAGATTAATACTAGAGGAATAAATCACCCAACTAACCTTTGACGATCACAGAATTTGATCTGATATTCAAAATCAAACCAACAGAATAAATCAAAGGTTTTTTTTTTTTTTTTTTAACTGCAGTAAATGCTGCATAGCATACCTAATTATCTTAATTTTTAACAACTATTCAATTGGTAAATAAATTATAAGATTTCCAAGTGTGTGAAGAAAGTCTGGGACGGGATTCAAATCTGAGATGTGTGAGGGAGTGACCTTTAGTCATAAAGGCACTCTAGTGTTTCTGAGATCGTGACGTCAATAATTTAACATTTTGTAGGCGTAAAAGTGACATCTATCCTCTCTTTTACTTTAACTTTCTAGAGTGTGTGTGCTCTTTCGAATTCCGCAGTTAGCTCGCGGTTATTAGTATTATGTTAATGAGAAGTATCTCAGTTTGTCGCGTATAAAAGCTTGGGTGTGAGTTTGTGGTGTGTGTTTCTGGCCTTGGCCAGCGTCTGTGTGTTTCTGGCCTTAGCCAGCAGCCAGCGTCTGTGTGTTTCTGGCCTTAGCCAGCAGCCAGCGTCTGTGTGTTCCTGGCAGCATTAGACAACGAAGTTGATGATTGCTTAGTAAGGTGCTGACGATTAGAAAATAGCTACGGCCTCCAGTAAAGCGAAAAGGAGTTCAGATAGTGGATTAAAGATTCGGCCTTGGTAAGAAAGTTTAGTTTTGATCATTTGAGAAATAAAGGAATATCCACAGCCACGGGCTGTGAAATTAAGATTTGTTTAGTAGATCAGCCAGGAAATAGTGTCAAGTGTTAGACGGTGCCCCGACTGAGCTAGACCGACGCCTGTGAGTATGATTTAGCTTTTCATAGTGTTCTCAGTGAGTGAAATTATAGACTGGCTCCACTTTCCTTTAGCCCTTATTATTTTAATAAACTGTGTTGTTTTAACCTAAATTACTGAGTATGTCTGCATATAATGTGATAAATGACACCCAGCATGAGTGCACCGTCACAGATGTATTGGCTGAAGTTGTATCCTCTTTTATTTGTGCAAAATGGCACAGTTGGAAGAGCACTGGCAGGCTTCAGCCAATACATTCCTGGCTTGAATCCTGGCTTTGGCTGTTTTCAGTCCTTGGAAATTTAAAATTGTTAAGATTTATTTACCAATTGAATAATTGTGTAAATTAAATTGTGCAAATTAATTTAAATACATACAATTAGTTCATTGAAGTTAAAATATGGAACTTTAAAACACTAATCTAAATTACATACATTTGAGATAAACTCATTTCAGACAAAATAAAAAAAAGTTATTCCATAATCCAAGATCATCCGATCTCAACATCAAAGCAAAACAGTTTTACTTTCAATATATGACATGATATTTGTCTGTTTTCAGTAATTCATACACGTTGTATTATTAAAAAACACTTGAAAATGTTCGTTTTTTCTAATATGACATTCATCTTGGTAATTCTTAAAGTTCATTTCATTTTTCTTTTTCAGCTAGAAGCCTTTCAATCAAAAATTAATTGTTGGGGAAAAATTATTACTCTGGGGATTTTTTTCTCCCTATAATAAAGATAGATGGTTAAATTTTATAGGTAAAATGTCTATTGATTCTCTAAAAGAGATTTTGAATTAAGAAAAAAAAATTAACAAAATTTAAAAAACAGGTTACATTCATTTTCCACTTATATGCAAAGAAGAAAGGAATTAAATCATCCATTTTGATGCTGACTTCAGCCAGACAATGACACACACTTTCATATTTATAATATTAGCATGTGGAAAGAAGTGCTTACCACAAATACAAGCTGTCATTAAATGTATGCTAACTGGCTGCTTGTGAAATGTATCTAAATAGATTAAAAAAATAATAATAATAAGGCTCAAATATAAAAATGATTGCAGAAATTTGAAAGAAGAGAATAAAAATTAAGACTTACAAAGCAGTTGCATGGCAAGGTCTTCAGAGTAACTTCTAGGATCTAGAAAGCCACCAACCATATGAAGCTCTAACCTAATGAAATATGAATATAACCATAACATATTTTTATATACCTAACATTTAGTATTTTTGTATATTTAATGTAAATCTAATGTTTAGTATTCAGCAACATAAAAATATATACAAATTCAGTCATTTCAATTATTAACATAATATCACATTATATTAACTTTTCTAATTATTACAAAAGCAGATTATAAAAGAAAAAGTGTATTTAAGCCATTTAAAGACAACCTCTGTTCAAAATTTATTCCATGTATGTCATATGCAGATACAGTGTGTCAAATTGTATTAATTTTTTAAAAGTCAACATCGTCATTATTTCTAAATGTTTGAAAGAATCTTGGCTTGAATTACCATAAAAAATTATCATATGATCTTTCAAAAATATTGTGTCATAGATGTGTCAATGATTTTAATCAGTTTATTTAAATTAGCAATTAAATCATGATTTAAATCAACCAACTTTTTTTTAATTCTTGATTAAAATTAAAAAACTTATAAAAAGGTTTAAAATGACATAAAAGTATTGAAATCTAAAATTAATTTGGAATTTTTCTACAAGTATTTTGCTTTATGAATAAATGAAAAAAAAAATAGCTTTAAATAATTGTTTCTAAACTTAATTCAGACATGCTACAGGCTTAGCAAGAAAAAAGCTGAACTTTCACGGCCTCACAGACTTTTGGCGAAATCTGCGTTTTTCTGCAATTTTTTTAACGAAATTAGCGTTTTTTCGCAACCAATTGACGAAAATCACACTTTTTCTCCCACAGCCTTTTTTATAAAATTTGAATTTCTCCAAAATCCTTTAGTGAAATTCGTGCTTTTTCATCAAAATTTGCATATTTTCCGCGATCTTACATCAAAATTTGCTTGTTTTCCTCGATCTTTCATCGAAATTTCTGCGATCTTTCGTAAAATATATGCGTATTTTCTACGATCTTTCGTCAAAAAATGCGTATTTTCAGCAATTTTTCGTCAGAAAATGCGTATTTTCAGCGATTTTTTGTCAAAATTTGCGTATATTCTGCCTTCTTTCTTCAAAATTTGTGTGTTTTCCGCGATCTTTTGACGACATGTGTATTTTCTGCGATCTTTCGTTAAAATTCCCGTATTCTCAGCGATTTTTCGTCAAAATTTGGGTATTTTCTGCGATCTTTCTACAAAATTGGAGCATTTTCCGCGATCTTTCGATAAAATACGATTATTTGTCAAAATTACGAGTATTTTTCCGCAGCCTGTTCACAAAAGTCGTGTTTTCCCAGCAATTTTTTGACGAAAATCGCGTCTTGTTCGTGATCATTTAACAAAAATTGTGTTTTTTCTCGCGATCCTCTGAAGAAAATAGTATTTTTTCCACGTTTGTTTGAAGATTTTATAGTTTTTTTTTTTTTTTTTCGATCCTTTGGAGAAATTTGTGTTTTTTCTGCAATCCTTTGAAGAAATTTTCTTAATTTAGCTCGTTTGACTCGCATTTTTGTTGTATTTCATCGTTACTACTTCCCCCCCCCCCTACATATAAATGTCATCAAATTTTAATGGATATTTGCATTGATCCCAGGGATAATAAAATTCGTCGCCGAAAAAGCAGAATTCCGCGTTTCCGCAGAAAAGTAGCATGTCTGTTAATTCCTGATAATTGTAAAACATTAAGTGCAGTAAGTTTGTAAAGGTATAAAAAGCATTTTATTCAAACATTTTAACACATTGAGAAGCACGGTGACTGACACTGAACTTCCCGTTTAGGCTGCATCAGTCACCAGTGACAGACAGAGTAAAATATCATAAAACAAACTAAATTGTTTTATTTTAATTATTAAAAAAATATAATCCTACAATAAATAAAAATTGAATAGACTTTAAATTTTCAGTAATTTTTTAATACAAAATACATTTTTTAATTTTATATTATATTTAAAAATGTCAGTCACCGACGACAGAGTACTGGGAGGAGGAGAATTCTGTATGCAAGCAATCACAAATATAAAAAATTACACACCTGCCTTCTGGAACATTCATTGAAAGATCCTGTACGTGCCTCAGTATATTCACCACACCTTGTTCCAGCATTGAGCCATCAAAATGTGCCACACAAGATACACCAGATCCTATGTAAATATATTTAACAAAATTACTAATTCAATAATTTTAATAAGACAGTAATGAAATAATGATCACTACTACATTGAAAGTTTAAAAATAAAATCATCTAGTTTTATTTGGAGGGTCTCTCATTCCAGCTTAAATTTACTGTAAACAATCTTTTTTATCTTGTATAGCAGGCATGTCACACACGTGGCCTACTGAGCAATTGTGATTATGATTCGCTCATTGATACTAGGGATGGGATGAATTATTCGGCCATTATTCGGTATTCGGCCCTTTTGCCGAATATTCAGTTGGCCGAATATTGAAGGCTTGTTGACAGAATACTTCGGCCGAATACCTATGGCCGAATGATTAGAGATATCTGGCCGAATATTGCTAAAATCTCACCGAATAGTGAAAGATATCTTGCCAAATAAATTTAGGATTTAAAGAATTTCATTTCTTGCATTTTTTTTTTTTTTTTTAAATCTAAATTGGCCATATTCTGGCATATTCATGAAATCATTTTCATTCTTACTTACAAAATATACAATTATTCAGATACTAAAAATATACGGCCTTTCTGTATTTCCTATAAAAGTTAGTGATATTTTAGAAAATACTGCCCAAATTGGAGCTTGAATTGTATAGCAAATGTCTTCATTAGAGAATGACATATTACAACTCAAGGTATAAAAAGATATAGAAAAGAAAACACTGCCTTATTCTAAAACATGCGAATATTTATTAATGTCTGCAAATTCCATGCACATATAAAAGCTCCTATGAAATTCATAACTTATTTTCTACAAAGTAAGAAATGAACATATTCATTCACTAAGTGAATTAAGGAAGATTCATTTTTAAGATTTAATATCAACTGTCACTATTGCAAGTACAACAGTACGTATGGCAACAGAAGTATTGTCAAACTAGATACTCATTAGATGACAACTTGCTTTATGAAGATGGTTTTATAAATACAGTAAAACCTCGAAATAACGGACACTTCGGGAATGCAAAAATGGTCCACTATTTGGAGGTATCCGCTATTGGACAAACCTCAGATACAAAAATTGCTAAGAAATGCTTAATATTTCATTAATTGACATTTATATGTTCTAAAACCTCTATTATATGATTAATGAGAAATAAAAAAAAATTTAAAACAATAAAACTTAAATAAAATTGTGCACACCTTTAACTGCTGTTTATTACATTCTTATAAAAAAAAAGTTACAAAAGTTTACTTTTGCTTGAGATTACGTGTAATTTGTTTTTCAATATGATGTTATTGGTCATTCATTATAGAGTTCCGAGTGGGGATAGGGATTTTTCTTTTTTGTTCATTAAAAACTTAAAATCATAAAATCTTTCGGGGGGACATAGACATTTCAATGCTCTGGGAGCTGTCCCTCCCAGGAAACTCCCTGAATTCGACAATGAGTGTGAAGGAGAAATTTCCTCAGCCCACCCTCTACACATTTATTTGTGATCACAAAATTTGTGACACATTGCCCTGATAAATTTAGAGATCTTTTTACTTTTTTTTTTTTTCATTTTTTTTCTTGTTAAAAAAAACTTTTTCATCCTTTATCGCAGAAAATAGTGTCTGCTATTTGGAATGTTCGTTATTCAGAGGTTAAACATACAAAAATTTAGGTTTTGGGAGTGGGGATTGAAAAACTGTCCGTTCAATAGAGGTGTCTGCTACTCGGGAGTGTCCATTATGGAGGTTTTACTGTATTTAAATATAAATTCTAAATATTGAACAAAATTTTTTTATTCTCTAGTTTTCACTTTCAAATAATTATTTGCATAATTACTGACTTAAATATGTAACATTATTATGCATATACAGTAGACTCCCTCAAATCCGCAAACCAGAAATCCGCAACTCTCTAAAATATGCACATATTTTATGGATGTAAACAATGAAACCTTCAGTTGAAATATTGGGACAAAATTATTTTTTTTTTTTTTTTTTTTTTTTTTTTTTTTGTATCAAGCCCATATATTTTTTAATTTGTAATTTTCTTAATAATACTCTATTAATGTTTTTTCATGAAGGAAGAATAATTTTTTTTTTTTTTTTTTTGGAAAAAAATTCAAGATATTGCTCATATCACTGGTAATTACAATCTTCTTACCAAATGTATTTATGTATTAATCAAGATTTTTTGGTTATTAAACCTGGCTAAACTTGAAAAAAAAAAAAAAAATCTATTTTATAATTTTGATGCGATGTACTTTTATGAGACAAGTTTTGTTTAATAATTTTGGAAAAATACATTTAATCTTTATAATGAAAATTTAATCATACACTATTTATTATTAACTTGACCTTTGCTATTAGTACTTTAATCATTTAAAAAATTATCAAAATTTTTATTATTTTAGTTTATTGCTTATTTTAATATTTCATTATAGTGTAAGTATTTATATAGTTCCGAAAGCACTATTAATTGTACTCAAATTACTGTTTATAAAATGTAAAAAAAGCAATGACCAGAAATCCGCAAAATTCTAAAATCTGCACAACCTTTGGTCCCAAGCTGTGCGGATTTGAGGGAGTCTACTGTATTTTTAATTTACATCTTTCTTCATTCAAGTTGCTATCAATTTCTGTTTATCTTTTTAATGTTTCTTGAATATGCAGAATATTGATTATTGTATGTATGATTCAAAAGATTGTTAACATATGCATTCTACTTTAAGCATACATTTTGCTTTAACATAATTCTTATTTTAAAGCTCGGAAACCGATTTCAGAACA
The DNA here is from genome assembly GCA_964019185.1 of Maratus speculifer. Classification (NCBI taxonomy): domain Eukaryota; kingdom Metazoa; phylum Arthropoda; class Arachnida; order Araneae; family Salticidae; genus Maratus; species Maratus speculifer. The sequence continues at coordinate 207,235,455 of OZ025294.1, forward strand.
GTCTCATTCTTACAAAAAATTTTATCATCAAGGACACAAATTCTGAATGATAAAATTTACTTCATTAAAGGTTATTTCAGAAAATATCTTCTTGTGAGTTCTAAGAGAGAGAGAGATTAAGAATATTATTGATTTTGGATGCAAGAAAGAGTAAAAGTATTATTTGATAGTAAACACGAAGTACATTCTTCATATTTTAATGGAAATATCTTACCTTCCTGACTTACTGAAAATGAATTTGATGTACATTAGGATGAAAGGATATAATGCAATTTCATATTTTTTTGTGTTAAAATAAGTTTTTCAAATTTAACAATACATTTAAAAGCACATTTAAGAATAATGATTAATGAGCTCCTATTTTTTAAATTATATATAATCAAACATTTTCTTTATTAGAAAAAAAAATGTTAGTATTCGGCCTAAAATTTGGCTGAATATTCGGCTAAATCACTATTCGTCCAATCCCTAATAGATACATAAACAAAAGATCTCCAAGTAGACTGGCACCAGCCCACTTCCATAATGCATACTTAAGTCAGGAGAAAAAATTAACTTTGTGGCTCCATGTCATTTTCTCCCTACCCAAATTAATTTTCAATATTTAGACTACTGGTGAAGAATTATATATCTTATACTATAATGTGAGCAAAAATTGTGTGTGTGTGTGTGGGTAAATTTTATCTCAAAAACGGCTCTGACGATTTTCGCAAAAATTTGGATTTTACCATTTTCGGGCACGAGAAGACCATTGGGCTAGGTTCCATGTTCGGGAAAATTCGATTACTGGGTCATTTTGGGTCACAATGGGTCAGGATCAAGCTATTTATATCTAGAGAACGGCTGGATGGATTTTAAGGCAATTTTGTATCCAATCGTTTTTTGACACGAGAAAACTATTGGGCGGGGTCACATGTTCGAAAAAGTTCGATTAGTGGGTCATTTTGGGATCATTATGGGTCAAGCCATTTTTATCTAAAAAACGGCTCTAACGATTTTGACCAAATTTTATATTGTATCGCTTTGGATTACAAGAAGACCATTGGGTTAGGTAACATGTTCGAGAAAATTCGGTTAGTGGGTCATTTTTGGGGTCATTGTGGGTCATGCTATTTTTATCTAGAGATCTTCTGACGCAATTTTGACTAAAAATTGCATTCTATGGTTTTCGGGCATGAGAAAAACATTGGCCTAGGTTACATGTTCGAGAAAAAATTTTAATGGGTCATATTGGGTCATTAAGGGTCTGGGTCAAACTATTTATATTTAAAGAACGGCGTGATCGATTATAACGAAATTTTGTATGTAACAGTTTTTTGACATGAGAAAACTAATGGGCTAAATCACATGTTTGAGAGATTTCGACTATGTGGGTCATTTGTAGATCATGATGGGTCATGGTCAAGCTATATCTAAAGAACAGGTGGATCGATTTTAACGAAATTTTGTATGCAACATTTTTTTGGGACTATAAAATCATTGGACTAGGTTACATGTTCGAAAAATTTCGATTAATGGTCATTTTGGGTCATTAAGAGTCTGGGTCAAGCTATTTATATTTAAAGAACGGCGTGATGGATTATAACGAAATTTTGTATGTAACAGTTTTTTGACATGAGAAAACTAATAGGCTAAATCACATGTTTGAGAGATTTTGACTATGAGGGTCATTTGTGGGTCATGGTCAAGCTCTATCTAAAGAACAGGTGGATCGATTTTAACGGAACTTTGTATGCAACATTTTTTTGGCACGATAAAATCATTGGACTAGGTTACATGTTCGAAAAATTTCGATTAATGGGTCATTTTGGATCATAAAGGGTCTGGGTCAAGCTATATATAATTAAAGAACGGCAGGATCAATTTTAACGAAATTCTGTATGTAACAATTTTTAGAAACGAGAAAACTAATGGACTAAGTCACATATTAGAGAGCTTTCGATTATAAGGGTCATTTATGGGTCATGGTCAAGCTATATCTAAAGAAAAGGTGTGGATCGATTTTAACGAAATTTTGTATATAGCATATTTTTGGCACGAGAAAATCACTGGGCTATGTCACATGTTCGAGAAATTTCGATCAGTGGGTTACTTTTGGGTTATTCTAATTTTATCTAGACAATGTCTCGCGCAAATTTGACTAAATTTTGTATTTTATCGTTTTTGGGCACAAGAAAATCATTGGGTTATGACAGATTTTTAAGAAAATTCGATCAATGGGTCATTTTGGATCATAAGGGGTCAGGGTCAAACTAACTATATCTAAAAAACGGCTGAATCCATTTTATCTAAATTTTGTATCTAATGTTTTTCGGCATGCTAAAACTAATGAGCTAGGCCCAACGTTCGAGAGATTTCGATTATAAGGGTCATTTGTTGGTCATGATGGGTCATGCTAATTTTATATAGAAAATGGTACTCATCATTTTGATTATACTTTGTATTATATCGTTTCTGAGCAAGAGAAAACCATTTGGCTTGGACACATGCTCGCGAAAATTCGATTAGTGGGTCATTTTGGGTCTTAATGAGCTAGGGTCATTCTAATTATATATAACAACGACTCAATCAATTTTACCCTAAATTTTTAAACAAAACGTTTTTTGTCACGAGAAGACTATTGGGCTGAGTCGCATGTTAAACAAAATTATATTAGTGGGTCATTTCGCTTCATTGCTGAATGCTGCCAAGCTAATTTTGCCTAAAAAATGGCTTAAACGGTTTTGATTCAATTTTATATTCTACTGTTTTTGATTACCTGAAAACAATTGAGGTATGTCACATGCTTGATCAAATTTGATTAGTGGCTCATTTTGGGTAATACGGGTCAGGGTCACGAGAATATGGCAATAACTTGGTGATATTTGACAAAATATTGGCGACATATGGCCAAAAAATCGACTATAAAAATTACGAAAACCAAAACACGTATTTGGATCCAAATGAAAGAATGCCTCCAAATTTGGCTATATCAAGCAAAAAATACTGTCATTCAGAATGTAAAGAATTTTTTTATACATTCTTAAGAGGATTCAATATGCATGTTTAAACCAATCAGAGTCGAGCTAAAAAAGTGATTTAGATCGATGTCCCTTCGTTATAAACATGCGCATAAAAACATAGTTTTCTTATTGATTGTTTTTCTAAATAATACTATTATAAACATGTTTTACAGTAATAATACAGAGTTAATGATACAGTGAAAATACTATATCGAGTTGAACACAAAGTTAATTACTATTATAAACATGTTTTACAGTAATAATACAGAGTTAATGATACAGTGAAAATACTATATCGAGTTGAACACAAAGTTAATTTTGACCGAGCTAAGCTCGGTCTCCCCTGCTAGTATATATATAATAACAAAAAACAGATTAATGAAAACGCTGTGATAAAAGTGATAAAATTGGAACTTGGGTCATTCCAAAAATAAAAACCCCTTTTCTGATTTTTTTTTTTTTTTTTTTTTTTTTTTCAAAAAATTTTCCATTTAAAATTAAATAAAAATATCTTTGAGAGGATTGTATACATATTCAAGAGCAGAAATTGAATATTAGCAGCACACTTTTTCAAAAATATTTATCACTACACTTAGAAACAGGGTTGGAAAAAAACCAGGTTTTTTCGAAAAAAACCAAAAAAACCGGTTTTTTTGGTTTAAACCGGGTTTTTTAAAAACATCCATTCTTATTATATATACATGCATATTTACTGATAAAAACAGACATTATTGGTTTATAAGCAATGTAGCTTCATTTAAAATAATTTAAATTTAATAATTAAAGTGAATTTATGCTGAAAATTGAAACAATACATTTTTCAATTTAAACAGTTTTAGCAAACAGCCTTATGTTGAAAGTTTTAATTGTTCATCACAGTGAACCATTGATGCCCTGTAAACCTTTATAAACAATCTTTTGATTATTAATAATAAACATTTGGATGTAGTTTGATAAATATTCTTTCCTACAATTATTCAAATAATAAATTACAAATACTTCTTAGGATTTTTTCTTTCTGAGTGACAATTTGAAGTTTACATTTGTAGTCGTTAGATTCAGCAGCAGAGGGAAAAAAAATATTATTAAAATGCTATAACTATCAACCAGTCTTTGCTTTTAATTCTTCAAGATAATCTCCCAAAAGAAAAACTTTTTTTACAGCTTGTGCAAAATCTTAAAAGACATTATCAATTGCATTAAATAATCTGCATTATTAAAAAAAATTAAAATATTTTATACTAAATATTGAATCTATTGTATCTTTGATCAATTCACGTGTTTAAAGATTTTTCTTTAGAGCAATAGATATGTTCACCAATGCATACTGATTTTAATCTTATACTTAAAAAATGACGTAAACCTAACATATTTAATGCTTATTGCTGAAATAAAGTGTTAAAAATAGAGATTATTTATATTCAATAATCTGAAACTTGTAAATTATAAAGAAAGAAAATGTCATTAGATTTCTTCTAAAAAATGTCTTGCTCTTTTTTTTTTTTTTTTTTTTTTTTTTTTTTTTTTAAGAAAAAAACAATTGGTTTAATGCTACACATAAAAGAAGAGACCTAAACCCACTATATATAATACTTATTACTGAAATGAAGTGTTAAAAGTAAAAATTATTTACGTCCAATAATCTAAAACACATAAATTATAAAGAAAAAAAGAAAATGTCATTAGATTTCTTCTAAAAAAACCAATTGGTTTTTTTGAGAAAAAAACCATTTGGTTTAAACCGTGGTTTAAACCATGGTTAAAACCAATTGGTTTAAACCATGCCAACCCTGCTTAGAAACACAGACACAATGGCTGAAAGATGTCCCCTGTGTTACCATATTTTAAAAAATAGTCTTATTTTTTCCATAAAGTACAGAATTACTTTTACAATATTAACACTTTGATATAAATGTTCTTTTTCATTGCCATATAGTTTTTTGATTATGTATATATTTTTTCATGATATAGGCATATTATGTCCCCTGTGTTACCCTTTTTTGTATTCTTTCTGTATAAAACTTTATATAACTTTGTAAAAATTACTCTAATTTGATAAAATTTTAGTAAAACATTTATACATATTAGCCTGTGCATATTATAAAACTGATTCATAAGAAATTTTTTTCTCTTTTGTTCTGATAAAAGAAATGTCAGTAACACAGGGAACAATAAAGTAACAAAGAAGACATCCTAATTTAACATAAAAAATTTAACAATGTATTTCTGATATAGACCAACAAATGTATTAAAAAACAGGACATTCTGTTGCATTTCACTTTTAAACTTGGGTTTTTTGTCCCTTAACAATATGGTTACGAACATCATTGGTAACACATGGGACTAGTAACGCAGGAGACAAAATTAAATTATTGCCCATGTATTATTATTTTCATTGAAACAGTGCAAAGTTAGATGGAATATTTTCTTTTAACTAAGACAATTTAAATGCCAATAAACTAAAAAATTAATAATTAATCAAAATAAATCAATAGTAACACAGGGGACACATGAAATTTCTAATGCATTTTCTGTGATAAAACATGTTCTATTTTCTTAAAATAATTGATTTTTAAAAATAAGATCGATATATATTTTTTTCTTATCAATACGAGTACAGATTGATCAAATGAAAAATATCGAAGATTTCAAGAAAGATTGCAATATTTTTGCATTCAAAACAAAAACAAAGTTTTATATGTTTAATATGTAAAAACCTAAAAACACTATTGCAGTTTGGAAAAAATATAATGTTAAAAGACATTACGACGCCAACCATAAAGTAATTTATGAAAAATATACTGACAAACTTAGAGAAGATAAATTGTCAGAATTAAAGTTGAAACTTCAAAACCAACAAAGTACATTTACTAAGCCAAATGAGGATAATATAGCGGCTGTAAAAACAAGTTATTTATTGGCACATTTAATTACAAAGCAAGTCTAAATCATTCACAGAAGGGAAATTTGTTCACAAATGCATACTTAAAGCAGTGGAAGTGATGTATCCGGAGCAAATAAAAAAATTCGAAAATATTAGTTTAACGCGAAACATAGTTGCAAATCATACTGATGAAAAATCTGAAAATTTGAGAAAACAACTAAAATCTGTAATTACAACATTTGAAACTTATTCCATCACAAATAGACGAAAGTACAGATGTATCGCTCAATTGGCAATTTTTATTCATAGATGTGACTTGAATTTAGAAATGAAGAGCTTCTAGAAATTATATCAATGCATGATACTATCACTGGAAATATTTTCAACTCTCTTAAGAAAGGAGTGAATGAATACAATTTGTCTCTAAAAAAGCCTGTTTGCATTGCAACTGATGGTGCTCCTGCCATGACTGGCACCATTAAAAGAACAATTAACTAAAGAGGAATGCGAATAAAGAGGAAAACCCATTTGCATAAAACTTTCGATAGAATCATTTTTTTTAAAGCAGAATATTTCTTTTCCTAAATGATGTACTGGTGGTATCAGATTCTGTTAATGCATGAACAAAAAGAAAAATTTTGCAAGTCTTCTCTCTAATAGATCTTTGCATGGCTTAAATGTCACAAAGATTATCCAATTGCAGGGCTTGAAAATTCTAAAATTTTTAAGGTTCCCGGCTGGGAACCTACATGAAAAACATAGGTTCCCAGATGAAAAGTATAAGTTCCCAAAAAATGTACTATATTTTAACAAAATTTTCAGTTTTATCATGATTTTTTAAAAGAAATTTGCCATTTTTTTTTGCGATTCTTTGATGAAATCTGCTGTTTTATTGCAATGTTTTAACGAAATCTGCCGTTTTTAAAATTTTTTTAACGAGGTTTGCCATTTTTGTGATTTTCTAATGAAATTTGCGCTGCTTCGCACGATTTTTTGACGAATTTTGGAGCATTTTCACAATCTTTTGATGAAATGTATTGTCTTTTCACTATTTTTGGACAAAATTTGCCTTTTTTCATGATTTTTCTTTTACGAAATTTGTTGTTTTCCATGATTTTTTAAAAAAATTTACTGATTTTTGCGATTTTTTAATGAAATTTGCGTTTTACACAATTAAAGTTGAAACTTCAAAACCAACAAAGTACATTTACTAAGCCAAATGAGGATAATATAGCGGCTGTAAAAACAAGTTATTTATTGGCACATTTAATTACAAAGCAAGTCTAAATCATTCACAGAAGGGAAATTTGTTCACAAATGCATACTTAAAGCAGTGGAAGTGATGTATCCGGAGCAAATAAAAAAATTCGAAAATATTAGTTTAACGCGAAACATAGTTGCAAATCATACTGATGAAAAATCTGAAAATTTGAGAAAACAACTAAAATCTGTAATTACAACATTTGAAACTTATTCCATCACAAATAGACGAAAGTACAGATGTATCGCTCAATTGGCAATTTTTATTCATAGATGTGACTTGAATTTAGAAATGAAGAGCTTCTAGAAATTATATCAATGCATGATACTATCACTGGAAATATTTTCAACTCTCTTAAGAAAGGAGTGAATGAATACAATTTGTCTCTAAAAAAGCCTGTTTGCATTGCAACTGATGGTGCTCCTGCCATGACTGGCACCATTAAAAGAACAATTAACTAAAGAGGAATGCGAATAAAGAGGAAAACCCATTTGAATAAAACTTTCGATAGAATCATTTTTTTTAAAGCAGAATATTTCTTTTCCTAAATGATGTACTGGTGGTATCAGATTCTGTTAATGCATGAACAAAAAGAAAAATTTTGCAAGTCTTCTCTCTAATAGATCTTTGCATGGCTTAAATGTCACAAAGATTATCCAATTGCAGGGCTTGAAAATTCTAAAATTTTTAAGGTTCCCGGCTGGGAACCTACATGAAAAACATAGGTTCCCAGATGAAAAGTATAAGTTCCCAAAAAATGTACTATATTTTAACAAAATTTTCAGTTTTATCACGATTTTTTAAAAGAAATTTGCCATTTTTTTTTGCGATTCTTTGATGAAATCTGCTGTTTTATTGCAATGTTTTAACGAAATCTGCCGTTTTTAAAATTTTTTTAACGAGGTTTGCCATTTTTGTGATTTTCTAATGAAATTTGCGCTGCTTCGCACGATTTTTTGACGAATTTTGGAGCATTTTCACAATCTTTTGATGAAATGTATTGTCTTTTCACTATTTTTGGACAAAATTTGCCTTTTTTCATGATTTTTCTTTTACGAAATTTGTTGTTTTCCATGATTTTTTAAAAAAATTTACTGATTTTTGCGATTTTTTAATGAAATTTGCGTTTTACACAATTTTTTCTACGAAATTTGCCTTTTTTTCGCGATTTTTGGACGAAATCTGCCTTTTTTTGCGATGCTTTAAGGAAACTTGCCGTTTTATCGCGATGTTTTAATGAAGCCTGTCGCTTTTCAAAAGAAAATCTTAACGAAATTTGCCTTTTTTGCGATTTTTTAATGAAATTTGCTTTGTTTCATGCGATCTTTCAACGAAATCTGTTGTCTTTTATATATTTTTAGACGAAATTTGCCGCTTTTATGCGATATTTTGACAAAATTTGTTGTTTTACATGTGTTTTTAACGAAATGTGCCGCCTTTTTCACGATTTCCTAACGAAATTTGCCATTTTTTCATGACTTTTTGACGAAATTTGCGATAAAAAACGATATAAATTATTTATAGGTTTAATTCTATGCATAAAAAAAGACCTAAACACACTATATATAATACTTATTACTGAAATAAAGTGTTAAAAGTAGAAATTATTTATGTTCAATAATCCAAAACACGTAAATTATAAAGAAAAAAAGAAAATGTCATTAGATTTCTTCTAAAAAAACCAATTGGTTTTTTTGAGAAAAAAACCATTTGGTTTAAACCGTGGTTTAAACCATGGTTAAAACCAATTGGTTTAAACCGTGCCAACCCTGCTCATAAGTGAAAAATTCTATTGTATCTTGAATGCTAATAATCAAGGAGATACAAGCAAGCATCCTCAGAGTTGAAAGACAAGAACTGACATGGAGAATCTCACCAACAATAATTCTTTTTACTGTACTTTCAAAGTTACTGCTTCATATGATTTCAATAAAGTTTGACCAATAAAAGGTTTTCTAGAAAATTTATTTTGAATGCTTCTTCTAATAATGTCAGCATTTTCTGTAATTACTTTTCTTTTAACTATCTATAATTTCATTAAAAATAAATCCATAAATCAGTTGAAGTAGCAGTAAGTGGATTGTGGTTTATAAAAAATTTCATTACCTTCTTCATACATCTTCAAAATCTCTTAGTTCAGTTATCTCTTCGTTATCAGTTAAATCAGCATTTTGTTCATTTCCAATATGTGAAACATTATTCAACAAATTCATTACACATGTTATTTCACTACATCTAGAATCTCTCAAAACCCAAGTGGCATATTGACTTTTAGTTTTTCCATGAGTTATATTCAAAATGACTTTTAGTGGATTTCTTGAATGTCTGCTCATTATGCATATCGGCTCAAACACCAAACCACTTTCTGTGCTTTCTTCGTACAATAAAATGGTCTTCATTCAGTATTCTGTAGAGTTCTGGTTTTGTTGTTTAGTCCCTGCATTTGTTCAAGGTATATTCTTGCACATTTAACATAATAGTTATGACCTGAACTCCCCCCCCCCCCCCCAAAAAAAAAAAAGATAGCATAAGCTCAATTATCGGCAAGTGTGCATTTAAAAATTCCCTGACTGCTCAACTGAAATAAATGTTTTTAAAATATCCAAAATGTTCAGATACAACAGCCAGAGTTTCGCAGTATGACTTTGTGATCTAAGAAGGTTCTTCCTTTAATGTATTAGTGTTGAAAGTTTATAAAGATTAGATCAAGATTTCAAATAACTTCCTCTGCCTTGATGTAACCTTAGACTGATATAACATTTGGATAAATTTTTCAAGATTAAAATAATTTGACTGCTCTTCCATTGCACCACATCATCTTTAAAATATAATTTTTGATACTACAACTAAAAGAATGACGCCTTGCACACAGATAAGAGAATTGAATATTTGCTCAGATTTATAAATTAAAAAAACTTTCAGTATTAGATCCTTTCTTGACATATAGAAAAATAAGAAATATTTAGAGCTATTCGTACTAGAAATTTATTTGTATATAGGATTTTTTATTATTTTTATTATTATTATTATTGGCGGAAATTGACGTTTAGTGTAAGGATTAAAGTGTTGTGTATTGTCAATCTAATGACCATTTTAGTAGAGTTAATTTTTTAGTATTCCATTAGGATTATACAACTCTATGGGTTAACATATCAATGCGGAATACCAGAGTCTGATCTTTTGGAAATTTGAAGCATCTTGATTTCTTTTTTGTAATGAATAAATTATTTAGAAATTAAATAGAAGTTTATTATTCATGTGAGAATTTTGTTGTAACAATTAGTGTTGCAGTCAGAGTTTTCACATAACAGTATCTGGTATAGGTATAATGTAATGTAGCACAGTTAAATTTAAAATTTACAAATGGGGTCATGTGGGTGTTATTTTTTAAAAAATTCCCTGATAGTCTTTATAAACATTTTACTTTTAAAAACCAACATCATACTCGTTTTAAACTTTAGTTTTCCTGTAATTTGATACCCAATATGATATTTTAACTTTTATAATTTTTCGTATATTTTCAAGACTGCTACCTAAAAACATTTTGCACAACAGTTTGAACACATATTTTTAATATGTTCATTAGAAACATGTTATATGAAACATCATTAGAAACATGAGAAACTTAAGTTAATATTCTATTCTTGGAATAACAAAGTTATAAGTGCTTCAAACTTGTGGGGAAAATTAGAATAAAATTTAATTTTTCTTATGCAACCTTGCAATTAGAAAGTAACATATGTTCTAATTTTCAAAATATTTGGCAGAATATATCATTTCAAGTTTAAGAAACGATCTAAAGACACTCAGCAGACAGCATCTTAGTAAAATAGCTAGCTAGAACCTTGACATTCCAAGACCATGATGTAGTTTAAATTAGGCTATCTTGTACTAATTAAAATTATTACCTGTATGCCTAAGTACCACCATATTACAAGTAGTAGCATCATCAGTTCCAAGGACGCTTATATGTTCTAAATGAAATAAACAATGAAAAATTTGTTAAAAATGTTAAAAAAAATCTCTATATTCTCAAAATATTTTATAAATGGAGGCACTTACTGTCATGAGGAGAAGTAATTGCATATTCTCGTTGGTGTATATAGAGAAGGCCAACAGGACCAATTACTTTAGGAACTTGGGCAATAAGTGCAGCAGCTACATCCTACAATTCAAAGTAAACTTTTAATATTTATTTATTACTTTAACTCATATTACTTAAAAACAAGATATAAGTTGTTTTGCTGCATGAAATTCATAAATCTGCTTTTACAATATTAACTCTTTGAAGGATTAGTAGGCATATAATTTATACAACTTAACAATACACATAATAAAGATTTACTCAAAAGATGTACACATAAAAAAAATACGACAAGTCTTAAAAAAAACATGTTTCAGCTACTCTGTGGCAAATCCTCAGGGTCATGTTTCAATAGAGACACATATTTATGGATTATAAAAATCAAATGCAAAAACACCATGCTGAACTACCACCATCATAATATCTAAACAGCTGTAATTTAACCATCTATTTTCAAAGAGAAAAAATTATATACATGAAAAAATAGATAATTAGTGCCAATAACTAGGCAATATGTCTTTAACAACCAGTTAAATGTTGATTCAAAATACTTAATCATAATGTATAATGTGAAGCAGGGCTGTAACTAGAAGTGAACAATAGGGGGGGGGGGTCTTAGGAGAATGTAGGGGGGTCTCAAGAGAATTTAGGAGGGGCTCATTTTTTTCTCTCTCTCTCTTACTATGATACAGAATGATAATTAATGCATGTTCACATTGTAAGTACTATGTTTATTATTTAACTGCTGTAATAACTTCATTTTAAGCTAAGAAAAGTATATGACAATGAAAAATTTGAGTGTATAGCTAATTCAAAGTTAAACACCATATCATCTTCATATCTGCAAATAGGATAAGCAAGTGTTGAAACACTTATTTTAGATACAAATTAGTAATTTTGTGAAACTGATAGGGTCTCAAAACTAAACAGAACTTCCTTTGAATTTTCAGAATAGAAATTCATTTAATGACCTTGGAATCTTTTCCAGGGAAGGCTCAAAATATTTTAAGGGAGCTGAGCTGCCCATAGCACCCCCTTAGCTACGGCCCTGATGTGAAGCTGTTTGAATGCAATATAATATTTAACTTATAGCAATTCCTAGACCCAACACTAATTTACTTTCAAGAAAAAAACTTATATTACCCCCCCCCCCCTCCCTCTCCTATAAGTTTAGCCTGTGTATATGAAATTCAGATTGTCCTACATAAAAATGAGAAAATATAAGTATGACAAAAAGAAAATTTGAAACAGCATTATAAGAACATAAAGCAGATATAAAATATAATAAACAATCAATAGCTTTTGCAAGTTTTTGTTCTAAAAATGGAATTAAAGCAATAGATTATGAAAATATAAAAATAATTTGGCCACATGCATGTAAAGTAGAGTACCTATTATCAGGAATTCTTAAATCCAGAAAAGAAAAATAGTCAAGAAAATTTCTAAATTTGTTAATTTACTAAAACATTGTAATTTCTGAAATTTAGGAAAAGTTATAGGTGTAAATTAACGGTCGCCACTCGCCACGTGGCGATTAAAGTTGTGAAAGTGGCGATTAAAAATCAGCGATTGATCGCCACCTGGCGATTAAAAAATCTTATTAATTTACTTTGTGATATATAGCTTTTTTCATGGATATATGCATCCCTACTTTGTTTACATCTAATTAGTGAATTGGTTATTTTTTTCTTTCTGTCGGATGCAAGGAGATTTAGCAACTTTGTTGTATTTTCTATATTTTAGCTTTTTACCATTAACTGTTTATTTGGATTATGTTTTCAATAAATAGTTTTTTTCCTACAAAATATAGTCTTCAATTTTAATTTCACATGCATTTCAAATAAATTATACCATTTTTACCTCTGGATGCAAGGAGATTTTAAGGACATTGCTGTATCTTATGTCTCTCACTCTTGCCATATGTTCGCTAATTGTACCAATAATAGTTGGCTGGTAATTTTTTTTTTTTTTTTTTTTTTTTTTTTTTTTTACATTTATGATTAAAGTTTATGTAGGTGTCAAGAAAGATTGAAACAATATAGCTATTTGCTTTTAAAGCTATGGAACAAAATTAGCACTCGCCACTAGGCAAGTAATAGTGCAAATTTAGCATCTGACTATACTGCCATCAAGCAGACTTCCTCTACCTCACCAACTCTCTGATTGCCTTAATAAGACATCCAGATTTTGAAATCTCCGCCAAAGCAAAGAATATTTATATTTACCTGTACACTTGCCAAACTTAATAATTACCACTTGCCAATCTTGATGATATTAGATCCTACTAAGTTTTAAGTAAAACTAAAATTCCAAGAAAGATGCGAATTTATTTTTAAATTTAAAAATTTTAAAATGCAATTTCCTTGTTTGTTTTGTACAATGCATTAATATATATTTAAATATGGTTTATCAGTTATAATTTTATCTGCAGTATTAATTACTAATTCATATTTTTCCATTCAGTGGAACGCGAGTTTTATTTTTAACCAAATATTTGTAACTTTGTTACTCACTAGCCGCTAAATATAGGGAATTTTTTTTTTACCTATATTTAAAAAGTAGCTACTAACTTTTAAAAAGTGGCCACTAATGAAACTAGGTCTACTGGCCACTGATCGAATGGACCTTATGCACGTGACGTCACACGCCAGAGCTGGCGGTATGCTAACCTGTTATTCCAGTCACCGCACCGCCAGAATGCCTGAATGTGCAGGCGCAAACAACGCTAGTAGACGATTTCAGCGTTTCTGGATACATTTTTACAGAAAATTTACTAATTTAAAGAATTTTCTTGCAAGCAAAACAACAATTTTGAATTTATATTACAATATATTAAATATATGCTGCTTCAACAAAGAATTTTTTCCGGTATTTCTAACAAACAAGCATTAATAATTTACACTCCATAGACTGCTATGCTAAACACCGCCAGTAAATACCGCCTGCAGACGAATTTTAGCCTCGAACTCAGCTTGTGTGCATAAGGTCCATTTCCCAGTTTTCACCTATAGGAAAAGTTGTTCAGATTCCTAATTTTAATTCTTTTTTAATCCATTGTGTCAATGTGCAACAACTAAAATAAGTCATTTTAGTGGTGGGGGAACACTGACACTTTCCCCCTTCCCCTTCCTCAAAATTAAGAAAAAATTGTCTTTGTCAAATTTTAGTTTAAAATTATAGTATGATTCATTTAAAAAAAGATATTTTGCCCCCTAACTTCTTCAGAAAAAATATGATTATGCCATTGTATTATTTGAATACACATATAATAGGAGGGTTCTGATTATTTTTTTGTATTATCTATCCCTTCTCAGACATTCCAAATCGGGCTAATTTGCTGTCCGTTTCTACTTAATTCTGACAGAATTCATGAAAATGGTCAAAATAACGTCATAGAAAAACATTTCCTGATTGGTTATCAACTGAAATTTCAGAAAAAAGACTTATTAAAAGTGATCTTTCAAAATATTTTATGTAAATTATGTACATATGCCAAAAAAACTGCTTTTGTTTACTTAATTTAAAAACATTCAGTTTTATTGATATATATTCTACATGGGATTGTTTTAATTTTGTTTTATGTTTCTGTAAAATTACAGATTTCAAGGAGGGAGTTTAGAATTTTGAAAGGACATGAATTCCAGAAAATTCCAAAATCTAGAAAGCCCTCGGTCCTGATAATAGAGCCTCTCTACTGTACTTAGTCACAAAAATCATAACTAAAGAATCCATGAAAACTGAATTCAGAATTAAAGAAGTTTGCAATGAAACTCTTACAACCAGAGCTTTCACTGAGATTTTTACTAATGTTAGTAATTTGACTAAGCAAAAATAAAAAACATTCATTAAATGAACAAAATGTTAGCAAAGTAAAGTAGTCATGAAACAATGAAAACGATACAAAAACTTACCTTAAGATGAGGATATGCTTCAAATAAAGACCTAGTGTCAGGTGGGAGTTCTTCCACAAGTATATTATTAATTATCAAAGGCATTCTATAAAAAGAAGGGGAAATTAATGGGCTTTGTACATCACTAATACATGAAAAATTGTGCATTGTCTATAAGAACAATATGTTGCCCAAATAGATACAAAAATTATCTACAAACTTTGATAAATTATGTAAGTGCATAGTTCCTGGGTTAAGTTTTAAGCATTAAAAATTGTCAAAAACCTTACACATTTTTAGCAATCAGTGTTCTTAAATCAAGCTAAAAAATGATTAAATGATAATGTCATATAAATATAAATTTTATATGCTATATAAATTTTTATTTAATTATACTATATTTAAGTTGTAAAAAAATATCTATCATAATTCAAATTATTTATCAATTGTGATGCTCTGAAGATTAGCTAAAAATATGTGTTTTTCAAATATTATTTATATCAGTTTGTTAAAAATTTAGCAATGTAATTTATGCTTTGAAAAAAAAGGAGGGGGGCTTATTTAAAGCTAAAGTGGCCAATATTCGATGGCCGACAATAAGTTACCAAAATTTTCAAATTTCAATTATTCTAAAAATGTTTTTGTACGTAAACACTAAAAATAAATCAGTTACTATAATACAAATTTTCCTCTGAATAATAAATGAATTACAGTTGAACCTCGAAAATCCGGAACCGTCCGGACCGCGGCGATTCTGGATTTTCGATTTTTCCGGATTTTGGAGGTTTATTAAAAAATCTTTTTTATGGCTATATAATACTGTAAAATCCCGTTAATCCGCTCTTCCCGATCAAACGCCCCCTCCCCACTTTATAAAGAATTTGAAATTTTCAAAAAATCCCGAGAAGGCGCCCTTCCTCCCGATTCTCAAAGGCGATTGAGAGTGAGACGAATCATTATGAAATGAATGAATCATGAATCTTTGATGAAATGTGCGTTTTTTCGACACTTTTTAATTGATTTCACGCTTGTTTTGCTTTTTTTTACAAATTTCTCCGTTTTTTCTGCATTTTTTCCAGAGAATTTACGTTTTTTTTTTAAACCCAAATTTTTTCAAGTATCAAAATTCATGATTAATTCAACGATTCATTCATTTCATCATGATTCATTACTGTAAATTTTGTTGAACGCTTTTTAATTTTTGTAATAATAAAGTCTTTAATTAACGGCAAGTCATTACAATATTAACCAGAATATATCTATATATATATTTTTAGTATAGTTATCAGAATTTAACTGCAGTTGATGAAAATTACAGCTATGTCTCATTTTAAAAATAAAACTGAAATCGGAAAAATGTCCGGATTTTAGAGATTTCCGGATTTTGGAGGTCCGGATTTGCGAGGTTCAACTGTATATTTATGAAATCAATGCAATTAAATATTCTTTAAATCAATAGCTTAAAAGATAATGGTTCCTTAATTTCAATGTATTCCACATAATAGATAGTTATCTTTATTTTATAATGTTAGTTACAATTTCTTTAGAATAACTTGTTTAATAGTAAATTTTATTTTTTACACATTTTAAAATAATATAAAAATATTTTACTAAAACATTATTTCAAGTTTTTAGCTGTAAGTCTAGCTTTAATCATTTTTTATGGAAATTTCTTAGAATAGAACTAACATTAAAACACTTTAAAAATAAAAATGTGCATACTGTATATGCAATATATAAACTAGCATTCTATGCCCGCTAATGAATTAAAAATCAGCTTACTCCTCTCACAGATATATTTTTTTGAATTTTCACGAAAATTGATTGGATTTTTCCCAATAGAGTTGCTTAGTAGAGTAGGTACCTAACTATCAAATTATGTAAAATAATATTTGTTAATTTTGCACATGCGCAGATAAAAATTGTTTCATAGAGTTGCTCATATTTCATAAAATATTTATACAAGTATTAAAAAATGCTCTGACGAGCACCAAAAAAGGTTAATATGTTTTTAAGTATGAAAAAGGGTTTGACAAGTGCTTCTGTTAATTATTGAGCATGAGGAAGGACAAGGGATCCCTTCTTGGCTACAACTCACTTCAATGCCAACTTTGAAAAAATCATATTTGCGCTTTTTCCATATGAAAGTAAATTGCGGTTCTTTAGTAGAACTTTCCACCGTGCTTTAGATGTTAACCAGGGGTGTAGTCGTAAAAATAAGATAGGATTTATATGCTCTAAGCAAAGGGATACCCTAGAATGTGTATACTATAAGCTTTCTTGAGAAATAATGTATATGGTGTTCTATTAAAAAGTCCAGAAGGTATACGGCGTATAACCTGCACTACATCCCTGATGTTAACTGCACTGTTCACTCTGCACTATACTACAAATAAATTTTCTGTGCAATTATACACTTAGGGCATGCTTGGTGCCAGTGCATGAATGTGATGCAGGAACTAGGTTTTTGGCACTGTGTCGTCTTCCCTTACATTTATGTCCAATTAAGCTGCACCTTTACTGGTTATGTCTTTACACTATACATTTTTATAATAACTGCGACTGATTTGTTTTCACGGAAAAAGCGCAAATATGATTTTTTAAAAGTTGGCATTGAAGTGAGTTGTAGCCAAGAAGGAATCCCTTGTCCTTCCTCATGCTCAATAATTAACAGAAGCACTTGTCAAACCCTTTTTCATACTTAAAAACATATTAACCTTTTTTGGTGCTCGTCAGAGCATTTTTTGATACTTGTCATTTAATTTTTTGATAAAAACTGAAGATTTTCTAATATCTTAAAAAGAAAAATAACTGCTGCTGTCAAAATTTATAAAATGAAAACAACAGATAAAATTTTGATGTATCAGAATAATTATAAAAGTCATTGCATTGCTATATAAAATGCATGATAAGAAAAATAAACCATGGATTTGAACGAAAAAAGTACAGAACTTTATTAAAAGAATTAAAAGCCATACCAATTAAATATATTCAAGGTAATTTCTCAAATAAAACATTCACAACTAGAAAAATTCTAGAAATTGAATAACAATTAACATAAGAATATTCCCGAAGGAATAATAATTTAACACAAAAGCATTTCTAAATAAAACGAACTTACATCCGACGGGATTTGAACTCTATACCCGCTGCTGAGCAGCCAAATGTCTTACCACGAGAGTCCTAGTTTAACACCAGAGATGTTGCAAATTTTGCTATAATACCTATATAAATACCAGCATAAGTCTTGTGACTGTCATCAACAGCTCCGATCTGATTGTTTTATTTTTTTATATGCCCGACGGCTATTTTCCTACTTTTATTTTAGCTACTCGAAACAATCGCCAAATAGGTTTCCTTTGCCATAATTTCATTTTAAATATAAAGCTGTCACTATCTTTATTTAAAATACATGACTTTCATTAAAAAACACATAAATTAAAAATACATATATCAGATACATTTAACTTGCACGTTTTTCTTTCATTTTATTAAAAATACTATAAGTAAATATATAACTACTTAATTTATCCCATCGACCAAAGAACGATAGACAAACTGTAAGATTATATGCCAATAATGGATGAACATAAATGTTACACTTCCTTGACATTAAACCCGCTACACTTGTTTGTTAAGTAATCAAATGATTTTAATTCGATGATTTATTTATATTTTTATTAATGTTTGACTAATTTATTTGTTCTTTTGTTATTTAATATAAATTTTATGCCAATAAGCGAATAGTTCTTGATATTAATTGAGAAAAATGTAATATATAATTTATTAAAGTTACTTTATGGTTGTATCCGCCGACATTATTTTGGTTAAATAAAAAGCATTTAACTTCTTACAAATTTCTGCTTACATTGATATTTTTGGTACCTTCGTATTAATGCCACCGCAGTAGAAGTTGTGCTAATGCGCCAATAAAGAGTGATCTTGTTGTTCGCGCCTTTTTAGTGTTTTTTTTTTTTTTTTGACGTAATTTTTAGTATTTTAGTACTTTTTTAGCCTATTTTTGATACCATTTTTTTTTGTGCGCATGCGAACAAGATTGCTCTTTATTGGCACATTAGCGCAACTTCTGCTGCGGTGGCGTTAATACGCAAGTACCATATTTTTATGCTCTTTAATAAATTCTAATATTACATTTAAAATACTTCAATGTTATTCACATATGCGATATCTTACAAATATCTCTTTATGGTTTGATTTGATAAATTCTGCATTAAAATATGAAAACTTTTATTAGTATTCTTTTGTTCGAAATCACCTGAATAAATCAAATTTTATATTTGGTACGTCTCGACGTCATAACTAAACGTCATCATTAAAGTAATCTTTTTCGTTAATGACTTTTAACCCTAAACTGACTTTTTTTTTAACCTAAATTCATTAATTTTCTAAACTTAAAATTTTTTAATGGCAACATTTTTCCTTTTGAGTAATTTGGCGAATAGTTTGGCGATTTCTATAAATGGGTGAAATTGGTCAACCTGATAATCAAGTAGCAGCTTACGTAATATAAATAAAATAGGTATGCATTTTTGGCACAGATGTCATATACGCACCATGTTGGCGAATTTTTTTTTCCTGACGCCAATGTCATATGCGCATCGGATCCAGATTATCGTTATTTTGCTTGATATGTCAACCCGGATGTTGTTATTTACTTTTTAATAAATAATTTTTTTCTTTTTTTTAAATATATAAATTGTTTTGTTCTATTAAACAAACCTTTTTTTATTTATTGTTATTGCCTTTCAAAAAATATATACCGGGTGTCACAAAAATGACTGATGGATTTTAAAATTCAATAACTTGCAAACGGTGGCAGCTATTTAAAAATTTTTTGCAGGAGGGTTATGTACAATGTCAGGAGTATTTTTTACCGTAACTTTTGATTTTAGTTCGAATTTCAACCAATAGATGGTGCTGACAGCAATTGAAGCCCAGGTCGACGCCGAAACTGACCTCACTCAACACTGATTACCTGGCCTTCAATCGCTATCAGCGCCATCTATTTTTTGAAATTCGAACTAAAATAAAAAGTTACGGTAAAAAACTCCTGACATTATACATAACCCTCCTGCAAAAATTTTTTAAATAGCTGTCACCGTTTGCAAGTCATTGAATTTTAAAATCCATCAGTCATTTTTGGGACACCGGGTATGTAACTGGTATCCCAAAACGAGATTTTCGCCAAATTGGCTTTAGAAAAAAACTAACGCCAATGTGATTTGTATATGACATTTGTGCCGCATTTTAATATAGAAACAGAAAAAATTCTTGCGAAAACAAAAATTAAAGTTCATCAGGTTTGTTTTCAGAGCTATTTATATATTTTGGCTTCATACCCTCCCTTTTTGAAGCCAAAATAGCACCAAGCTTTGGCAAACATATTTATATTAATCAGACATTCATAAAATAAGTAATAATTTAATTGACCTAGAATAATTTAACGTACCCTCAAAAAAAAAAAGCTGACACATTCTCACGTCCGAATCATCATGGAGCGCCTTACTCATCGCCAGACTTGTATAAAACTAAAAACTTTCTGCGCACATAATATTTCGTCAAAAACTTTCTGCAAATTAATTTAATGTTTAACAAAATTACGGGTTATATTATTTTGACATGGACGAAATTCACGTTTTTTATGCAATTCAAGGACGAAATTCACGCTTTTACACGATTCATGGATGCGATTTGCGTTTTTTACGCAATTCATATATGAAACTCACATTTTTTTATGCAATTCATAGACGAATTTTGTGTTTTTTGTGCTATTAATAAACGAAATTTGGGTTTTTTAAATGATTCATCAACGAAATTCACATTTTTGCGCGGTCTTTAGACGAAATTCGCATTTTTGCGCAATCTTTTGTGAAAAATCGCATGTTTTCGCGCGATTCTATATCGAATTTCGCATTTTTAGTGTGGCCCTTAATTTAAATTCGCATTTTTCTCGTGGTCCTTTGTTGAAATGCAAGTTTTGTACGCGAATCGTTCTTTATCAAATCGTTCTTTATTCGTTTTTTATCAAAAGACCTTGGAAAAAATCAGGAATTTTATTCCTGATTTTTTCCAAGATCTTTTGATAAAATTTGTGCTTTTTTTTTTTTTTTTTTTTTTTTTTAAGCGGAATTTTGACCAAATTCGTATTTTTTCCGTGATAGTTTGACAAAAATGAAGATTTTTTTTTTTGCAAACGATTGACGAAATTGATTTTTTACGACAACTGTTTGTCAAAATTCACGGTTTTTGGTGTTCGCAATTTCAGACTGATGGTTTTTTTAAAGTTTTCGGCATCAAATACCTTTAATTTTTGGAAAATTTGAAAATCGGAACTGCTTTTAATTGTGCGCTAACAGTAAATAATTCGTACATAAACTTGGGGGAATAGTTTTAATTTTTTAATACTAAGAAAAAAAAAGTTGTTTCTTCCCTAAAATTTTCTGCAAAGTTCACAAAATTTTCTGCGCACGGCGTGCGCGCGTGCGTCTATATTATGCAACTCTGCTCATCGCTCGTGTTGCGCCAAACCGGATTTCTTACCAGTACGCCCTTACCTTTCATCTCAAAGGCTCAAATAAATGTAAAACCATATTTTTACGCTTATCTTTTAATTGTCCTGTAGATTTTTCCATTCATGTCTAATTATTCATAAAATAAAAACTGTGAAAAGTATTGGTATGAACGTTTGTACTTAATAACTTTACATATCTTTTTGTCTTGTACAATTAAAAAAAATAATATTAATGTCAATCTTGTGTTAAATCAGTCTTTGAAATAAAATATTACGTGATGGAAAAACACGGTTACGTCGCTTTTGCGGTTAAAAACATTTGCTATTCGGTCTTTTGGCGCCATTTTTGATTTATTCGCCAAACACACCACCAGAATAACTTTAATAATAATGAACTTTTCCGCAAAATCGTGTCCCGATTGCCTAAATTTGTTCATTTCATCTTATGAACCTTCAGATAAGCAAGTAAATAAAATTACAAATAAAAGTATCACATTACAGTGGCTAGCATAAATTTAAGAGAGACTAAACTTTTTGCCAGAGGCGGCTTTTAACTTAAATAAATGAGAAATTAATAAATAAAAAAAAAAAATGTTTCACTTCGCTCGTCAAAATAGATAGTGAATATGATACATGAAAATAACAACAAATAAGTATTTTTTCACGTGATTTATCTAATCTATTTATTTATTTTTATGTTCATTTAAACTTACGTGCAACAATTACAAGAAGTAAATATAAGAAATATATAAGAAAAAGACTAAGTTCAGCTGGAAATTTCAGACAAAAGTTCGATTTTCTCAGCGACCGACAAACATACAAAGATGAAAAAAAAAACTGTTCTGAGTTTTACCATGAGGATTAAAATAAACCAAAAACGAAGTTAATCCATCCACGGAAACGTTAGCAAGACTTTGTTGAATTTTTTGCTTTCATTTTTTCATTAAAAATTAAATAAAAAACTATTCTAAGCTGCAGTAATTTTTTGAATGCTATCATTTTATTCGTCTCGTCGAGTTCTATCTTTAAAAAAAAATTTCACTGCCGTATCTCAACTGGTTCGCCAGAAATTTTAGAAAGTTGTTTGCACTTTCTATTTCTTAAACATATTATACCAAACGCTACCGCGTTTGCTATGATTCTAATTGCTTTATATCAGGTTTGTCCAACCTTTCAGTAAACTTGGACCGCACCTCACCTCTTAGCACACAATGAAGTTGGACATTACTCACATGACTGCAAACATGTGCCAGCACAGTTTGGCACGTCTTAACATGGTGCAAATGAATGATGAACAATGCAGGAAAAAAATGCTTACGATTGTGGAGTTACCTATATAATTTCAAATTATACATTTTTCTATGAGAGTGCTACCTTAAAAAAATTTGTAGAATAACGTACAAGAAATCTTTAATCGCACTTATAATAAAAAAAATCAGATTATATATATATATTTTAAGATCTAAAAATACACTTTGATTTATTTTGAAGTCGTAAATTTAGTGTTATAAAAAGTACGAAAAGTAAGACAGGCATGATAGTGGCCAATCCATATGGGCAGTTCAACATATAGTCTGGAAATGTTTCATAGACGAAAATTATTCTGAACGGTTTTATTAATTTTTCTAAAAAAAATTAAAAGAAAACTAAAAGCCAAGAAGTAAAAAGTAAGATCTTTTATCATTCATATAAAGCAGCCAATGGGGTAGTGTGGCAACAGCAAAAAAATAAGAGGTGAATTTTGATGCACATGTGTCTTCAAAGAGATGGGAGAAAAGGTGAAAAATGTTTTCTGTTATTTTCTATGTTATTTAAAAAGAGCTATTTCCAATTATTACCAATTTTAACCATCGTAATTGCACTTTAAAAACAACTTCAAATCATAAAAGTATGCATGATTTAATTTTCTACTTTAATTATGTATGTTATGAAATGCTCAAGAGCCAATGCCTTATGGATACATCATTTGCCTATACAGTGCATTTTTCTCTACATAAGGTTCAATGTTTTGGTTTCAATGCCACGTGTGAAATTCTGCTACTTTTTTTAAATGATCTTTCAGTCCTTTAAAGATGCTTAAAAACTTTTTCTTTGTTATTTAGTGTAGTATAGATAATTCACATTCAGAAGATTTTGTGGTTACACTTAAAATTTTAAATGCACCATGGGTAAACAACTTAGGATTTTTTCCCCCAATTAACTTCTCTTTTTATTATTTTTTGAAATAACAAATATGTTAAAATATTTCAGTTTGCAAAACATTTTACAATTGTGATGCATAAACAAAGAAAAAAAAATACTATGTTTCTGAGTACTATATTTCACATTAAATCAAGCAAAATATTTTATTAAGTAATTTATGCATTACTAATTTTAAGGAATACACTCAAAATTCCATCAACTTAAAAAAGAAATAACACTTCAGAAAAAATGCAGTTAACTGTCATTAAGGTTACATGATATCCCATATATTGGTAGTATAGTCAATTAGTAGACACCTAACATTTTTAACTATGCAATTTCATATAATATTTGCATTACTATATAGCAATAAATGTGTATTCTTATAGTGATATTATGAATCGTTCAATGTGCGAGATATTGCTATGTTTGTCACTTCAATGGAATATTATGCACAACAGATCAGGATTTTTTTTTTTTTTAATTAATGAGAAAAGAAAATAGCACATATTTAGATAAAGTAAATAATGTTTTAAGACATGCCTCTCATTCTAAACAAAATGCATTTATTTATTACTTTAAAAATTTAATTTTATTTCAAAAAATTATTTTTTACACCGAATCAATTTCATTTTACAATATTAAGAAAGGCAGTCTTAAGTCTAAAGCAAACTATGTAATAAATAGGACGATAACACATAGAAAAATCTACATTAAATTGGTAAAATATTAAAAATTCCTAAAAACACAACATAAACAAGTTCTTACAAATGAAATGAGGTTAAGAAATTTCAGAAAAACGAACATATAATTTCAAATTTTAAAACGAAAGACTCATACCTGAACTTTGCATGACTTTTATACTTCAAGAGTATAAATAAATGATAAAAACTTTGAGAAACACTAACTTAAATATTACAAAATCTTTAATTCAAAAGAGACAAAGTTTACATATGACAGACATATTTTTGTCATCCCGCAGATAACAAAAGCATTACGTCGATATACATAAAAAAGTCAACAAAGTGTGTTTTCGATAAAACAAAATATCATAGTTTATTATTTTGAAAATTTCTGCATGTACTAATATTAATTATTATAATTACTACTATATAATATAACTAATTTTATAGCAGCAACTAGAGTGACGTCATCGTTAAAAAAATCAGTTCAGGAAACACAAACAACACACACAAAATATTGGACTGAAGAGGTTTATAGATGGCGCTAATGCGGCTATAGATTCCAAAGGCCGTGTTCAGCTGTAACGCGCGCTGCACGCGCACGCTAGGAGCCACGGACATGGAGTGGATACTTATACTTGGTGGGATGTGCGTTCAGTCCTGGCTACTGTGCCACCAATTACTGTAACTGTTCGCTCAGTAACAGATGGAGAACAGATCAAGGATGTAATTACTTGTAGTGCCAATTATAAAGGTAATCTGTTACAAATGAAAATGAGCTGGCTGGCCGAATGGTCAGGATGCTGAGCTTGAACCCAGACAATACGGGTTCGATACCTGCGCGGGCCAAAAGTTGGTTTGTGTTTTTTTTTTTTTTTTTTTTTGGTTGCTTTTTATTAATAAATAAGACATTTTTATTAAAGGTAAATTTTATATTAATAATACAGAAGCACATGTATTTCTATTATAATAATAAAATACTTATTTAAATATGAGAAAATGAGATTTTTGCGGAGAAAGTTTTAATATTCCAAATTTAGAATATTAAAAGGATAATTAGAACGATATTAATATCGTTCCAAAGTGATTTATATATATATTAAGAAAATGAAAAAAAATGTTTTCTGCGAAAATATCCATATACGCATAAAATAATTATTAATGTTCTTTTTTTTTTTTTTTTTTTTTTTTTTTTTGAAAATTTTAGAAGTAATTTTTTATTGAGATTAGGATGCAAATATAATGCATGCGTGGATATTTTACGGTGTTAAAATCAAAATGGAAAATATTATAAAAGCAAAATGTAAAAGATATACATTTTTTTAAATTAAGAATATCTGCATACATATATTTTAAAGAAGTGAAATATTTGGAGTTTGCCTTCTAGTTTTATAATGAATAAAGTATGATTAGAATGTTTATAATTTTTCTATTAAAAGTATAAATACGTGTTTTGCTTATACTAACATAATTTCGGATGTCGTTTGTTTTTCATATTTTATGACATATTTTGGCCTGTTATCCACACGGTATTAAAATATACAATCATTAAATAAGAAATATATACATACTAAAACTTCTTCTGAAAAATTATCTAACTAACAATGCAAATTCCATTGAAATCAATCCAGTATTGTAGATTACAAATCAGTCTTGTAATATGTGGATACAGGGCCATCGCTAAGACTTTTTATTGGTGGGGGAGAAAACCTTAATATTGTCAAGTCAAATTTTTATATTCGCCAACTCGTTTTATAATTTTGCCAGTTAACGCACTTTGAAAATGTAATACAATTCTTATTTGTAAAAAAATTAATAATATTCCCAATTAGAGTTGTAACTTTTGCAAATTCTATCAAAAATAGAAAATGTATTGCAGTTTTTATTAAAATTTTAATTAAATTTGACATAAAAGTTTTAAATTTGCAAAGTGTAACAACATTTGTCAATGTTTTGGGAGGGTAGCCCCCCCTTAGCTAGTCCCCCGTGTGGATATCTCAACCTTGGTTTATCAACAGCATTCTATTAATTACAACAATAGAATCAACAGTATTCTATTATTTAATACGAAAAGTATAAAGCAACTGATAAATGATTTTTAAATAAATAAAAATTAAATTATTAAAAAAATTAAATCACCAATTGTTAAATTGTATCAGTCAACCTACCAACTTTGACAACAAACAACGTGCAACCAATAACAGATAAGCACAAAACGCACAATCACCCCATCATTTTTTTTTTTTTTTTGCGTCGCGCGCGTCAAGGTTTGAGCAGGGTTGATTGTCATTTTTTAAATGCTAATTGGGCTTAATTACATGAAATAGGTCACGTGATACTTTTCCGGAATACTTTTAATTTTATTTGAGTGGTCACAGGTATGTATTTCTGTTACGAAAATCATATTTTGAAAGGATAAAGAGATATGGTATTTGTATTTACCAATTCTGAACCATAAAAATAATACAATAATTGAATAAGTTTAAAATTCTCTTCTTCGATAGCACCTACTCCAAGCAGAATCTTCTGAGCGCGCACGCACAAAAAAAGCCGCTTTTGAACACGGCCAATGACTTTAAAAACGTAGATAAAAAAAACTGTCACTTTAATTGAAGATTTTTGATCGCAGCTGTTGTACGGAAGAAAATGGGTTTATAATGGAGTTTTGTATATATTTTATGTTTTAATTTACCTAAAAAATGCCTTTATTAGCATAAATTTCATTGCGGATCATTCAGTTTCAAATTAATCATTTTCTATTTCATTAAAGTCCTTTTTTCAAAAAAATACTTTGTTTTTCATAAGTTTTATTTTTATTTTTTTTTTTTTTTATTTATTTTTTTTATTTTTTTCGTACAGCAACTGAGTATTATAATAAACATTTTCCAATGATAAAAATATAGTGTTACTTTTGTTAATATGCTTTTTTTTACCTTTTTGCATTAAAATTAGATTTTTTTTTTTTTTTTTTTTTTTTTTTTTGTCGATTTTTTTAAGAGTTATTTAAAATTTTGTAAATTACACTATTATGTTACAGTTTTTACCTTTAAACTAAACTTCTCTACCTATTATTTTTTTCTAGCCAAACTTGAAAAAAAATGAAATTATAGTTCATAAAATTGATATGTATTAGAATTAGTGATGGGCGATAACGAGAAGTTTTTCTCTATTTTCTCGATTGAGTGAACATCTCGATAACTTTCGATTGTGTAATTTTTTTTTTCAATGTCTCCAGTTTGCAATTACTTTTACACCATGCAGGATTCGATTTTATCAAGAATCGTCTGCAGGTGAATGAGTCCGTGTTAATAAAGACACGACGGATTCACTCGCTAGTGAGCCCCTCCTTTCATTGGTGTCTCTAATTTCTAATTTATACGTAATCTTGTAATATGAAATCTCGAACTGGGTCCTCGTTGTATACGGCATCATATACGAAACGCGGTGTGCGTGGACAGCAAAATCTTGTAAACAAAAAAAAAAAAAAAAGAAAAAGCCTCGAACCAAACGAACCTCTGACCGGATCCTTGGAGGTGTAAAAGGTGGGGAAAGGGGCATAGGAGTTGCATAATGTGAATAAGTGGGCATACTGCTTCCCAACTATATATCACATGAGGAATATTGACAAAATTTAGAAAAGTTCCCCTGAGAGGACAAAATTGAGTGAGATTTGCCGAAGGTGTACAACATCAATAAGTGGTCACAAGCTTTTCCAACCATATGCTACCTGAGAGGTATCGATCTTAATTTACATAAATGCCCTCCCCTAGAACGCGCGGAGAGGCAAGGGAGGTGCATATCATGAAAAGTGCTCACAGGCCTTTCCGACAATATGTCACATGACGGGTCTTGGGTAAATTTATAAGAATGCTCCCCGGAAGGGGCAAAGTTAAGAAAAGACCGCGGGAGGTGCATAAGATGAGAAAGTAGCAACAGGCTTTTCCAATGATATGACACATGATGGGTCTCGGCTAAATTTATAAAAGTGTTCCCTGTGCTGGTCAAAGTGCGTTGAAAGGCTGCGGAAAGTGCATAACATGAGTAATGGTCACAGTCCTTTCCAACAATGTATCACATGAGGGGTCTCGGCTAAATTTTAAAAACTGCCCCCCCCTCCAAGGTAGCGAAATGGGGGGGGGGAATATATAAGATCAAGATACATAACATCAATAGGTGGTCACAGGCCAAAATACAACTTCCTGCTTTTCTAAATTCCATATATTATAAATATTATTAAAAAAATAGTGGCACTTCGGGAGTGCCTACAGAAGTGAAAACTTGAACAATTACTTGCGTATTTTTTTAATCGTCAGGAAATATTTTATTGTGCAGGAAATACAAGGATTAACTACCTGCGGTAAATTAACGCCTACACGCGAGAGGAGGCCAGAGTCCCAGCAGTGGTGAACAATACTTATATGGCACAGATGTCAAACACACACCACTACATTGGCAATTCTTTTCAGATGCCAGTTTGGCGAAAAACCTTGAAGAAGTTTCAGAAATTTAAATTTCAACCCATTATGACCCAGAATGATGGGAGAAAATTTTTTATGCTAGATTTGTAATGTATGAAGCATAAGCTTTCAATAGACATATTATATCAAAAAAATGAGAAACGCCCCCCCCCCTGCCCCCTTAACCGCCCCCATCCAAAAAAACGGTGCTATATATATTTTCAGGAAAACCGAAAATCTGTAAAAAGAGCGGCGAAAAAAAGTTAGCTATGCTATAATTTTTCTCTCCGCTGCAGCTCCCATTGAAGCAAAGTTATAGCCTTTTAAAAATTGAAATGAAGTGAAGAAATGAGCAAAATTGGGTGAATAACGGACAGGGGGGTCCACAGCCCCGGGGGTGCCATGTTGCTTAAACTTTTAAGTTAAAATTGGTAGAAAACTAAATGAGCGATATTTTAAGATGTATGTTGGGGGGAGGGAGTCAAACTCCTCGCTCCTGGAAGAGGCCCTCAAAGAGAGAACTTTAAAACAATGTGTCTAGGTTACGGTAACCCTGTTTTCCGGATTCGCCGAATGTCAATCATTCTGTCATCCTATCAATTAAGTGCTTCCGTTAGAAAAATGCCTAAATAGTTTGTTACTTTAAACCCGAAAACGATTAGGAGGGGGAAATACAAGGGGTCATACCATACTGGAGTTGCATATTGCCAACGCTCAGTTCTTGATCCCCATGAATCCAAACAAAATTACAAAGAGTCACGTTTGGTCATTAAGAGGGAAGATTCGACAAAACCTGTTCAGTGTTTCAGCAGAATTTATCGTTTTATTGCTTTTTTTCACTTAAAGCTTAGTACTGTTTATGTATTGCATCATCTGCCCAATAAAAGGGTAACAACATTCGTTGTAATTTTTAAACTTTTGTTCATTCTTTATCTTAGAAATGGAAGAGTGCTTTAGGAATTCTTTAAGGAAAAAACGTTTGTGCTGTTTATGATGGTAATTTATTTCTCAAAGATAAAAAAAATAAAAAAAAAGACTTATTTGCGTTGTGTCCGATATAAATTCTTCAAGGCAAGAATTATATTAAAATATAATGAAATTCTTAAAATCGGAAAATTTTCTCACAACAATGAAACAACCTCAAAAGAAAGCCAACAAATAGACTTTAAAAATCAGCTGGTAAGCAAAATAAAATCCAATCCAACCGCACCAATTACAATGTTTTATTAGTAAATGAAAAATAGGTATTTTTAAGTAATTTTTAAAGACATTTAGCTAAAGGAAATCTCTTAAAATATAGCACTTGAATCCAATACATGTAATCCTTGTAAAATTAAATATTAATTATTAAGTTACCTCTGTTTATATGTAAAGAAAAAATGCATTTTACTTCTTTATCATATGAGGAATTTAAAACTTAATTGTTCCTGAGTTTGTGAAAAGTTTACTGCAGTTATTTCTTAATTTACTTTCAGTGCCCTTTTCCTAGAAAGAAATACATTAACCTTATAATCAATGATTAGTTCAACTATAAAAAATGTTGTATTGAATGAACTCTATGTCAAACTACTTATTTGTGCAAATTATTTTCAAAATTCTTAGTTTTCAGGCATAATTAATTTACTTATTCAAAATTAAATGGTAATAATAATAATAATTAAATACGAAGAAGAGATTACACGTTCAAGAGTAACAAAGTACATGTGCTGCTTTTTCTGTTTCTTATATTTTTATATTATTTTCATCAAATTTAACAATTATAAAATGTTTAAATTTTCTGTACTGTTTACTTATTCGGGTAAAACCAATTTTCTTTGTGCTTTTCAAAAAAAAAAAAAAAAAAAAAAAAAAAAAGTCTTTTTTTAGGATCTAGATTTTACTAAATAACAATAATATTGTTTAAATATGTGTTATTTTATATAAGTACTAATGTTTTTAATTTTAATGCTTGTATTTTATATGCTTCGTCTAAAACACAAGTTAAAAATTAGTATAGTTTTCAGATAATTAAAACAAAATTATTAACAATCGTCTTTGCTAAATTAATGTCTTTATCACGCATACTTACAATTTTTAAATCGGAGAACTATATATAAAAAAAATTTTAATGTTAAAGTAGGTCAGAAAAGGTCCATTAAAGTTTTTAAGAACAAAACTATGAATATGAATTTTATATATATATATATATATATATATATATATATATATATATATATATATATATATATATATATATATATATATATATATATATATAACAAAACCAAAAGAAATTCCAAATCCCCAAAATACATGGAAGTCTTCATCAGGGAGGCCCCTCCATGTAGGGGTAAATAAAGAGAAGTTTCTGAAAGGATGTAGGCTCATAAGCTAAATTACATCCTTAGCCCCCAACTTCTCAGATTTCAGAAATCAAACTCAAACCTTCAAAAATATTATAAATATATACAAAAATTTTTTAAAAATACCAAAGGACAAGACCAAAAATTACACAAACAAAAAAGGAAAATTACCTACAAAACTAAATATAAAAAATAAAATTGTAAAATACAAACCCCCAGGAATACAAAACCCTCTTCAGCTAGTGGGGCCATTCACTAGCGCTTCAATCTCGCCCTAAATTGAAATCAAGCATCCGTAAGTAAAGAAACACTGAGACTCAGAAACTTTCAGTTAACATATAAGATGGATAACAGTTAACCATTAAAATCTTTTTTAAACCACTCATAGCCAATTCTAGATCTGTTTTGTTATTGCAAATCCTGCGAATCCTATTAACTTGTGAATACATAATATTTTTTAAAACTTTATTGCTAATACATGAAAACCAGTAAGTGAGGCTATTAACTTCAAAATTAAAATCTTTCCTTTTATCATAAAGTCCAATCAACCATTTTTCCTTGTTTTTCTTAATTTTAAGATCTAAGAAAGTAATTTGTTCACCATCATCGGTTCGGTTCAGGACGAGCTCTTTAGGGTAAATGTTAAGGCTTATTTCCTCAAAATTATTGCAGTTAAATACTATAAGATCGTCTACATATCTAAAGAAGGAAATATTATTGAAATTTTTTTCGTAAAAATATAAAAATAGATTAGAGAACGCACTTGAAAAACTTGTTCCCATTGGCACCCCCTTATTTTGTTTAAAATAATTAATTCCATTAAATAAAACATTTTCAAATAGGCAAAACTTAATTAAATCAATCCAAAACTTCTTATCTACTTTTAAAACATATTCAAATTCAACATAAATATTTTCAAATACCCCCACAATCAAATTGTGAGGAATGCTGCCAAACAGATTCTCAAAGTCAAAAGTGTTTACAGAAGTAATTTTCCATGAATTATAATTCAAAAAATCTAAAACTTTAAGGTTATTGCCAATGATTGTATTGCAATCAAAAGTTTCTATTTCCTTTAAAATTAAATTCAGCAAACCAAACAAAATTTTACCCGCTTTGCAATTATAACTATTAGTACCACAGGTAACGAAGCGAAATTTTACTGAATGATAATTCATGGAAAATTACTTCTGTAAACACTTTTGACTTTGAGAATCTGTTTGGCAGCATTCCTCACAATTTGATTGTGGGGGTATTTGAAAATATTTATGTTGAATTTGAATATGTTTTAAAAGTAGATAAGAAGTTTTGGATTGATTTAATTAAGTTTTGCCTATTTGAAAATGTTTTATTTAATGGAATTAATTATTTTAAACAAAATAAGGGGGTGCCAGTGGGAACAAGTTTTTCAAGTGCGTTCTCTAATCTATTTTTATATTTTTACGAAAAAAATTTCAATAATATTTCCTTCTTTAGATATGTAGACGATCTTATAGTATTTAACTGCAATAATTTTGAGGAAATAAGCCTTAACATTTACCCTAAAGAGCTCGTCCTGAACCGAACCGATGATGGTGAACAAATTACTTTCTTAGATCTTAAAATTAAGAAAAACAAGGAAAAATGGTTGATTGGACTTTATGATAAAAGGAAAGATTTTAATTTTGAAGTTAATAGCCTCACTTACTGGTTTTCATGTATTAGCAATAAAGTTTTAAAAAATATTATGTATTCACAAGTTAATAGGATTCGCAGGATTTGCAATAACAAAACAGATCTAGAATTGGCTATGAGTGGTTTAAAAAAGATTTTAATGGTTAACTGTTATCCATCTTATATGTTAACTGAAAGTTTCTGAGTCTCAGTGTTTCTTTACTTACGGATGCTTGATTTCAATTTAGGGCGAGATTGAAGCGCTAGTGAATGGCCCCACTAGCTGAAGAGGGTTTTGTATTCCTGGGGGTTTGTATTTTACAGTTTTATTTTTTATATTTAGTTTTGTAGGTAATTTTCCTTTTTTGTTTGTGTAATTTTTGGTCTTGTCCTTTGGTATTTTTAAAAAATTTTTGTATATATTTATAATATTTTTGAAGGTTTGAGTTTGATTTCTGAAATCTGAGAAGTTGGGGGCTAAGGATGTAATTTAGCTTATGAGCCTACATCCTTTCAGAAACTTCTCTTTATTTACCCCTACATGGAGGGGCCTCCCTGATGAAGACTTCCATGTATTTTGGGGATTTGGAATTTCTTTTGGTTTTGTTATATACATTTTTTACATTTCTTTTTGTAGCATTTTGCGCATTGGTCTGTAAAAAACTGTTTATTTGTTTATTTGTTTCTTCATTTTTTTAAAATTAATTGAATGGTTTTAATTAAATTGTGTATATATATATATATATATATATATATATATATTACAAATTAAATTTTTTTTTTTATTATTAAATTAAAATCTTATTTCTAGATCTAATCTGTTAATCTGTGTGCAGACGATATAAATTCTTAATCTGCCTTAAAAAACATTATTCCAGTATGCGTAAATTTAAAAAGATGGCTCTAAATTAAAATATTCTTAATTAAAACTTTATTTCTTAATATTCCAAATAAAACTGATTTCTTCTATGTTTTTATCAACACTTTTTAAGAAATTCTTATTAAATTTATTCCAAAACCATACTTTTCAAAAAATATCATTATTTTATTTTATCTATTTATTTATTTTTCCGCCGTCAACGATAATGTGCATATTAATAAATTCATTTCTTTTCTTTTTCTCTTAGGCTAATGACAGACGACCGATTTTTTCGACGCTTTGGCTTTCGAGCGAAAAATAAACACCTGCGCTGCCTCATTCACACGGACGTGACCTTTCCGTCAAAATAAGCAGACGATATTGTCACTAGGCATAATAGAAATCTTTTGATTCGATGTTTATTAGATGGATCTTTTGAAGGAAATAAAATATTCTATAATTTTTTATCAATTATTCAAGAAAATTGAAAAAATATATATACACAGACGGTACTGGATGCATCCTGTGAGAAGTGATAGATTATTTACCGGATCCAAAATTAAATTACAGGAAATATTCTTTAATACATCTGATGTCAAATGAAAAATACAGATGACTGCGAATATTATTAATGTTTATAATTGTTATTCAACTTTCATTTAGATAATATTTCTTATTATTATTAAATAAATAATAAAAAAAAAACTAAATTGATTAAAAAAATGTTGCTACAATACATGGTAGCAAAACAAGAATCTTAGTTCTATAAATGAAATGTAGGACCGAAAAATTTTCAAAGTGTGAAATTTTCGTTACATTAATCAAGAAGCATATGCTGTCGTCCCATGAGCAAAAGGTAGATTCTTTTTCTCCTTTTAGGGCTGTACATCCATATAAAAGTTTGTCACTTTTTTTTGGTAATTTTGGACCCTCTCCCCTCTTACGATATTATATACCATCATTCCCCGAACACCCTCTCCCTCAGTAATGGTATCTTCAAGAATGTGTAAAAATTTCTTTGATTTTTTGGATTGTTTTTCTTTTGTTTGGAATGATGGTTACACTTATTTTTCGCATAATTTACTGATTTAGATGTAGAGAAAGCTATAAAATGTCACTTTATATATGAAATAACTGCATATCAAACAACACTTAAAATAAATAGTTAATATTTAAAAGTGTTTTAAAATAGCTTTAAAGCTTTTTGTTACATACCTTCAACAGTAATAGTGTCTTTTTATAATTGTTCTCGGACAAGGTGGGGCAGGCAGAACTTCGAAAGGCGGACATAACAAAACAGACGGAGAAGTTTTTCTTTAACTTATAAACACAAGTATCGTTTAAAAAAACATAACATCGTGTACAGTTTGTCGAACAGCGAATCAATATATGCATACACATATGACAGAATAATAGTAATGCTAAACGTTGGGGTATTCCATATTTTGCAATTATATAAATTTATAATCATTTAATTATTTTAATAACATTGCATTTGCATAAAAATAGACAACAGTTTAATAAAAGATAAAATACTATTTTGATGTGAAGACCAAGTTACAAATAAAAAAAGAATTCTTTTTTCTTATTGGGTCAAAAATGATAACGATATCAAAAGACAAACCAAAACCTGTTAGCCCTGTTTCTGTTGTTCTGTTCTGTTAGCATTGCTTCTGTGCTAGATTAAAGCGCATTTTAATCTAGTGAAAAAGTTTCACATTTTTTATTATTTTTCATTTTTAAAATACATTTAAAATTTAATAAATATAATTGTTATTAATGTAGTGTAAAGTTCATCAAGGCTGATAAACATACAATATTAAAAACTAAAAACAAATTTCTTCCCATGGTATTTACGAAAACTGGTTGGATGTGCCAATCCCAAAACTTTCTTCTATTTCATACATGCATTTTAATATTTAAAAAAAAAGTTACTCATTTTAATGCTTTAATAATTTTAATTCAATACCCTACCAACTTTGATTTTCATCTTAAATTTCTGCTTCAATCAATTAATCGGAGTAAAAACGAATTTCCGTCTCTGCACGAGCCGATGGACAATAGAATGATAGGCAGATTTTTTTTTTCAAATTCAGGGAGGACCTACTTGCCTTACCAAAAAAAAAAAAATCATATACAAAATGTTTAGTTCACTTCTAGAACTAACTTCATACACAATATTGAAAATGGCATAAAATTCAGTATTGTAGCGCCCCGTTCCGGCGGATTTTTTTCAGATTCAGAGCGATCCAACTAGCCATAGCCATACACTTACACAAAAAATTTCTTTCAATTCGATGCATAACTTCATGTACTTTTGGTCGGTGCAATATTGAAAATGGCACAAAAATCGCGATTGCAGCGCCCCCTTCCGGCAGATTATTTTCAAATTCAGGGAGGACTAACTAGCCATAGTCATACACATACACAAAAAATTTGGTTCAATTCGATGCATAACTTCATATACTTTTGGTCGGTACAATATTTAAAATGGTGCAAAAATTGCGATTGCAGCGCCCCTTTCCGGCGGATATTTTTCAAATTCAGGGAGGACCAACTAGCCATAGTCATACACATACACAAAAAATTTGGGTCAATTCGATGCATAACTCCATTATACTTTTGGTCGGTACAATAGTGAAAATGGCACAAACATCGCAATTGCAGCGCCCCCTTCCGGCGGAATATTTCAAAACTGAAGGAGGACCTGCTTGCCACAGCCAAAAACACTCACAAAAAATTTGGTTCAATTCTATGCATAACTTCATACACTTTTTGATGGTAGAATGGCGACATACAGACAGACACACGGACAGACAGACATTTTGTAAAAACAGGTTTTTTGAAATCTCTGACCCCTAAAACGTGTAAATCCGTCGAAAACCGGAAGTCGAAAAAAAATTTCGATTACAATACTTTCTTCTATTGAAGATAGAAGAAAGTAGAAAGAAAAACGCTCAAAAATTATATATTGACAATTTTGAAAAGTGAAATATTTCCAAATTTGTCGCCATATGTAAATAGCCTTTTAACATTTTACTAGATTATATTAACTTAGTTGCCACTCAAAATTTAGCAAAAAAAAAAAAAAAACTATGATAATAATCTATATATATATATATTACGCTATCGTATGAGACACAAAAATCGTGATTATTCGTTAATTGCTTAATGGCAACGTCCAAATTAAACCCATCTTATTGGTTACTGTGCAAAAGTCCTTTGTTAAGACTTAGACTGTGGTAAATTAGATTTGTATATGTTTTGTTCCTTCGCTGCAATTATGAAGCTTCAAAATATCATTATTTTTACTTTTTCTGTTCTTTTTTACTTAAAAAAATAAATAAAAGTCATGAATTTTAAAGTTTTCAGTTTCAAATTAAAGTTATATATTGTAAATGAAATGAGTTTAATTAATATATTATTATATTATATAATATACGATATATTATTATATAATATAATACAATATATAAATAATTAATGAAATACGAAAAAATGCCACGGGTACAATATTTGTCGATTTATTATCTGCGCCAGGCTAGCATAAAAATACTGAGCTCTTGATTTATCAGCACAGATGTCATATATGCAGCACATTGCGCGTTATTTTTCTGACGCCAATTTGACGAAAATTTCGTTTTCAAATACCAGCTACATACATATTTTTAACTAATTTCTATTATTTTAAAAAGGAAATAATAATAAATAAAGTTTAGATAATAATAATAGAATAAAACAATTTGTATCATTTAAAAAAAGAAAATAAAAGTAAACAAGCAGTTTATTAATAAATAAATAACAATAGCCGGGTTACCGTCTGAGGCGCATATAATTGCTACTTTGTTGCAGTCGCGCCAGTGCATATGATATCTGCATCTATTTCTCAGGGCGGAATCTTCTAATTTGGCAAAAAAATTGAGCAATTTAAAATAAATTTTGTATAAAAGCAATATGATTTAATGCTTAATATACATTTAAGGGAGACCAAACTGGTCGCCAAGAGCGGCTAGTAAAAAAAGAAAGAAGGGGAAAAAAGAAAAGGAAAAATCTATTTTTACCAAACTTAAATGTATTTGCTTCAAAAATATAAATGAAGCTTCTTAAAACTGGTACTTTCACAAAATTGTGTTCCATGAAAACATACTAATCATAAATTATTCTAATGTTGTTAGATTTAAAAATTTGTAATTTAAAAAGCAAACAAATTCCTCAGAAAGAAAAAAAAATAGAAGAAGAATTTAAAGAAGTTATTATTGAAAAAATGCTTGTTTCGAATTAATATAAATAGGTTTCATATCGTTACAAAGTGTTACTTTTTACAAACATAAAATAAATCCCCCCAAAATATAATAAATTTCGCAAAAATACTTTTTGTTTTTCTCAAAATGCTTCCCTTCCATCCAAAACCTGCATCGATTCTTGACTACGCTATCACAACAAAAGCTCGTGAATCTTGGAAAGAAAATAAAAAATCAGCGTTAAAAACAACTCTCGTCTGAACAAGATCTAATAAACAGAAGCCACCAGACACAAGCAGCTGGCCAACGGCTTGGGGGAAACGCGTGGCTTCGACGTGAGTCTTTGCGTATGTTTGAACGCAATAGTACCGCGTCGCCCGTCTGACAAGAAGAGGAGATAGTAATGCTCTCAATAGCGGGCGTCGTTTTGTCTGTTTTTGGAAATCGTCCGTGTGGCATTACCCTTAAAATTAATCATGTATAAAAATCGTCTGCCTAAGATATTTAAAATTCGGAGTCAATTATAAATTGGTTAAATAATATTTTTTTTAAAATAAATTTATCGTCTGTTTAAAATAGCCTCGTAACTGGACAAGAATTCTGTTTACATAAAAGAATGATGGTTTGAGGTTACCGAATGTTCCAGAACTTTCTTTTCAGTTTAAAAGGGGGAAGTCTCGAGATGAAAGGAAGATTCTGAAGATTTCTTGGGTTGCTTCTTCGATGAGGACAGCTCGCTGAAATAATGATGGAATTTTTGCAACAAGGAGCTTTTCCTTCCTCATTATCACGAATTTAATAAATGAATTTACAGCAGCCCATGACTAATTATTGGATCTTCTACATTTATTTATTATTTTTGTTTTTTCCCTCGCTTGCCATGACTGCGTGTTTCTGTTTAACCAGTGGAAATAATTCGAGTTCTCCTGAAATCGTCACAACTAATCGAAAAGTCGCACAGGATAGGTAATGCCTGTGCTAGTGCCTGTTTCGGATTTTGAAATGAATCTACTGAAGAAGTAAAATGCTATGTAAATGAATCTAATGAATCTACTGAAACGAAGTGATGACAAAAATATGAATCGCCGAAAATTTTTCCCGCCATGGTTGAAAGTGTTATTAAGCAAGAATTGCCATTATCTTCTGATTCCTCGAATGAATGTAACAGAGGAGATTTTAATGTTAAACAGCTTTCTGTCCGAGTGGTTTGAAAGATTTCTTCTAAATATCTCGTGAATTCCTGAGGCCTGATATTCCACCTTTTTGCTGTTTATGTGTAACTGATGACTCAAGATAATCATGGTCATAATGACAAGAAAAAAAAAAAAAAAAAAAAAAAAAAAAAAAAAAAAAAAAACTTTTAGAGACAACTGAACGCAGATTACTACTTACTTTCATAATTTTCGTTATTCCTGTCTCCCCTAGGATCAGCTTGAAAATTTCTCCTTATCCGTGAGTTATTTTTAGATGTATTTAATTATTATGTGTATCCTTTTTACTGTATTTGTGTAGATAGTTCTTTGTTTGTAAGGTTTATTTATTTGTTTGTTTATTTTTCTGTGAGCCTTATTTATTTATCTTTTTATCTAGTTATGAGTCTTATTATTATTATTACTATTATTATTATTACTTGTTGGAGTGAAAACATGCTTGTTCTTAAAAATTTAATTGAGGAGTATGATGTTCTAAGATATTTACTGTTACTTATTAAGATTATTATGATATTTTTATGCACGTTTAAAGATAAGTTCGTAATAAGAGTGAAGTATAAAAGAACTTAGAAGCTCAAGTTATTTTTTTAAAAAAAAGATACATTTTCTATTTTATTGATATTGTTTGTTATCAAGAACTATTCTCAGAATACAGTGTTTTCATGATAATGTTCCTACAACTAAACATTTGAGCTGAAAATTAAGTTAATATTTATGTTTTTCCTGTTATTTGTTAGAATTTCTGGTTACAGTGAGCTTTGGTTCCCGGATTCTTATAATTTATTTAAATTCAGTAAGAAAGATGGAACTGTGCAAGGCAGTTGCTAGAATTTTGACGATAAATATGATTAATTTTTTCAGTAAATTTTGTGATTTTAAGTAAGAAATTACCTATAATTAAAATTTTTGAATCTGTTTATGATCTATAAAATAATAGAATTAAAAGTTGATCCCAATTTAAGGTATAACTATGATATTTACAATTTCTATTTTTATTAGATAAAATTTCTGGTTAATGTTAACAGCTAAAAATAGTCACAATTTCTCGATAATTCTGATTCAGATTAAAAAAAAAAAAAAAAAAAAAAAAAAAAAGGTGGGTAATGGTTTTGTGTGAGGCAGTTAAAATGTATACAACATCAGTAGACAAAGCCCTCAAAATTGCGAAAGCGCGAACTCAGGAATTTCACCTTAAAAGTAAAAGACTCTATGATCGAAATTTTGTTGAATGCCCATTAAAAATACAAGACTCTGTAATTTATGAAGAATTTAAATACCCTAACACTCGAAAATTAGAACCTACTTTCTCTGGACCATATAAAATTATAAATAAACTTTCTGATGTAACTTATGAAATAGATAAATTTAATTATGAGACAGGACAGAATTCCGTTATTGTGCATGTTTCTAAATTAAGACCCTATTTTTCACCCGAAGATTTTAAACTGTTTCATGAGCAATCCAAAAAACAAACAAAACCTCAGATACAATCACTAGATCAAACTAAAGTCAAGACAATAGATTAAATTTACCATAAAAAAACTTTTACCATAACCATTTACCAAATACCATTAAACCATTAAACCATTAAAACCATTTACCATAAAAAAACCCCATAATTTTCAACATCAGCGGGTATGTTCTTGGAGCGCTACAAGAATATTACTTGTTTTTGGGAGTTTTTGGGATTAAATTGGGCTCCTTATGCAGGCATAAGGTGAACACTTTGATTGTAAAAGCTTTCAAATTGATGTTGATAAATTAATTTAAGGGTGTTTAAGTCTAACTATATTTACTCATTTATTTGACATTAGTATTACTCTATTTATTCAGCAGATATTATATGATAATAGTTATAAAATCTAATGACTCTACTCAAACCTATAACATAATATGTGATTTTCAGTGATTGTGAAAACTAGATATTAAAAGTTTTTCAAAAAAGCACACTATTTTTATTTCCATTTCTCAATTAAGAATGACAACTTTCATTCCTATTGTATTTTATTATTAAAGTTTATAAACCATGTGTGGATAAAACATTATTCTACATTTGGCATTGAAAACTTATAACCAAATTTGACAATTTTGTAAAAGAGTATCAGAGAGGAATTATTGTAAGGAAATACTGGTTGAGAGTCCATTTTCTAAATAGTTAGATTTAATTTTGTTTGGATTTTGGAATTATTATGATTTTTTTTTATTTATGCTTTCGGCTAGCAAAAAATACTTTCTTATGCTATTAGAAGATAAGAAAATTATTTAGTTGCTATGTAATTATTTTTATCCTCAACCAATATTTTCCCTATCAATAATAAACAAATAGTGATATTTTCTTTTGATTATACTCTTGTTTTACTATTATTATTATTATTTATGATTTCTATAATGAAGTTTAGTATTAATTATACTCTTATTGAAAAATATTAGGATATGGAGTCTTATTATACTATTACTTATTATTGTTGACATTGTTATTATTTAAATTTTTCTATATTATTTATTATTGATATTGAGAGTGATGCTATTTATTATTGAAAAATTGATATATTATTGAAAGATGTTGGATCCAACATAACATAAAAAACAAAGCTTAAACTAGATTTGGAGATATTTAATTAAAGAGACTGTATTCACTGGACATTGAAAAAGACTCTTTTATATATTCTTGAAAGACTATTTTCATTTAAAGGACTTATTTAAAATAAACTATGCATTAAGTCATTGTAGTTATTTAAACTTCCATGAGAACGAACTTTTATTGTTTTTATTATATTTTTATCTCTGCTTATTAATATTCATAACTTATTTACTGTTATTATATGTATTATCTCCTATGCACTTACAAATGGTAAGTGATGTTGTAACATTATTGTATTTCTTTCAGGGAAATGCTCCTACCTAAATTTAATTCAGAATTATTTTCTCTTAACTATTTTATTTTAATCGCTAATATTTTTTATATTGCGTTAATTTTCTTTTCTTCCATCTCTTGGCTTCCTGAGTTTGACAGTTTTATTCCAAAATTTAACTTTTCTAAATTATTATATTTCTGTTGTCTGAACTTGTAGTTTTATTTAACTATCAATTTCATACAAAGTCTTGGGGAGGGGGGATAATATTACAAATTAAAAATTTTTTTTATTATTAAATTAAAATCTTATTTCTAGATCTAATCTGTTAATCTGTGTGCAGACGATATAAATTCTTAATCTGCCTTAAAAAACATTATTCCAGTATGCGTAAATTTAAAAAGATGGCTCTAAATTAAAAATATTCTTAATTAAAACTTTATTTCTTAATATTCCAAATAAAACTGATTTCTTCTATGTTTTTATCAACCCTTTTTAAGAAATTCTTATTAAATTTATTCCAAAACCATACCTTTCAAAAAATATCATTATTTTATTTTATCTATTTATTTATTTTTCCGCCGTCAATGATAATGTGCATATTAATAAATTCATTTCTTTTCTTTTTCTCTTAAAATTAATCATGTATAAAAATCGTCTGCCTAAGATATTTAAAATTCGGAGTCAATTATAAATTGGTTAAATAATATTTTTTTTTAAATAAATTTATCGTCTGTTTAAAATAGCCTCGTAACTGGACAAGAATTCTGTTTACATAAAAGAATGATGGTTTGAGGTTACCGAATGTTCCAGAACTTTCTTTTCAGTTTAAAAGGGGGAAGTCTCGAGATGAAAGGAAGATTCTGAAGATTTCTTGGGTTGCTTCTTCGATGAGGACAGCTCGCTGAAATAATGATGGAATTTTTGCAACAAGGAGCTTTTCCTTCCTCATTATCACGAATTTAATAAATGAATTTACAGCAGCCCATGACTAATTATTGGATCTTCTACATTTATTTATTATTTTTGTTTTTTCCCTCGCTTGCCATGACTGCGTGTTTCTGTTTAACCAGTGGAAATAATTCGAGTTCTCCTGAAATCGTCACACATGTATATATATATATATATATATATATATTTATTTATTTATTTACGCATCTCAAGCAAACGGTGTGTAAAGTGCGCTTATTATTCTTTTATTTTTACTAATTTTCTGATTGATTTTTTATTTTTATTTTATTTGATTTTTTTATTATTTTTTATTATTTATTTATTTAATATTATTATTATTTTCGAATTTTTATTATTTTAATATATATATATATATATATATATATATATATATATATATATATATATATATATATATATATATATATATATATATATATATATATATATATATATATATATATATATATATATAAGACCATTAAAAGTGGACAATATTCACCAATTAAATTTATCAATAAACCAAACCGAAACATGAGAAAAATTTAAATAAATAAATAAAATGAAATATATATATATATATATATATAACACCATTAAAAGTAGACAAGATTCACCAATAGATTTTATCAGTAAAACAATAAACCAAAACGAAGAATTAGAATTGAATTAAATTATAATAATTTAAAAAAAATAGTGAAACGAGTATATCTGAATAAATAAATAAATAAAATGAATGCAAATGAAATTTGTAGCCCCCAAA
Organism: Maratus speculifer; assembly: GCA_964019185.1. Taxonomy (NCBI): domain Eukaryota; kingdom Metazoa; phylum Arthropoda; class Arachnida; order Araneae; family Salticidae; genus Maratus; species Maratus speculifer. Next base: position 207,279,301 of record OZ025294.1, read on the forward strand.
GCAGAATCATCAGGCCCCAAATGCTCTGGAACTACAAATGAAGTGTGCGGTTTCATCCACGTATTAGCCATGAAATAGCAAAATAATACGTATTTGGGGCTACCAGCACACAAAAACCAAATTATTAAACAAAGAACAGAGTAATAAATAGTTGAAAAAATGAAAATATATATATTAAAACAGTAGCGTGCAGCAAATAGTGTCAGTAACATGAGCACAAACTAACCCTATTTTTGCACGTGGAAATTATAAACTTTACATTCATATATAAATTGGATAAAAAGTAAGAAAACAAAATATTGAGAGCTGTATATATACTGTTATTTTACAAAAAGGAGTTGAAAATAAGTAAAAACAATAGTTAAATCCACATGTAGACTAAGTAGTATCCATAAAAAACAAAAAAGAAAAAGCTGAATTGAAATATAATTGAACCGGAGAAAATAATTAATAATCGATCATAACATAAAATTAAATTAATAAAATAATTAAAATTAGAATTAAGTGCTAACATTCATATTAACAGATAACTTAAAATACCATTTTATTACTTTAATCAGTAACATTTATTTTGACTATACATGGTAAAAACTCATTATCTTAATATAGGATAATAAAAAATTAAAAAAAAATAAAATAAAAATAAAAATAAAAAATAAAATAAAATAAATAAATATTTAAAAAAAATAATAATAGTAATAATATTATTAATAATAATACCAAAAATTATAGCAATAACATTAAAATTAATTTGATAATTAAAATATAGCTATTTAACTACAGATATAACTAGACAAATATCCATATATTGGTGTCAATTAAACAGTTTAAAAATTATGTTAAAATAAATAACCCTCTCTGAATTATATATATATATATATATATATATATATATATATATATATTTATAATTAACCTTTGCGTTTTTATCCAGACAACACCACCCTTCTCCGTACTCTAACATCTACCCTCCCAACCAACCTATATATATATATTTTTTATTACTTTTTTAACATTTTTAATTTTTTATTATTATTTTTATGTTTTATAATTTTTTATACATTTTTTACGCAAAGAATTAATTATGAGATCATGTAATATCTAATTAAAAATTAAAGAATATATGAATTTTTTAGGATAACCATTATTTATAGCATCATATACAAGCTTTTTAATATTAGTATTAATTAAATGGGAAGAACATAGACATTTTATTCTATATAAATGGTTAAGTATTATATTACGATAAACAGAATTATGAAGACATGATTTAAAATTAGTAAAGGTATTAACTTTAAAATTAAATTCTTTCCTTTTGTTATAAATATCAGTTATAAATTTGTTCTCTTTTAATATAATTTTAATATCTAAGAAGTTAATTGTATTATTAAAAAGTAGGTTTTTTGAAAGTTCTAGATTAGAAGGATAATCAACAGGGAATTGAGATATACAGGTGTTATCAGTATCAATTAAAATTACATCATCTATATATCGATATAAATGTATTTTATTATTTAGATAATGACGTTCATAGTAATATAAGTATAAGTCAGATAATACACTAGATGTACTACCACCTTGTGGTATACCAACATTTTGAATATATATGTTACAGGCCAAACCCGATTTTAGGCCAAACTAGATTGGCCTAGTCCAAACTAGTCTATCCTAATGCCCATCGGATAGACTAGTTTTTCCTAGGCCAAACTAGTCTATCCTAATGCTCATAGGATAAACTAGTTTTTCCGAGGCCAAACTAGTCTATCCGAACGCCCATCGGATAAACTAGATTTTCCTAGGCCAAACGTTTGGCCGAATGGTCATTAGGATGAACTAGTTTAGCCTGCTATTCATTGGTTTGAACTAGTTTATCCTAGGCCGAACTAGATTGTACTAGGCCAATTCAATTTGGCATGATTTTATTGAATCTAAAGATCGCCATGGCGCCAACTTTCTAGTTTTGATCTAATTTATCCTAGGACGATGCAATTTGACTCGCTTTTAGCTCACATACTATCAAAGCCTGAGAGCTAATGTGGTTGTAGATTCTGTGTGTGTGTATGTAACCATGTATGTATGTATGTACGTACGTATGTACATACTTATGTACGTACGCACGTACGTCGGACTAATATATAGCGACTAATATGACGGATTAAAGTGGAATTAATATAACACAAGCACCCAAGTGTTAGAATTTGGAATTTGGATGCGATTTAGTTCAAATCAGCCGGCTTCGCCCGCTATCGGGCCCCTTGTTTTATATAAAATCTCGAAACGGGCGTATGTTGAAGCGAATAAACCTCGAAGAGTAAAAAAACTGATGATAAATATTTAAAAAAAAAGATTCCGCATCGAAATACCACTATTTCCTAATATTAATTTTTGTAAAAATGTTATATTCTTGTTGGAACATTTTGAAACTTACAGTTTATGAAACATACAGTTTTGAAACTGACAATTTATGGCATTTGATATAAATTTATAAAAAAAAGTCACATTTCGGCGTGAAAGAGGGTGTGGATGCGAACAAAATCGCGAAATATAACGGAAATTCTAGCTTTTAAAGCACCGCGACCTCAAGTAACATATCTACTAGGTTGTTTAACGGAGTTTCATTCAGATACAGTTTTGTTAATAATAGAGTGCACTCCTTGGTGTTGGAATGAGAAACTAATATAACGTGGCCTAGTTAAAACTTGCTGGCTTCGCCCGCTATCTGACTGGCCTAGGCAGCGGGGTTATGGTTGGAAATTCGTTCGCTTCGAATCTCTTTCGAAAAGGAGGATTACATTCGGCGGTGCGTACTCAACACGCTTGCTACGATTTGAATTTCGTTCGTTTCGAAGTTCGTTCAAAAAGAAAGAGGGCATTCGGCAGTACGTGTGCAGCACACCTGCTATACGCTGTCGCAAGCTGTACGGATGCGGCTGAAGAACTAATGCACGAAATATAATAAAAATTTACATTCAGGTAGTCTCTGATCTAAATTGATGCTGATTAGTTTTGGGTGTAAATCGCTTATCAAGTGGAGCTGCTGTTTTGCATTTCTTATGATTTACTCATTAGCTTTATCTTAACTAATACACGAATTTCCATCAAACATCAGATTCAGTTCGTCCATGAGATGAGTTGGTGTTATTTCTATTTTGAAATAAATCACTCAACATGGCTATGCTATGCTGCATTTTTAACAATTTTTACAATAGCTGTATCTCAAGAACTGATGAACGGAATTTAATATAAATTTATATTCAGATAGTCCCTGATATAAATTGATTCTGATTACATTTTCATGCAAATCGTTCAAACATCACTATTCGTCAATAGTGTCATTAAACGCGGAACATATTTTTATAAATTTTTATCATGTGTCATAACTATCTTAAAGTTTCAATTAGATCAACCTAGAATTTCCGTTATATTTCCTGATTTTCTTCGCCCCCCCCCCCCTCTTTCCCTTTCGTAATGGGACTTTTTTTTACAATTTTTATCATGTGTTATAAACTATCACAAAGTTACTAATAGAAAATAGTGGTATTTGACGCTCCATCTTCTTTCTTAAATATTTAACATCATGTTTTATTATGTTTCTAAAAGTTTCAAATAATGGTAATATTTAATTATCAGCTAAAACCTTTAAAAGTGCTGAGATTAAAAAAAAAAAAATCTAGCGTCCTTTTACTCTCCCCCCCCCCCCCCAATCCTAAATTTCAAGTGTCATGCTTTATTTAAGCTTTTTCTTATTTTTAAAAGAATTCGGATATTTAGTTTCTTAATATGAACAATTTCGCCTGAAGTAATGTGTGCAAAAACCAATATCTGTTACGAATTAAAAAAATTTTCATAAAACCGAAAGTCTCTATCCGATTGAAAAAAAAAAAAAAAAAAAAAAAATCCATTCTACGTTTATATCTCAGAACCCCCCAAATTAATCAGGTAAACGCCTTATCAGAAGGAACATACATCCAAAATTTGAAACAAATCGGTAAATTCTCTGCGAAAAACCTATTTACATAAATTAAGAGTGTTACCTCCCATTGCTCCTTTCTTTATACGTAAACAATGAACACCCACAGCTGATCATGGATGTACCTTATCAAAACGATATTATACCTAAAATTTTTAAAAAATCTGATCATTTTGCATGGAAAACTGACTTAACTAAATTAAGGAGGTGTGTGTGTGTGTGTGGGGGGGGGGGGGGTGCGGATTAGCCTTTTGTTCTCATCCCCTTATTCTTATTCAGTGAACCCCTGAAACTAATCAGGAAAGTTCATTATCAGGATAAATCTATGTCAAAATTTGAAGCAAATTGGATATTTCTATCTGGAGTTATCGCATTACGTACACACGTACGTACATACGTACGTGTGTACGTAATGGCATACGTACGTGTGTACGTAATGGCATACGTACGTAAATTGTTACATACACATACACAGAATCTGCGAGCACATTAGCTCTCAGGCTTTGATAGTCTGTGTGCTAAAATCGCGTCAAACTGCATCAGCCTAAGATAAAATAAATCAAAATTAGAAAGTTGACGCCGTGGCGGTCTTTAGATTAAAAAATATCACGCCAAATTGAATTGGCCTAGGATAAACTAGTTCAAACCAATGAATAGCAGGCTAAACTAGTTTATCCTAATGACCTTTCGGCCAAACTAGTTTGGCCTAGGAAAATCTAGTTTATCCGATGGGCGTTCGGATAGACTAGTTTGGCCTAGGAAAAACTAGTTTATCCGATGGGCTTTCGGATAGACTAGTTTGGCCTAGGAAAAACTAGTTTATCCGATGGGCGTTAGGATAGACTAGTTTAGCCTAGGAAAAACTAGTTTATCCGATGGGCGTTAGGATACACTAGTTTGGCCTAGGCTAATCTAGTTTGGCCTAAAATCGGGTTTGGCCTGTAACATATATATTGTTATCTTGCATGATAAAATTATTATAGATAATGAAATTGGTTAAGATATGAAAATAATCAGAATCGATATTATGTCATATATTCAACTCGTGTTGATATTTTTTTAAAAGCTCATTTATGATATTATGTAAATCTGATAAATCGATATTTTTAAATAAATCTTTAAAATCATAAATAGTGATATTTTTTATACATTTAAGATTTTTCATAATATGGACCAGATTATACCTATTTTTTATGCAATATGTATTATCACTTTTTTTTTAATTTTATATATTTGATTAAGAATTTCTAATAGAAGTTTGTTAGCAGCATTATTATAAGTATTGCAACCAATTGTAACAGTTCTGAATTTAAATGGATGCTTATGAAATTTGGGTATAAGGACTAGATAAGGATATTTAAAGTTAGTAGGGTTAATGTCTAATAATTTATAGAATCCTTTAATTTTACGATTATTGGCAAGTAAGTTATCATTAATTTTGTGTAATGTGTTATTATTAGATATAATAGATTTAAGCAGTTGATGATAATAAGATTGACAAATAATTGCATAATTATTTGGAGATTTATCAACATAAGTTATTACAAAGTTTTGTTGTAATTTATTGATTTGCTTAAACAGATGCTGTGTATTTACATATTCTAGGTGTGATATATCATATTTTAAGGACCTGGTTAATTTATCGATAACTAATATTTTCCATTGATTGAAATATTCAATGGGTTTATTATAATAAATTGCAATTTTATAAATAAATATATCTATATCATAGGTAAATTGTTTTATGATAGAATTAATGTTTAATTTGGATGGAATTCTGTACTTGGTCCCATAACCCATAATTCTTCTAACAAGGAAGGTCTCCATTGGGGGCATACTCAGAATTTTTTGAAAAAAATACGAATTAAACTACTCATGTAGGTAATAAAGGATCAGTGAAAATTAGCGGCGGAATTACATTATTAGATATGTAAAAAAATAAAATAGTTTGGAATAATTGGCGTGAAAAGCTGAAAGCGACGCGGGATTTGGCGAGCAGTGCCTTTCCTCGCCAAAAGCAGACGATTTTAACGAATCTGAAAATTGATTTTAATTGACTTCACTGTTAAAAATCTGCAGCATTTACTGCAACGTCACTCCACTACTTTTATAGAATATATCTCTTCTGACCAATGAGAATGCTCCATAGCACGGTGAATTGACCGTTTTCTATAAAAGCGGTGGAGTGACGCTGCAGAAAATGGTACAGATTTTTAGCGGTGTTGTAGCTTGTGCAACACTGTTAAAAATCTGCTGCATTTTGCTGCAACGCACTCCACCGCTTCTATATAATATCTCTATTCCAACCAATGAGAAAGCTCCATTTCACGGCCAAGCAACCGTTTTCCAAACAAGCAAGGGAGTGCGTTGCAACAAAATGCAGCATATTTTTAACAGTGTATTTTTCAATTTGGAACAATTTTAATCAATTTAAATTGTGTTTTAAATGATAAAATATATTAATTAAATTTTGTTATAAGTACATATAAACGTATATGACAAAATTACACTTAAAGTAAAGTAAAAATGCAAAACTAAAATTACTTAAACTAAACTTATTTAAATAAATTGAACATAGAAAGTTTTTTCTTTAAAAAGTATTCGAAGCGTAAAAGCGTATTTTTCAAAATTTCGTTTTTTCGCCAACCGGGGATAAATCGCCAAATAAACAAAATTTTTATTATTTTTTTACCGACGTTATAAGGAGGTTCCGCCGAAATTTTTTTTATAAACATATATAACTATATGTGAAGAACATTCTGTAATTTTTTCAGAATTTTCTGAGTATGCCCGTATGGAGACCTTCCTTGTAAGTTGTATATCATCTACTAGATTAAGATTACCAGTAATAATATGTCCATGATCCTTATTTATATATTTTTGTAGAGAGGGGTCATTGTATTTACAGGGTAATGTACTAGCATCAAAAGAAGATTTAGAGAAAGAATTATAGTTAAAAATCGTTCTTCCGATAGATATGGGATAGTTAAAGGTTTTAGATATATGAATATTATTAATAGGAAATTGACAGTTTTTATCATTTAATATGGAATTAATATTGATTTTATTAAATACTAGTAGATCGAACCCGGGCTTCCCGGGTTACATAGCAAAGATAAAAAACATTTTTTAAATTGAAAACTTTAATGAATTTTCTACATGTAATATGCGTTTTAGATTGCTAACTAACTCCAAAAAAGCATTTTAACCCTTAAACCACTTGAAGGCGTTGAGATAAAATTTATCCCACTTAATTTTAATTTCAAAACGCCACATTGACGCCAGTAATTTGAAATAGCAATTTCATTTTTCTCAAATACGTGAAAAAACGCTTTTAAATATTTTGAAACAAATTTGTTTTTAAATTCTGGTGTCAATCAATCATTTCACCATTTTAAGAATTGAAGTGTTTTTTCCCTCAAAGGGTTAAGTGTCTTGCGGATTTTTTCATTCATGTTTCGATCATAAAATAATATTGTGAAAAGTATTGGTATGAAGATTTGTATTTCATACTTTACATATTTTTGTATTGTATCGTACTTTACATACTTTTTTATCTTATAAAATTAAAAAAATTAACATTAATCTCAATATTATATTAAATCAATCTTTGAATTAAAATATTACATAGCGGAAAAACATGATTAGTCTAACGTGGTTAGGTTAAAGGGTTAAATGAAAATTATTAATTATGGAATCAAATAAAGCTATGAAGTTTATCAAAAGTCACATTTCCGTATTAGACGCTTGCCAGAAGTTATTAGCCAAAAATTTCGTTACGGCAGCAATTTTATTTCTGGTCATTTCAGTGCTTCAAGCACGTAATTTAATTACATTTCTGTTAAATTTGTATTTATTTTATTTTATTATTTAGAAAGGAAATTTTAATTTTGCTATAGTATATCAGCCGGAAACAAATCTCGAACTATTTATATTTTTCTAAAGACAAATAGATTAAGCATCGTAATCGAGTTTCACTCGGTAGAGATATATTTAAAAATAACTCGCAACTGATTTTTTTAAACCACAGCCAATCAGTAAATTAAGATATAGTTTTCAAACAAATTCAAAGCATTTTCAAAGTATTTTTTTCTTATTTAAATTGTAAATTGTTTGATTACATGTTGAACTTGTAATTTTTAGTAATTTAATCTGAGTTTTAAACCACTCTTTTATTTTACTACTCATGCAATTTTAATTTTATAATGGGGAATTATCAGGAACAATATTTATAGATTTATGAGTAAATTGTGTATCATTATTTATTAATGGAGATACGTAAAATTGAAAAAAAAAAGGCTTGAAAATTATAAGCTTGTAATAAATGAGTCAAATGAGGTACAGTCTTCAATCAAATTGCATTTGAAAGTAGATTTCTTTTCCTATATGACGAAATAAAAATTAAAAATGTGCGACGTTTAGAAGATTAAAAAATTTCAGTAACAAAAATTTCAAAAAGTCATTTTATCCTGAAATGTTGTCATTTGCAAAATAACATCAGTGCTACACATGGACACATTCATTCGTTACAATATAGATTTTGCTCATATGAAAAATCGGTACTATTTGATTATCCTGTCGACCATTTTTGTCAAATTAAAAAAATTGCCAAACTAATAGCCAAGTTATATATGTTGACACAATTTTTATTTTAAATAACGGAAAAACAAATAAATTAGTAAAGCATGAATAGGAATATAAATAAAAAGTGGTATTAAAAACCACTTGATGACATTTTAAACATGTGTATCGTGTTTAATATCATTGAATATGACTTTCACAATCATCCATTATTGGCATTTAATCTTATAAATTGGCGATAGTTTTTTGGTCGACGGGTTAACCAAGTAGTACCGAAAAATCTTACGCGCATACTAAAACGTTAAAAGTAAAGAAATGACTGCACGTACATTTTTACGAAAAAGTTTGCTTCAAAGTTAACTCTATGACAAATTTAAAATTCGTTTTATAAATTAAAATACACAATACAAATTAAAAGAATAAACATTAAAATACACAAACATTGCACTCCGTCACTTCAACGTGCAAAGAAAGATGCCGTATTTTCCGTGAAATAAGGTTGTGATTGGGCTTAAGGCCCCTGTCCTCGCTCGAGGAAACGGTCGCGATCTAATGCTATTCCTATGGGGAAGCATTTTTCTAATAATTCTTTCGCATTTTGACATTTTTAAATAATTTTTTTTGCATTGGATAGCTGAGGTGCATGCCGACAGCGCACCTTTTTTACTTTTTCGATTTTGGTTGCAGATATATATTTTTTAAAAGCACTTTCAGTTTCGAAACTGGTTTTGAAAGTGAAACTAACTTTGTAAAAAATATCTGCATTCAAAATTGAAAAAGTAAAAAAGGTGCGCTGTCGGCATGCACCTCAGTTATCCAATGCAAAACAAATTATTCAAAAATGTCAAAATGCGAAAGAGTTATTAGAAAAATGCTTCCCCATAGGAATAGCATTAGCTCGCGAGCGTTTCCTCGAGCGAGGACAGGGGCCTTAATGTAGCAGATTTCTCAGGGTTACATTTTTTTTTGCACCACTCCCAGCCATCACATATAAATCCTCTCTATTTCTTCTTTTTACTTTATGGCTATTTTTCCTTTACTTTGCACCATGGCCAACTACATCTATAAGGCCCATTTATTTGAGATTAATGTATGAAGTCTCCAGCCAGAAAACTCTGATACTTTGCCAAGTTACTCTGACCAATCGTGCAAACAATGAACCAAAACAATGACCATGTGCTCAGAACAGAAATCAGCTCATACAATGCTAATTTGGGCAGGGTTTGTGCCTCGTGATCCAATGAAAATGTTCAGGGGTTGAAGCTGAATCCAGCTTCACTTTTTCGGCGGTTTTTAGCGAAATGCGCAGGGCGTTATATCTAGTTGGTAATGCTTTGCACAAAAATGGAGTACTCAAGTTGCCACCTCCAGAAAAATTAAATTAAAACTACAAAAAAATTAATATCTCAAAAACAAATTAAGATACGGTTTTCAAACAAATTGCATTTAAAAGCACATATTTTTTTCTTCACAACGGTGTAAAGATTGAAAATGTGCGATGTCTAGGAGTTAAAAAATTTTCAGTAATGAAAATTGCAAAAGTGAAATTTCATCAGAAAGTGTTGCCATTCGAAAAATGACGTATGCGTTACGCACAGATACGTTTGGCCTTTATTATATAGATTGGATTAGAAAAAGTAATTACCATTTGAGTATTAGTTTGTAGATTTTTAGGTTTTTTTAGTAAATTTATATTGTAAAGGTTGACTCGAGTCATAATGAGATCATAAAAAACATCTGAAAAATGTTTAGAGTAAGTTTTATTGAGAAAAATATTTAAATATTGTACTATATGTTTCTTTTTTATTCCAAAAATATATTTACGTATTAAAAACCAATTGTAATTTTTTAAATAATTACGATGCAGATTATTAATTTGTTGAATTATAATGTTTTTAGAAGTAATACTAGAAGATGAACCTTTTCCTCTTTTGTTACGTGTAGTTTTAGGATTTATAAGATGATTTAAACTATGATAAATGGGAGAATAATCTGTAGTATCATTTATAGATGAAAAAACTTTAACAGATCTTTTAAAAATCTCACTATTAAGACCATAAGGATAAATAGTATTATAATATTTCATATATGAAGACTCTAAATATAGACGCTCAGATTTATTTTTCTGAATTTGTATTATTTCAATAGTAGTATTTTTAAATTTATGTTTATGAAAATGCTGTATTTCAGCGGTAGACTGTATATTTTTTGCTAAATTTTTATTAGAATCTGACCGATGTTGATTCATGCGTATATGAAGAGGACCAGAAGTTTCACCAATATATTTCAAATTGCAAATGTTACACTTTATACTATAAATTACATTAAAAGCCTTACAAAAAATAGAAATATGAGGATCTGATACGATTTGTGACTGAGAAGCAGATGGACAAGTTTTACATCGGATATCAGAACATTTCTGAAAATATAATTGAGGAGGAGGTGCATGTATATGGTAACTGGATGACGATCCAGGAGCAACCCTATTATTGCTCCTGTACCGGGCACTACACTGCAAAGAAGCATTGTGCATCTTGCCAGGATCGAGATTTTTACTAAGTACTGCCATAATATAAGAGATATTACAAAAATAATAAAAAGATAAAAATAGAAAAATTACAATTAAATAATCTAGTATCTTGACTAAAATAATTTACTAAAGAAAAGGATCTAGAATAATACAACTATAAAATGAAAATAGATACAATATGTACAAAGCTTTGAAGCAGTACTCAAACCTCCTAAAAGAAACAATACACGACCATAATAATACCATCCCACACAACATATAATAAGAATCATAGTACTCACAGTACAATAAAAGCAATATCACAAAATCGACTCATTCAAAAGTAAAATAATCACCGTGCATAATAAACCACAAACTTATCCAATTAACATCTCAGCACAATCCTCACATTGTTACTACATTTCACATAGGCTTAAATAGTCATAATTTCAATGTATTTCTTTAATATTAAAAAATAATAAATAATGTTAATTTCAATGTATTACTTTAATATTAAAAAATAATAATTAATGAATATTGATTGTGACATTTAATATACCATATATCAAGACAATGAATTAAACATAATAGCAAAATTAACAGTTAAAAAATTATAAATATAACATGTATAATATTCATGATGAAACGAATTGCAACTCTTAATGGAAATCCTATAAAGTGATATATCCTTCTATAGTAAAAAAAAACTAGCCTTAAAAGGAATGACTCCTGGAATGATGCTGATGTGGAAGATTTCCGGAACTAACGAATCCGGGTTGTCCACTCCTTCCATGAGTCGAATAGACCAATCAGGAAAGGGCTCCGTCTATGCATCGCCGTATGGGTTACCATAAAGAGAGGAAAGGTTACCATCGCCAACAATCGCCAAGTTTGTCGCTAACTTGGCGACATATCGCCAAATTTGGCGATCAAAATTAGTTGTCAAAAGTGACGCCAACTTGGCGATAACTGTAATATTTCGCCAAATTTTTAATTTCTTTACAACACCAGTCGTTTGATACATCATTTGAGAGGTTTGCAACTGCTTATTCATATAATGGATGTCTTGTGTGTTATCCCCCATTCTACTCCCCAGGGGGGATACATTTTAGGTAGATTTCGTAAGAAATACTACCTATTGTAATCGCACCAGTTTATCTATCTATCTATCTATCTATCTATCTATATATCTCACTTTTTTATGGACATGATAACTTCTATAATTCTTCACCAATCTCCACCAAACTGGTATATAAAATCAAAGGGGATAAAATCTTGGCTAAGTTCGTTAATGGGCAAAATCGGACCAAGGGGGTCGGAATAGGGGGCGTTTTTGTGAAAACCGAAAAAACGCCATAACTTCTTAATTAAAGTAGATATCGAATCGGTTTAAAGTTTATATTACTTCTTAAAAATGGGCCAAAAGTATATGCATGACAGATTTTTGATGAATTTAGAAGTGGGCTCAAGGGGCGAAAAAAACAGGGATTTTGAGAGAAAAAAATTCATAACTTCGTCAATTTTCAAGATATCAAGTCCAACTAAATTTTATGTAAATGTTCTTAAAATTATCTAAAACTTTTGCATTTACAAGTTTTTCATAGGACCAACTTTTACCGACGAAAAAAATTAAAAACGAAAAGAAAAAGGGCGCAGAAAAAAGAGAAAAATCCATAACTCCGTCAATTTTTAAGATATCAAATCTGATTAAATTTATTTTACATCTTCTCAAAAATATCTACAACTTTTATATTGACAAGTGTTTCATAGGACTAATTCGTATAGCAAAAAGAAATTAAACAAAAATAGGAGTTGGAGAAAAAACTTCAAATCCAAATGCTTATATTCTGACTCATTTTTAAATTCATTTTTGATTTTAAACGCATCCAAATGGTAGATCCTCTTATTTAGAAACTGTATAAATTGACGCATTGGTCAATTTTCTGATAAAGACAGAATATATTTCAAAAAAGGCTACCAAAAAGGGTATTTTGAACAGAATTTCCGAAAGTCATCGGGACTGTAAATTGAAGGAAGTATTCAAATGAGAAATTGCGATTTTTTGTGACTCGTTTTTAAATCCATTTTTGTTCTCAAACGCATCCAATTTACAGATTCTCTTATTTAGGAACTATATAATTTGATGCATTGGTCAGTTTTTTGATAAAGACGGAATATATTTCAAAAAAGGCTACCAAAAAGAGTATTTTGAACAGAATTTCCCGAAGTCTTCGTGATTTGAAAATTTAAGGAAGTTTTCACATAGCAAATTTCGTTTTTTATGACTCGTTTTAAAATCCATTTTCGCTCTCAAACGCATCCAATTTACAGATCCTCTTATTTAGGAACTATATACTGTGACGCATTGGCCAGTTTTTTGATAAAGATAGAATATATTTTTAAAAATGCTGTCAAAGTGAGTATTTCGCACAAAATTTTCCGAAGCAATTATGATTAAAGAATTAAGGATGTATTCAAACAACAAACCGGTTATTTTATGACTCACCTTTAAATTCAATTTTTTTCTCAAATGCATTCAACTGACAGTTTTTTGTTATTTAGGAACTGTATAATGTACTGTTTTGGTCGATTTTTTAATAAATTCAGAATCTGTTTCAAAATATGTTGTCAAAATGGGCATTTGAGCTGAATTTTTTTTAAAGATGATTCTGATAAAACCAGTTTTTGCAGAAAAATGAAATTAAAATTTTTTCATAAACGGCCAAATGAAGTTATTAAACTGGGTTTATGTCAAATCATATTTATATATATATATATATATTTTTTGTTGAAATGAGCACTCTTCGAAATCTACCTCCGCCTATAGGCCCAGCCGACAGGGTTTTTTTTTAAATTTCTTTACAACACCAGTCGTGTTACACAAGATTTGAAAGGTCTGCAACTGCTTATTCATATTATGGATGTCTTGTGTGTCACCCCCACACTCTGCTCTCCCCAGGGGGGAGTCACATTTTTAATTTCTTTACAACACCAGTTGTGTGACACATCATTTGAAAGGTCTGCAACTGCTTATTCATATTATGGATGTGTTGTGTGTCATCCCCCAATCTGCCCCTCCCAGGGGGCACATTTTTAATTTCTTTACAACACCAATTGTGTAACACATCATTTGAGAGGTCTGCAACTGCTTATTCATATTATAGATATCTTGTGTGTAACCCCCCCCCCCTCTGCCCTCAGAGGGGGCGAATTTTGTAATTTCTTTACAACACCAATTGTGTGACACATCATTTGAAAGATCTGCAACTGTTTATTCATTTTATGGATGTCTTGTGTGTCACCCCCACTCTGCTCACCAAGGGGGCACATTTTTAATTTCTTTACAACACCAGTCGTGTGACATATCATTTGAGAGGTCTGCAGCTGCTTATTCATATTATGGATGTCTTTTGTGTCTCCTCCCACTCTGCCCCCCCAGGGGGGCACATTTTTAATTTCTTTACAACACCAGTACCAGTCATATGACACACCATTTGAAAGGTCTGCAACTGCTTATTCATACCATGGGGTATTGGCGAGCGCAGCAAGCAGGGGTAGCCAATAATTTGGAATCGCGAAGCGATTACGCGGGGGGTTGGCGAGCATAGCGAGCAGGGGGGCGGGGCCCCCCTAGTATATATATATATAAATTAATTTTTATGTTGATGCCAGTTTGTTAAACAGCACAAAGAATTAAATTTCGTTTGAAGTTAAAATATGTATTTACACATGACTATTAAAAACACAAATAAAACTTTAAAATAATATTATAATGATCGATTGTTAAAATCAGGTAATACGGAAAATTAATTCATATAAATTGTATTTAGACATGAATATTAAAAAAATAAGAAAATCTTAAAATAATTAAATTATTACGCGTGCACCACATTTAATATAAAACACCAAAATATTAAAAATGTTGTCATATGAAAAATGCCTAAAATAATTAATTTATTATGCATGAAAATCTTTTAATAATAAACATCAATTAGTATTTAAAAAATTCTAACACTGATATTTCCAAGTACTTTTAAATGGAATAATATATTTATAAGTAAATATTAAAAAGTGGAAAAATAAAAATTGTAATTAAATTTTCGCACGTAAAACCCATTCAGGGTTCGTACGGGTACCGTTATTTTCCAGGTGATATACCAGTTTTTTTTTTTTTTTTTTTTTTTTTTTTTTTTTGTCAATGGAAAAATAAATTTTGTTCAAACACTTAAATTTCGCTTAGTTTAATCAGAAATTTTCAATAAGAAAATACTGGTGTAGTAGAATTTTCTGATCATAAAATTCCAGGATCCGTACGAGCCCTGCCATTTAATAGTGAAAATTACATTATACATCACGATTTTCTTGTGGACGATATTAATGGGATTGTCACATTGCGAATCACATGACTAGTAGCCATGTAGTGTGGCTATAGCAATTTTGTTTATAAATTTCTTCACTAGATGCAGCATAAATAGTGGTAAATCCATGCATAAAGTGTGTTTGGTTTATTTTATACCAATTACTACTCGATAAATACATATTTAAAAATTCATATATATATTTAAGAATTAAAATAAACAATTTACATTTTAATAACATACTGAATATGTGTGATAGTGTAATAAAATGAAGAAAATAAGTCATGCATAAGTTATACACGTTCGTCAATGTATTTAAAACGCGATCAAAATAAGAAATATAAGCTTAAAATTTCAAAATACAAGGCTTTTCAGTACCGTGATTTTGAATGTTATTTTCAGATTCGGATTTTTTCAGATCTCGAACTCAAAGGAAGAATATTGTTCATAGTATTGCTATGTCCGAGAGGCACCGACATTATTTACTTAACCATTTTATTCAAGCTGATTTTCAAATGTGTAATTTATCTTGCTTGTCAATCTCAAAAACAGCCATCAGCTGTCGCCACAGTGGTGGATGAGGCCATATTAACCAAAAATACTGAATTCAAGCGAAAACAATATAGAAAACTTATTACAGAAGGTAGTCCTCGTTCGTGATAATGTCAATTAATCTTCTATAACCAGGTAATATTTTTAAAACAAGAAACATTATAGTGTTTTAGTGACAGAGTGTGAGATAAAAGGAATTTAGGGAATTAAAAAATTAAAAATTTTAATTGATTACTAAATCATTAAATTATTTGTAGAATTATTGATTTTTATTTTATATACAAATTCTGTAGATGCTAAAGGATTAAAGCATTTAAAAAAATTATCTCGAAGTAATCAAAAATAATTGTTTTGCAAATTTCAATTTTTCACTACAAATCTTTCAAGTGTTTATTTACTATACTCATAAATTTTAGTTCTTCATTATCAGAAGCATTTACAAAAAAAAATATTCAACTGCTGTGCTCAGCTAGTGGGAAACGTTTTGACATATTTACAAATTCATTTTTTAACGGAAAGGTATAAAACAGGAATGCCTGACTGTGGAAGCGATTTGTAATCGAACTGAGTTTTCACCTTTTTTGGTAAATAAATTACCTATTGAGTTATAAGCGATTTTGGTCATGTGACAAATACGTTTATCATCCTTCCTGAGTAGTTATTCTTCTTTCGTGTAGAAATTCGGTTCAAAACGCCCACTTTGACAATATTTTCTGTAAAGTCTATTGAATATGCCCTCAAAAAATGAAAAAAAAAAAAAAAAAAAAAAAAAAACAGTTCGATTACATATTTCTGAACAACGCCTGCTAGTTTCATGCATTTCCGAATAAAAATAAATGAAAACTTATGTCATAAAAGTTGTCCTTTTGGATTTGAGAACAGCCGAATGGCATCTATTAAGTTCTATGTTTCGTACTTTACTTTTATTCTCCACTTTCAGAACCATCCTGAAAATTTCCAACATTACTTTCAATGGGGAAAAACGCACTGATGTCAAATCAGAATTGTGGGTAAATAAATAATCGTCAATTGTGTCGTATGCCGCTTTTTTCACTGACCACATGACTGTCTGTCTCTTTGATAAATTCACAAAAATCTGTATTTTCATTTTCATCACAGACATATTTCATTAACTGAAATGTAAAAACCAGTCCCTTGGATCTCATTTTCAACTGTCCCTTAAATCGAGTGTCCCTTATTCAGAGGTAAGTACATTACATGTCCTATACCAAGGGACTTGGACCGGATAAATAGAGGTGTCCCTTATTCGGAGTGTCCCTTATTTAGTGGTTTCACTGTACTATGTTTCTTATTAAACTGTAATAATAATTTCATTTTATGCTAAGAAAAGTACAGGATGGTGAAAATTTTGAGTGTATAACTTGGAGCAAAATTGAACATCATGTTGGTTTCATGTGTACAAATAAGATGAGGAATTGTTTAAACACTTATTTTAGGTACAGTTTAGTATTTCTGCAAAATTGTGAAAGGGTCTCAAAAATAAATTAAATTTTGAACGAAATTTCATTTGAATTTTCGGAACAGAAATTTATTTAGTGACCTTGGAATTGTTTCCAGGGGGGGCTCAAAATATTTTAGGGGGGGGGGGGGCTGAGCCGCCCATAGCGCCCCCTTAGCTACGGGCCTGGTTGGTAGTCCCAAATTCGTATTGTTTTGCTTTCTCATGGCAAATACGAAGATGAAACCACACACTCCATTTGTATTTCCAAAGTATTTGGGACCTGATGATTCTGCTTTGGTTCTACAAATTCCATTTGTATTCATATTATTCTTTGTTCCTTTCATATCTTATACTATAATGCGAGCAAAAATTGTGTGTGTGTGTGTGTGTGTGTGTGTATGTGGGGGTAAATTTTATCTCAAAAACGGCTCTAACGATTTTCGCAAAAATTTGGATTTTACCATTTTCGGGCACGAAAAGACCATTGGGCTAGGTCCCATGTTCGGGAAAATTCGATTACTGGGTCATTTTGGGTCACAATGGGTCAGGATCAAGCTATTTATATCTAGAGAACGGCTGGATGGATTTTAAGGCAATTTTGTATCCAATCGTTTTTTGGCACGAGAAAACTATTGGGCGGGGCATGTTCGAAAAAGTTCGATTAGTGGGTCATTTTGGGGTCATTATGGGTCAAGCCATTTTTATCTAAAAAACGGCTCTAACGATTTTGACCAAATTTTATATTTTATCGTTTTGGATTACAAGAAGACCATTGGGTTAGGTAACATGTTCGAGAAAATTCGGTAAGTGGGTCATTTTTGGGGTCATTGTGGGTCATACTATTTTTATCTAGCGATTTTCTCACGCAATTTTGACTAAAAATTGCATTCTATGGTTTTCGGGCACGAAAAAAAAATTGGGCTAGGTTACATGTTCGAGAAAAAATTTCCCTTGGTCATATTGGGTCATTAAGAGTCTGGGTCAAGCTATTTATATTTAAAGAACGGCGTGATGGATTATAACGAAATTTTGTATGTAACAGTTTTTTGACATGAGAAAACTAATAGGCTAAATCACATGTTTGAGAGATTTCGACTATGAGGGTCATTTGTGGGTCATGATGGGTCATAATGGGTCATGGTCAACCTATATCTAAAGAACAGGTGGATCGATTTTAACGAAATTTTGTATGCAACATTTTTTTGGCACGATAAAATCATTGGACTAGGTTACATGTTCGAAAAATTTCGATTAATGGGTCATTTTGGGTCATTAAGAGTCTGGGTCAAGCTATTTATATTTAAAGAACGCCGTGATGAATTATAACGAAATTTTGTATGTGACAGTTTTTCGACATGAGAAAACTAATGGGCTAAATCACATGTTTGAGAGATTTCGATTATGAGGGTCATTTGTGGATCATGATGGGTCATAATGGGTCATGGTCAAACTATATCTAAAGAACAGGTGGATCGATTTTAATGAAATTTTGTATGCAACATTGTTTTGGCACGATAAAATCATTGGACTAGGTTACATGTTCGAAAAATTTCGATTAATGGGTCATTTTGGATCATAAAGGGTCTGGGTCAAGCTATGTATAATTAAAGAACGGCAGGATCAATTTTAACGAAATTCTGTATGTAACAATTTTTAGAAACGAGAAAACTAATGGACTAAGTCACATATTCGAGAGCTTTCGATTATAAGGGTCATTTGTGGGTCTTAATGGGTCAAGGTCAAGCTATATCTAAAGAATGGGTGGGTCGATTTTAACGAAATTTTATATACAACATATTTTTGGCATGAGAAAATCATTGGAGTAGGTCACATGTTCGAGAAATTTCAATTAGTGGGCCACTTTTGGGTCATTCTAATTTTATCTAGACAATGTTTCGCGCAACTTTGATTAAATTTTGCATTTTATCGTTTTCGGTCACAAGAAAATCATTGGGTTAGGACAGATTTTTGAAAAAATTTGATCAATGGGTCATTTTGGATCATTAGGGGTCTGGGTCAAACTAACTATATCTAAAAAACGGCTCAATCGATTTTATCTAAATTTTGTATCTAATGTTTTTCGGCAGGCTAAAACTAAAGAGCTAGGCCACACGTTCGAGAGATTTCGATTATAAGGGTCATTTGTTGGTCATAATGGGTCATGCTAATTTTATATAGAAAATGGTACTCACCATTTTGACTATGCTTTGTATTATATCGTTTTTGAGCAAGCGAAAACCATTTGGCTTGGACACATGCTCGCGAAAATTCTATTAGTGGGTCATTTTGGGTCTTAATGAGCTAGGGTCATTCTAATTATATATAACAACGACTCAATCAATTTTACCCTAAATTTTTAAACAAAACGTTTTTTGGCACGAGAAGACTATTGGGCTGAGTCGCATGTTAAACAAATTTATATTAGTGGGTCATTTCGCTTCATTGCTGAATGCTGCCAAGCTAATTTTACCTAAAAAATGGCTTAAACGATTTTGATTCAATTTTATATTCTACTGTTTTTGATTACCTGAAGACGATTGAGCTATATCACATGCTTTATCAAATTTGATTAGTGGCTCATTTTGGGTAATACGGGTCAGGGTCACGAAAATATGGCAAAAGCCAATAACTTGGTGATATTTGACAAAATATTGGCGACATATGGCCAAAAAATCGACTATAAAAATTACGAAAACCAAAACACGTATTTGGAGCCAAATGAAAAGAATGCCTCCAAATTTGGCTATATCTAGCAAAAAATATTGTCTTTCAGAATGTAAAGAATTTTTTTATACATTCTTAAGAGGATTCGAGATCCATGGTTAAACCAATCAGAGTCGAGCTAAAAAAGTGATTTAGATCGATGTCCTTTCTTTGGAAAATTTAAAATAAAATAAAATTTATAAATATGCGCATAAAAACATAGTTTTCTTATTGATTGTTTTTCTAAATAATACTATTATAAACATGTTTTACAGTAATAATACAGAGTTAATGATACAGTGAAAATACTATATCGAGTTGAACACAAAGTTAATTTTGACCGAGCTAAGCTCGGTCTCCCCTGCTAGTTCAGTGTGATATGAAATATTAAATTCAATAGTTAATTTCAAATGGTTAATATTGTTTACTATTAATGGCCTTATATATATATATATACATACATGTATACATATATATCTTTATATACATATATATCTTTATATACATATATATATTCCAATTCTTGACCGCTAAAATATATAACCTATACCGTTCTGTTTGCAAACGTGAAGTTTCAGGATAATTTCTCAAGTATTTCGTTAAATATTTAACAAAACGTTTAAAATCCCAACTGACCGATCATCATTGGACATGTAGTGTATATACAGCTATATACCACACCCTGCATTTTATAATTTTTTGAGCTCACAGGCTATCAAAGTCTGGGAGCTTATGTGCCCGTCCGTTCTGTATGTGCGTAACGCGATAACTCATGATAAAAATATCCGATTCACTTAAAAATTTGGATATATGCATATTCTGATAAGGCGCTTCCCTTATTAGTTTTTGGAGTTCCTTCGAAATGTATGACAGGGGGAACGGGGGCTAATATCCCTCCCCTTAATTTATATAAATGGGTTTTTCATGCAGAATTATCAGTTTTCATTCAAAATTTAGATGTAGGATCATTCTGATGAGGCACTTTCGTGATGAGTATTAAGTGTCCATTGGATAAGTATAAAGAGGGGGAACGGAGAACTCATGCCCCTCCCCTTAATTGATATAAATGGGTTTTTCCTGCAGAATTATCAGTTTTGTTCAAAATTTTTATATGATAAGGTAAAAACGCAAAAAAAAAAAAAAAAAAAAAAAAAAAAAAAAAAAAAAAAAAAAAAATTCAAAAACTGCCTCCCCTCGCACCGTGGGAACCAAATTCGGAAAGAAGGGGATAAAGTATCACAATATAAAAGAGTAATCCAAGATCTCCAAGATGATACATCACATGACGGGTTTTTAAAAGCGAAAATTGTCCCCCTCCCACGACGGGCTTGACCCCGTCGTGGATTGACTCTTTCGTCCCCAAATTTCTGCAGCCCGCACTTTATTTTTTTTACATTTGATATATAATATTTACCGAATGGTTCGATCAGAAAAATATGATAAATGATAAAATTAAAATGATAGCTATTGTAGAAATCGCTACAGTTTTAAACAAATGTTCGTCTTCTCTTCAGCCCCTTCTTTGAAAAAAATTTTTAATAAATAATATTTATTGGAGGGTTCCAGGTACGTGACAGCTTGGCAAGACTGAAATACGAGAAACTTTGAAAATTAGGTCTTCATTTCACAAGTTATTGTCATATTCTCATGC
Source organism: Maratus speculifer (assembly GCA_964019185.1). Lineage (NCBI taxonomy): Eukaryota > Metazoa > Arthropoda > Arachnida > Araneae > Salticidae > Maratus > Maratus speculifer. The sequence goes on from OZ025294.1 coordinate 207,301,087, forward strand.
TACTTTCTGTACCTCGTTTCTCGATAAACCTTCAATTTCACAAAGCTTCGTGATAAAACTCTTCTCGATAAACCTTTTCATCTCTATTCTCAGCGAGAACGAAAATCATCATTATCGAAAAAGGTTTTCATAGGGAAACTACAAGCTTCTCGAAATGCCGCATTTATCGAGGTGGAAATTCATCGCGAAGCTACAAGTCCTTCGAGAAACCTGAAATCTCATCGAGATAGATTTTCATCGCGAAGCAACGAGTTTCTCGAGAAGCCTGAGTTTATCGAGATGAGATTTGCTGAAATGAGAGGCACATACGAAAGCTCTTTTAACCATTCTTTTATATTACGAATCTTTCTACTTTTGGAGTAGAATTTTAAGGGGGGGGGAGGGGGGAGCGATGAGATGGTGAATTTTTTTAATCGTAGCTATTTCGACAATAAATGTTATTTTTGTTGTGGATTTTTTTATGGAACTCTCCGGTATATCATTTATTAATTAATTATAAAGATTTTAAAATGGGGGCTGCGTCATTTTTAGGTGTATTCTGGGAAAAATGAATGAACGCACGGGTGACATGTAAATTTCAAACTTTTTTTTGGACCAGTCGTGTTGTATATATACCATCGGAAAGCTTTCGCACCTCTCTTTAATTTTACGAATCTTTCTCCTCCTGGAGTTGAATTTCAGAAGGAGGGAGGGGAACGATGAGGGGCTGAATTTTTTAAATCGTACCTTTTCAACAATAAATGTTACTTTTTAATGTGGATTTTTTTTAATGCAACTCTCTGGTAAATATTATTTATTAAATATAAAGATTTTAAAATGGGGGCTGCGTCATTTTTAGTTGTATTCTGGGAAAAATCAGTGAACCCACGGGCAACATGTAAATTTCAAACTTTTTTTTTGACCTTTCATGTTATATACATATTATTGGAAAGTTTTCGCACTCTTTCATTTTACGAATATTCCTCCTCCTGGAGTTGAATTTCAGGAGGAGGGGTAGGGGAAGCGATAAGGGGGTGAATTTTTTAAATCGTAGCTTTTTCGACAATAAATATCATTTTAGATGTGGTTTTAAGATGGAACGCTCCGGTAAATAATATTTATTAAATACAAAAAGTTTAAAGTGGGGGCTGCCCGGCTGCGTGATTTCCGGGTGTATTTTGGGAAAAAAAATAAACCTACGGCCACGGGGTAGGAGTAAATTTCAAACTTTTTTTGGACCCGTTATGTTATATGTCATAGGAAAGATTTCGGAATACTCTTTCATATTATGGACCTTTCTCTTCCTGCAGTTTAATTTCAGGAGGGAGGAATTGGGAGCGATGGGGGATGCATTTTTTTAATCGTAGCTATTTCGAGAATAAATATTATTTTAGAAGTGGTTTCTTGAATGAACCTTCTAATAAAAACTATCAATTATAAACATTTTAAAGTGGGGGATGCGTGATTTCCGGGTGTATTCTGATAAGAAAAAGTAAAGCTGCGGGTGAGGAGTAAATTTCAAACTTTTTTGGATCCTTCATGTGATTGATTATCGAAATGTTTTTCGGGCCACTCTTTCATATTGTGAACGTGTCTCCTCCTGGGGTTGAATTTCAGCAGAGAAAAAAGGAGCGATGAGGAAGTGAATTTTTTAAATCGTAGCTATTTTGAGAATAAATTTTATTTTAGATGTGGTTTTTTGATGGACCCCTTTGGTAAATATATTTTATTAAATATAAACATTTTAAAGCGAGGCTGCGGGATTTCTGGATGTATTCAGAGAAGAAAAAGTACTGGAGTAGTGAGGAGTAAATTTCAAACTTTTTATGGACCCGTCATATGACGTATCATCGGAAAAATTTTCGACCACTCTTTCATATTATGAATCTTTCTTCTGCTTTCCTCAATTTGGCCTTCTTAGAGAAGAGAAACTTTTTTGAAATCATTTCGTTTTTGTGAATTCAGATCGGATTTTTTTTAATGTAGACTTCCAATGCATAATTTATAATATAAGAAAAAATTCACAAGAAGGGAGGGCAGGCTGTATTTTGGGTGTTTCAATAGTTGGAATTCTAAGGGGAGCATTTTTGCACCTTTTGTTGACACCTCTTTCGTGATATATGATTGGAAAGCTCTGTAATTACCATTTTATTTTATATACCTCCCGCGCTCATTCCCCAGGTGGTCCGTTTACTGTATTTCAACAGATAGTCTTCTAATAACGGGGAAATTGTAGAAGATATCTCAAATGATGTACAGAAATAAAAAAAAAGATTTTGGTCACTTTTAGTATCCTTTTAGTTCATGTTCTTTCCACTAGAGGAGCTTTTGATTATTTTTTCTTCGGCCATTTTGTTACTCGCGACTTTACAACTTTTTGCAACTAAGGAACGCCGTTACATGACTTTTCTACTATTGTGGCTCCATTATAGCAGCCTTTTGGTTTGTTGTTGTTTTTTTTTAATCCATTTGTTTTCAGTTACAATGTATTTACTAAATTATGCTTTTTAAACATATAACAACAAATATTTTAATGATTGTAAAACATCTCGATTGTAGATCCTCGAAATTAATCGATGACTTTATCGATTGTGCTTTTTCACGATTACGATTTTTATCGATTGAGAAATTTTCGAGAATCGCCCATCACTAGCTCCAAGCAAGGCGCTCTATTGCTGCATTCCACTGACTCCAAGTCATTGCCGTTTGCGATGTCAATAGTGTCAAGCCAGAGCTCATTGGAGGATGGAGTGGACATTTGTTGTGTTTTCTGATAAAAGCAGGTTCTGGCTTGGTGCCAATAATGGCCGTGTGCTGGTCAGAAGGAGGCCAGGAGAACGCCTGCAACTAAACTGTATGCGGCCTAAACACACTGGACCTACAATCTGGGATCAAGGTCTGGGGAGCAATTTCCTATGACAGCAGAAGCACTCTCGTGGGTCTCCCAAACACACTGACGCAAATGTGTACGTCAGTCTGGTAATTCAACCTGTAGTGATGCCATTCAAGAAAATCTTTCAAGATTTTCAACAGGATAACGCTCGCCTTCATGCCACTGTTGTAACGAAACGTGCTCTACAGAGTGTCGACATGTTACCTTGGCCAGCGAGATCACCAGATATGTCTCCCATTGATCACGTATGGGATATCATTGGATGAGAACTTCGGTGTCATTCCCAGCCAGCACTGACCATCACAGTATTGACACAGCAAGTACAACAAGCATGGAACTCCATACCACAAAGTAACATTCGGCACCTGTATGACACAATGCATGCACGTATGCAGGCTTGCATTCAAAATTCTGGAGGTTATAGAAAATATTAATGTAACATCATTTCACATTTGAAATGCATTTTATTGACCTTAAATTAACCTGTGATCTCGAAAATCTAATCAATTAAACATGTTAACTAGACAAATGCACTGTCCAAATTTCATTACTCTACAATAAGTTTTTCTTGGTGTTGGGATTTTTTTTCCGTTAGTGTATCTGAGCGTAAACGCATACGTCATTTTGTGAATGGCAACACTTTACCATGCAATTTCGGTTTTGCAAATTTCGCTACAACAAATTTTACACTTCTAAATATCGCACATTTTAAATTTTGATACCATAGTATAGAAAAAAAAAAAATACTTTTAAATGCAATTTGTTATAAAGCTGTATCTCAATTTGTTTTTGAGGTATTAATTTTTTTAATAGTTTTGGTATCAATTTTGTAATTGTGGCAACAGAATCACTCCATTTTCTATTAAAATTGAAATAAATAAATAAATAAGAATTAAAATGAGTGTATTTTGTTAAAAATATGGTTTATTATATAATTTGGTGATTTCGGTTTCATTTCTTTTTATTCATGAATTAAATGATTTCAAGTTTTTAATTAAAGTGATTTTAAAATGATAAAATTAAAATACCATTTTTTTTTTTTTTTAACGTGGTGATTACGGATATGAGAATTGCGTGTGTAAATTTTGAGAAGATGAAAATGATGACAAGTTTTAATTTCGCGTGAAATTCTATGATCGTGACATTTTTTTTTTTTTTTTCATTCGCATTTATACTAAACGTAAGATCTTCAATTGATAACTTCATCACAACTAATCTTTATTGTATTTTGCTGATTACATATGCGATTAAAGTTTAATTTTAAAAATTTGTACAACTGAGTTTTATAGTATTTTGTTAATCTTAGCTTAAAATAATGTTTGTTTCATAGAGTTAGACTGATCAATATAAGATGCATTGTTTATAATATTTGTTTGAGAGTTAGACTGATCAATATAAGATGCATTTTTTACTGTAACTAATTTTGTAGATTGCTCATAAATCAAGGAAACGGTTTTTTTAAAACATTTTCTTTCGTCGAATTTCGACGGGTTCCACCTCATTTGATAAAAGCGCAAAAACAGTTTTTAAAATAGAAAAATTATTTTGAGAAACAGTTTAAAATAGATTAATTATTTTGATTTTTGAGAATTAGTGTTAAGGTTGGTCAAAAACAACCCATTAAAAGTAAAGATCGACCAAATATTTGGTTTCTTTTTCAGCCTGAAACCTGTATTTCGCCAAAAAATTTACAGCGAACAGGCTGCTGAAAATTTGGCCACATCGAAAATCTTATTTCTTCAATCAGAATTTTTCAACATTACTCAGTGATTTGAGCTGTAGTGGCTCTAATACGGCTATTGCTATGAGCTTTGATGTTTATAATTATCAATGACTGACTCAAGACCAAGATAAGAACGCAAATTATAAAGCCAAGCAACAAGGGCGGATCTGGAGAGTCCTCAAGAGGGGGGGGGGGGGGGGCGATTTTAGAAATTTGGAAACTCCAGTCTGATGTACGGGTCAGAGCTCATGCGGGTCGTGTTTCGTTTACTTTTTTGCTGTGGGTCGGGTTTGGGTCCGGTTGGCTTCAAGTATTTTGCTCCTGGTCGGTTTAATTTTTACTTGGGTCGTGTTTGGGTCCGGCTGACTTCTAAATATTGTTGTTTGTCGGGTTGATTTTTATTTTTTAGCTGTGCTTAGCGTATTTTGGGCAGTTTGACATAAAATTCTGATTTGGGGCAGTTCATGATTTGGTTTTTACTTTTGGGAGAAGGATTCGGGTTGAACCGATTTTGATTGGAGTGAGTCCTTTGATAAGATTTTCGTCCTTTTTCGCAATCTTTGGACGAAATGTGCGCCTGTTTCACGATCCTATGAAGAAATTAGTGTTTTCTCCACTATCATTTCACAAAATTTGGTACCACTCTGTTATCACGTCGACCAATTTCGCCAAACTAATAGCCAAATTATACATATTGACATAATTTTTATTTTAAATAACGAAAAAAAAAAAAAAAATAGAATATTAATAAAAAATCAAAAAAAGAAATAAAAATCGCTTAATGACATTTTAAACACGTGAATCGTATTTAATGACATTGAATGTGACATTCACGGTCATCCATTATTGGCATTTAATCTTATAGTTTGGCGATAATTTTTTGGTCGACGGGATAACCTAGTAGTACCCAAAATTTGATGTCCGGTTGGCTTCTATTTTTTTGCTGCTGGTCGGGCTAATTTTTAAATTTTATTGCGGGTCGCGTTTGGATCCGTTTAACTTCTACTGTTTGCTGAGGGTCAAGTTAATTTCTGATTTTTTGCTTCGGGTCAGGTCTGGGTCCGGTTAACTATATTTTGCTATTGGTCGGGTTGACTTTCACTTTTTAGCTGCACTCAGCGCATCGGGACAGATTGTCATACATTTCGGATTTGAATCAGTTACACATTCGGTTTATACTGTTGCGAGAATGTTGACCCAGTTTTGATTGCGATCTTCTGACGAAATTTGCGTTATCCGCGATCCTTTAACGAAATTCGATTTTATCCGTGAACGTGATCCTTTGAAGAAATTCACGTTTTCTCCGTGATCCTTTCACAAAATTTGAGGGTTTTTGGCGACCTTTTGATGAAATTCGCGTTTCTTTCGCAACCCTCTGACGAAATTCTAGTTTCTTTAATGAATTTTGCCTTTATTTGCGGCTGTTTGATGAAATTCGTGTTTTCTCTGTTAAATATTTTTAATTTTAACAAGAAAGTTTTCAACCCAACTTAGGATCGTGGGAAAGAATTTAGAGAAGTGCACGAGTCGCGGTTGAGCCAGTAATGTTTATCATACTATCTAGATCAGAGATGGACCGAGTATTTAGCTTTTATTCCGGGACAAAACAAATTTTGTTCAATACAAACTTCTAGTAAAAATTAAATCCAGACCAGGCCCGGTCTGGAAAAAGAAGAAAACTGCCGAATCTACAAAAAACAAAGCAAGATTAGGACACCACCTGGTTCAAAATGGGAGAAAACCTTACCCAGTCAGTCTTGTGAACTTAAACTGGCGCGACCCGTGCCAGGCCCTGACGGGCTCGAGCTTCGCCCCAAGTTATTTCTCGTTAGGATGCATAATGTCACTTTGCAAACTCTTTATAAGCTCATGGGGGAGAGTTCGCCCCTTAGTACCCCTACAGCATACGGGCTGTGTCGATCCTAGATCGAGCGTTTAGCCTTTATACCGGATGGAGGCCGGGCTTGAAAATTCTGGCCTGCGTATACTTCTAGTAGGAAGGAAGTTCACCAGACACGAAAGAACAGTGCGGCTCGGTCCAGCTCTGCAGAAAAAATAAGACCCGACCCGGTTATGGAAGTGTGAAAACCTGACTTAGTACCAGTATAATAAATTAAAGTTGGCGCGATCCGACAGGCTCAACCCGGGTCGGGTCGCGCCGGTCTCGAGTTTAGGACCAACAGTTTTTTCGTGCGGGCATCTTATGTCGTTCTGCAGATCCTTTATTCTGCTCAAGGGGGGGGGGGGGGCGAGGCGATCGCCCCCACCCCCTTAGGTCTGCCATTGACAAGCAATGCATGTAACAAAAACTTTCTCCTGCTCATCAAAAGCTGCAGACATAGTAGTAATAAAAATTTTTTAGTTTGAAATCCCAGAGGCGTTTTGAATGCTCTATGTAGTCCAGTTAAATTAAGTTAAAAAAAATGTTTAAAAGTGGAAAATTATGGTGAAACTGATTTAAGTGTATTATTTTATGTTTTCAAGAATGCTGACTATTAATCTGAAGTTGTCTAACAAAATTTTTTTCTCTGAAAGCATGAAAAAAAGCCCACTAAAAATTGCATATTTGTTTAGTTTTTCGTTTATAACTAGCTAAGTAAACTTTTTTCACAAGAGTATAAATTAAAAGTGTGTATTTAAATACAGACGAGGAAATTACCTATAATTCATGTTCTTATTTTTTTTTTTTTTATATATATGACATATGGTTTAGTAAGAAGCATTTAAAAATTAAAAACCAGTAATTTTGAAAAATCTCAAAAAAGATTCTTCACTTTTTCTGTATGTAACATTAAAAGTAAGCATTTCAATGGAAACATTTGCTAACGCACTCACTTATTATTAGGTTGTATGTCATCATGATATAGGTATACAGTGTTACCTCAAAAATCTGAATAGTCAGAGATCTGGCAAGTAAAAAAAAAAAAAAAAAAAAAAAAGCATCAAGGCTAATTCTCACTCCCAATTTTCATGAGCAGTAAAAATAGCAACTGTTACAAATAAAAAATCATACATTAGCAGACAGTGAGGTAACTGAGGCTCTGCTAAATAGAACCTTCTATAACACCAGTGGCAACTCAGAGGTACGGGAACACAGACCTGGCAGAAGATAAGGTCTGTGCAAAAATGCATACTTTGACTGGAAAATTCAAAATTATTCATGTTCAAAAGTAACAATATTATATTTTCAAGTTTGATATTAATCACTCATAAAATTCAAGAAAGAAATTAGTTACTTGACAGTGATGCTTGAGAAATTGTATGAGGAGAAAGTGCTACACTGCTTATTAAATTTATTTGAAACACATAAAATACCAAATAAAGTAAGTTACCAAAAAAAAAAAAAAAAAAAAAAAAAAAAATTATTACTGGCGTATGAATTAAATTACTATAAATGTTATAAAAAAAATCACAAGTATTTTTCATATTTTTTCAGTAATCTGTTATTTTTAAAACTATGGCTTAGTCTCGGTCCCAATAATACCAGATTTTTGAGGTTATACTGTGATTTACAATAGCATGCCTCTTACTAATTGTAATTCATCAATTAAGTATTGATTCATACCACTTCAATCTTCTTTATTTTTTTAAAGTCAATAAATTAACACGTTTTTAGTGTGTATATCTGAATGGTGGGGTTAGTAAGCATAATTCATATGGGACAGGGCTCTCCCCTAGTATATTAAAAAAAAATTCAACATACACATAGTAAAGTTTATTAAATAAATTCAACAGTTCAAATGACAGTTTTCAGGACTGGAAAAAACAATATACCAACTGAAATATACATTCAATTCCAAAAACTTTCACAAGAAAAAATGGTCAAAATGCATTCTTTGAAGACTGATTGTTTGACGTGCATGAGGTAGCACATATGAAGAATGAAGTCCTTGATATTGAAATCTTTGCTAAAGCACAATCACAAAATTAATGAAGGCTTGTTCTCTTTAGAATTCTGAGGTATGTTAGTTTTATTATAGAATACTATGTGACATTCTCATAAAATACGAAGTATTCAACTTTTAAATTACTCACCTAACTACAGAATTTTAATACAAATTTGCAAAATTAAAACCATTATCACATACATTAATAAAACATAACTTATTCATGTTTCATTCATGCAACAATAACAAGAAGAAAACTCCTCTATGTACATACAAATTCATTGTTCCTTTTTGTCTAGATCAAGGTTAAGGTTGAGATTAATAATGCAATACACTTTTAACAGTTAATAATCCTGTAATAAATTACTTTTCAATGAAAAGCTATCTGTAAGAATGCATTCGTATATGTATTCATGTATAATACATCTGTATGAGGTATTTAAAGTATGTTTTTGATTATCTCTAAAATGTAGGCATTTGGTAAGTGAATTTATTACAGTAAAACCCGTTTAAGAAGTTCCTGTTAAGTTTATATTTATTATTCCTATTTTTCTCCTATTATTACAAAGTTTAAAATAACTCGTTTAAGAAGTTATTTCAAAACTCTTTTCAGCTTAAAAAGTTTTATCTTTCTTTTCATTTTTACTTTCAAAATATGTTTATTTTGCCGCCTTTTCAATTACTACTTTATTTTTGGTGCTGAAAATGTCTTTCCTTTATATTCTTCGCTATTCAAAAAGGTCTATGTTTAGGACTGATGACAATTGTGGTCACTTTTATTTCTTTAAAATATGTTTCAGTTAAATTAACAAGCGAGATGGAATGTGGATAGAATAAGAGCACCTCATCACTGTAACAATAGTGATTTATAAGGAGAAAAGAGAAGTGGTCCATCATACCATAAGGTAGTTTTTTCAGTTCAATAGTTACTTTCTGTTACAACAGACTCTTTCCCATCCTCTTCTGTGAGTAGAATGAAAAAGCTGCATTTGGTTCATTTATTTAGAAGTTTTTAAGTCAGTGTAAAGTGCATAACATCAAAGCTTATTCGTTAGAAAATATGCAAACAAATTATTTGAGGGGTCTGTGTCGGTAGATAATTAGTACCATGTTAAATTCTTACAGTAGAGGATATTTGTGAAATGACAGAAGATGAAGAAATGAGCAAAACTGATGAAGATGTGGAAATTCCTTCTTTTTTGGAAACTGAAAAGGAACTTTTCAATGTTTTACCAAAAGTGCACCTGAAGAAGCTTTCAAAAGCTTAAGACAATTTAACTGTTATCAATTAGAGGTTGCTGGGAAAAAAAAAAAAAAAAAAAAAAATATAACTGATTTCTTTTGCAAAAGCCTATCAAATGAACAGAGTTGCCAAATCTCTGGCTTTTTGTGCACAATTATCTTAGAGAAAAATTGTTCTTTTAGAATCATCCAAATGTTCTAATTAAATCAAAGAAAAATTTTTGTATTAAAATCCTTGTATTGAAAATACCAGAGACTTGGCAGCTCCGAATAATGATTAAAGAGAAATTTTTTGTGTTAAATAATTTGTGACATAAGTGTGCATTTTTATTTTACATTAGCTAATTTTTTAAATGTGCAAACCAATTTAAATTTCCTAAGAAAAACTCAATTTTACAGAAAGTATTTTTTGTATTATTTTACTAAAATAAAATAAACCCTCTCCCGAGTATCGATATTGAAACTATTAATTTTTCCAAAAATTGCTATTTTTTCATTTAAGGAGTTTTTACCTTTCATTTCCGTGAAAAAGGTCTTAAGCAAGTTTCACTATAAATGAATTAAAGCTCACCCAGTCATTTGTCATTAAGATAAGGAGCAAAATGAAGGTAAAACGATCAATGGCTGTGTAAAATCCAGAAAGAGGTTTCCAACCACCATGCACAGAAAATTTCCAAACTGGGAGTTACGAACATCGAAGGTGACTTGATGTCTCCACATTTTGTTCATCAAGGTGCCTGAGTCAATATCATTGCTTATTTCTGCTTTTTAATCATTTTTATGACAACAGTTTTGCTACGACTTTCCACTCAGAACACACTTTTATCATGAAAGTTATAATCAGGAATAGTATTGACCCTAGGTGATTTTTCAGTACAATTTTATGACACTGAAATAATGATTAATTTTCAATCGGAAAACGTAAGCCTTTATTTTCAACAATGAGAGATATGGAAAACTTAAATAGAAACTACTTCTCAAATGTTTCCAATTCAAGTTTAATTACATTAAAAATATATTTGACATCAATATGATATTAATTATTTGTGATCTCATATGCAATAACAGATATCGCTTTTACTCTTATTTTCTAAAATTTGTACAATTGTTACATAATTATTACCATGTAATATTCAGTCTGAATGTGTGTACCTTATATATATATTTAAATTCTCAAACGAAAATCCTGTAACTACTTCGATGCATTATGGCGACATAAAATTTTCGGTACTACTCTGTTATCCCGTCGACCAATTCTGCCAAATTATACCAATCGCCAAACTAATAGCCAAATTATACATATTGACATAATTTTTATTTTAAATAACAAAAAAAAAAAAAAAAATATTTAGTGAAAAATTAATAAAAATACAAATAAAAAGTCGAAATAAAAATCACAGAATGACATTTTAGTCACATGAATCGTATTTAATGTCATTGAATGTGACATTCATGATCATCCATTATTGGCATTTAATCTTATAGTTTGGCGATAATTTTTTGGTCGACGAGATAACCTAGTAGTACTAAATTTTCTATGCTAATAATTGGCATGCAGATGTGAAAAGGTTTGCTGTCCCTGCAATAGACTAATTATTTGTCAAGCTTTTTTTATTAAATGCAGATTGTAAATAATAAGCATTGTGAAAACAAAAGCTTATCATTTACATCTAGCATAGAAGTTCAAAAATATTGTTTATTCAACTTTTTTTCTGTCTTTTGTTTACAAAATAAAATACCATACACTTTCAACTTATAAAAATATTAAACAGTAAAAAATTCATCAATATTTAAATTATCTAAAAGTAAAGATCCCCCCCCCCCCCCAAGCATTAACAGATAATTACATAGAGCCAAATATAATGTAAAGCCACATTTTATACATAACAACCAAACCTTGATCTAGGTAAAAATGCAGCATGCAAGGTAAATTATAACTCTGATAACCAGGATGAAATTAAAAGCATCTTTTGCTATATATTTTGACAGCTAAAGCTACATAATTTGGAGCAATCTAACCACTGGCAATTTGCTTATGGAGGTAACATTTACCTCATTAAAAATCTTTTGATAAATTTATTTTAGAAACAATTACAATATCCATGAAATTTTCATTAAGAACTTTTTAGAGACTAACAGAATAAAATTTACATCACAAAACAAAATTTTAGATGCATGAAATATCATTATTAAAAAGAAGAATGCATAACATAAAACTTTTTAAAAGTATAGAATATATGCAATAGGTTATGAATCTTTCTTAAAGACTAAAGGATGTACAACTACTTGTCTCTGGGAGAAAGATTTCAAAAAGTTTTGCTTATTCTATACTTTCAAACTGTATTCAAGAAGCTTTTTTATTTAAAGAAAAATGACTAAAACCGCAGTTGCCATTCCCTGCAAGGCTTCTGGCAATTACTTATATTTTATTTGTACCACTAATTTCAAAAAATTATTTGTATGGTATATTTCTGCAACATTCACAAGAATTAAGTAGAGAAATCTACCATGAAATTTATACTTTGATAACTGTGATATTAATAAAATATAAAAATTGGTTGTCAGTGGCATCGTTGATATATTAAAAAATATTGGGGTTTACAAAGAATAGCACCCCTGGCTATAAACATTTTGTTAAAATGAAAATGAATTAAAGAACTTCCTCAGAGCCTTCAATAGATTCCCAGTAAATTTTCTACACAAAGTATTCTAATAATTTAATGCTTAAGAATTTATTACCCGTCAGTGGAATGTTTCAAAGAGTTCTGTTGCACAGAAACATACAAAGAGCTTCAAGGAAGAAAGACTAATATTTCAATAAGAAACTTAAATAAAATTTTAAGGAAATATTATCTGTACATTGATTCAGCTTTGTAGAAATATGGTTTCCTTTAAATTATAAAAAATATAGTAAAAGAATAAAATAAAAATAACACACACAGAAGATACACAGAACTCCAAATTTCCTTAACCAAAATACTAAGACAACTTTTATACAATAATCCTCATCAATAGAAATTTAAATAGTAAAAAGAATTATTTCTACATTTGTTCTATGTACAATAAAAATGTAAGTGAATATATTTATCACAAGGGTTGCATAAAATACACACAGTTGCTGAATGGTTCTTAGTTATAAGTATTCATTAACAAAACTTCAAAATGAAACATAACAGAACAAAAGCTGTAAATTTGTCAGAAAAATAGAACATTAATTACTATAAAACTGATATAAAAAGTATTAATACAGTAAGCATTCTGTCATTCAGCCCACACCTGTATTATATTATATTAATAATTTATCTTAAATAAATTTATAAGAAGAATAATGGTAATTTGTGCAGCCAAGATAATCATCTGGAAAGGATTTAGAAACATTGTTAAACATACAATAAACAATTTTGTTGCGATATGTAACAATAAAAAGAAATTAGTGAAAATCATAAACACCCATAATAAGTTTAGCATCTTTAATGTTTGGTCTGTTAAAACTCCAGGATTTAATACTGAACTCCCCCTCCCTTTATCTGCACGAGTGAAATAAATGAAATTTTGATATCAATTGCTTAGATTAAATTTCATTTACTTTAATGAACCATTAGAAAAATTGCAGTCTATAACCTCTTCAGACCTGAGGTATACAAATGTGCACTGCCATTCTTTCCCTTCATAAAAACTAAACTGTTCGGATTTTTTGCATTTTTACTTTACTTCTATACAGTTAATTTTTTTTTTTTTTTTTTTTTTTTTTTTTTTTTTTTATTTAAAACAAACCCAGTAAATGCCAGCACTGATGGATATTGCCTCATAAAATAAATATTTTCATCCGAGTTTCGTAAATACCTTCAAGACATTGTGGCCAAGAAAGTAAGAAATATTCATGATCATTTAACTTAAATGCTTTAATTTTGAGGATTTGCTGATTATTTACTTGTTTAAAGACCTTAATTTTGTTATTGCGCAAACTTATATTAATGATAGTTAAACTGATGTTTTAAGGGGATTAGTACTTTTATATCCATAATAGTAAACCTAAATTACCAGTCCCCTAAAGTACTGATTTCATAAAAATGACTTTCTCTCATCTGTGGTGTCATTTAGATTATGCAAATGCAATATATATAGAATGCAATATATATATATATATATATATATATATATATATATATATACGAAGAGGATAAAGTTACTAACCCATTGCATGTATATATATTTTGCGGCAGATTTATACATCTAGCATGTATTTTCAAATGTAAGAATTAAAGCAATCAATTTTTTTTTATTAACTTATTTTCTACTTAAATATATGCTCTATGATTGTTATTATTATTATTTTTTTTTTTTTTGAACAGGTAAATATAGAAGAGCAAGATAAAAATCAAAGCTTTCCAGCAGAAGCCTACTAAAAACATACTTTTACACGACACACGTTCAAAGGACAAAATTACAAAAAATTTAAAAGTACATTTCCCACATACAATTTGCTTATTACTTACCCATCATATGTAGTATAGGGTAAGTCTTGCAATCGTTTTGAAAAACGAAAAAATTTTTTTGATGGATTTACACGTTTTAGATAGTGGAGATTCCGAAAAACATTTTTAGAAAAAAATTTTTACCATCCGTCTGTCTGTCTGTCTGTTAACACTCTATCTCCCGAACAAATTGAGATATGGATAGATTTATAATAGTCAATAGATAATCTATGAATTAAAGTTATTTATAATATAGTTAAAGCCTCAAAGTTTTAAATAAATATGTATGATGTTTTATTATTAATAATAAAACACAGGCTTTATGGCTGATAAAAAGAGAGTTTGCTGTATTAAACTCGACACATAAAAGTATAAATGAAACTAATAATGTTAAACATAACTGAAACAAAGATTGGAATTTTTTAACTCTTATACTTTGAGTCAAACACTACTTTGCATAGCTTTTCATTTGCATACAAATCACAAGAGACAGCATTTTCAAATATTTTCTAACATTTTCCAAGTAAACCAAGAAAAATTATATACATTTTAATCTTGCATACAATAGAAAAACATCTTTATCAGTTCAACATTACTTCTTGAATTATATCAAGCAAATAAAAGTTATCACAATTTACAGTGACAAATTTTATTAATTATCAAGTTGAAAAGCATATATCAGAAATGCTGCATTAAATAAAGTTTCCAACGCAGGATAAATTTTTTTTTTATCCTGAAACTTGAAATTTCCACACATCAGTACCCACTAGATGCTACAATTGCCAAATGTAATCCTGTCAGAATTAAGAACATGCATTAAGGCATGAAAGATTAATTCTGAAAATAAAATGAGGTAGATTTTAGATTCTCATTTGGCTATAAAGAGGTATTTAGACAGCTTAAAACAGTTAAATTGGACAAGAAAAAAAATTACAATGGGAATGAGAGGAAATGGAATCATTCTGCAGACACTATAAGAACTTTAAGATGAAATATAACAGTACAGTTAAATAGATTTCATAGATGATAATCGCAAATATGTTGTGTGAATTGTCACTTTTATAGCTTTAGAATAATTGTTTAGTTTACTACTGTGTTTTTACATTTTTGTTGAAATGCTGTGAGCTGAGACTGATACAGAAAGCTGTCAAAATTTAAATATTATAGGGAAACATCCAAAAGACATTTCTGAGATTTTTAAGTCCTCTTTAAGAAGTATTTATCAAATTTTGGGGAAAAAAAAGGGGGGGGGGACAAATGGTTTAATATCTGGAAGGCAAAAGAAAACCTTTAAAAGATGACATTCAGGAAAAATTCTTGTGATCAATTGAAACAAAAACTGCATTCACAAAAATATAAAAGACTTGGGGTGGAGTGAGGGAGGAAAAAAAAAATCTATTAAACATATTAAAGAAGTATTATCTGCAAACCAAGAATCAGTAAGATTCTGCTACACAAAGAAAAATACTTACTTGACAACACCCCACATTTTAAAAATCAACAGAATACAGTTTTAATCACAAATTTTATTTTATAAATGAAATCATGTAAATTTCAAATTACTATACCATAGAAGCAAGAAACTTAATAAATTTTCTGTTTGAAAGTATGTTTTATCATTAAAAAAAGCAGGTTATTGACAAATATGAAAATGTTTTATGGTAATACTTGGCCTTAACAATATTAGATGATCAGGAAAAACTAGAATTTAAATGAACTAAAAATATATAAATTTCACAGGCATGATACAAGAAAATAGTTTTGGTAAGTAACAAAGCAAAGTATTAATGACTTGAAGTAGTTTCAATTGTAATGGGCAAACGTTTGTCTTTTTAGAGTACAAAAATGAACTCTATGGACTATCAATAAATATAAAAGAATCAGGAATAATATAGTTCTACAAAAAATTACAAATTGAATTTCTCCCTTTTTAATTGCAGAAAATTTAGTATAAGTTCAGAGATTAATCAGAAGGGAAAAGGATTAGGCAAATACTAAATTCTAATGTTAATTCGTTGGAAATAAAGAGTTTAAACATTGATTATTTAATTCTCCTAATGGATTTGCTGAAGAACCTGTGTTTTGCATTTATAGAATGCAAATCCTCCAGCACGTCAGAAGCTCATTTTTCATTTTGAAGTATTACAGATTCCATTCATCAGCAAAAGAATGATTCAGCCTTTTTACAAAAACAAATCAAATAACACTTTTAAAGAGAGAGGGGGAAAAAATAGATATTTTTTCATTCAGTATAATTGGTTTACAAATAAATACTCAGTTGATATGTCTGCAGAAATTATCCACAAATTTAGGAAATGAAACTAAAACAGGGGCTCCAAAATAAAATTACTGAAGCTTTTCATATTTTGAGGTAGACGATGTCAATAAGACAATTCTATCAATAATCACCCCCATTCAAATATCAAACTATCAAAAATTTGTTTGAATAAATTAAAAAGGAAAACAAAATCATCTACACATACAATATTATATACTACAGAAGAAAAAATGTTAAAGGAGAACACATACATTTATGAACAGCAGCAATTCAAAATTGCAATCTTGATAGATTTTTTTAAAAAACCCACAAACTTAAAAGCCATAAAACTGGACAGGAAGATTTTTTTTTCCATTTATGATCATTACTGAAAATAAATAACATGGTACAGTCGACTCTCGTTTATTCAAAATCAGATAATTCGAATTCTCGCTTAAATCGAACTAAACATGAAGTCCCGAAATTTTCAATGGCAGAATAACGTTAAAAATTTTCATTAATTCAAACTCATTTTCTGTTGACTTTGTTTAATTCGAACTAACAAGTATTCCAATATTTCATTTTTCTTTTCTTTCTCATGGATTTCAGATCATTTGAATGACTTTCTTTGATTTTTGTGAAAATTGATCTGAACGAGTATACATATAAAAAGTAATGAGTATGAAAAAAAAAATTTACATATAATGCAATGCATTTGATATCCACTTTCTTAGAGCCCCGTCTGTCCATCAATGTCGCTTTAAATTTTTCTTCAATCGTGCTTGTTTCTAATCTTTTAATTAGTTTATGTATTTATGCATTCTAATTTGATATTAAGTCATATTCTAAAGATAACAGATGAAATAAGCTTAAAAAAAACTATAACATTAATTCCTTTGTAATAGTACCATATTAAACATGTTTTCCATAATTCGAACATTTCTTGTGGTCCCAATGAGTTCGAATTAACGAGAGTCGACTGTAATTGTTTATTAATTAGAACAACATAAGATTTTCCATGAATTGGGACAGAAAAATTCATTTGATTTTTACAGAAACTTGACATTTAATTTATAAGGAATATATTAAGGATTAATTTTATAAGCAAATACTACTAAAATTTCAGAAAAAAGTTAAATAGTGCATAGTTTCTATCTCTTTGCTCCCACACTCCCAAATCAAAGATGCATACCTTTTACAAGTATTTAGAAACATCAGAAATGCAAGAAAAATACAGCTAAGAAATAATTAGCCCACATTGACGAAATGTATACACATAAATATTGCATAAGCATATCACTGGGATAGAAAAAAAAATATATATATAAACCATTGTTAATTTTTTTTTTTTTTTCCTAAGCAACATTTAAAGATGTAAAATTTTCAAATTATATCTTCTATTAATTATTTAAAAAAAGTTAAAAATAATTTTTGTATAAAATGCATAATAGTTGGCAGGTATGCTTATAATTGGACAAGCACAGAGTAACAGACTTTTTGTTTAAAAAATAACCTCCATTTGTTAATGCTTTTTTTTTTTTTATTGAGGTGCAAAGGTGTTTTCAGACAAAAAAAGTTTGAGATGATTACATATATTAAACTAAACTGTATTACTCAGGTGTTTTTCCAACTATTCTTCAAAAATATAGCCAGATAAATACAAAATTTTAAAATTTAAAATAACGATTTCAGACATTCTTGGAAGTTGTTGATGTTGCAATATATTCCAATTATTAAACATAATACATTTTATATTGAGGCTGTATTTAAAACTTTACATTCATCTGAATCCAAATTGATTAATTGTGACCCACCATTTATATGATTACACAAAGCAAGATAAACAAAAATATTGCTTTAAAAATATTAATTATACAGAGGCAGTTTTCTTATTCCCCACAAAAATAAATTTGGCAGTGCCAAATCAATCTTTATGAATATAAAAGTGGAAAATGTATACAAATGAAACGCAACAATTTAATAAACAACTAAGAATTTATTGAGTTGAAACATTTAAAATCTGTTTGATATTTAAATAAGAAAGTTCAAATATTCCTGTACTATTTTCAAAACAATAATTTAAAAAATAGTACAGATTAGAAAGTTGATTAGTAAAACTTAAGAAAATACCTATGGCTAATCACACAAATTGGTGTGGATGAAATAACCCACAAAATTTAAAAGAATAAAATGTCAAAACCTGATAGTTTAAAATAAAATGAATGAGAACATTACATTAAAAACAAGGTTTCTGGCTACACTTTAAAATAAAAGTGACAATGTACAGAAGCAGTTAAAAAACCAATAAATTAAAGAATTTTGAGACATAAATAATTTCATTTATAATACACACATATATAAACATGAAAAAATAGAGTTTGGAAAACAATTAATAGACCCTTCACTAGATAGTGCAGAATAGAACAGACTAAAACAATGTATATGTATGCTCTGCCCCAACTGATGATTAAAAACTAATTGTTCCTCATAAAAGTTTAAAAAAATTAAAATGAAAGTTTTTTACATGGTATTGCAATTACATTGTTGAATTTGAAAAAGTGCAATTGTTCATAATTTGAAAACAGATAATGCTAATGCTATACTAAGAGACATTCAGCAGTACAAAACTGAGAGCTCTGCATGAAGCATCAAACACAATTCAATAAATCATTATGCCCAAAACATGAATAACAATTTCAAAAGTCCCCTAACAATTTGATCACACGCTAAAACAACCAACTGAATTAGCTATTGAAATTTATAACCCATTAACTTTTAGATGCTTGCCAATTTTTAGATAAATTTTAAAATCAGGCAAATAATGTTGAAGAAGACAATGTTAAAAAAGATGCAAAATTGCCAATAATTTAAGAAAATAAAAAAGAAAGAAATGGGTTGTTATTCTTAGGAGGAATTAATTCATCTTTAGGTATTAAATTTGAAATGTAGAGCACTGAAATATTTCTCAAATTTAACAAAGGAAAATACAAACCTCTTAATAGTTAAATAAAAATATATTGGTATAACAAGGCAAGTATTTATAATGCAGACAACACACTCAAAGGGCAAAATAAAGTTATTTTAGTTTTTTTTTTTTTTTTGGTTTATTAAAAATTATTTTATGCCAGGTACTCTTCTGCTATCAATAATCTACATACCAGAACTAATAAAAGGTAAATCATCCAAACTGCTTTCAAATTATTTTTAAATGAAATCAATATTAAACTTTCAGCATTATAAAAATATAAACTTATGTCAAACTAAAGATATATAAAACTATACAGCTCATATTCAAAATATTAGAATAATTACCTTTTTTTTAGAAATTGAAAATATCGTTTGGTAATTTAATGTCTTTTAATGAAAATATGCAAACGATATTTTTATTAAGAACTTATTGTTGATTAAACTTACTTGTTATCTTAAATTTAATATCATTTTTGAAAAGATTAATTGCAAAAAAAAAATTATTTTGAAAAGTCAAAATATTAGAAAATTTATTCAAGTGGTTCAAAATATTAGAATATTTCACATTAATTCTCCTTTAATTATTACCAATTCTTAACTGGTGGCATCATTGATTAAATTCAGACTATTTTATTTAAAATCAGTATTCTTTTTTGCAGTTTGTTTCTTTTTCGTCTTAAAATGGGCCGTGTGAGTGATATTCCTGAATCTACTAAACTTCGTATGGTTGATTTGTATCGGCACGGTAAAAATCAATGTTTTATAGCGAATTATTTACATTGTTCGCAATCGAGCATTAGTAAAATACTAACACAATATTCAAAAATTGGAAAATTTCAAAATAATCGCCGAAATGGTGGCCGAAAACCAAAAACATCTGCCAGAGATGACAGGAAACTGAAGCGTATAGTTAAGAAAAACCGTTTTAAAAGTGTGCGATTCTTGCACCGAAAATGGAAAGAAGAAGGAGTTGAAGTTTCTACATCGACAACATTAAGATGTCTCCATAAATTTAAATTTGAATCTCGTGTACCAAAAACTAAACCTCTCATGACTGCAAGACAAAAGCGTATAAGATTGAATTGGTGTAAATCAAGACGTTTATGGAGCATTGAAGATTGGAAAAATATATTATTTAGTGATGAAAGTATGTTTTGTGTTTCATATGGTAATCAAGGTATTCGAGTTTGGAGAATGAAGCAAGAAGCATTTGATAAAGAATGCCTTAAACGTTCCGTAAAATTTGCTGCTAGTGTCATGGTTTGGGGTTGTATGAGTGCAGAAGGACCTGGAAAGTTATGCATCGTCTACGAAAAGGTTAACTCTCTGATATATCAAGAAATTTTAGAATATTACATGATTCCATCATCAGAAGATTTATTTGAAGATGATTTCATCTTTCAACAAGATTTAGCGTCCCCACATACCTCGGTGTCAACTAAGAATTGGTTCCGCCAACGCAACATTAAGGTACTTCCTTGGCTACCAAATTCACCAGATCTTAATCCCATCAAAAACTTATGGTGTATAATGAAGAAAAAACTTCAAGAAAATCCTCCTTCAAGTAAAACTGAGTTAGTAGCACGTATAAAGTTTATTTGGGCTAATATTGATAGAAATGTTTGTAAACACCTTGTATATAGTATGCAAGATCGATTGTACGCTGTTATGAAAGCTAAAGGGGATGCTACAAAATATTAACTACCATTTACTTCATATTCATAAGGTAATATTGTTGCGTAAAATAAAATATTCTAATATTTTGAACCAATCTAAATTTTATTCTAATATTCTGGTGTGTTTAAGGAAGCTGTATACCTAATTTATTGTGCTGTATTTTATATTTTATAAATGTTAAAATCTTATCTAAACATTCCAGATTTAATTTTTAAGAAATTTAATTGCATTTACTTAGTATAAAAAATAAATAAATGACAAATAATTTTTTCTTATTACTTTTTCTCAATTATTCTAATATTTTGAATATGAGCTGTATATATAATGGATTATGCAAAGCATTAAATTACTTGGGTACAATGGGAAGGGAGTAAAAAAAACATTTCTGATGTTATTTGAAAAATGCATTGTGAAATCTGAAAACAGATGTTTTCAAACTAAATCCAACAACACTAAAACTCAGGGTTGCCACTTTAATCTTGAAAAAAAATTCCCTATGTTTTCCTTG
The DNA here is from genome assembly GCA_964019185.1 of Maratus speculifer. Lineage (NCBI taxonomy): Eukaryota > Metazoa > Arthropoda > Arachnida > Araneae > Salticidae > Maratus > Maratus speculifer. The sequence continues at coordinate 207,322,695 of OZ025294.1, forward strand.
TACTGCAACGCATTTGTTCTATGCTGAGTGCGCAGAAATATATGCGTGTATGTATGCTAATTAGGCACCTTATAATTTACCATTACCCAATTAATTGAACAAATATAATACATATGACATGAACAAATGAAAAAATCCTTTAAAGTTGTTACATTTATTATTAAATTCCACATTTTAGATTAATAACAATAAAAACAGTGAAGCAATACTCAAACATTCTGCTAAAAAATACTTTGAAATATTTGTAAATGAATGTTAAAAATATCAAAAAACTTTGTATATTAAAATATAGGATAACTTTGATACACAACACTGGTTTATTTTTTATCTTAAAAAATATCATAAGATAATATTCGGCTTTCAAAATAAAAGCCCCCCCTCCCCCCCCCCAAAAAAAAAAAATATATATATATTTGGATATAGTAGGGGAAAAAAAATCCCTGTGTTTTCCAGATTTTTTAGGATTTTTTCAAAATTCCCTGGATTTTCCTTGCTTTGGAAGGGGATTTTAAAATTCCCTGTTTTCCCGGTATTCCAGATTCTCCAGGTGGCGTGGCAACCCTGTCCATGTTATGTATAATGCATATAAGGTTTTGTCGGGTAACTGGGCCATGATTTTAGAACGTGACTCTGAAGATTTGTACCGTATTTTCGGGTATATAGCCCGCACCCCTAAATCGAGCAGTGCAGTAAAAAACGTTCATGTATAACCTGCAGAGATGCATCGGTGTATAGTCCGCGGGCTATACACCGATGTTCCTCTGTAAAGGAACGATTCCTCCTAACATTTCAAGCGATGTGGTGTTTACGTGCATTTTGTTTTCAAACAAGCGTGACTGCTCTGAATCGTTCTGAAATGACAAATCACACACTTGTTTTTTTTTTTGTTCTTTGCAACAGGTTAGGGTACCAACTCCGAAAAGAAACGATTCCTCGGACTTTATCTGAAATGAAACGACTCCGGAAAAGTAAGATTCCTTGAATTTGATCTGAAATGAAACGACTCTGTAAAGGAACGATTGCTCGGAATCGTTTCCAAAAAATTCCGACTGCTCTGAATCGTTCCGAAATGACATAAATCACACACTTTTTTTTTGTTTTTTGCAACAGGGTAGGGTACCAACTTCAAAAAGAAATGATTCCTCGGACTCTATTTGAAATGAAACGACTCTGTAAAAGTTCGATTCCTTGAACTCGTCCGAAATGAAACAACTCTGTAAAGGAACGATTCTTTGGATTCATTTCGGAAAAGACTGACTGCTCTGAATTGTTCCGAAATGACATAAATCACACACTTTTTTTCGTTCTTTGCAACAGGGTAGGGTAGGTTATTTTTTGAAAAATAAACTAAATCTTAAATGATCTTAAATTCAGAATTGTCAAGGTTGGAAGGGTTCCGGATTTAGGATTTTATACTCTACAAACACAATGGGGTGCTGCAGTACCGATTCGCTAGTAAATTATTTTCTGATATTTTATTTATAGATTTTTTTTTTTTTTTTTTTTTTTTTTTTTAGGTCTCACGTATAAGTCGACCCCCCATTTTGAAGTTCTTTTTTTGTCTAAAATTTCACGACTTATACGCGACTATATATGGTAGCTATTATAGATCTATCAGTGCAATACTTGGCGATAGTTGCGACAGTTCTTCTAACCAGAAATAACTGTATTTAAGCAGTAAAAAAAGGCCTTTACAAACATGGGAGAACTCTCTAAATTTCGCGGCATAGCGAAAAAAATGTAAAAATTGATGTTTTTTTCAATTTTTTTGAGGTTGAAAAGTTGTAGAAAAATATCACGATTTCCAAATTTTTTTTTAAAAAAAAAATTCTTTGTATAACTTGCACCGTGTATAAGCTGCAGTGGCTTTTTTCTTGTATAAGCCACGGACTATACACCCGAAAATACGGTAAATGTGTTCAGTTCGGTTTACTCTATCAGACAGAAATTTTCAAAATAACAGTTTAATGTCTAAAAATAAATAATATATATTTCTGCTTTCTTCACAGGTCTAGTTGCCCCATAAAAATGTGAAAACTTGACCAAGTAGGGCTATGCTCCACACGAGAATGATTTTAATATGGAGTATCAGATCCTGTTTGAAAAAGTATAAATAATTTTTAAATATTTAAACCAGACAGATTATATAACTTATATACCAAATAAAGAGTATTGTAAAGAGAACCTTTGTTGCCAAAATATCTAAAAAATCGCCAAATTTTATACAAAAAAAAGAGTAAGCACTTACGTATTTTAATTAATAAGTATAAAAGTTATATAGATATTTTAGGAAAAAAAAAATAAATAAATCAATGAAAAAAGTAAGAAGTGTTTAAATATTTCATACTCTTTATTTACCTAAATGAAAGTTTGATATGTCCAATATAGCTGTGGAGAATAAAACCATGTTTTTATACTGTTTTTATACTTTATTTTTTATTGATTTCGATAATTTTCTAATAATGATATTTTGTTTTAAATGCATGCCTTATATTTGTACCTCAAAATTTTAAGATTTGGCTTAAGAAATTTGGTTTGAGATAAATATGCTTTTTTAAAATTTTATTATGCAATTTTTAATAAGGTAATACATAATTTTCTTTATTGCAAGCACAAAAACAATGGATAAGTAAATTTCCCATAAAAAGAGAAATTCCAAAAAATTATTTATAACTCTGGGGTTAACTAGCACATCAACCTTATATTTAAAACAAAATAACTATGCATAGACTCTTAATAATATTAATGTATTTATATGTCTAATCTTTAAAAATATTGTTTAATAAAAGTCTGTGTCGTATTTTAATAAAAAGTTGAGAAAGTTCATCTTAAACTGATGTGGTTTTTAGAAAAACAAGCCTAAATTTTCAACAAACCTAACATAGGAAGGAAAGAGTGCAATTGCGTTGATGCACATTATTTTAAGTAGAGATGGGAATGTAATGTTGACAAAAGATAAAACTTAAGAAATCAACTTTTTTTTTCTTAATTAACCTACCTATATTAATTTATATTAACCTATGGAACAGTTGCCTTGTGGATCCAGTTACTCCAGCTTACCTTACATGTTATCAATTCTTGTTAATAATCAAATTTATCTAAAAGATTGGCTCTTAAACTGACAAAGTTATTTAATACATATGAATATCCCAGATATTCAGTTTCATTTTGTATACTATGTTTCAGTTTTAAAAACACTTGAATAATTAAAAGAAGCTTCATAAAATTAATGAGCAATATCTCAAAATAAAGCAATTTTTAAATAAAATGCATGAAATATTAAAAAATTTTACATGAAACTTTGCAAAACTAACCACATTTTGAAATAAATAAAAATTAAACTGAATGAAGAAACTGTGAATTTTATTTTCCCAAATGAGTATGAAACAATCTATGAAAAATAAATATAAACAAAGCAAACTCAAGGGCTTGCACTTCAAGAATTAAAAAACATGTATATATATATTTTGAAAAACATAGAATATTTAACATTTTCAACAAAAAAGATAAAACCAGATGGATGCAGGTTTATTCTATATTAATTTCTTTTTATAAGGATTGGTGTAAATTATTCATAAGAATTGAGCGTCCTTTTTCATAGTCATGTTCATCAACATTAACCAATAATTTTATAGCTTCATTACCTACAGCTGCTTTTAAGGACTCTGTTATAAATACACCTGCAAGGAAAAACACGTTCATTTATTGAATAAATTTTAAAAAAGAAAACAAAATTATATATCTTTATTACTATTATGAAATATTTAAAACTGCTATTAAAAATTAAACTTTTGTTTACATTATCTTTGCCAAATCTTATTATTTAAATATAATGATGTTCTTAGAATTTTGAAATTTTATAACTCTGAAATTAATTTATTTTCTAAAAATATTTATAACAATCATATTTACTGGTATTATTTTTTGCATACCTTATTTTTGAAAGAAGATTTTCGTAAAAGATACGACAGAGTATGGATTTAATAGATGAAATTATTAATTGCACACAACTTTAATTTTATTATAATTCACTAAGGATTTTAGAAAATTTTTCCGCTGCCTACTAGAGATGAGACAGGCTTATTCTTTCTGAAACCGGAAAATTATTTATTCATGTGCAGAAAAGATCTTTTTCCCCTTTAAAATTACTTATTTTTTAAAAGCCATTTCAAGGCTATTTTTAATCAAATCGAAAGGGCATTAGAAATAGTGTTTTTAGTATTTTAGTTATTAAATGCTGTTTCAAAATAAAATTTGTGATGTTTGGAGATTTATGTCTACTGCATTTCTGGCGACGATTTACTGAAATGGCACCAATCAACACAAGTAATTTATTGTTACAATAAATTAGCTTCTAGCTGGATTTTCGTTTGTGCAAGAGTATATTTTTTAATTCAATCGTTTATTTGATTAGTTAGTTTATAACACATAGAGAATGGATTTCTTTCTTTTTTTTTTTTTTTTTTATGTAGACCAGAAGCTTCAGGTTTGCAAATTTAATTGTGCAACTGTCATAGTCATTCTCTATATGAAAATATAAATTATCGTAATTATGCATTATGATTATTTTTTCTGTTTGTCATCATAAATACTATTTATGCTGAGGATATCTCTTCGTAAGTAAACATATTTTCCATGTCATTCCGATAGAAACCAATCAATTAGTGTTTCTTCTTTTCCTATAAAAGCATCGGATCTTTAACCTTTTGAAATATGAATTTCTTTTCGATTTTTAAAAAAATTAGTTTGATGTTAATAACATTAACACTAGCAATCCAATTATTATGCGATTTTATAGATTATTAATGCTTAACAAATATTTCATTGTCTGAAAAATAACGAATGTAGTTGTTTTGCATACTATTAAATTAATATTCTTATGACATTAGGATATAAAAGGATTTTTAGCGATGTTTAGAAAATATTGTATCACAATAAAATTTAACTTATATTACAACTTTCTAGTACTTTTTGCACTCTATTACACCCGATTTATTCAAGTAAGTTTTACTTTAAAGAGTGAAATATATGTTTAAAATAAAAGAATTGCAAATAGAATTAAGTAAATAATAATAATAATTAATGCCTAAATATAAATGAAGTAATATAGTAAACTCATAGACACATACAGTCAAACCTCATTAACATGAACACGCTTAACGTGAATTACTGTTAACATGAATTGTTTTCACAGTCCCCTATAAAGACGAATACAAAGATTTGATACTGATAACATAACATAGTTTTGATTCCCTTGAGGTTCATGATAACGAGGTTAGACTGTATACTAACATTACTAGATGTAAATATTAGCATAAGTATTTCTTAGAACAAAATAATACTCTATTGAAATACTCCATAAATAAATTCTATATATGGAAAACATGTGGCTTACGTAATAACAGAGTCATATTATGTAAGCTACAGATTAAACATTAATATTTCTGGACCAATCAAACTAATTTTAAATCAAATTTCAATCTTACAATTTTCAGTACTGCAAACTTTTAAACTTCTGAACATTGCACATTTTAAACTTTTACACTACAAAGTCGAATAAAGTAAAAAAAAAAAAAGTACTTTTATAAGCAATTTGTATGAAAGCTGTATCTCAATTTGTTATACTTTTTTTTTTTTTTTTTTTGTCATTCTGGCAACGGAAGTATTTCATTTCTGGACATCATACAGTACGATAGTGCTGTATAGTAGAGCTCAGCCGCATCTCTAATGTTAAAGTCCAAAGTTTCCCTCTAAATAACTTTGGATCCAATCAATGGATCGTGATGAAATTGAAAAGACGAAGTGTCCTACTCTAGACCTCAAAGTTTACAAAAAATCATCCAGATCCACCAATTAGTTATGGAGATCCAGAACCCCTGTTTTGTCACCTTTTTCTTGCAAAACAACAACAACAACAAAAAAACTATTATAACCCGAACCAGGAAACATTCAGCGACGTGTAATAGCTTGTTTGAAAGCTTTTAATTTAGGTATGTGCCTTTCGAAAGTCCTGACAAAAAATATCTAATATTAAGGAAATGGCACCCATTTAAAATTTATATAACGCTATACCTTCCGTAATTTAACATTATAGAAATCTCTCCTTTTTAATTGTTAATTCAATTATTTCTTTCTGTTAGGATTCATTACGAAAGACGTAATGAATCGGGGTTTAGAATAGCATAGTGCAATAATGAAGTAGAATGCTGATTTTATAAACCTCTCAATTAAGTTATATTAACTATTGTAAATAAAAAGCTAATTTAATATGGACTTGAATTAAATGTAAATACTTTGAACAAAATAAAGATAACATATTTAAAATATACACATCCTTTTATTCAAGCTCTCTCTCTCTCTATATATATAACAGAAATATACTTAAACAATATCACAATAAAACATTTAAATCTTTTAAGTACTTTAGCATTTATCTATAGAGATAGATTTATTTATAGAGGAGAATATCAGAACGGAAAAACTCATGGCATGATTGCTTATCTGCATATTTCCAATCAAACACTCCAGGACTTGATGATGCAAAATATAACTAATCAAGCTCAGGAAGACAATAACTGTTTTTCATTATAAACGCTTTACCTGCAACTTGATCTAACACATAAGAGATATACGCTTCTTTCATCAGCTAAACATCAAGTACATCTTCACACGAGTCTCTAAAGGAATTACACAAGAACAAACATCTCCATGAGCATCTGACGGCAATGAGTTCCAGTTCCAACAAAGAAAGAGGCTTATACTTTTACTAATGTCTCTTCATTTTAAATTTATTTAAACTGCCTCCAAGGCATTTCAAATCAAAAGCTCATTGCAACGTCGTATTACTCCAGGGGACAACAGTTCAAATCTTTGACACTATCAATATGATTAAAGTCCTTCAAAGAGGAAGAAAAATTTTAAATAGAAGTTTAGTTAAATAAAAACCATCTGAAATATTTACTGCTGAGACTAAACATCTGATCGAACTGCACTCAAAACATAAGAACAAATGAACTACTGACGGCGAGAGAAAGTGTGAATGAACCGATAAGAACCTGCTCACTATTCTATTTATATATCACCAGCAGTCAAAACAAATTTCCACGCATGATAGCTTATCATTCTACCGGCTTCCGGAACACCGTATGCAAAACTGAGGATGATGTGGTTTGCGATGCGATCATAGATCGCATCGCCATTTGGTATCATTTCTGTGAATCATTCAGATAAACAGATAATTCTACACCGGGAAGTATGCTTAGGAGTTCGATGTGCTGCCGGTGTTTATAATGAACAGACAGGCAGATTTTGAAATACAGTATGGGACCATTTATCTGGAAACCAGTTCACCGGAAAACCAGTTATCCGGAATGATATTTTTTATAGATTGATGTTAGAATCTTTGTAGAAAAAAGTGTCATACACTGTCAGTTTGACATATAGATTGCTTGAAACAGTTGTATAGTTTGATAACAGCATCTAGTATTTGAAATAGAAGCGTATCACTACATAGTATAAAACAAAGTCGCTTTTTCTGTCCCTATATCCCTATGTATGCTTAAATCTTTAAAACTATGCAACGGATTTTGATGCGGTTTTTTTAAATAGATAGAGTGATTCAAGAGGAAGGTTTATATGTATAATAACATCCATTAAATAGTGGAGAAATACTGTTATTTTTGAGGTTTTTAATGTGATGGCGTAAATAATTTCATTTTTTCTGCTTATACATTGCAAACGCAGGCTGAACCCTACAAGATTTAATGTGTATAAAGATATCCTGTAATTGTTGTAAAAATAAAATAAATAGGTAAAAATGTAAAAAGTAAATAAGTAAAAATGTAGTGTATGAATTACAAATAAATAAAAAATAATACTAATATCCGAATTTTCTTTTATAAGTTTACATTTCACTATCACTACATAGTATAAAACAAAGTCTCTTTTTCTGTCCCTATATCCCTATGTACGCTTAAATCTTTAAAACTACGCAACGGATTTTGATGCGGTTTTTTTTAATAGATAGAGTGATTCAAGAGGAAGGTTTATATGTATAATAACATCCATTAAATAGTGGAGAAATACTGTTATTTTTGAGGTTTTTAATGTGATGGCATAAATAATTTCATTTTTTCCGCTTATACATTGCAAACGCAGGCTGAACCCTACAAGATTTATTGTGTATAAAGATATGCTGTAATTGTTAAAAATAAAATAAATAGGTAAAAATGTAAAAAGTAAATAAGTAAAAATGTAGTGTATGAATCACTACATAGTATAAAACAAAGTCGCTTTTTCTGTTCCTATATCCCTATGTACGCTTAAATCTTTAAAACTACGCAACGGATTTTGATGCGGTTTTTTTTTTTAATAGATAGAGTGATTCAAGAGGAAGGTTTATATGTATAATAACATCCATTAAATAGTGGAGAAATACTGTTATTTTTGAGGTTTTTAATGTGATGGCGTAAATAATTTCATTTTTTCTGCTTATACATTGCAAACGCAGGCTGAACCCTACAAGATTTATTGTGTATAAAGATATCCTGTAATTGTTGTAAAAATAAAATAAATAGGTAAAAATGTAAAAAGTAAAAATGTAGTGTATGAATTACAAATAAATAAAAAATAATACTAATATCTGAATTTTCTTTTATAAGTTTACATTTCACTATCACTACATAGTATAAAACAAAGTCTCTTTTTCTGTCCCTATGTACGCTTAAATCTTTAAAACTACGCAACGGATTTTGATGCGGTTTTTTAATAGATAGAATGATTCAAGAGAAAGGTTTATATGTAATAGTGGAGAAATCACTACATAGTATAAAACAATGTCGCTTTTTCTGTCCATGTTTCCCTATGTATGCTTAAATCTTTAAAACTATGCAACGGATTTTGATGCTTTTTTTTTTTTTTTAAATAGATAGAATGATTCAAGAGGAAGGTTTATATGCATAATAACATCCATTAAATAGTGGAGAAATACTGTTATTTTTGAGGTTTTTAATGTGATGTCGTAAATAATTTCATTTTTTCCGCTTATACATTGCAAACGCAGGCTGAACCCTACAAGATTTATTGTGTATAAAGACATCCTGTAATTGTTGTAAAAATAAAATAAATAAGTAAAAATGTAAAAAGTAAATAAGTAAAAATATAGTGTATGAATTACAAATAAATAAAAAATTAATACTAATATCCGAATTTTCTTTTATAAGTTTACACTTTTTTAATAACTCCACCCACAAAGAAGAGAGTATGAGTATGTGTGTAAAAATTTATAACTAGATTTTTTTTTAATACCCGTACAAAGCCTGGGCGGGCTGCTATAATCTATATCCATAAAACAAAGTCGTGTTAGTTACACCATCTATAACTGAAATGGATCGATTTTTATGAAACTTTGTATGGAGTTATCTGGCACCTTATATTAACATACAGGCTATTTTTTACCCGACTACTTAAAAGAAGAGTAATGGTTTTAGTAGTTGAATTTAATGGGATGAAGTGGTAATAACAATTTGCGGTGTCAGTAGTGAAACGGGACTACCCGAAGCAAAGCAAGGGCGGGCCGCTAGTAAAATATAAAAATGGAAATAAATTAAAAAATAACTAAAAATGGGCACAACTACAAATAAATAGCTTTCATTTAAAAAAATAATTAGGACTTCCCTCAGAGGGTTAGTCTGAGCGATATTGCTGAGAATACACATTTAATAACTTGCAATAAGTAAAGAAAATGAGACGTTACCTTTAATTGGTCATTCATTGTGATAAAATATGATGAAAATAAGCATATTGAATCATAGAATTACAAAATCTTATATATAAAGTTGCATATACTATTTTTATAAAAGAAAAGCAAACCATGCATGGATATAAAATTGGAAATATGCAAAATGTTAAAAGTAATACAGAAAATAAAACACCAAATTTTCTTATATTGGAAATATAACTCTTTGAAATGATGTCATGAGCATAAACAGAAGCTTTGCACAGATTTGAGAAACTATAAAATAACAAACTATTATGTTTGAAGAGAATGGAGTGTATTTTATATTGTATGAAATCTGTCCGAATAGTTTATAATGTTGAATATCTGTTTTCCACGGATGCAATGAGGTTGTCGATAAGAGTTAAGGAATCCTTTTTTAAAAAATTGTCCTAAATGAGCACTTACATCTTATAAGTTACTCCGGTGCCAAAGTTATAATTTCTGACCTCAACAGTATCCTAGAAATTGCAATATCTATATATATAAAAGAAAGTCTGGATTTCGTATTAATCACAGCAAAAAAAAAAAAATCTACCGAACCAAAAATCTTGAAAATTGGGGTAAAAATACTTCTTATAACGTCGACTGCCGCTAAGAAGGGATTTTACAAAATTCCACCCCTAAGGGAGTTAGAAAAAAGAACGAACTTAAAAAAAATTCCTTAAAAATATGATTTTGTAGTTATTTTTCAACTGATATCATATTTTAGTGTATTTTTTCATGCTGAATCGAATGGCACTAAGAAAATTATTTTAAACCCAGTAGTTCGTGAGATACATTGAATTTTTTCTAATTTGGCGATGTCTTCGGCGCAAAAACCTGAAATTTTCAATAATTATCTATATATATAAAAGAAAGTCTGAATTTCGTATTAATCACAGCACAAAAAAATTTACCGAACCAAAAATGTTGAAAATTGGGGCAAAAATACTTTTTATAACGTCGAGTGCCGCTAAGAAGGGATTTTAGAAAATTCCACCCTTAAGCGGGGTAAAAAAAGAACGAACTTTTAAAAAATTCCATAAAAATGGGATTTTGTAGCTATTTTTCAAGTGATAACGTATTTTAGTTATGGAGATGTTTTAAATAAGATGAACCTAATCACAAAAGTTTGGCTTTATTTTAAAGGTTCCGCTGAAAGAATTTTTATGCGATTAAAAGTGTTAACACGTTGAGCATTACATCATTCATCGGTGACTAACATTGAACTTTCCGTTTAGATGACTGACTTTTCATCGGTAACAGACAGTCTAAAATATGATATAAAATTTTCTTTTGATTTAATGTTTCTTTAGAAAAACTGACCAGCATAGCGGGCGAAGTCTGCTAGTACAGTTATATTATTGATTTTTTCATGTTTATGCAGAGAAAACTGAAGAATTTTTATTATTAAGGAATTCCCATAAATTATCTTCTTTATAACTAACATTTGATCTTAATTGCATCTGATTCTTAATTCAAGTAATCTAATAATTTAAAATTAGAAGTACAGTAGAACCCCGCAAATTCAGACCCCGTTAATCCGGATCGGTTTGGTAGATTTTTTTTTTCAAAGTTAAGAAGTGATCGGAAATTTTCCATAATATAAATTTATCTCAGCCACATATTCTGAATAAAAAAGTATTTTCTGATATCGGAAGAATACTCACATTTCGGAAGAATACCTCACATTTCAGAAGAATACCTTAAGCTTTCTTATTTAAACTCTTTAATGTTATCTATGACAGGAGCAACTATGCATCATTTAAGCTTTGGCAATTCCAATTTTCACAGTTTTCTATTTAATTCATTTAAAAATGTCATGAAAAGCTCACTACTTAATAAACTTTTACTCAGAGCATTGCAAGAAAGCAAAGTAAAATAGTCCTTATAGACACACTGAATAATAAGGATAGCTTTCTGATCTTTGTCAGCCAGTCATAGGTATCTTGTGACTGTTTCCTTGTTTTCGTGTCAAAACCCTTCTGCAAATTACTTGCGGAAAATCGGAATAGAAGGAGAAATAAACAAGAATGAAAGAGAAATTACACCTGAAGATTTTGTCAGCTTGTTTTAAAAATTGATGGTTGCTCAGATGTTGATATCAGCGACATTAGCAATTGTTTGGAAGTAGAAAATAATGACAATTATCAATGATGATCAATCAGAAGTTATAAACTATAATGAAGTAACTTTCTATTTTGAACAATTAATGATTTATTTTGAACGACATGTGGAGACTACATCCAACGAACTATGTATCCTCAAGGGAATGTGCCACCATGCGTCCCGAAAAACTGGCACAGCAGAATATGACAAATTTTATAATTACAAAGTAAACATTTTTATTGTCTGTAAATATTGAATGTGTTCAGTATAAAGGTGATTCTCCGTGAGTATGTTTTATTTTATTTCATTTGTTCACATTCTTCGGATAATCCAGATTTTTGACAATCCGGATTGGGCTTGGTCCCAATTAATCCGAATTATCGGGGTTCTACTGTAATATCACAACCATATATATTCCATCAAACTTATCAAATGGATGCTGCTTTAATGCCCAACCAGTTATCCAAAATATATCTGGCCCCAACTATTCTGCATAAATGGTTCGATACAAACAAACAAGTTTCTTTAAACTTATTAAATATAGAATTACACTTTATAAGCGAGACCTGCTGATTGAAAAAGGTAAGTTAACTTATCCAATTAGTTTAATAAAGCTATTTATAAATAATAAACTATTGAAATGACTATTGTTTTAGAGGTGATATAACAGTTATGTTAAGTTAAATAGAAATAACTAACATATGGAAATAATTAATATAGATATTTCAGAAATAAATTAATGTAGGTATTTAGTTTGAGAAATATTATAAATTAGTGCAAGGGTGATAAGAAAAAGGCCTTGACTATTCCTAACACTTTCAAGTTGCCACCAACTAAAAAATAGTTCAATAATTTAAAAAAGAAATGATAACTTTTTTTTTTTTTTTTTATAAGTCAATAAAACATTTCAATAAACAATTTTATTTTACTTGATAGGTGTAACGAAAAAAATAAAAACAAATATTGACATATTTCGATTCTATCTTATAAGAATTGTAATCATAATAAAAAAAATACGAATTGTTTCATGGGCAATACAAAACAGCTCGCGATAATGAGATGTAAATTAAAAACACGCGCACTATTGTAAAAATAATAAATTAAAAATAGACCATGATCAAAATTAAATATCAACTAGCAGGGGAGACCGAGCTTAGCTCGGTCAAAATTAACTTTGTGTTCAACTCGATATAGTATTTTCACTGTATCATTAACTCTGTATTATTACTGTAAAATATGTTTATAATAGTATTATTTAGAAAAACAATCAATAAGAAAACTATGTTTTTATGCGCATATTTATAAATTTTATTTTATTTTAAATTTTACAACGAAAGGACATCGATCTAAATCACTTTTTTAGCTCGACTCTGATTGGTTTAACCATGCATCTCGAATCCTCTTAAGAATGTATAAAAAAATTCTTTACATTCTGAAAGACAATATATTTTGCTAGATATAGCCAAATTTGGAGGCATTCTTTCATTTGGCTCCAAATACGTGTTTTGGTTTTCGTAATTTTTATAGTCGATTTTTTGGCCATATGTCGCCAATATTTTGTCAAATATCACCAAGTTATTGGCTTTTGCCATATTCTCGTGACCCTGACCCGTATTACCCAAAATGAGCCACTAATCAAATTTGATCAAGCATGTGACATAGCTCAATCGTCTTCAGGTAATCAAAAACAGTAGAATATAAAATTGAATCAAAATCGTTCAAGCCATTTTTTAGGTAAAATTAGCTTGGCAGCATTCAGCAATGAAGCGAAATGACCCACTAATATAATTTTGTTTAACATGCGACTCAGCCCAATAGTCTTCTCGTGACAAAAAACGTTTTGTTTCAAAATTTAGGTAAAATTGATTGAGTCGTTATTGCATATAATTAGAATGACCCTAGCTCATTAAGACCCAAAATGACCCACTAATAGAATTTTCGCGAGCATGTGTCCAAGCCAAATGGTTTTCTCTTGCTCAAAAACGATATAATACAAAGTATAGTCAAAATGGTGAGTACCATTTTCTATATAAAATTAGCATGACCCATCATGACCAACAAATGACCCTTATAATCGAAATCTCTTAAACGTGTGGCCTAGCTCTTTAGTTTTAGCATGCCGAAAAACATTAGATACAAAATTTAGATAAAATCGATTGAGCTGTTTTTTAGATATAGTTGGTTTGACCCTGACCCCTTATAATGCAAAATGACCCATTGATCGAATTTTCACAAAAATCTGTCCTAACCCAATGATTTTCTTGTGACCGAAAACGATAAAATACAAAATTTAATCAAAATTGCACGAAACGTTGTCAAGATAAAATTAGAATGACCCAAAAGTGGCCCACCAATCGAAATTTCTCGAACATGTGACCTACCCCAATGATTTTCTCATGCCAAAAATATGTTGTATACAAAATTTCGTTAAAATCGACCCACCCATTCTTTAGATATAGCTTGACCTTGACCCATTAAGACCCACAAATGACCCTTATAATCGAAAGCTCTCGAATATGTGACTTAATCCATTAGTTTTCTCGTTTCTAAAAATTGTTACATACAGAATTTCGTTAAAATTGATCCTGCCGTTCTTTAATTATACATAGCTTGACCCACACCCTTTATGATCCAAAATGACCCATTAATCGAAATTTTTCGAACATGTAACCTAGTCCAATGATTTTATCGTGCCAAAAAAATGTTGCATACAAAATTTCATTAAAATCGATCCACCTGTTCTTTAAATATAGTTTGACCATGACCCATTATAACCCATCATGACCCACAAATGACCCTCATAGTCGAAATCTCTCAAACATGTGATTTAGCCCATTAGTTTTCTCATGTCAAAAAACTGTCACATACAAAATTTCGTTATAATCCATCACGCCGTTCTTTAAATATAAATAGCTTGACCCAGACTCTTAATGACCCAAAATGACCCATTATTCGAAATTTTTCGAACATGTAACCTAGTCCAATGATTTTATCGTGCCAAAAAAATTTTGTATACAAAATTTCTTTAAAATCGATCCACCTGTTCTTTAGATATAGGTTGACCATGACCCATTATGACCCATCATGACCCACAAATGACCCTCATAGTCGAAATCTCTCAAACATGTGATTTAGCCCATTAGTTTTCTCATGTCAAAAAACTGTTACATACAAAATTTCGTTATAATCCATCACGCCGTTCTTTAAATATAAATAGCTTGACCCAGACTCTTAATGACCCAATATGACCCATTGAAATTTTTTCTAGAACATGTAACCTAGCCCAATGTTTTTCTCGTGCCCGAAAACCATAGAATGCAATTTTTAGTCAAAATTGCGTGAGAAAATCGCTAGATAAAAATAGCATGACCCACAATGACCCCAAGAATGACCCACTTACTGAATTTTCTCGAACATGTTACCTAACCCAATGGTCTTCTTGTAATCTAAAACGATACAATATAAAATTTGGTCAAAATCGTTAGAGCCGTTTTTTAGATAAAAATGGCTTGACCCATAATGACCCCAAAATGACCCACTAATCGAAATTTTTCGAACATGTGACCCAGCCCAATAGTTTTCTCGTGCCAAAAAACGATTGGATACAAAATTGCCTTAAAATCCATCCAGCCGTTCTCTAGATATAAATAGCTTGATCCTGACCCATTGTGACCCAAAATGACCCAGTAATCGAATTTTCCCGGACATGGGACCTAGCCCAATGGTCTTTTCGTGCCCGAAAATGGTAAAATCCAAATTTTTGCGAAAATCGTTAGAGCCGTTTTTGAGATAAAATTTACCCACACACACACACAATTTTTGCTCGCATTATAGTATAAGATAATACCAGTAAATCTCAGTCCACATTTTCTGCTAAAAAAATTTGAGTTATTTCATGAGCTTTACAGATCATCTGATTCATTTTCTTTTCTATGCACATATATGTAGATTGAAAATATTACAATTTTTACTGTAACATTTTTTTAAGATCGAGCTCTACTTTTCTCTCTGATTCCACCAGTTTTTTATATGGTTAAACATGAATCGATCAAGAAAAGAATAAAAACGGGACTCAACAAGAATTCAGATGTAGTTCAGATTAGAGATCTGTACAGGCCGGCACCGGGCCTTACCTTTTTCCCGGAATTTTTGGGTCAGGCCTAACTTTTTTTTTTCCCATACGAAGCCAGGACTGATTTCATTGTTCCTAGTATGTTATAACTGGTGCCGACTTTATTTCCAGCTGAGATAAAGTGGGGGAGAAAAAAAAGAATGAATCAGCTGACAGTTTAGTCAGCTGTGCACCTGAAAATTTCTTATACGTTTATTGTTGATGATCTCACACCAACATTCTACCTCCCAACTGCTGTAGAATTATTTCCAATAAAGAAAAATAAAGTTTTATTAGACACATAAAAAAGATTTATGATAGAAAAGAAATCACATTTTCAGAAACACTAATAATTGCTGAAATAAATATTTATCTTCTTTTTTCTGGAAAAATTGATGCCACAATAGATTAAAAAATATATTGATTTCATTATCTATACCAGTCAGAAGAAAATTCAAATGATTAAGATAAATTTGTTGTATGCTTAATTTTTTTTAAATAAAATATTCCATTTGTAGGGCATGTCGCACACCCAGTCGCTCGGGATGTAAGTGCAAACAGCATTAAAAAGTATACTAATCTCTTGTGCTAGTGATGGGCGATTTCGATTTTTTAAATCGATTTAATCGATACTACGGCCAACTCGATTTAATCGATAGTTTAAAATTTTTAATCGATTTCTCTGAAGGTAATATAATTTTCATTTTCCTTCAAAAGTCGAAGATAAAATAGACGGATGTGCCAATTCCAAAATTTCAGTGTATTAGTTTCTAAGATAGAAGAATTAAAGAAACCTCAGACCCCCCCCCCCCCCTCTGCAAAATAGCGTTTTTTGTTGAGTGATGTACACCAAAAATTGATCAGGATCAATTTTTATTAAGTACCAGCTGAATCTGAATTTTGATGAAAATCCATGAAAGCGCGAGATACAGCTATTGCGAAATCATAAAAAATGCAACATATCAGCGCCACCTGTTGGGCAATTTACACCAAGAACTAAATAACACTAATCTATGCCAGAGATTTACTGAATCTGAATTTTGATGAAAATTCATTCTTGAGATAGCGCTATTGCGTTAATCAAGAATAATGCAGTATAGCAGCGCCATCTCTTAAGCGACTTCCACCAATATGTAATTAGCATAAAATAATATCAAGGACTAATTGAATCTAAATTTTTATGAAAGTCCGTGCATTAGTTCTTGAGATAAAGCTAAAATGGAAACAGGGGCAATAATAATAAATTTGGAATAAATTTGGCGCCCCCTAAATTTCCGTGCTCGGAACTACCGCTTCCTTTCGCCCCCCCCCCCTTTCACATGGCGCTGATTGGAAATTGTGAAAAATTCAGTATAGCAGCGCCATCTGAGAAGCTATATACATCAAAATGCAAAAAACATCAATTCATGTCAAGGACTAACTGGATCTAAAATGTGATGAAAATCCGTTCATTCGTTATTCAGATATACCTGTTGCGCAAATCGCAAAAAATGCAGCATAGCAGCGCCACCTGTTAGGCTATATGCACCAAAAATTAATTAGATTCAGTTTATATCAAGGTCAAACTAAATCTAAAGTTTTGTGGAATTCCGTGCATTTGTTCTTGAGATAGAATGGTCAGAAATTTTTGTCATATACAGACTCACAGACAGACAGACACACACACACAGACAGATATTTATTAAAAACCATGAAATCGTGTTAAAGACATTCTAAAATATATAAATCCATCAAAAACGGGAAGTCAAAATTTTTCACGAATCTAATACTCTCTTGTAAAGTTACAAAAGAAAGTAAAAATGTAAAATCGATTCTACCCGTAAGATCGATCTTTAGATTCGATGTCGATTTTTTTTTTCTTTTTTTCTAGGCTAAATTAGTGTTGAATGCAGGTATTTTTCTGCGACTCCGGAAGAAGGCATCATGTTTTACAGCACTGTAAGAGAAGGGTAATCGCAATTTGTGCATTTAAAAGCATACTTCTGGGAGGGGGGGGGGGGGGTTTAATCGCCTGCGTGTTACCCCATTAATTCGACACTAGGTTAAATCGTTATATTTTTGTTTAGAAGTCCAGTTATTTGAAGTATTAGTTTATTATGTTTTATTTTTTTACGCTTGTCTGTTCTAATCCCTCCTTCCACGTCAGTTTTAACTTACAGGGCCGTTCGAAATATGCATACAGTTTAAAAAATGTCCAATTCTCGGTCTATTTTATTTTAGATCCACATTTTAAACCCTTGACAAAAGATAAATAAAGGGTTGCCCTTCCGCCCGTTTGGGGTTTATCTGCGCCCGCCGGGGGGCATATTTTTTTGTTTCTTCAAAAAACAAAAAACAAAAAAAAAATTGAGGGGGGGATTGCACCCTCCCCCAATATGCACCTTAAAATTTCACTCATTTAATTTTCTACCATTTTTAACTTAAAAGTTTAAGCTACATGGCACCCCCAGAACTGTGGACCCTTCCCCCCCCCCCCCCCCCTCTGTCGATCACTCACCTAATTTTACTTATTTCTTTACTTCATTTCAATCTTTAAAAGGCTATAACTTTGCTTCTATTGGAGTTACAGTGATGAGAAAAATTCTAGTATAGCTAACCATTTCTCGCCGTTCTTTTTGCTTTTCCAGTTTCCCGGTTTTACCTGCAGGACCTTTTTTGGAGTGGCAGAGGGGAATTGAAAGCTTATGCTTTATACATTACAAATCTAGCAAAAGAAATTTTCTCCCATCAATTCAGGTCACGTTATAGACCCATAATGTGTTAAAATTTTAATTTTTCAAACTTCTTCTTCTTCTTCAAAAAAAAAAAAAAAAATTGATACATATTAGCGAAACTGGGGTTCGAACCCGCAATCGTTTGATTGCACACGTAAGCTTATTGGCCACCGAGTACTCAGCAGCGCTATTATTTCTTTAGATTGTCATCTTTAAATTCGTAATATCTTTTGAATGGAATGTCCGATTTGAATAATTCAAAAAGTAATCTACAGATATTGTAACAGGCATTAATACTAAATGATTTATTTGGATAAGGATTAAGGTATCGATAGTATGGTCTAATTTTGGTTGATGTATTTATCGCGTTTTAAAATGTAAGAAAGTAGTTATAGTGAGTTAACTACAATAGCTGGACATATGGTATCGCGCGGTTTTTTTTAATAGACATTAATATGTTTTTTAATATTATAGAACCTTTTTTTATACATTTAAAAGTATTTCCTGGCGATTCAAAATTATATATCCTAATGATTCAAAAATACACACGTAATTGTTCAAGGTTTCACTTCTATAGGCACTCTCAAAGTGCCACTATTTTTTTTTTTTCCATGTTCGTCTGTCCTACCGCCCCCCCCCCCTCCTCACCAATCTTAACTTACAGGTTCGTTCAAATTATTACTGCGATTTTTAAAAAGTCTAATCCTCTTTCTATTTTGTTATAAATCCATATTTTGAAACCTCAACAAAAGATACATTTGGTCCGGGGTCGCCCTTCTGTCTGTTTGGGATTCACCTTGCCCCTCTGGGTGGGGGGCATATTTTTTGTTTCTTCCACACCATCTCATGTAACATATCGTTATAAAGCTTTTATCTCCTCGTTTTTTACTGTTACTACCCCTCTCTCCACCTAGTTACATGCTTTTGGCACTTTTTATAGTTTCAAAGAGTGCATGTTCCTCGCAGGCCACCCCATGAATTCAACACAAAGTTAAACACTATATTTTTGTTTAGAAGCTCAGTTATTTGGGTTATTAGTTAATTATGTTTTTTTTTTCCAAGTTCGTCTGTTCTAATCCCCCCCCCCCCTTCCTCGCCAATCTTTACTAAATGGGCCGTTCAAAGTATGCATGCAATTTTTAAAATGTCCAATTCTCGTTCTATTTTATTATAAATCCTCATTTTGAAACTTCGACAAAAGATACATTTGGGCTATGGTTGCCTTTCCGTCAAGAGTGGGGGTTACCTGCCCCCTTGAGAATGGGGCATATTTTATGTTCTTCCAAACTATCTCGTGTAACATTTGGTTGGCATTAGAAAAAAAAAAAAGTTTTTTTTTTGTCTATACTCCTTGTTCCCCATCCTAGTTACACGCTCTTGGCACTCTTTATACTCGGTTTAATGCCAAGTTACTCAGTGTAGTTATTAGTTGAGTTATGTCTCTCAAATTTGTCAAAGTTTTTGTGTAAGTGAAAACCATAAGTGACAATCATTTTAAAATTTAAAATTCTTAATATCCGACTCTAAAATCTGCAATAGCTTAATTCTATGCCTCCCTAAATGGGGATGGGGGGGGGCGGGAGGCGTTAATTATGGTCCTGCTGATTGTCTAAGTTTTGGAATTAGTAATTTGGATCTTCTCTGTGTGAATCTGAATATCAAAATATCAATTCTAGTATCGATTCTAGAACTGAGAATATCTGATTCTTATTATGATCGATGTTGTGTTATACGATATCGATTTTAATCGATTCTCAAAATTTCCAGAATCGCCCATCACTATCTTGTGCTGAAGGGTTAATCATCTCATGTAATCTCATATTAAGTTGTATTGACGAACCAACCCTTAGCAAAATGTGCACATTTTATTTATACTTCTTTATTACACACTAGTAGTAGCAAAATCCATGAAGTTTTGCTCATGTAACAGTTAAAATAGACTAAGTGGTATTTGTGTACTTAGGATTTTGCATTTTTTTCTTTTTTCTCTTGGTTTTTGCTTTTTTTTAATTTTCAAATTGTCTTAATTTCTAAAAATATATTATAGAGGAAAATGTTGGTGCATTGAAATGCTGTCTTGGATAATAATCTTTGAAGTAAAAAAATTAAATGTGAAAACTGTCCCAAGGTACAACACTCTCCCCTATGTCTATGAGTTAACTGTATTACTTCATTTATGTTTAGGCATTAATAATTATTATTTGCTTGATTCTATTTATACTATTTGAGATTCTTTTATTTTAACCTCCTCACTGCTGCGGCCGGATATATCCATTCACTAGACTGCAGTTCAAGCTTTATTTAAATTAATATAACTACAAATAAAATCCAGTTTTAAGAAATTAAGTTATGATTCATAATTTCAAGTCTTATAAGCATATACGTAACAAAAAAAATTACACCATGATAGAAAATCCCACTTTTATTAACATTTAAAATACATTGAGGAGAAAAAACTTTACAATTTTGCACTTTTGCAAGGCAGTCAGGGAGTTAAACATATTTCACTCTTTAAATTTAAAGTTACTTTTCTGAATAAATCAGGAGTAAAAAAGCACAAAAAAGTATTAGAAAGTTGTAATATAAGTTAAATCTTATTGTAATAGAATATTTTCTAAACATCTCCAAAAATCCTTCCTTCTTCTATTGTCATAAGAATATTAATTGAATAGTACTCAAAACAACAACATTTGTTACCTTTCAGAGAATGAAATACTCGTTAAGCATTAAATAATCTATTTGGATAGCCAGTGTTAATGTTATTAACATCAAACTAATTTTTTCTAAAAATTGAAAAGAAATTCAGACCCAAAGTGGATAAAGGTCTCTAATGCTTTTAAAAGAAAAGAAGAAAAGCTAATTGATTGTTTTCTGTTGGAATAATATGGAAAGTATGTTTACTTACAAAGGGAAATCCTCAGCATAAGAATGTTTGATGACAAACAGAAAAAATAATCACGATGCATAACAATAATTCATATTTTCATAAGGAGAATGATTATGATATGTGCACAAATAATTTGCAAATCTCAAGCTTCTGGTCTAAATAAAAAACAAAGAAATCTTTTTGAGTGTTATAAACTAATTAAATAAACGATTAAATTAAAAAATATCTTCTGCCAGAAATGAAAATCCAACTAGAAACTAATTCATATTTTATGCTTGTGTTGATTGGTGCCATTTCAATAGATTGTCGCCGAGAATAATAGAAATGCAGTAGACATAAATCTCCAAACATCACAAATTTTATTTTGAAACAACAATTAAGTATTAAAATACAAAAAAGCACTATTTCTATTGCCCTTTTGTTTTGATCAAAATAGCACTGAAATGACTTGAAAAACAATAAGTAATTTTAAAAGGGAAAAAAATTCAATCTTTTCTACACATGAATAAATAATTTTCCGGTTTCAGAAAGAATGAGCCTGAGCCCCAAACACTAAAATAAAAATAGAGCCCGTCTCATCTCTAACACACAGAGACAAACAGAGCGTTTAGTTGTTTTATTAGTATAGATAGCAAAATGATCCTTTAGGTGTATCACACAATAGATTTTTGTCACAACAATTCAGACTTTTATAAAACCAAAAATTTTCTGAAAATTATTGTTTAATAAAATTATATTATTTTTACAACATTAATTAAAAACAGTAGTTTAAAATAATAACCATTTAAATTAAAAATTTATTATTATTAATTAAAGAATAATTAATTTGGTTAAAAAGGTAATAAAGCTGTTGCTTTCATCATAAAAGTAATTGAGAGATTCCCATGTTCAGTTTCCACATTTTTAAATGATAAAATTTAACTTGGCTTTACTAAATAACACAGATTTTATTATTTTTAAAAGTATTTTATGATAATCCAAGAAAGATTTTTAATAGCCCTTATGAAAAATGTATATTAAGAATTAAAAGAAATATGCATGTTACCTTTCAAGGCTTCCAAAAGTGACCCGTTTAAGTAATCTCTCCAAAATGCATCGAGGTAAGTTATTTCAGAAAACTTAATGTCACAAACAATAAAGCCGAGGTCACGAGTTCGTAAAATGGCACTTGCTTGAGTAAAACATTCCAGCTGACGTTCAACAGGATCTGGTTTCATAGATGAAACATTACCTTGTAAGACAGTCTCATAATTACAATACTCTGCCCGGACTCTAAGTCGAACATCTAAAAATTTCATACAAAATAAACAAATTGAAAAATTTTAATTGATTAATATACAAAATTATAATAATACAAGGGATTGGCCAAATACTGAATAGTTAATTTAGTAAGTAAACCAAAACCAAATAAAAGTTTCGGTTGAATACTTAAATACCCGACTGATTTTCAAATAATTTGTATAAAACAATAGACAATTATTACAAGTTAAAAAATATACTGAAGCAACGCTCATTTGATGTTATTTTAATGTGTTATAATAAAAGCAGATACAATCAAACCTCTTTAACATGAACACGTTTTATGTGAATTACTTTTAATATGAATTATTTTCGCAGTCGCCTATAAAGACGAATACAAAGATTTCATACTGATAACATGAATTACTGTTAACATGAACGAAATTTTGATTCCTTTTTATGTTCATGTTAACGAGGTTCGACTGTATACTCTTTGTAATCATAATTTCTCAATAACAAATTACGGTGGTCAGATTGTAATACATTTTTTTTCTGTTCATAAAACTGTCAAGCTTCAGAAAGCAAAAAGATAAGTTCATTGCAAACAATGCTGGATAGGTGCAAATAAGTATTTTTCTATTTAACTTTGATGTCTATTATTATTCCCCCCCCCCCTCCTTCCTAACAAACTAATGGATTTTTTTCTTGATAAAATTGATAATAAAATGCATGAAGTAAATTCAGAAGCTTTAACATCTGATATGATGCTATTATTTTCAGCAAAACATTCCCAAACTAATAAATGCACTTTTTATGCAAGGGATTATTATTATTTTTTTTTTTTTTTTAAATAGAAGTTCTAGTGTTACTATTATTCATTGCATTTATGTTTTTTATTTTATTGCATTTGACAATCTTATAATTGGATAGTTCACTAATGATAATGATGAGGAAAATAGAAGCCATTCAAGCTTTGAAAACTGCAAGCATTCCTTTCAAACAGTGATGGCCAGGAGAAAAAAATGTATGTTAGAAATGCTATTTGTGATAAAGCTGCTAAAACGAAGGCACAACGTAAAATAACTGATTTATTTAAAGCAAAGTTAGAAAACCATTTTTTAACATAAATGAAGAAATAAGAATTTAATCTTTATTTTATACTCATGGTTTTATTTTGCCTTACATGATTGAATGTTTTTCTTACATAAAACATTTTTTAAATAGAATCTTGAATAATATTAAATCAGGGTTTCACTGTACGACCTTATGCAAGTTGTATTTGCAGTTTATTAATTTGTAAAATGGGAGAACAAAATAAATCTACACATAATTTTGTAAAAAATGACATATGCTTTTAACCACTTCATTGTTGTGGATTTCTGATTCACAAGCAATTAGCTTGTGAAAGTATCAGACAAAATGATTAAGAAGTTAATTTATTAGTCTATTGCTGAATTTATATTCAAATATAGTATAAAAAGGCCATACAGCCAACAGAGTAAAAAAAATTACTGATGACAGGGGAAAAAGCAACAACAAAAAATAGCTGTTTCAAAATTTAAGAATATGTAACATAGGATGATAAGTCGTGTTTTTATGTCAGCTTTTAGGTTATTTAAAACTTTTAAGAAAATAAAAAATGCTCTTTAAAGCAATCAAGTCAAAGCAGGTCTGTCAACAACTTATTTGTGGCCCACAAAGCTTTTGGCTTTTTTTTTTTTTTACCTATATTTAGTTGTTAGAACACACGATGGTGGTTCTATTGGCATGCACATGAGCTCAAAAATAAATAAATAAAATAATAATTTGACAAATTAAATAATTATGAAAAAAGTTCTGTTTTACCAATCTTTAATATGAATATCATCCCCTCCCCTCTCCTGTTTTGTAGATACAACCTATTAGGTAGGGATGCACCGAATATTCGGTATCTTTTCGGTATTTGGCCATGTTACTGAATATTCGGTTAGGCCGAAAATTAAACTATTCGGTTGAGCCGAATATTCAGCTTGGCCAAATATGAAACTATTCGGCCGAATCCAATACTTAATAAAACCTTTTCACTATTTCTACTTTTAACTGTCAATTTTTTAGTTTATATTTAAAATAATTAGAAACAAAATCATTTTAAAATAAAATAGAATGTTTTTACATTATTATTATTTATTTGCTGTTTGTAAAGTATAACTTAAGAAAATTAACCATGAAAAGGATTAAAATGGTGATTTATTAGGATTCTCCGTAAGAATAAATTATGTGCAGATACAAGTTTCTAAATTTTGTTTAGTAAATAATCTGTTTCTTTCTTTTCCCCAAATAAAAGACCTTTAAAAGAAAAGAAAAAAAAAACTTTTGAGATTAGTAATAGCTATCAAGGCAGACTACCAAGCTAATAGCTATCAAGTTTGCTCATGAAACCATAATCAACTTATTGAGTCATAAGTACATTGTATTTCATCTCACTCTAGGACAAAACTTGTGTGTTCATTTATTACATTAACAACGAATAAGATAACATATTTTCAACTCACATGCTTTGATTTCTAAAATATGATATGATGGGAAGGGTGGAAAACACCACCATTCATAAGAAAAGAACTATGAGCCAAACATGCTTTTATTCAGAATTAAGTTGAAAGTATTTGCACTTTATATTGAAAAAAAATCTGCCTTGAGTTATTTAAAAAGGAAAATTATCAGACTGTAAAATTTTTCTTCGGCCATTTTTTCATTATTTGATTTTAAAAATGTTTGTTTTGATTCGTAGAAAATTTTATTAATTAAAGTTTCATAATTGAGCTTCTTAAATAACTCAAGGCAGATATTTTTCAATACTAAATGTTCTTATAAAAAGCTCTTGTTTATCAAAATGTAAGTTTCTTTTATTAAATATTATGTAAAGCTGTTTTAAAAAGTAACATTTTAACACTTTTAAATTTTGAAATATAAAAAGTATTTGGAAAGCTGAATATTCGGTATTTGGCCAAATAGCTAATTATTCGGCTGGCCGAATATTCGGTATTTGGTTCACCTGTTGGCCGAATATTCGGCATTCGGCCAAAATCACTATTCAGTGCATTCTTACTATTAAGGAAGAAAATTCCAAAGTTTAACACAGTGCACCTGGTGCTTTCTTAATTGCACGTGCTAGCGATCACATGCATTTAAAAATAAACTTATGCAGATGGATGCTGCGAGAAAATAGCCAAGGTGATGTCATTCTAACAGTACCATTCGCAAATTGTCTAACATGCAGTAGCATGCTTTTTTACAGAAGTTATCTTGTTTGTTTATTCCTCTTGCATATTCAGTTAAATATTTTTTTAGCAGTTGTTAATCTGTTTGTGTTGTTCTTACTTTTATTATTAAGTATAAGAATTAGAAATTGACAAGAACATCAAATTTGTTCTCATTGCCTTCATTAAACTTATTTTTACCATAGAATTATTAAAGAGAGAAGAAGGATAACAAGCTGTGGGATCAGCTCAGCCGCGGACAGAGGCAGTCGGGATACTATCACCGCTCCCCCGCCCGTTCTATGATGACGCAACTGCTTCAAAACATGGTAACCTTGGCGAATTCGAAAAGTTAGCAGACGGTCTTGGCTGATTTTTGGTCGATTTTTTTTTTTTTTTGCATGTCATTCTGTCATTGTCATCGTGACTGTCAAACTTGTACTTACGCTTTAAAATTCTTTTTAATTATCATGGCATGCGTTTTTAAAGAGTGCAGCAGTTCAAAGCACAAGAAGAAGGAACCTGGATTAACGTTTCATTCGTAAATAAGTCGCAAAACTGTGCTGTATAAAACTACTAGAGACTTTAAAAAAAAAAAAAAAAAAAAAAAAAAAAATGCAATAATCAGTTTGTTTACATTATAATAAAACCACTACATGTTTATATTTTTATAGTACTTTTCCTTTTTTAACTCTCCTCGTTTTATTTATTTATTTATTTTTTAATTTAATAAATGCACAAATGATTTGAGCTTAAAAAGTAGCAGAGAGCAAAAATGCAAAACAGTGCTGTATAAAACTACTAGAGATTTAAAAAAAAAAAAAAAAATGCAATAATCAGTTTGTTCACATTATAATAAAACCACTACATGTTTATATTTTTATAGTACTTTTCCTTTTTTTAACTCTTACCTCGTTTTATTTATTTATTTATTTATTTATTTTAATAAATGCACAAATGAATTGAGCTTAAAAAGTAGCTGAGAGCAAAAACGCAAAACAAGATGCATAATACTGCTAGAGACCTACAGAGAGCAGGGCTAAAGAATTATATTATTATAAAATCAATAAATAAAAAACATCTAAATCCTTTCTTTGAATATCCAAATCTTTTCAAAACATAAAAATTTGAAAAATCGTAAAATTGTTTTTGATAATTTTCTTAAGAAAATAATCTTTTCAACAAACAGTTTCAAAATTTTTAAAATTTTCACTTTTTCTTTTTTTTAATAATAAATATAATTTAATGCTATATAACAGTGTTAAAAAAATATATACTATACACTAAAATACCTTTATTCACTTGCCAGTTAAATATTCCTAACATTGTTCTTATTTTTGTTTTGTTTTGTTTTATTTTCCAAAAATTTAATTAGTCTGCTTGAATCAAACTAAAGCATTAATTTTAATCACAAGTTAGTATTGATTGCAACTTTATTAAAACTCCATTTAACTAAAAAAAATATTTTCTATTGTGTGTAATTTTTAAATTATCCATGAAAATTTTACAATTTTTTTCTCTCCCCCCCCCCTTCTTAATCATCCAAAGAAAAAGCGTTTCTAAAAAAATTAAATTCTGAAATCAAATGAAGGACAGCCCCCCCCCCCCCCCTGCTCTATATCTACATTCAGAGTTGAATTCAGACACATTTCTCCGGGAGGGATTTATGTTACTTTTAAAACAATCGCACTACAAAATTTCTATCTCCCGTGCCCATCGCTAACTATCAATAAAATAAGAATATTCTGAGGGAGACATGTACCGAAAAAGCGATAACTTCGCCTAACTAGCATCCCTTTTCCCCGCCAATGCACGCAAAGGATCATGGGATTCTGCTAACGCGGAGGAAATTCGGTGGCAACGAGCTAGCAGCGAAGATCCAATGCAATGTACGCTTGTTATCCTTCTTCTCTCTTTAATAATTCTATGATTTTTACATATTTCATTTGAGCTTAAACTTCCGTTTTTCTATTTACTTTGCTTACATTATATTTATTAGAATATTGTTCAAGGTTCACTTATTTTCATTAAATTACTTAAATAGTTTTTTTTTTTTTTTTTTTTTTTTACAAACTTTTCAGAGCTGTTAAATTATTTTAAATAACTTATTTAGTTTGGATAAATCTTGTTGGTTTTGCCATTTGTCTTGCATGTAGAATTTCTCATGTAATGTTATCCAATACTAGTTAATCGATTAGTGATCTTTTTTTTGCTAGATGGCAACACAGAAACTTTTCTAATCGAATTTGCATATCGAAAATGTTATCAGCAGCTTATTGGCTCCCATGAGCATAACCTGTACATGTTATGGTCTAGCTGTAGTATTTAAACATTGTGATCTCCTGGATAGTTCACATTCATTTGCTTTGTTTCTCCTCATGTGGGAAGTAATGACTAATATTTTAATATACAGCAGTTATCGGCACTCATGGATTTTTAATTTATGTAGTTTTTAATTTGAATGAATGCTTTTAACATTTTATAATAGTTATGTTTTTGCTCAACTACCAGTGTCAATATTTCATCAATGATACCTGTTCCTGCTATCTTAGAGAATTATAAATTATGTAAGTTAATCTTGTTTACTTTCTAATGTCATCTAATTCATGAATAGAATTGGTATCCAAGTTGAAGCAAGGACTCAGTCTTATTTTAAAGAAACTCTACAGTATTTCATATACTCCTATTCCAGAAAAAACGTTTTCATTGTGAAATTCTGCTATGTTTAAGTTTACCTTTTAAGACATATGTCAGTAACCCAGAAATAGAATTTTTTGTGCTAGTCTGCAGCATACTAAAATTTATCTGCAGCCCAAAGTGCTAGACTAAGCCTTTTATAACATCCCTTAAAATAAGCAAAATTTGCCTTTATTAAGAAATTATAATAAAATTATGAAACAAATATCATAAATTTAAAGACAAAGTTAATTTCAGCTTCTTTTTAAATTTGTGGATGCAAGGTTTAAAATAATCTGCAACAACTGCTGCCCTGTTGACAGTTTCTGCTACCAGGGTCAGAAATTATTAAAAAGGAAGAAAGAAAAATTAACTTTTCAGAACTAAAGAAACTACATTTTACACCATTGACCCTGGAAAGAAAAATTGGAATTAAATCATGTAAGCCAAAAAAGTTTCTAAATCTTATCTAAGTGATGAAATCTAACCTAGAGATTTCAAAAGAGAATTTTTAAAGCTGATTTATATCACAAACGTCAAAGGCAGACTTTTATAAAACCAAAAACTTTCTGCGCTCACAAATATTAGGTAAAAAATTTTCTGCAAATTAATTTAATGTTTAATTAAGTTACGAATTATATTATTTTGTCATGGACAAAATTCGCTTTTAATATGAAATTCATGGGTGTAATTCACGTTTTTTGTGCGATTCATGAACATAATTAACATTTTTTACATGATTTATAAACGTAGTTCACTTTTTTATGCAATTCATGGATGTAATTTAAATTTTTTGAGCGACCTGTAGACAAAATTTGCATTTTTTGAGCGATCTGTAGACGAAATATGAAATTTGTGTTTTTTGAGAGAATCTGTAGACGAAATTCACGTTTGAGCAATTTAAGGGTGCAATTCACATTTTGGGAGCGATTTAAGGACATAATTCGTATTTTTTATGCGCTTTACGGATGCAATTTGCTATTTTTATGCAATTCATAGACATAATTTGCAAGTTTTGAGCGATCTGTCGACAAAATTAACACTTTTTGAGCAATTTAAAGACGTAATTTGCGTTTCTTATGCAATTTATTGATGTACAGTACAAAGTCTCAAATCCGGACATCTGAAATCCGGAATTCTCCAAAATCCGGACATTTTTCTAACTAGTGTTTTTTTTTTTTTTTTTTTTTTTTTGGTACCGTAATTTATGGAACAAACGCCGCGGCGTTTACGAAAATTTTGAGCAAATTATTCAGTGTTTCAAAAGAAAAAAAATCACTTTTCTTTTCCCCTTTCCGCATGTTCGCGATGTTACCGATCGTAAATCAACAAATGCAATGCATCATGACTCATCCTTTTCCAAGAAATACGGTGACTGGAGTCACGGCCGAACTCAATGTCGTCCTCCTCCTCTCTCTTTCTCTTTATACGGCCGTAACAAACACTTGAAAAGCCTTTGTTTTCGCGGAATCCTTTTACATTCGGAGAATCGTAGAGGGCGCTTTTTAACGACTGAGGGGGATTTCAAAAGGAGGAATTTTCTTATCGCCTTGGACTGGACTATAGTATTTCGTTAAGCAAAACTTGAATGAATGTGCGATTTCGGATTTCTTTTTTAATAACAAAATGGTTCATTGCTGTGTTCCATACTGCACTTCCGATAAAGCAAAAAAAAAAAAAAAAAAAAATACCAGGAATTTCTTTTCATGAATTTCCTTCAAATTTAGATTTAAGAAATAAATGGTTGAAAGCTATATCCAGGGAAAATTTTCATGTGAATGACAAATCGAATTCGTCAGTTGTCTGCAGTAAGCATTTTCGGGAAGAGGATTATACAAAGACTCCAAAGCGAAGACGGTTGGCAGCAAATGCAGAACCAAGTATATTTGAAAATTACCCATCTTACATGCAACCTAAACCTGGGAAAAAAAGAAAATCTGTTTTTCAAAGAAAAGAAAAAAAGAAGCAAGAAAAATCTGTCAAACGGAAACGAAGTTGTATAGATACAGATTATCCGAAATTAGATGAAAACTCTCATCCTTTGCTTTCAACAGAACTTAATGAAACTTGCGTAAATGATATTAGTAGCATTCTAAATAAAAAGAGAAATGAAATGAGGCTCTTAAAAAGTAAATTATGGAAAAAAAATGCCGAAATTGAAAATTTAAAAGAGCAATTAAATAGAGTCGAAGAAAAAATGAGTTATTATAAAAAAAATAAATATTCTGAATTAGAGAAATTGATTATTATGGGTGAAGAAATGGGTAACACGAAAGCTATTTTTATACTTAATCAGATTGATAACTTTTTTGCTAAAAGACCTACATGGAATGAAGAAGTTATTCGTGAATGCGTATTGTGGAATGCCTGTTCTCCCAAAGGATACCGATGTGTACGAGAAAGAAAATTGTTGACTTTGCCATCTAAAATTACTTTAACGCGCTATCTGGGGCCATTTACTGGAGAGCTAAGAATCACGACTTTAATAAAAGAAAGACTGATTGAGGAAGCAGATAAATTAAATTGTTATGAAAGATTCTGCTCTCTAATTATTGATGAAATGGCAATAAAACAAAATCTTCAGTATGATGATAAGGTTGACAATTATTTTGGTTTTCAAACCAATAGTGAAAAAAAAAAATTCAAGGCAATTAGCCAATAGATTGTTGTGTTTTTTTATTAATGGTTTGTCTTCAAATTTCAGAATTCCATGTGGATACTTTTTTACTAAGCAACTTACTGGCAAGGAACTGCATAAATTAACCCTCGAAGTCTTATCAGAAGTTGAAAAATGCGGTTTTAAAATAATAAGATTGGTTACTGATAACCACAAAACAAATGTCGCCATGTTTCGCATTTTAGGGAATGGAAAGCTACATTATCAAGTACCTCATCCAAATGACAACACAAGGCCTCTCTTTTTAAGTTTTGATCAAAACCATTTGATCAAAAATATAAGATCCCAGTTGCTAGAAAAGGAAATGGCCTATAAGGACGAAATTATTTCTGGAAAATACATAAAACAATTGCAACAAAAAGAAAGTATCAAAGCAATTAGAAATTTAACAAGGCGACATGTCGAGCCAACTAATATTGACAAGATGAATGTTGGTCGGGCCTTAATGATTTTTTCTCCACCAGTAACTGCTGCTCTATCTTTTCTATGTGAAAATTCAGCCAGCCACCCAAAAGCATATGAATTTAAAGATGCTTCCTGTACAATTGAATTCATGAAAAATATATACAAATGGTTTACAACACATGATGTATCGAATTGCGATCAATATATAAATTCAAGAAATAAAAACAAAATGCCTTTCTTTGCCTTGGATGATGAAAGGCTTAACTGGCTAGAGAATGATTTTCTGGATTATATTACCTGTATAAAGGAATCATCGGCTGAAAGAAAAATGCAGTTTTTAACGAAAGAGACACATGAAGCATTAATATTTACAACATTATCTACAACAAACTGTATAAGATACCTGTTACAGTCTGGCTATCAGTACATTTTAACCAGAGCATTGAATAGTGACCCCATTGAATCATTCTTTTCTGCACTAAGACAGATGAATGGTGGGAATGATGTTATGGATGTAAAGACAACTTTATTAAACATGGAAAAAATTTTAAAAACTGGCCAACTTTTAAAATCTAAATACTCTAATACTGGACAGAATCATTGTAGTATTTCTACAAAAAATGTTCAAATCATAAAAGGCCGTGTGCTTCAAAAACCAAAATTTGCATATGATCTTCCAGAAAATGCTTTAGAAATTCTGGATCGTCTAATGATAGAACAAGGTAAGTCATTTAACACTAATTTTGAATTTAATTAGAGTCGCAGCAACGTTGGTGCGAGCAGTTCCCTGGCACCAGGCGCCATGCTGAAAAAGTGCTTTTTTGTGAAATCAGTTATCATTATACCGATACACTAGCAATCAATTAGACATATAGACGATAGTTTCTGAAAATGGTACCAGAGTTTCCCCCAGAGGGTTTCAGGGGGGCGCTCCGCCCCTCTTGCCCTTTAGTTTAAAAAAATAGCGCCCCTCTTGCCCTTCATCCAAAAACTAGCACCCGTCTTGTCGATCATTGAAAAAAAAAGTAGCGCCCTTCTTGCCCCACATTTGAAAAAACACAGCCCTTCAGCAATGATGCAGACGCGCTATAATGCATAAATTACATAAAAAATCAGCGACGGAACGCAAAAAAATTGCTCAAAATTCCTTCAAAATTCAAAATTCTTTCCTGCTTCAAAATTGTGTTTTTAATTCTCAAAAAGCGGATTTTCCTACATCACAATCTAGGCGTGTGAAGGGAAAAATTACTCCTGAGGCATAATTAGAATTTAAGGCCTCCCCCCCCCCTTCCCAACTTTTTCATGCGACAGCCCAAAAATGACGTTTGTAGCATAAATTTGGCACCCGATACCGAGGCGACCTTCTCCCCCCCCCCCCTCCTCCTTTGTTCACAATCCTCTTTTGACTGTACAAAACTTTCTAAATGTGAATCCTGAAAACACCCGTTTATGAAACAAAAAGAACCCTTTATTGAACAAAAGTATTCTTTTTTCTCAAAAAAAAAAAAAAAAAAAAAAGTCTTTTTCAATAAATTAGGCTTGCCCCTTAACAATCTTTTAACAAAATCGGCCGTCTTTTCGCAATCTTTTAACAAAATTTTTGTTCTTTTTCGATTTTTTGACGAAATTTCTGTTTTTTCACGATTTTTTGAACCGCTAAATTCTAGATTCAACTGTATAAAAAGTGCCCTTAAAAATGTAAAAAGTGCCCTTTTCCGAACAGTAGCGCCCTGCCCCTTTTTAAACCTGGGAGAAACTCTGTGGTACTTTATAAAATTGCTGCGGCTCTAAATTTATTCGTGAATTTAACCTGAAATTTAATAACGGAAATTATAAGCCACTTAATTTCTTTTTATTTAGTACCACCAAAAGCTAATCTGAAGTTCGCAAGCATTGCCATCGTTAGCGGATATCTTGTGAGATTAATTAAAGAAAAATTTGAATGCGTATCCTGTTTATCAAGCATTGAAACCGACAAATGTGATGCACCAATACTGCAGTTGATTACCAATCAGGATAGAGGTGGACTTTGTTACCCAAAACCACAGTTTGTCAATTTGATTTCCATAATAATGGATTTTATGGAACAGATTATACCGATTTTAAACGGAAACGGACTTGTTAAAACAAGTTATGATTTAATTTTTCCAAGACTAATAAAAAGCCCTTTGTGGGCATGCAATTTAAATGACCACAAAAAAAAACATATGTTCTTTAATATGTGCAAAGTTTTTGCCTGTTATTTTAAAAAACATGGCAAAGAACTTCACAAATGAGGCCAACTCATCGTATAAAAATTCTTTATCAAGAAAATTTTTAAAGTTTACTTAAATTTAATTTTATAATTCCTATTGTATATTTTATTGTAAAAATTCTCTCAGTGTTTAAAGTACCATTAAAAAAATCTGAAAATCATTCGCAATGTAAATATATATATTTCAAATAATTAAAAATCGTGTAAATATCCAAGTTTTAAAAATATATAAATGATTTTGATTGCCGGACAAGGGCGAAAAAACTTATATTTTATATAATGATTATAAAATACACCTTTATTTCCATCATACATTTTTAACGATGACTTTCCAGAATTAAAATAGTTAATTTTATCAGGTTTTTTTTTTCTTTTTAAGATTAGCACTTATAATGGTTAAATTATTTGAAAAATTGTTTGCAATGTACAGATAATTAATATTTTCTAAATAATTAAGATACACATAAATACCCATGTTTTAGAAAAAAAAATCGATATGATATCATTGCCCAATATTGTCGAAAAAGTTTGCTTCATTTGTTTATGTTTTGAAACATGTAAATATATTTTTATTTTCATCGTATACTTTATTGCCATGTCTGTCCGGAGTTAAAATATTTCATTTAATATGTAAGTATGTTGTTTTTCTATACGGTTGTAACTTCAGAGCAGCACATATAATGGCTCAAATTTATTGAAAATTGTTTGCAATGTATATATATGTATATATCCATATTTTAAAAAATAATTAAGAATAGTGTAAATTTCCATGTATTGAAAAAAATCGTTATTTTTTTCTTGCCGGATAGATTTCTTGCCAAAAAGATTTGCTTATATTATGAAACCATGTGGTTACATTTTTATTTCTATCATATACTTTAATCCCATGACTGTACAAAGTTAAAATGTTTAATTTTATATGCAAGTTTGTGAATTTTTCTATATGCTTGTATATTTCAGATCAACATATAGATTTTTTTTCCTTAAATGTATTATATTTTTTATATTATGACTGTCCAGAATTCAAATATTTGATTTTATAATTTCCCTTAAAATAAAATATTTTTTTTAAAACATAATATAAATCTATAATTATATATAAATATACATATATATTAATATTTCCCAGTGCACTTCATCTTCGGTATCTCATATATTTAAAATTATAGTGTGAATTATCTGCAATCAACTTTATATATCTATATTTTTCATCCGAAGTACGGCATTAAATGTTCTAAAAAGTTATCCTTATTTCAAAGAGTTTTTTTTTTTCTTTTGATAAAGTTTTGGTTAATTTTCTTGATATTTTGAAACTGTAAATATTATTTTTAAAAAATGTTTTATTGTATATATTATCATCAGAATTCTCAGTGTTTCAAGTAATCAAGAATTTAAATGTAAATAAAAGTAAAAATTAAATTATAATTTTTGTTTTCGATGTTATAGTAGAGTGTTATTAAAAATATTTTTAATTGCATAAAGCATAGTATTTATTTATCCCTAAATCTTTCAGTTTTTTCTGTCTATAGAAAAAGAACGGCCATACAAAATATACATACAATATATATCTTTTATAACCCATATACAGCGAGGTTTTTCGTATTTTTATGTGTAAAAGTAACGTTCAGTAAGCATTATTTACAGTCAGTATCAAGCCACCTAGCGGTGAATGAATGATTCCGAAACTAAGGGGTGATTGTCAAGGCCGTATAAAAGAACGGAAGCGCTCGCTCATGGAGTTTGGCCGTGCTGGAGTAAACAGGAAGGGACAATAGATGCCTGCTTTTATTGCACTTCGTTGTAGAAACAAAGTATTGGAAACAGGGGCGTGCGAAAAGAAAACTGCCCACGGCACGGGGCAAAGTTGCATTATGGCGCTTCCTTCTCCCAACTTTTTTTTTTATGACACGCCAAAAATGAAGTTGATAGTATAAATTTGGCGCCCTTTAAATTTTCACGCTCGGGGCGATCGCCCCCTCCCCCTTTAGCACGGCGTTGATTGGAAAGGTTTTTTTTTATTTCACAATTGAAATGTCTCTTTTGTTGGTACATTTCAGTTCTGTTACAAAAACTACAGTATTTTCGATCCCCTATCAGTGCAAGATTTTCTAGTTCTCATTCTTATGATGATTTACATTTTAAAAAAATATCTATATATTTATCTAATAATAAGAGCGAAATTTTGTAATTTCCTTCTTATGACAACTGATAAAATATTTATTGATGCACTTTAATTCATATTCCGTAAACGTATAAAAAAAATTTCCAAGAAAGTTTATAAAAATTTTCTAATAAAGAAAAAAAGTGAGAAATTATTTAAATTCTATTCTTTTATATTTAAAAAGGACCTCGTGAATGTCTCATCAAAACCGAGATGGTTGAGTGTGGAAAAAGAAATTAATGAGCTGCAAACAAGCGAAGAAAAAAAAAAAAAAAAAAAAAAAAAAAAAAAAGACACGATAAGCAAAACAAGGTTTCTTTTTATTATTAAAAAAAAATCGATATCTTCTCTGATAATTTACCGATTCCGTTCAAATTTTCAGCAAGTTGCAATGATAGTGAATTAGGGTGTGTAATATTTTTTTAATTAAAATATAATAAGTTATTCAAAAGTTACAACATCCTACAAAAAGGTCCAGTACATAGCAACTCCAAAGAAAAACAAGTGCTCTGCAGTTTTTCGAAAGTCAACGTTATCGGAATAAGGCTCCGTTCAGATTGCAATACTCTTCTCTTCAACTGAATCCTTGGAAAAAGTGTGGAAGTCCTTTTGTATAGGATCTACTTGCAGTTTCTACATAATAGAAACAAGGGGAATTAACAAAAAAATCGGCAGATAAGCAATCCACCCTACTTGACGGAAAGGTTTTTCTTTTACCGGACAACCGCTCCTTTCCTGCAAAACTCATTAAGATCAAAAACGCCACGACAAACGAGCCGACACCGAACTTTAAGAAGTGGTAAAATGTGTTTGGACCTGCAGAAAGGAATTGTGCTTGGATTTTTTTTTTTCTTTTTTGTTATTGTTAAAGAAAAAATATTTTTGGTGGCGGGTTTACAAACTGATATACATTTCGAAAAATGAAATATGTTCAAAATTGGGAGCGGTGTTTTCGAGATTTTACAGTATGTATTTAAAGTAAGAAAAACAACATATCAAACAAATTTCAGTAAAAAATTCCGGATCCAGAAGTTCCGGAAAATCGGTTCTGTAATATAAATACTCTATTCCTACATTTTTTTTGACAATTAGTTATTTTAATAATTTAATTAGTCTAATAATTCCATTTTTTGCCGTATTTATGCGATATTTTGGGTATGTTATCGCATCCTTAATAAGAGAAAATAATTTCTTTTGACTGCGGCGTTTACGAAGGGTGCGGCGATTATGCCGATTTTTTTCAAAACGATATCAATATTTGAGACTGCGGCGATTACAGCGGGTGGGGCGTTTCTTCCCTAAATTACGGTAAGTATAAAATTTTGAATTCTTAAAACGATTGAAAACTTGTCCACAACTATAACGATTCTTATAGGCCCTAACGAAAGTTTGGGATCGGCGTGAAAAGGCCTCAATTCATTAGATGATGTAATCAAAGGATTGGAGCAAAGGAACATCGTAACAGGTGTGGAACTGATGTCTATTTACAGAATCAAAGAAAAAGTTTTTGCCGAGAAATCGAAATTAATGAAGCAGCGCAAAATAACGGACATGTTCAAAAGACAATAGTGAAAAATTTAATTTATTAACTTACATTTGTTGTGATTCAGATAAGCTTTTATTTATTTTTATTAAAATAATAATCTATCTATTTTAGTTTTATATTTTTTTCCAGTATTGTAAATGTGTTTCTGGTGTAAATAATTCGTGGAGAAAGAAATTCAATGTGGATATTTATTTATTTATTTATTTCATTTAAAAAACTTATTTTTCAGTGCTAAAAATGCAATTTTGATATAAATCACGTACTTTTTTTTTAGAAAGGGGGGGAGGGGGGGAGGGGGTAGATTCTAAAAATGATCTGAAATTCGGAAAAGTCCGAAATTCGGAATCGCCGAGGTCCGGAGGATTCCGGATTTTGGACTTTGTACTGTAATTCGCTATTTTTATGCAATGCATGGACATAATTGGCATTTAAGCAATCTGTCGACAAAATTTGTGTTTTTTGAGCGATTTATTGATGTATTTCACATTTTTATGCGATTTATGACAGTAATTAGCATTTTTTTGAGCGATTCATGGTCGTATTTCATGTTTTTTGAATAATTCATCGCTGTAAATCACTTTTGAGAGATTTATGGATGCAATTCACATTTTTTAAGCAATTTATAGATGTATTTTGCGTTTTTTTTTTTTTTTTTTTTTTTTTTTTTTTACACGATTCATGGATGGAATTTTTTTTTTTTTTTTTTTTTAAATGCAGTGTTCTGTCAAAATGTTTTTTACGTGATTCTTTGTTGAAATGCACATTTTTTATGAGATTCTTTGTCGAAATGCATGTTTTTTTAATGCAATTATTTGTTGAAATTCACTTTAACAGTAAATAATTCATACATAAAATTGGGGAAATATCTTTCATTTTTTGGTACTAAAAAAAGGTTACAAAAATAAAAATTGTTTCTTTCCTAAAATTTTCTGCGCATGTGCATCGATATTATATCACTCTGGTCAATAGATTTGTGGATGTGAATTAACAAAGAGGCTGCCTTGTTTCCCCTGTCTTATTTGTGAAACAAAATTTTGATTCAAGTTGGGTAAGTATAGAGGTTTAATCATAATCAATCTAGAAAATAACTTGGAAATACAAATAGTGAAGATAAATAATCTACCTTTCTTCTGTTTGACAGGTTTTCATTAAAAAGTTTTATCTGTTAATTTGAAACTATTAAACAAGGTTACAATTTTAATTTTAAATCCATGAATTATGAATGTGAATTTTTAAAAAGACCATCAATAGACAAAGTAACTTCGAGTTTTCATTTTAAATTGCATAACACCTGAGTAAAATTCAATACATCGCTATGAGGATTTTGAATTTTTGTAATTATTGAATAATCGACCAAATTTTTTAATGCATAATAGTCAATTAGGCATATTTCAGCTATGTTCAGTAGCATATTTTTATACATCTTGTATAGCTGCCAATTTTTTGTTATTTTTCAAGTCAAATAAAAATTCTTTTGACCAGAAAATCATTTCAATTATTAAATTCAAATAAGTAGAGCATCAATAAAATCACATTTTATTAAATATATTATCTTAAAATATTTTTTTTTTTTTTTTACTAAAAAAACAGATTAGCAGATTGTTTTGCCTTTAAATCTAGATTAACCCTTTACGGCACACTACTCTTTAAAGTTGGAATTTAAAGAAAAAAAAATTAGGCAACCTATATAGGCCTAGAGGAGTACACAGGTATTGTTTTGTAAAGATTGCACTAGCCATTTTAATTATACAGCTGTTGCCGAAGATGTAACCTCCCATAAGTAAAGCATTGATAAGCGCAGTGAGAAGAGTATTGCTGTGAAGCGCGTATTACAGTAAAACATTTTACCTAATATTTAACCACTTCAACGGCTGTCCCGAGATAAGTCGGGGGTTAAAGCACTGTTTCCCCATACCCGTCGCCGGTTAAGTGATTAAAAACAGTAGAGTTTGATCTCTGTGGTGCTGTCATCTATAACTCATAAGAAAGATTTAAAGTAGCTATTAGAGTAGTTTTTAAAATAAATGGCTCATGATAAATAATTGTGTATTAAAAAAATCATCTAAAATAAATTGTGCAATAGTAATAATAACTTTGGAACTTTGCATACATATATTTTTTTCACATGGTTGTGTTGGCATACACAAGTTTTATTTTATGCAATGGTAATAAACGAGTTTGACATGCCTGTTTTAAAAGTATAACATTAATGTTTATTGATAAAAAATTTTTAACTTATTGCAAAGATTACAGTAAGATTTGTATGCAGAAGTAGAATTTTTTTGGGTGGGGGGGGAGAGGGGGGAAGACAAGCACTTTGAATTAAAAAAAAAAAAATTGTAAACTTATTTTACTGTTATAGAATAAATATAAAATAAAAGGCATAAGAAGTATAAATTACTAGGGCATTAAACTTTGCAAGGAATGAAAATTAGCTAAATTCTTCCACAAAAAAAGCAATTTACAGGAATGAAAACTACATAAATTCAAACTCAAAACTACTGGGATTTTCAATGTTATCAGTGACAATCAAGCTTGTGATTTCAACAAAATAAATACAAGTAAATTAAAAAGCAATGACAAACATATTTATACCACAGGTATATTTTTTTCTGAGTCCAGGAGGTATGTCTGGTTCATTCTTGGCAAAAACACGAGTAGAAATACGCTGGCTGCGTCTCAAACGCTTACTGGGTGGTGGCATACTTCCTGGAAAACTTAATCTGTCATCTTGTGCTGTAGAATTCCCTGTTTCAGAAATTTTATCCCTGCCGCTAATCCTGAGAGTCTGACTACATGTGGAACAACTAGCTACTGGATCTACATGTTGAGGTAATCTGCTAATGTTTTTGAGGTATTCTTCAACTGGATCAAGTGTAACTAAAAATGCAAAAAAGAAATATTAGTGTAACTTTATATTTCAGGATTTGTTGATATATATATATCAATAGACATACAGTAGACTACCTTAAATCCGTGTCCCTAAAATCTGTACATTTTTTTCAGGTGTAAACAATGGAATTAAAGATAGCACTGAAGTCAGTGGCTAACGCAATATAAATAATCCTCCTTTTCAACTTCTTTTTTTTTTAAATATCTTTCAATTTAAATTCTGCAGTGTTAAATAATAAGTTTCTTAAACGTATGATGTTCGATATTTAATCGAATTAATCATTATGGTATCGTAGTTGCAATAAAGTAGTTGCGTAGTTGTATAACTTTCAATGGCTGTTTGGTAGTGTTTGCAATTTGCGTGGCAGGATAATTTTTGCTATATAAAATTATTTTAATAGTTCAGTTATTTTCATATCCCTGCTAGTTACAAAACGAATTTGGGATCTACATTCAGTTTACTAATTACGATGATCGATATTTAATCGAAATAATCATTATCGTATTGTAATTGCAGCATAATATAACTTTCAATGACTATTTGGTAGTGTTTATAATTCGAGGGGCAGGATAATTTTTTGCTGTATAAAATGAATATTTTTTAATTAATCAAGTTTTTTTGTTTATTAACCAAGGCAAACATTTTTCTTTATAAAAAAAAAGACTGATTTATCCTCATCATTATTTATATTTAGTATTGCATCTTAATTATGTATTTTAATGTTTTTCCTAAAATTTTATTTTACTTATTTTTACCCCCCCCCCCCCCAAAAAAAAAAAAAAATTAACTTGCTTTTTAACTATTTATTTATTTAAATATTTTAATGTTTCAATTTATTATATGCATTGATTACAGTGTTTAACTACCAATCAAATTAATATTTCAAAACTAAACAAATCAATGCAATCTACAAAATTCTAAAATATGCACAACCCTTGGTCCAAAGTTTTGTGGATTTGAGGGAGTCTAATGTATATCTGGATATACAGTTTAAAATTTGATTTACACCTGCTTTGACTAAAGAAAATATTAAAATTATCTTGCATGTGATATTTTGAAAATATACTAATTATTAGCCATCTTGATATTCTGAAAATAAATATCAAGAATTTAAAAGTATCAAAAATCATGATATTTTAAAAATAAATACCTGATATACATATCAAAATATCACATGCAAGATAATTTTAATATTTTTTCCAATCAAAACATGTGTAAGTCAAAATTTCAATTTTTATTGACTATATTATTCTGTAGATTAGGGATGCACAACCTGTGGCCCGCGAGTCTCGTCATTTTACAACTGGAGAAAGTTGCAATTTTTGTGCATATGTCACTAGAAAAATCGCAATTTTCATTAATTTACTGCGCGAAAATATGAATTTTCGTCATTAAAACTCACAAATTTCATTAATTGGCTTGGGAAAATCGCGAATTTGATCATATAAAGTAGCAAATTTCCGCAATTGGTCCCGTACAAATCGCGAATTTTGTCGGCCGGACGCAAAATATCGCACATTTCGTTGATCGAGCTAGAAAAAATAGTCAGTTTTGTTGATGATACTCGAAAAAAATTTCAAATT
Source organism: Maratus speculifer (assembly GCA_964019185.1). Classification (NCBI taxonomy): domain Eukaryota; kingdom Metazoa; phylum Arthropoda; class Arachnida; order Araneae; family Salticidae; genus Maratus; species Maratus speculifer. Next base: position 207,364,943 of record OZ025294.1, read on the forward strand.
AAATTCATCAGTTGCAAAAAAATGGCATGTTTTCTCAGTTTATCGCGGGAGCAAAAAGCAAATTTCGTTGATAAAGAACAAAAAATCGCGAATTTAGCGATGACGCTCAGAAAAATTGAAAATTTCGTTGATCGGCTGCGAAAAAATGATGAATTTCATTCGTCAGTTTATCAAGAGAAAAAAAATCATAAAAAAAAAATGAGTTTCATTTTGCGTAAAAAAATACAGTTTCGTCAGAGTTAGTACAAAAACCGCAAATTTCATTGATAGAGCGCGGAAAAATGCGTATTTAGTAAATTCAGAGGGAAAAAAGCTCTCATTCCGTCGATTGGATTCGAAAAAAATAGCAAATTTCTTTGGTCGGAGACGAAAATATTGTGAATTTTGTTGATCACACGCAGAAAAATTGTTAATTACGTCGATAAGGCGTAATTTACGTCTAATAAAATCAGGAATTTCGTCAATCATGTGAAGAAAAATCGCAAATTTCGTTGATAGGCTTCGTAAAAATTGCGATTTACTTCAGGCATGCGCAGAAAAATCTGAATTTTTGTCAATCAAGCACGGAAAAATCTCTGATTTCGTCGATCATGTGAATAAAAATTGCGATTTCTTCGATAGAATTGCAAATTTTTTACATCAGTGATCGAAAAAATTGTGAATTTCGACGATGAGGCACAAAAGATTAAGAATTTCGTCGATCAGCATAAAAAAAAATTGTGAATATCGTCGAGCGACTTCGTAAAAATCACAAATTTTGTTGATCTGGCTCAAAAAAATAGAAAAATTTCTCGATCACGTGAGGAAAAATTGCAAATTTCGTCGATCGGCTTTGCAAAAATCACGAATTTTGTCGATCAACTTGGTAAAAATCGCAAATTTATCCGATCAATTTCGTTAAAATCGTAAATTCTGTGTGGATCAGTTTTTAAAAAATCGAGAATTTCGTCGATCAGACGCGGAAAAATCTCAAAATTCTTCGATCATGTGAAGAAAAATTGTGAGTTTCGCCAATCATGCGAAGAAAATCCCGAATTTTGTCGAACAGGTTCGGAAAATCGCAAATTTCGTAGATCAGGCGTAGAAAAATTAAAAATATCATCCATTAGGCGCTGAAAAATCGAAATTATATTGATCAGGTGCAGAAAAAAATCTAAAAATACGGCGATCATATGAGGAAAAATTATAAGTTTCGTCGATCTGCATTTTAAAAATCACGAATTTCGTCGATCGGCTTTGTAACAATTGCAAATTTTGTTGATCAGGCGCGGAAAAATCGTTAATTTTCTCGATCGGTTTTGTCAGAATTGCAAATTTTGCTGATCTGGCGAGGAAAGACGTTCATGCGAAGAAACATCGTGAATTTTTTTTCGGTCACCTTCGTAAAAATTGCGAATTTTGTCGATCGGTTTCGGAAAAAGTGAAAATTTTGTCTATCAGACATGGAAGAATTGCAAATTCCATTGATCAGGCACAGAAAATCGGGATTTTTATTGATCAGGCACAGAAAAATCTTGTTGATCGGCTTCTTCTCTCTCCTTCATTCATAATTTTTTATTTTGTTCGGCTCCAGGGTGTCACAGATTTTTTTTTTAATTTTATCATAGATAGACATAGTAGTGAAACCCTCAAATCTGAAATTTAAAAGTAATTTTCACAATATTGGCCGAGATATGGCCATTTGAAAACTGGCCATTTTTACGAAATGACGGCCATCTTGGAATTGTATCACTGTCTAAATATGGCCATAACTTGACAACTAATGGCTCAAATTTTATATATCTGGTACCAATTTGAAGCTATTTGTACAAAGAATGAATATTTCACATCAAAACAATAATAAATTTTCATTTTTTTACTTTTTATTATGTGCAAAGTGAAAATTTCACCGCAAAAAAAGGGCAGATTGTAATGGCTCATAAAAAAATGAATCATCATGAATTTTTCTGAAACTTGGTAAAAACGTTGCTCCATCTGTGTGCTTTAAATAAAAAAAAAATTGGAAAGGTAAAATTTGTTGTTTTAAAATAAATGGTTTTTTACACATAAGGTGTCATTAACCAAATAATGATATTTTTAGAATCTGTAAGCATTCCTGATTCAAAAAATAATGGTTAAAATAAAATTTTCTAACATCTAAATTAATGTAAAAGTATAATCAAAACCTCATTTGTACTAATTTTGTAGAAATCTGCCCCCAGCCCCCCTCCCCCCCCCCAAAAAAAAATCAGACAATTCAAAAAATTTTACACTGAAAAAGATAAGAAAATAATTAAGGAATATAATGTATAATTATAAAATACCTATAAATGCAGTGCATATATATATGATAATTTACTTCACATATAGGGGCGAGTGGGGTGAAATGGGACAGTAGGTTTTTCTCTTAAAGTATCATTCTAAATATTTCATCAATCACACATTAGGTGAAGTAATGGTACCCCAATCTTCAGTTGAAAGAGTAGCTGATTTACATAAGCTTGCAATTATATAAAGAAAAAGATTATTTCAAAAATGAAAAGTAAATTTAGTTCATATACTTTTTACGCTTTCTGTATAATGATTTGATTATGCATAGATGTAATAGTTTCTCTATGTATGGAACATTATACTGTAAAATTAGAGAGGTAAAATTTGTTGTTTTAAAAATGGTTTTCTACATATAAGATGTCATTGACCCAAATAATGATTATTTTAAAATCTGTAAGTATTCTTAATTTAAGAAATATTGGTTAAAATGAAATTTTCTAGCATCTAAATTAAAGTATTGTGTTTATATTATATAATTCAATAAAGAAATATCAATTTGCAGTTATTTACACTAAATATTTATTTTTACAGTACTTTTTATTTCATTTCATTCAAAATATGATAATATAATTCTCAAAACATATTTACATAAATATTTTAAATACCTTACTATGGAATGCATGAAAAAAAAGGCACAATATTTTCTCCAGAAATGTTGGAGAAATACTAGCTGTAAATTACAGAGTTAAATTATTCAATTGTGTAATTTAAATACAATAAATATATATAAATGAGTTAATTGAGTTGACATTTGTTATTTTTTGTTCACACTGAATTAAAATTTATATGAACAAAAATCTAGATATGATGAGACAAAAAAATAAATAACAATAATATAATACAAATCCAGGGCAAAACATTGAATATGATGAGAAATAAGCCAAAGTTTAAAATCACACATGGAACAAATCTAGACAAAATAAGAAGAAAATATTTACTTACATGCATATAACTTTATAATATAGCAGTTTTTTCTTCAGATTTAAGCTAAAATGGATTTAATTAGTTTTAAAGTTTAAAAATAATGCTTGAATTGTTCGAGTTTCCTCTGGTGGAACAGTATATGTTCTTCCTGTAGCAGTTAAAGGAATAGACACTTCTTTTATTATTTGTTCATACGGAATCCAACAAACATCTGAGGATTTTGGCCATGAATATGAAGAATTGGGGCCATTAGGATGCATGAACATAATTTTATAGTCGTTCAGTTCTTCACAGTAATCTAAAATTTTCCTAATCCACCAATTTATCCCATATACACATGCAACATATTGTTCACTTTTAAATGTCAATGGTCTGACAATTTCACTGATTCCCAAAGTAGCAATAAATTTTGTTGATGAACTGTCTGACACCCTGGAAACCAGTATTTGGCAATCATTGATTGGTACAAAGCAGTGATTCAGTCTTGTTCCTATGATTGTATATGCTTTTGCATACCTACCTGCTAATTGCCAATCGCTTTATAGTGCCACCTATACCATCACAAGCTCCTTTTCCATGGCATGAGGCAAAAAAATGCCATTCAGCTTTCACTCCATGGTCTTTTTCATGATGACAGATTAGTAAAATTTTTATAATTTTTGTATTGAGCCGATGATCCGTCACTAAAATATTGTATGTATTTAATCTCTGGAATTTTTTTAATCAAATACTTAACTACTTTTTGGAAAGACCAAAATGTTGTAGTGTCATGAACCAAATGATCACTTATTACACACATAGGAATAGATTTTACAATATCAGTGTTATTGTCCTTTATATAGGCTAGAAAGGGATGAACTGTAACCTGTTCTTTTTTCCAGTGAATATTTTGGATAGCATCTTGCACAATACAAGTATAGTTCTCAGAAAAATCTGCTGAAATAACAGCATTACCTTTTTTCAAATTCTCCTTTGCTTTCTTGAAATATAAACTTTGAGATTTTGCAAAAAAAAATGGTGTGTACATAAATCATGGAGTTTTGTAATTAAATCCTCAACAAATTCATCAACTGATGCAATCACTGTTTTTAATTCTGCACCATCAGTCTTAACCCATTGTTTATAAATAACTTCATTGCTCATTTCCAATTCGTCTAAAAGCATTAAATCTTTCTTTAAAATGTCTGGAGATGGACATTTATCACACCTGTGCAACATACATTTTTCAGATTCAATGCAACAAACAAGTTTCTGTAATAGTGCTATGTAGTCATTAATATGAATAGCATGAAGCATGAGTTTAACATTTTGATGGTATACGCACACACAGACAGAATGAATGCCTTTGCTTCCAACAGTAACACATTCTCTTGGACATAGAGAGCAAAACTTAGACAGTCCAACTTTTAAGTTATGTTGTTCCTTAAATGCAATATATAGATCCTTTAAATTGTGCAAAATCAATCTCTTTTGTTTTAATATTCTTCCATTTTCAGTTGGGATAGATATGAAATCTTTTTTTCCAGGACACATGCGGTTGTTACTATCATCATAATAAAAATTAATAACTTTTTCTATAATGTCTGGACTCAATTTAACACTTTTTCTTTCACTAGGCATTGATAACACCCCTTCAGCTGTTTTAAGCTTTCTTGCCTTTTTTACAAAATATTGTGTGGTATTAAAATAAATCATTGTTTGCTGGATTGTCCATGAATCTGGAACTAGTGTCAAAATTTCAATTTTTTTTTTTTAAAAGATGCATTTGTAAATTTCTTCAATAATCGTTCCATCATAGATGTACAGTCGGGGCAAGTCATGTCTTTAATATTTTGAGGCTTACTGATGGTTTCAACACCTAATACTGTAGCTGCTTTAGTTTCAATACACTTGCTGATTTTTGTAACTTTTGTCTGCAAATAACCAAGTTTCCTCTTTGAGCTACGCCTATTCATTTTTATTGGCGATAACTCTAACATTTCACAGCTTTTGTTTAATTGTTCCATTACTACTGTGGGTTCACTAAATTCTGGATCAGAGATGCTTTTCATGTCAACAATAGAAATCATCTTATTTATTGATGAATAGCAGGAAGTACATATAATTTTTTTCCTGGAATGAGGATGTCTGGATTTGTCATAGACATATCTAAAGAAATTGTTTTCAGTGATTTTGCTCTGTTACTATTTGGATGTTTATTAAATGGATCACAACACTGTCTCTGATTTAAACTATAAAATTTTAGAATATCCTTGTGAACCTTGCATATATTCGCATGCAAAAAACTTTTTTCATCTGGGATTATATAATGTAACCTTTTTTTTAATAAATGTAAATCCCGTGGGGATAATTGAAGAACAGAAATAACATCAGTACTCAGAGAAACATTGAGTTTTTTACATACAAAACACTCCATCTCCACTGTATAATAAGTACAAAATAATTATTGTATGTCTAAATACACTTCATTGAAAACTTTAGAAGTGGTATATGGTATTTAAAAGGAATTACTCAAGTTTCTTGGACATTATGATGCAAGATTACATCATACTTTAATTATAGCCAATTAAGAAGCAGATGAAGTAAAGCAGCAATCTTTTCTTTAAATTGCATCAGCTCATATAGAACATGATGCAAGATAGCATCATACTTTGATTATAGCCAATTAAGAAGCAGATGAAGTTACAGTAGCAATCTTTTCTTTAAATTGCATCAGCTTATATAGAACATGATGCAATATTACATCAGCTTATAGAAACATAATGAAATTTTTACATCATGTTTTGAATTCAAAATTTAAAATTTTGAATTCATGTTTTGATTCTTGAAATAATCTTTTTCTTTATATAATTGCAAGCTTGTGTAAATTAGCTACTTTTTTCAACTGAAGATTGGGGTACCATTACTTCATCTAATATGTGACTGACAGTGCTGTAAGTGGAAAAAAATATTTGTGGGAACTTACTTTCCCATGAATCCATTTTGGTGTTATTGGATTTTTGTTAAACAAAAAGCGAATTTAAAACATTTAACCCAAAATCAACTTTTTTGAGTTAACAGTTATAATTATTACACTCTAGATTTTAGGTATTGTAATTGTGTAGCATTCTCTAAATAAATTTTATTAATCGCGTAGTAACATTTTCTATCATGAAGCAAAATTTAATTGAGGTAATAGAAGTTTTCGTAGAGAACGATAATGAGAGGTTTCATTTTTCTGCTTTTTGATTTACAATTAACTGTCATGTCTGCCAATCTTCTTCCGACAACCAAGATTAATGACCATATGGTTCAGGACAAAATTCTTTAAAGGAAGATCCTACACAGCTTATAAATACAAGCGAATTGGAGTTTTTAAATAAAGATTAAATTTTTCACATCGGTCATGTTATTCATGCAGCTGAATTCTTGCATTTCGCTTTCCGACGTTGAATTGGATACAGTTTTCATCTACAATAGAAGAGGAGTTAGCTCTCTGGCTCATTTTCAGTATCAGGGAACTTTATAATTACTGTTTTAATACACTACGATCATTATCATTTCGATTAATTTGAAAAAAAAAATGCTCGTGGATTATATTAAATTTTATTTATTTATTTTTATAGTAACAAATCAAATATTTCTGGGAACGGCGTTCCCACGCGTTCCTGCCCAATTACAGCCCTGGTGATTGATGAAATATTTAGAATGATACATAAAGAGAAAAACCTACTGTCCCATTCTACCCCACTTGCCCCTATATGTGAAGTAAATCACCATATGTATGCATTGCATTTATAGGTATTTTATAATTATACATTATATTCCTTAATTATTATCTTATCTTTTTCAGTGTAAAATTTTTTGAATTGTCTAATTTTTTTTTTTTGGGTGGGGGGGAGGGGGGCTGGAGGCAGATTTCTATAAAATTAGTACAAATGAGGTTTTGATTATACTTTTACATTAATTTAGATGTTAGAAAATTTTATTTTAACCATTATTTTTTGAATCAGGAATGCTCACAGATTCTAAAAATATCATTATTTGGTTAATGACACCTTATCTGTAAAAAACCATTTATTTTAAAACAACAAATTTTACCTTTCCAATTTTTTTATTTAAAGCACACAGATGGAGCAACGTTTTTACCAAGTTTCAGAAAAATTCATGATGATTCATTTTTTTTTTTATGAGCCATTACAATCTGCCCTTTTTTGGGGTGAAATTTTCACTTTGCACATAATAAAAAGTAAAAAAATGAAAATTTATTATTGTTTTGATGTGAAATATTCATTCTTTGTACAAATAGCTTCAAATTGGTACCAGATATATAAACTTTGAGCCATTAGTTGTCAAGTTATGGCCATATTTAGACAGTGATACAATTCCAAGATGGCCGCCATTTTGTAAAAATGGCCAGTTTTCAAATGGCCATATCTCGGCCAATATTGTGAAAATTACTTTTAAATTTCAGATTTGAGGGTTTCAGTACTATGTTTGTCTATAATAAAAATTAAAAAAAAATCTGTGACTATGATGCAACAAGTTTTCCTTAAATTGGTTGATTTCACGTGGAATGACCCTCCAGCCTTTTAATACAACAAAACTTATTCACCTGAATAAAGGCAAAAATTTTTTTTTACATTTTGAAAATAATTTTTACTATATCTGTTATATAAAAACACAAAAACTTCTGATGTAACAAACTGAATTGGATATTTTGACTAGATTAAGCGAGCTTAAAGGGATACCCCCCCCCCCCCCACCACCCACCCACTCCCTGAAAACGTACTTTTTTATCCGATTATAGGCTACAGATCAGTTCCTCTAAATTGAATTCTCTCTGTGTTATTCATGTGGCCCTCGACCACCCTGACATATCTGTATGTGGCCCTTTTCTTGAAAAGGTTGTGCATCCTTACTGTAGATAAAGAATTTTTGTTCTGAGTTGTGACTTTTTAGACAAAAATATTTTTTTCTTTCTTGCTCACACTTTTAAGTTTGAAATTTTTATTTTTAAATGTATAACTAAGATTATGCGAGACAGTTAATTCAGAACAGCCATTAGAAGATAAACTGTTTAATTTAGACAGTCAGTTATATATAGTTACATTAGAAAAGAATCTTTTCTGATTTTGGTTTAGTTGAGTCTAAACTCTAAATTGTACAACAGCTCAGGGATTAAAATGAGAGAAGCTTACATTCATATTAAAATTCTTAGATTCAAAAAACAAAAAAAAACTATTTTGTATTTAATATTTTTTTAAATAAAAATATCAAAATTTCTATGAAACTTGATACAAATCCTACAGTTTATCTAAGTATATAAAGCTAGCATTGGTTTTCAATCAGTTGATTTTCAATTTTGTTCTTAGTGGGGAGGGAAAAGAGAAATGCATTTTTAGAACATAGTTTGATTTTTTATGTTTTAGCTTATAATTTAAAATTATGCTTTAAAATATTGTCTGCAGTAAGGTAACTATTTTAAAAATATGGAATATCGAAAATGAGGTATCAAAATATCAGATATTTTTTGATATTTTCAAAAATATATTTATGAACCCTGTTAAACACTGCATCTGTATCCAATGTACATGGTAAGATGGTCAGCAACTTTTTAAACAAAAGAGCAAATCTAACGACCAAGTCAAAGGTAGACCATATTCAGGGGTCTGTCTAGACTTTTCAGACAGGGTCCTGTTTTTGTGAAATTGTGAAAAATGTATTATTAATTTTGTGAATTTAAAAATAACGTTAAATTCAGGTCCCTTCGGACTTCAGTGATAGGGCCCTGTTATTGTAAAATTGTGAAAAACAAAATTTTGCAAAACTAGTATAAATGTTTTTTATTATTTGCTAGTATTAATGTTCGCGTTTGGATGAACCACACATAATATATATATATATGTAAAAACATTATATAATTCATTTCAACTTTTAATCAAGTTCTTTAAAATGTACATAAAAGATTTTTACTTTAATAATAATTTTTGGTTTTCAAATTCTTAACTAGATAACAAGAAACAATCTTAGTAGCAGAATTTTTTGTATCAATCTGCAGCAAAACAAAATTATGTCTGAATCACCCAAATCTTCCCCTATAAACTTGACCAAGGAAGAAAACTTTTCAGAAACTGCCCAATAATTTTTTACCATGAAATATATTATTCTGATATACTTGGATAGAAGTTTCCTGTTGTTTTCTTTATTTTTCTGAGAAACAGTTTCTAGTCCTTCTGTGAACTTTTCTTGTAGGGATTTTTTTGACACATGTTTGTTTGATGCAACAGCTTTATTGTGCCTGATGCTGTTCTGGTGCTTACTAATAGCCCTTGTGGGATGGTCACCAAATCTTGCAGCTTGGTTAACCCAAGGTCCACTTTGATATATAACTGAACACATTTTACATAAAAATCCTGCTGAAATGCTGTAATACATCCAATAGTACAATTTTTCATAACGGTCTATATTAATTGGGATTTTTTCTGCAGTAAGAATTTCACCTACAGATGATTCAGAATCCTCTTCAATTGAAATGGATGCACAACTGGTGCTTGGATTAGCACGTGACTCAATTCCAACTGGAATTAACGGAGAATTCAATTGTACAGAGCAATGTGCGCCCTCGTTGACATACAGGCTTGCTTCATAATCCTTATTTAAATCATTTTTTGATCGGATTTTCGGATCCTCCTGAGTCGAGCCGAAACTTTTGTCACAGGAAATTTTTTCAGCACGAGACACATCAACAATAGATTTTTTTTCGGCGTCACTTTTTGAAACACATGACGCATCATCAACAGGTTCTTTTTCGGCGTCATTTTTTGCAGCACATGATGCATCATTAACAGGTTCTTTTTCGGCGTCATTTGAATCTTTTTTTTAAAAACAACTGAATTTTGGGGCATCCCCTAGCATCTGACTTCTTAATCTTTTTAACGTAGTAATCAGCGTTTCTCGTACCACCTAAATTCTGATTTGGACGCTTCATGCCCTTCATGGTAGTTCAACACACTAATATATCAAAGAACTATCCACGACCAGGAGACGAGTACACGATAGCTTTAGGAAATAAATAAGGCGACGTGTTGCCAAACAAGAGAAAGAATTTTTACTCCCAAAAAATGCTGAATCACTTTTCGTCTCTGCACTGTACCGCTCATTGTCAGATTGTATCTCTCATTGGCTGCGATCGGCACTCGCTCAATACGTCACCGAAAGCTCTTTTCGGAGCAGGTGCTAGTTGGCTGTTTTGTGAAAGAGAAAAACCCGATTTCCGCCGTTGCGTTTCTATTTGACTGAAGGCGAAGGCGATTGAAAGGTTTTACTTTTAAGGGGAAAAAATTTATGAAGGGTCCATTTTTAAGATAAAATATTTTGTGAAGGGTCCGTTTTTAACCTAATAAAACTTGTGAAGGGTCCGTTTTTAACTTAATAAAAATTGTGAATGGTCCGTTTTTACCGTAATATAAATTGTGAAGGGTCCGTTTTTACCGTAATAAAAATTGTGAAGAGTCCATTAACGGACCCAAATTTTTCCTAAATAGATCCCTGATATTATCTATTGACATAGAAAATTGAAGATAAAGGGCAAAATTGGTTTATTTTTTTAATAATTTGTTTTTTCTAGGGATGCACCAGATATCCGGCTGATTTTTCAATATCCGAAACACAATCACCAGATATCCGACTTCTCTATCGGATATCCAGCAGAATGCAGCAAAGCAAATATAGATGAGTAACAGTAATCGTTTGATCCCAAACAATGCTTAAAAACTTTTGTTTACAATGCAAAAGATGAAATGTTACAATAAGTTCCCTATCAATGAATAAAAGGTAATTCTCAAAAGTTTAAAGAATTGACAGCTTTCCTACTATTTATTTTTAAACGCCGTAATAAATTCAAGAATATACGTTTATATCTTTTAGAAAATTTTAACTATCAGATTGCAAAACAAAATTTGAAGCCAAAACAGCAAATAAAGCCTTTTTGCAAAAATGTATAAAGATAGAAAACCAACATTTAGAAATGCACAAATAATGCATGAAAAGGTAGCAAACAGCTGTTTTGAATCTACTATCGAGATTCTTCATCAGGACAAGACTCAGCATGCTATAAAAAGCTAAGCTGAGCAAAGTGACAGAGTAGCGCAGGCTTATATAACAATTACAGGAGTGAATGATAAGATTCGAAACTGCTTTTGCTACCTTTACGTGCATTATTTATGCATTTCTAAACGCTGATTTTCTGTCTTTAGTCTTTATAAAATTTGAAGTTGTTTATTAAACTATGATTTTATTAATTTTCTTTCTTTCTTTTAATTTAAACAATGGGCTAATTGGTTTTTAAGTTAAACAACTAAACAGACCTATTTTTACTTTCTTCTATCCTTGATAGAAGAAAGCAATGTTATAAATTTTTTTTGATGAATTTACATGTTTTAGGGATCCAATATCCCAAAAACATGTTTATTCAAAACTTCTGGCTGCTCCAGTGTCGCCATCCAGAGATGGGCAGTATCAAAAATACATGTATTTGAAATACATTTTCAAAATACATTTGTATTTTAACCTGACTAAACGAAAGTATTTTGGTAATATATTTTGAAATGATTTTTTCAAGTATTTTGAAAATACATTTCATATTCAAAATACATTTCTGTAGGTTTCCAGCTGCTTCGTTAAAACCAAAGATGTAAAATTCATAAAAGTATAATACTAGCCTGTCTGTTTTGTTTTGTGTTATATGGTTCGTTTCTGAAAGTTAATGCAAACATACTTTACAATTACTGATACTACCAAAATTGAATGTTTCTGTTTTACTTAGGCATTTTTGATGAATTGTTACAATTCTAAAGTTCTAGGTTTTATAATTACAACGTTTCTTAGAGGATGATAAAAACTACTGCGTGATAAACAGGAAGAATTATTTAGATTTTCTCTGTGTCTAGTGTTTTTTAAAGAAACATAGAAAAAAAAGAAGTAATGTAGAAATGTAATTTAATCTCTGTCTTGAGAAAGAATGCCTGATATTTTTCCAGCTTCAAATGATATTGTATTAAAAGAATTACTGAATTGCGACAAAACACGTTGCACTATACTATATGAGAAATTAAAAAAAAAAAAAAAAATTTCGGTTGATAATAATGGCAGTTGTTAAAATAGCATGACAAATGTGTAAAACAAGATCTATCATTGCAAGTGGAACTTTTGAAGCAATAATCAACTTTAACACACATCTAATGGTAAGATTTTTAATTTTATACTGTTATACATTGATCGAAACATTATTTTTCTAGTCTTTTTGTATCCATTTTATAAAAGCTTGGGTAAATTTTAAGTTACCTGTGATATTCATTTGCAAGCGAATTTTATTATACAAGTAGTTCCATTTATTGATATACATTGTACAGTTCAGATTTTCATTAATTGTATTTGCTATTGAGTATATCAATCAGTATATATCAGTTAGACATTTACATATGTTATTTTAGATATTAGGTAATGGTGTAACTCTTCCTAAAGTTGGCACTGATATACTTGTCTTTCACAATTTTCGCAAAGAACTGCAACTCAAGAACTAATGTACGAATTTTCATCAAATTTCAAATTTAGTTAGACGTTGACATAAATTGTTGACGATTTAGTTTTGGTGTGAATTGCACAGCAGATGGGTGATGCTGCTATGCTACATTTTTCACGATTTCTGCACTACCTCTATCTCAAGTAGTAATGCATGGATTTTCAACGAATTTCAGATTTAGTTTGATGTTAATATAAATAGTCACCAATCAAGTGTTGGTGCAAATTGTTCAACAGGTGGCGCTATTATGTTGGGCCATTCCAAGCAAAGTGGTCCCAGGGTCCAAAATTTTAAAATTAGAGATATAATTTCAAAAAAAAAAATTATTTATGTAGTTGAAAGTGTATATTTTTTTGTAACAACAGTGACATTTGATTTAGTAAAGTTTAAGTGCTTGAAAACTTAAATTAATTAAGGATGTTTAAAAATTCATGTTTTTTGACAAAATTTTTATGAAAAGAATATGTTGTATTAAAAATGCAATAAACACAGTAATTAAAATATCATCATATATCAGAATAAATACTTATATACTAACCCCCAAAAATTGCTAGAATAGTTTACTATAATCTCGGACATTTCAACAATGATAAAATGACAGTTCTTCGATTCCAGTGTCACACACGTCACAAAAAATTAAAATTTTTCCTCTTGTCATTTAATAACTAACTTCAAAATGTTGGAAACTTTATTTGTAAGTTAACTAAACATGAAAAAAATTATTGCAAAAAAAAAAAAAATTTGGCCAAAAAATAAAATTATTTTTTAATTTTTGTCACACACGTCAGTGTATGTGATGTGTGTGACATGAATATCTGTTTAATTAAAAATGATTAACTTCTTTTAAATAGGTTAGGGATATATCAGCAATATCTGCACAAACACCTGCAGTTTATTGTAACTCATGATGCAATTAATAAATTCATCTATTTTTTTTTTTTTTTTCCCCCAAAAAAAGTAAGATAAATTAATTACTTTGTTTTCAAGAAAACTGTTTTTTCAGCTGTTATTTCTATATATTTTATCTAGTCATCTAAACTATTTGGAAAGGTACAGGAAAGAAGGGATTTTTGAACAACCAATTATCTTCTGTAAAATAATGCTTATTGTTTGTTTACATATAGATCACAACACATTTGCTATTCTTGTAGTAAAATAAAGTTGATGTCTATCTTTTTGTTTTCAAAGTGGTGAATGATTTTTCTATCGTTATTATAAACTAACGAGAATAAATTTGTAAGCAATGATGCCCTATAATTTTGTTGTTAATTTAATATTTTTAAAAAGTTTTTTTTTTTTAGTTTACAGCATTATTGTTTCCAAATAATTAAGATTAAATGATTAGTTGTTCTTAACTTTATATATTGGAGGTATTTGGATTATATATTAGAAGTAAAAACCAATCTTAACAATGTGAATTATATTAACAACTTTTTATCATCGAGTTTCACATTAACAATATTTTAAATTATCACAATATTACAAAAAATATGTTTTAGTTTATGCAGTGGGGTATTCAAGGGGTGGGCTGATGGGGCTGCAGCCCCCTCCGAAATTTGTAACAAACATACGATGTAATTACAAAAGTTTATCAAAATGTAATTTAATATGCTAAGATAGAATTTATAAGAAGCACAATAATGTTCCATTTTAGACAGGTTTTCATTAAAAAGGTATTATTTTGCAGAGAACACAAAACAACCATTTCAGCCAAGTTTCCATTACACACAGACTATCTTTACACGCCATAAAAATTATGCTAATTAAGACAAAAATCTGCTTAAAATGAAATTGTTTGCAATCCCATGCAATTCAATTTAATATGTGGTCCAATATTATTTTAAATATATAATGAAACAACATAGAGCAAACTTTATTTTCTCCCATATTAGCATTGTCTTTATAATAAACGTAAAATGCCGATTTGTCTGTTTTAAGATCTTTTATACCAAAACGATCAATTCTTGGGGGGAACTTTAATAACACCCACATTCTCCAACCAGCAGACATTGGTGTTTTTAAGCCCTTAAATAAGCAGGAAATGGCTATTCAACCATTACTCTCAATGACATTACAAGAAAAACATTTGCCCCACTTTTATAAGTGTTTGATAAAAATGCAACAAGAGATGTCATTAAGAAATGGATTGAAGGCCTGTTGATTTTTCCCATTTAATCCGAAAAACATTAATTTTAATAAATTCATAAATGATACAGAAACAAAATCTTTTTGAAATAAAAAATGCCAGTGATGCAAGAAACACAATTGAACAAATTTTTCAAGATCTTTGAGGCAAAAATTGATCCATTCCTCTAAGAGCAATTTAAGAGCATATCTAATAATGAAGAATAGACTGATAGAGAAGAAGCAAAATCTCTGATCATTAGAGGGAAAGTAAAATGGAAGAAAGCTTATCAGCCCCATCTCTTACTTTAACGAGCCAATTAAAAAAAAATGAAACAATTTTACTTTCTACAAGTAATACATATCAGAAGGAAGAACCACTAACTTCTAAAAGCAATCCTCTGAATTTAAATTTAACATCAAGTATTATAAACATTAAAATACCTTTATCAAAGATATAAGAAAATATGGTCGTCAAAAACGACAAATTATTAAGCCCCTTTAAAAAATGCTTATTCTGGTCCAAATCACCGGAAAAAATAGACAAGCCGAAATGAAGTTGTTTAACCAGCAATTGTTTTGTCTGCAAAGTAGAAAGAAGTTTAAAAAGCAAAAAACATTAAAAAAGAATTGTAAAACAGAAACAGTTCATCACTCATAAAGATGAAGATTGGACTTGCCATAAATGCAAGAATAGTTTTCATAATGGAAAATTAAGAAAAATATCAAAGAAATGGGTAGAGTATGATGAGTGCAAGAATGCATTCCAAAATCCCATATTGAATTGTTTTGATTATCAGAAAGTGATAACAAAATTAAAGATTTGGCCATTCATATGTCGTATTTGTTCAGCATATCATTCGGATGATGATATGAAGTAGGGATGCACCAAATAGTGATTTTGGCTGAATACCGAATATTTGGCCGACAGGTGAATCAAATACCGAATATTCGGCTAGCCGAATAGTAATTATTGGGCCGAATACTGAATGTTTGGCCAGCCGAATAGTAACTGTTCGGCCAGCCGAATAGTAACTATTCGGCTTTCCAAGTACATTTTTTTATATTTCAAAATTTATAAAGGTATTAAAATGTTACTTTTTAAAACAATTTTACATAATATTTAATAAAAGAAACTTACATTTTGATAAACAGGAGTTTTTTATAAGAAAATTTAGTATTGAAAATTTTTTTGCCTTGAGTTATTTAAGAAGCAAAATTATAAGACATTGTTAATTAATAAAGTTTTAAATTTTATGGATTCTTCTACGAATTAAAACAAACATTTTAAAATCAAAGAGAAATAATGGAAAAATGGTCAAAGAAAAATTTTTCAGTCTTCTAAAGGTCTTTTTTCAATAATTCAAGGCAGATTTTTTTCAATATTAAGTACAAATACTTTCAATTTAGTCCTGAATAAAGGAATATCTAGCTCATAGTTCTTTTGGGTGAAATGCAGTTTATTCTCCTTCGCCAAGACGACTTTTTTTTGGTGCGATAAATGCTCCAATATGGCAACCCTTGTATTTTCATTTTCTCCTCTCGCATGTTCAATGTGGCAACCCTAAGGAGTGCTCCGTTTTAAAGTCTTTGCTTTTTAAACCGTATCTTACCGTTTTCTAAGCTCCGTTTCCGGATTGGACGCTTCTTTTTGTTACATGTTTTCTTATTGGACGAAAGAAGAGGACTGAGAGAAGGAGCGTTTAAATTTTTGGAAAAACATTAATGTTGCAATGGATTGCACGTTGAAAAGTTGTCTATCGCAGTTGCGTAGCTTAATTTCTATTATTTGTTTTCTCATCTCGTATGTTTTGGAACAAGTACCGATATGGATAAATGCTTGACAGGTGAGAATAAATATTCGGTCGTTTATTTTTCTCTCTTTTTTAACCTGTATATTTTTGAGCTTTGAATTATGTATGAAAGAGAGGCTGACTGTTTCAAGATATGAATGACTAAAAATGATAGATTGAGTGATGGTTTTGAATGACATCCTAGAGTAGAAGATAAAATTATGAATAAAAAAAAAAAAAACGAAAGGTTCAGGGGGCGGCAGCCCCCCTGATTAAAAAAAAAAAGGCCCTCTGAATAAAAAGACTACAACATTGTTTTGCTCCTCTTACTGTTAACAAACATTTTTTTTTAATAATTTGGGTAAGTAAAAAATTTGTTTTTTGGTATATTTGATAAAATGTATTTTAAAATATATTAAATGTATCTTTAAAAATGTATTTTGAAAAAATTTGAAATGTTATGTATTTTTTATTTTTACTCAAAAATACAGGTTAAAATAAGAGAAAAATAACTGATCAAATATTTATTCTCACATTTAAAGCATTTGTCTAGATAAGGTACTTGCTTAAAAATATATGAGAAGAGAAAAATAATTTTGTGTACTCGCTCTCGGAGATGTTGCAGCTCCTGGAGTTAGTACGCAAAAATGCGCCATTTGTGATTTCTGAAAATCACGCCAAGAAGGAGAGCAAACTGCAATAGCACTGTTTTTTTCTTATGAATGATGGCATCTTCGATGCTTCCCATCATATCATATTTTACAGAAATCAAAGCATGCGAGTTGAAAATCTAGTTATGGTATCTAAAGATGAAAATAAGCATTCGTCAGTCACCACTCGGTGACTAAATGTGAAAAACTGGCGACTAAAAATGTGGAAAGTACCAGCCAAATGCAGGACTCTTCAAAAGATGTTTTGTGAAAAGAATCGTGGAAAAAAAACTCAGCGAATTTTGACAAAAAAATTTGAACCCCCCCCCCCAAATTTCAAAAAAAGATCGCAAAAAGACATTGTCTAAGAATTGCTAATATCGTCGAAGAATCTCGAAAAAACCATAAATATCATTAGAAAATTGGGGGGAAAAAAAAAGCAATTATCGTAAAAAAAAAAAAAAAAAAAAACCTGCGTTTTTTATCAAAAAATCAACGGAAACAAGCGCGGTTTTTGTTAAAAAACGTAAAAACAGAAAAAAAAAACCCACAAATTTTATCAAAGAAACATGCAAAAAATATGAATACCGTCAAAAAATCTCGTTAACAAAAGCGAATACCGTAAAAAAATCACGACAACAAACACTACTTTCGTCAAAATACGTAAAAAACAAACGCAAAAAATACTAATTTTTTTTAAAAAAAAAAAAAAAACGAAAAATGCAAATGCCGTCAAAAAATTACGATAACGAACGTGAATTACTGTCAAAATACCGCAAAAACGAACGCAAATACCATGAAAAAATTGTGATAACAAACGCAAATACCGTCAAAAAAGTTGTGATAACAATCACCAATATCGTCAAAAAGTCGTAATAACGAACGCGATTTTCGTTAAAAAGTCACAAAAACAAATACAAATTTTATCAAAAGATCACAAATAAATAAATAAATAAAAAATAAATGCACACTATGTCAAAGGATTGTGGAAAAAACGTATAATATTAGTTTTATTAGCCCCCCCCCCCTTTATTTTTTAGAAGATTTGTTGTGAATTTCAGTTTTTTTTAATCAAACAATGCCAGTTAATAGCCAATTTTTTTTTTTTTTTTTTTTTTTTGGGGGGGGGGGGTTACATCTTAATTTTAGACAAATAATTACAAAAAAGAGCGTAGGGGTTTATTTATGTATTTATGTCGTTAGCTACGCAAGTACCTAAGCATAGTTGGACTTGTGTAGCTAACTACATAAGGCATAACTTTGCTGTTAATTTAAAATAGACTTGAAATTAGGATCTCAAGTTTATTCCAAACATCCAAACAATATAAATTAAAATATTTTTAACTAGTTCATATATTATTTATTTAGTCTAAGCTTGTATATATCTTGTAATTAAATATTCACTAACATAAATGTACTTACTGGCTACTAAAGAAATTATTCTCACTAGCCAATAACTGTGAATAACTGCTACTAAAAAAAAAGAACCTACCAACTAGTGGCCACTAAGCAAAATTCCTTATTTTTATCAATAATGGTATCTTATTTATTGTTCGTGCAACAAACGAAAACACAAGTTTGACCTAGCTTGATATGAAATACAATGTATTTATGACTCAATAAGTAGATTATGATTATGGTTTCATTAACAAAAATTGCTATTACTATTCTCAAGAGTTTTTATTTCTTTTTTAAAGACTTTTATTTGGGAAAGCAAAAAACAGATTATTTACTAAACAAAATTTAGGAACTTGCATTTGCACATCATTTATTCCTAAGGAGAATCCTAATAAACACCATTTAAATCCTTCTCATGGTTAATTTTCTTAAGTTATACTTTACAAATATCAAATAAATAATGTAAAACATTCTATTTTATTTAAATATGATTTTCTTTCTAATTCTTTTAAATATATTTATAAATTGACGGTTAAAAGTAGAAATTGTGAAACGTTTTTAAAAATGTGTTTTAAAAGATTTTATAAGGCATTGTATTGGGCCGAATAGTTTCATATTTGACCAAGCCGAATATTCCGTACATCCCTAATATGAAGGTTGGTGACTTTTCTTTATTGCCTTATTTTTATCTAAACTTGATTGCAGTAAAACATTATGTCTTTATCTTATAAATCCTTTAAATATTTTGCTTTGTGCAGTAACATAAATCTTTTAAAATGTAATAAATTTCTAATTCAAGTGTAAGTATTTTGCTTTTTATTTTTATATACACTATAAATCCTTTAATGCAATAAATTTCAATATTTAGTTTTATTAGTATGCTTTCATTAAGTTTCAGACCTAAATACAATTGAAAAAAATAATTACAGTAGATTATTAAATCCACACAACTTGGGAAAAGAGGATGTGTGAATTTTAGAATTTTGCAGATTTTTGATCATTGTTTTGTTTATATTTTTTAAACAGTTAATTAGGAGGTAAATAATAATACAATTTAAATTATAATGAATGCTTACAATGCAGCAAAATATTAAAATAAGTAATAAAATAAAAAATTAGCTATATTTTAAAAATTAATTAAAATATTAAAAGCAAAGGTCAAGCAAATAATCAATAATGTATAATAAAATATTATAAAGATGCGATGTATTTTTCTTAAATTATTCAATGATCAGCTGATTCAATTCAATGTTCAATATCAAAAGTTACTTTAAAAAAGGAACTAACCAGATGTACATTATACAATTAACTTTACATGACAAGTTTATGCAGTCATTCATAAATAAATTTTTAAAAGCATATACAATTTATTAAATTTAATAAAATATTAAAAATTTACCATGTTTATGCAATAGCTAATATAAAAGAATAAATAAAAACATGTAAAGCATAATTAGAAACTTAAATGGAAATAAATATCACCCTTTTAGATAAAAAATGCTAAAACTTTAATTTTTAACAGGCCATAATTAACTTAAAAGAGACACAAAACATTAGAAATACACAGGCCAAATAAAAAAAAAAAATAAAAAAAAAGAGAGAGAGAAGAGGAATCCGATGATAATGTAGGAATATTAATTAATACTAACAAATTATAAAGCTCAACCATAAAATATTGTGCTGTTCTTACAGAAAAGAAGGTATCAACATAGCATTATAAACAAACTAGAATTATGCTAAATTACTTATTTTCGAACATTACAGAAACATTTCTACAAAATCAATAAAGAGTTGTAGTTACATTATTTTATTCAAACTTTGGGCAAGGGAAAAATAAAGTCGAGAGATAAATCCAACAGGACATGTTTACTGAAATTGTGAGAGTGTTTACATTATTCGAATGAAACCATCAAAACAAAACAACGCAAACAATTAGTGGGATGAAATAATCAACTTAAATTTATTATACTGAAACTTTACCTTTTGCTTTTTGTCGCAAATGTAACATATGCACCAAGTCATGACGATGTAAAAGCTTCAGCATATCAATAATGCTGAAGAAATTGGATTCATCACAGTATCCTTGTTTTGAGAGTGCTAGAAAAAGGTCCTTTCCGTTCTTTATTTTTCTTAGTACAGAAGGTTCAAGCATACGGCCGGATAAAACCGTGAGTAATTTCACTTCTTTTTCACTTAAATGATATCCAATTCTATCATGCATTTTGTTGAGTGGCGATTCATATCGAAAATTCAAACAACGTGAAAATCTAGATAGTAGTTTCGGATCGGCCATATTGATTCAACATTTGAGGGCAACTCCGCAGCAAATTTTATGCTATTCTGCGATTGGTGTAGGATAGGAATTGTTTAGTGCGTGCGCCTTTTAAGAATTTAATTAGTTTCAATTTTTTTAAATAAAACAAATATTGAATTATTTCAGAAGGAAAAATAGTTAAATGAAATGAATGCTGAATTATTCCTAAAAAGAGAGACTGTTTCATAAGAATGCTGCTTTTTCAATCCGTTTAAAATGTTTTAAAATTTAAAGTTTAAAATTGTTTTGAAATTTTAAAATTGGGGAGCTAGAAACACACAATGCCTCTTCGCCTATTTTATTTATTTTTCCCCCGCACAAAGACCAAGTATCGCTGTAGGATTAAACATGAATTTAAATCACAAATTTTTGAATCTAGATGCTAATCAATTAAGCATTTCCGTCAACTTCCGGCTCTCGAATTTATAAGAGATTATTCAAGATGGCGGACAGCGAGTCTGTGCCAGATCTAAGGACAGGTAAGCAGCTACTTTTTACAAATTTATAACTGTATTAGCATAATTTATTCACTTTTTCACGTGTATAGCTTTTGAAAGAAAAAATAATCTCTTTTAGAAAATGAATTTACCTGGCTGCTTGGGGCTATTTTATTTAGAAAAACAAAATGATTTTCTTGTTTTTGATTGCGGCAAATCCTCAACTAAGAAAAAAAAATATATATTTTTTTCTTTTTGCGTTTGTTTAATGTTTACATATTCACCTTACCGGTAATGAAATTAATTTACAATTAATGAAAAACGATCTCTTAATTATATTATTACATTTTATACGTGTTAGATTTTTTAAAAGAATCATATATTCCGTAAATGTGCAACTTCAATGCGGATGCTGTTTTTCTGGCAAGGCTTTACTGTTAGATATTTTATTTCGTTTTGGCTCACGTGGTCGGGCGACACAAAAATACTCCAAGCACTGTGATTGGATAAAATGCGCGCTTGACGTAAAAAAAGTTTTTTTTTTTTTTTTTTTTTTTTTTTTTTTTGTATTTGTTTATGTCAACAAAATGTATATTGACAAATAATGTGAATGATAAGATACGCTATTTATTTATTTCTTCAATTAGAATTTTATCAAGAAAAACACTTTTTTTTATAGTTTGGGGAGGACGTTTAGATTAGATTTTAATTTTATATGTTTCGTTATGCTTTTAAATTTTATCAAAATTTTAAAAAGATAACAAAATGTGATGGGCTGGAAATATTTTTCTTTTGTATTTTTCTCATATAAATTTCCATTACGTTATCATTATTATTATTTATTTAGGATTTATTATTTATTTATTAATATTATTTATTTAGGATTTTATTATTACTAATATTATTATTTTTTTTTTTTCTGTTTTTGACTAAAGAGAAATGTATAAAGTGCATTTCGTTACCTTTTGTTGTGTATAGTTTTCAATTCTTTTGTGGAAGAAAAAATGTATCTGCACATTATTACATTTATCCATAAAAATGTTGCAATTAATAATAAACATGCCAATCCCCCCCCCCCCCGCCTTCTCATATCTGTTAATTAATATTTATGTAGAATCTTATTTACTTTGTTACATATTCCATCTCTAGTCATTTTGAAGTATGCCATTAATCAGCCATATACATTATTATTATTTAATGACAGATATTGTGCTTTTTATTTTTATTAAGCTTTACAATAGATACTAGAGAATTTTAATAATAAAAATATTAAGTACATGATTTTTTTTATATACATGTTTTTAAATAATGCTATTAAAAAAATGTAGAAGTGTAGAAGAAATTAAAAGATTAAAGAAATGTAGAAGAAATTTATGTAGAAGTATATGTATATTTTATATTTAACAATTTTGCTCTGAAATAAATTTTATTTTTAATAATATACTTTATCGTTGTAACAGTGGTCTCTTTTATCTCTTTTTAACCCTTTCATGGCGGTGGTATGTTTAGGAAACCACGTAACTTAAATGGCACACTGGCACAAAAATTTTAGTAAATAAATAAGTAAATATATATACATATATATATATATATATATATATATATATATATATATATATATATATTCTGTTATTTTGTTGGTGAAATAACGAATTTTCTCATTTCCATACAAATTTGTTCATAAATTCTGATGTCATTCAACCGTCTCAACATTCTAGTATTGGAAGTGTTTTGCCCTTGAAAGGGTTAAAGTAATTTTTGTGTAAACAAGAAAGTTACTTATTTGACAAAATATTTACAATGATTAAAAATTAATTTTTAATATTTCAGCAATTTTCTGAATGCATTATTAAAGAGGGTATATAGCAGTGGCGCAGCCAGAATTCGGCTCTGGGGAGGGGGGCGGATGGAGTTGCTTCAGGGGTGATTCTGGTTGAAATTTTTTTTTCGGAAATCCGCGGGGGGGGGGGATTTACGAGTTCCCCCCCGCGCGAGAGGGGGTTATCTTTTGACGAAATCGGCGTTTTTCCGCGACCTCTAAACGAAATCAGCGATTTATCTGCGATATTTTAGCAAAATCGGCGATTCATTGCGATCTTTTGCCGCAATTGGCGGTTTTTCCGCGATCTTTTGACAAAATCGGTGTTTTTCAGTGTATTTTTTTTTATGAAATCGGCGTTTTTTCGCCGATCTTTTGACAAAATTTGCAATTTTACGCGATCTTTTTTTGAAAACGGCGCTTTATTCCCGCGGTATTTTGACGAAATCGGCGTTTTTTCTGTGATCTTTTGATGAAAGCCGCCTTTTTTTTCAATGATCTTTTGGCAAAATATTTTTAAGCAATCTTTTATCGAAAACGGCGTTTTTTCCCCGATTTTTTAACTAAAGCGGCATTATATCAGAAATTTTTAGACGAAATCGCCGTTTTCCCGCGGTCTTCAGACGAAATCAGCGTTTTATCTGCGATATTTGGTGAAATTGCCGTTTTTTCTGCCATCCGCACAGGAAATTCGCGTTTTTCGGCGATCCTTTGACAAAGTTCGTTAACAAAAAACATTGACGAAATTGTCTTTTTTTCACGAAATATTGACGAAATGTGTGCTTTTTCGGCGATCCTTTCGCGAAATTTGCATTTCTCCGCGATTGTTTTATCCGCGCTCAAAACCGTACAAGTTAGTAACTATGCGGAACTGATAACCCAATTTCAAATTTTCGGAAGAGGATGCCTTAAATTTTCGGACGAGAATCACCCCTGAGTTGCTTTTTTTTCTTTTTTTTTTAAATAAATAAACTAGTTAACGAGTTATAAGCGATTTTGATCGCGTGGCTACCATTTTTTCTCCTTTTTGTTGCTACTACGTCGTAAATTAGTTTCAAATCATCCACTGTAAGAATCGTCTTCTGAAAGATCTTATCAAAGAATGAAGAACATTTCTCAATTACATAGCTTTTTAATCATGATATCTACTTGCCTGAATCTAGGAAAAAGATTATCGGAAAAAAGTGACAAACTACAAAAGCGGAAAAAATGACACGGAAAAGAAGTTACCGGTAAAATGGGACAAGATAAACATGTTACTGGAAAAAAGGTGACAAGGAATTGATTTTTGGGATTTATCGGCAAACTATGAAAGGGGGGGGGGTCGGGGATCGGCTCTTAATTTAAGTGAATGATTTTTTCATGCTGAATGAACTGTTTTGGTTCAAGTTTTGGGTATACATTCATACTGAAAAGATGCTTGCCTGATTAGTTTTGGGAACGGACGATTACCCCCCCCCCCTTCCTCCTTAAATAAGATGAATGGCTTTTTAAGCAGAATTATCTAACGCGTGTCTAATTTTGGATATAGGTTCTTTCTGATAAGGCTTATATATAGTATTGTGGTGTCGCGCCCTGAGTTTCTCTTTACTAAGTTGGTTCATTTGTTAAGTTCATCAATAACACATTTTTAATTCCTCAAGTTCTGTATTGGAACCATAAATCAATTATTAAAAAAAGAAATAAAACGACATTACAATTACACAGGAACCACACTCAAATATTACATTTCGCTTAGCACGTCTAAGCCATCTTACATCAATGTACTTTCTTGTAAATTACCAGCACATGTCTCTCTTCCAACTACCTTCCTTCCCTCTTGGTGCTCAATAATCCCAGTGTCCCCCGCAGCTCATTGCCACTAGACCAGTGCAATTATTTTCTAGGCATGTCCCTTGAGGTCAATAGCACCAATTCTTCTCAGCTTTTGAATGAAGATATTTTCACTCCTGCATACCTTTTCACAATAAAACTTCGCTATCTATCTTCTGCCACGATTAAAGTTGTCAGTATATCGTCAGAGTATATAATGCCTGAGGAATTTTGGGAGTTTAATGGTTAAGTATAGAGGGTGCATGGGGGGATAACCTCTCTTAAATTAAATAAATGGCTTTTACGCAGAATTATCCGATTTGCTTCAAATTTTGAATGTAGGTTCATTAAGATAAGGGGTATCCCTGATTAATTATGGGGTTATTTTGCTAATAAAAAAGGGGGGCGCGATTATTTCTCCCCCTTAAATTAGATAAATTGTTTTTTATGCACAATTATCCGATGTATTTCAAATTTTGGCTATAGGTTCTTTCTCATAAAGTGAATCCCTGAATAGTTTTAAGGGTTTGTTTATATATCCTCAATAGCTGTTTGCATTTAAAACTGTGGTTTATGTTTCTGCATAGCATTTTTCAGTATTCTATAAATATCGTAACAAAGAAAAAAATATCCTGTTTTTCTTAAAATCGATTTTTTATTTAAATCTGTTTTTTATTTTTTTTAAACCTTCAAACCTGAAGATCTATCAAGAACTACAGGTTTTTAAACAATTAACTTTCTAATTGCTAACATAAGCTAGTAATAAAAAAACTACTTTTATTACTACAAATTAATGAATTCACTAGTTCAACGATTCCCAATCTATGGGTCGTGACCCACTGGTGGGCCGCGGCAGTTGTTTTGGTGGGTCGCGGAGCAATCGAGATTTGTCATCAAAATATATCTTTTATTTCATCTGTTTAAAAAGATATGGCAATTTCAACAGGAAATAATATTTCAAGGAAAAATCCTTAATTCCCTTCTTGATTAATATAGATACAAAGAGAATATCCAGAAATTATTCAATCACCTTTGAGGTCTTTTATGAAATTCAACACTTCGTTCTTATGAGAACATGCTTTTTCTAATTTGCTGCTCTTGAAAGGCAAGTACTGAGACAAACTACGAGTTAATGTATGCCCACACGTTGAAAAACACCAATACCAGAAATCTCATTGATGATAAAGTTATGTTTTCATAATAATTAAACGTATTTTTAGCTTTCTTTGTAATTTGTGCATTACATACACACAGAGAGATTACCAATTCTTATTTTTGTTGATAATGTACGAAAATTAGCGTTTTTCATAGGATAGGATGCCGAGTGTATAGAGATCTTTAAAAAATAGCTTTACTGATATACAACTTTATCTTGGGTGGGTCGCGAAACTTTTTATATTGAAAGGTGGGTCGCGAAAATTTTCTTCACTGAAAGGGGGGTCGCGTACCGAGAAAAATTGGGAACTGCTGCACTAGTTCATTCGTTCGTGACATACAACATAGTTTGTACATTAACATTTTCTAACATATATTTTTTAATGTTTTATATTATATTATATTTTGTGATGTGTAATATGGGACATTATTCAGTAAGAATCCAGTTTTAAATGATAAATATTTGGCGTAAATTAAAATGACAATTACAACAAATAATTTAGTATATTACTTTTTTCACAAATAAAAAAATAAATAAATAAACCAGTTTTAAATGCAAAATGAATGGAATTTAATCATTCTAAGTAAAAAGGTAAAATGCGTTATGTTTTCTAACATAAGAGTTTTCAATCATTAAATTAAAGAATGAAAAAAAATTTTTTTTATTTGTTATTTGCGTTCAGTTGCATTCAACTCGTTTTTTTATGTTACTTGAGTATTTTTGCGGCAAACCTTTACCGGGAAATCCCTTGATCGACAAATTTTCTAAGAGACTAGCCGCCCGCGATATCTACCGGACATCCCCCTCCGTCGATTGGGGAAAGCAAGCTTCTTTCCCATAAAGGGTTTCCTGAATGGACTGCTGCATCCCTCCCTATTTTAACTGTATTCATTTGCTTATACGCCTTACCAATGAAACTACATCCAAAATTTGAAGCAAATCGGATAATTCTGCGTAAAAAGCCATTTATGTAATTTAAGTGGGGTTATCCCCAGTTCCCCCTCTATACTTAGCCATTAAAATTATTTAGGGTTCCACTTTATGAGAAAAAACCTATATCAAAAATTTGAAATACATCGGATAATTATGCATAAAAACAATTTATCTAATTTAAGGGAGGGGATAATCGTCCGTTTCCCTATTTATACTTAGCAAAAGAACCTCATAACTGATCCGGTATACACCTTATCATAAAGAACCTGCATCCAAAATTTGAAGCAAATAGGATAATTCTGCATAAAAAGCTATTTATTTAATTAAAGGGGGGGGGGGGTATCCTCTGTTTTGCCTTTATACTTAGCCATTAAACCCTTAAAACTATTCAGGGATTCACCTTATCAGAAAGAATCTATATCTAAAATTTGAAATACCAGGGTCGGACTGGGTCAGGGAAAAGGGCGCAAACCTTAGATTTTCAGAGGGCGCAAAATTAAACAACAAATTCACGTCAATTTTATTTGCTGGTATTGTATTTAGTTTAACAAGGTTCAACACATTCGCACAGCAACAAAAAATAGCTTAAAATTATATCTCTATATAAAATTATATATCGCGCATATTTAAAGTTCCAAAAAATCTACAGAAGCTTGCACAATTTTCTAAAATAAATCATGTAATATCTTAATGTTCCAGCAATTTGAACATAGCTTGTAGTAGACTGATATGAAGGCTATCACTTTCTTATTTTATTCTTTTGTGTCAATATATGACTTCCCCCCCCCCATGATTCTTATAAATTATCTCCTCTTTTCAATTACTCTGCAAATTATCATATAAAAAAGACATAGGTACTAATTGATTGGTAATAATATCGACCATTAAATTCTATTTATAAATTTTCTTTGGGGATTGTCTATGTATTAATAAATGCATAAAAGTTGATTTTTCAAATTTTTAATTTTCCATTTTTGACACCTTATTTGAATTTTTGCCAGCCAAGAAAAAGATATAGTTTAGATAAATTTCTTAAAACTAAATATAATTATAAAACAAACAGTGTTAAAAGTTTATCAATAAATTTCGGAAAACAAAATGAAAATATTGAAGACAAATTACAGAAAAAACTCAATTAGTCACCAGTAAAATTATATGATAATTTTAAATTTGTAACCCCTTGGAGACGAGCGACACGTATACGTGCTTTTGGACGGCCTAAGAATCCCTGTTTATCCCCACCAGTAAAATTTTATTGTAAAATTTACCTTATTTAATCGAAGCATTTTCTCGATTTAATAAAGCACAAATTTCTGTTTTTAAAAACCGGTGACAAAACATTAAAGATTTCGTAAAAGGCTTCCGTCGCGAAGGGGATAATGAACTTACTTTACACTGTAGAACATCCTACAAAGAATTTTTAATAGTTTTAAAAAATAAACAAAGAAAATTTTAGAAGAGAAAAAAGTTTGTAATATGTTAGGGTCTATTCAAGTATTCAGTGTAAGAATCGGATGACTTTTATGAAGATGTAAATCAATGTTTTTCAGTTGGATTTAACTTTATCATCCTCAAATCCATACCTTTCCAACTCCATCAAGATTTAAGATAATATGAATAAACAATGCCATTTCCTGGTCATTTGGATCCAAGAAACTCAACTAAGATGTCAAAAATGCGTGTTACTGTTTGAAAATTCAAAGTTGGTACAAATTTTTTTCAATATAGATGATTTTGAAAACATAATTTATACACAACAATACCTATTCTGTTGTTTCATAAAGATTTTTTGTGATTATTTTTATCGGAGTCAGTTTCGAGTAACCACTTTCATTACATTTATCACAGTTGATGCACTGGAAATTGGTAGAAAAAACAAGAAAGTTTTTTTTTTTCTTTCTGGCTGCCAAATAGAGTTGCTGCGGTGCCGCGAAGAGCTTCAATTTTTTAAAAGTAAATTTCTTTAAAGAAGTAAGAATTAGTTATCAGTTAGTTAAAAATGAGATAAATTTAACTTCTATTACAATTTGACAGCAATCAAATTTTGCGAGGCAGATATCTTGTAGAAAGAGACATTTTGTACCCCTAAACAATGATTTTATTTATCCATAAAATTCTAAATTTATACTTGACTGTTAAACGATTTCTACAAAAAATGCTTCACAAAATTCACTTGTCTGAAATCATTAAAATAATATACTGAACATAGTTTTCTTAGCATTCTCTTCCCATGATTTGCAAAATTCGTATAATTAGAGATCCAGGGAAATTTTTAAATTTCGACAATTGAGAGGAATGCATCAGGGATTTTATTCCTAGAAGTTGCAGCATTTTGTGGCCAGCATTTTTTTATGTAAAAAAAAACTTATCAGAATTGCTCAATATCATCATTTTATTTAAT
Organism: Maratus speculifer; assembly: GCA_964019185.1. Classification (NCBI taxonomy): domain Eukaryota; kingdom Metazoa; phylum Arthropoda; class Arachnida; order Araneae; family Salticidae; genus Maratus; species Maratus speculifer. The sequence goes on from OZ025294.1 coordinate 207,394,576, forward strand.
AATAGATTTTTACATAATTAAATTAAACATTTTTTAATGTAAAATACATACTAGAATTTTGTTTTACATTTTTAACCACGGAAAGTGTCATTAAATAAAGCGAAGATTACTAACCGAAAATTATGTTGTAGATTTGTGAATTAAAAAATACTGGCAGTTGAATTTCACAGCTTGAAGGATTGTAATCGAAGACTGCCATCAAGTCTGCTATCCTCATAAAAGAAAAAAAATCCAATCAACAACAGAATCCTCAGAAAAAATTTTTTGCCTTCTGATACAGTCGACTCTCGTTAATTCGAACTCGTCGGGACCACAAGAAATGTTCGAATTATCCGAAGTTCGAATTATGGAAAACATGCTTAATATGGTACTATTACAAAGGCATTAATGTCATAGTGTTTTTTAAACTTATTTCGTCTGTTATCATTACAATATGACTTAATATTAAATTAGAATGTATAAATACATAAACTAATTAAAAGATTAGAAAAAAGCACGATGGAAGAAAATTTTAAAGCGTCACTAATGGACAAATGGGGCACTAAGAAAGTGGATATCAAATGCATGAAATTATATGTATACTCGTTCGGCACAATTCTCACAAAAATCAATGAGAGAAAGTTATTCAAATGATCTAAAATACACGAGAAAGAAATGAAAAATGAAAAATCAGAATTCTCGTTAGTTCGAATTAAACGGAGTCAAGAGAAAATGAGTTCGAATTAATGAAAGTTTTTAACGTTATTCTGCCATTGAAAATTTCGGGACTTCATGTTTAGTTCGAATTAAGCGAAGATTCGAATTATCCAATTTCGAATTAACGAGAGTCGACTGTATTTATATATTTTTTTTCTCAAATTATTTTCATAAAACACGGTTTTAATTATAGTGCATTCATGTCCGGCTTTAAAGGAAGAGGGAGGGACAATATAGTAAAAGGTAAAGGACTGGAAATATGCAAAGTATTAGGGGAAAACCTAAAAGATGTCATTCAAAGAAAGCTATTATTAAAAACTTCAGCCCAGGGCGTCGTGGCTACTGCTCTCCCTAAGTGCACGTGTTCTCTCTCGATCGTGTGCAAAGATGAATACTTTGCTTTCGGATCAGCGCCCTGCGAAAGGGGGGGGGGGCGAAGGGGGCGGTTGCCGTATTCACGGAAATTTAGGGGCGTCAAATTTATACTATGATCACCATTTTTGGTCCGTTATAAGAAAAAGAGTGGTAGAGGACGCCAAATTAAAACTTTGACCCGGGCGCAATTTTTTTCTTTGTACGCCTCTGTTTCCGATTCTAAAATTGTTTCGATCTATCTGTTATTTAAAAAATACTTCTTATTATGCTTTTTTGTTGAGTGAGAATTATTCCCTAAACGAATTTTCGAAAATTAGTGCACTAGTCAAAAATGCATGGTACCTCGCGGGGGAAAAAAACTTAAACTGCTTAAGCACTTAAGGGCGCAAAGTTTCTTCTGGTTGAGGGCGCACCGGCCCTCGGGCCGATGGACCGACCCTGTGAAATACATCGGATAATTTTGCTTAAAAACCGATCTATCTAATTTGTAGGGGGGGGGGGAGTAATTGACCATCCTCCCTTTATAATAAGCAAAAGAACTCTATAACTAATCAGAGATACGTCTTGTCATAATGAACTTATGTCCGAAATTCCAACCGAATCGGATAAATCTGCGTAAAAAAACTTAATTTGTGAAGTTAAGGATGGGAGGGGGGGGGGGTTTATCAAATGTCCAAAAACTGAACCGAAACAGTTAATTCAGCACGAAAAACCCATTTACTTAAATTAAGAGCCTCCCCCTGATACCCCCTAAATACTTAACCAATGAATCCTCAAAATCAATAATGAATTCCCAAAATCAATTCGTTGTCCCTTTTTTTTTCACTAACTTCTTTTCTGTTTTTGTAGTTTATGTCATTTTTTTTTCTGATAACTGTTTTTCCGGTAACTTTTTTTCCGTTTACCCACTTGCCTATTTCGGGTGTTTTTTAAATAACAATTACTGTTAATTAAAAAAATTGTCTGAAAGTAGTCCCTTTAAAGTAGTTGTAAGTAGAAAGTAGTTAGAAATTTGGCGACCCCTAAATCTCTGCGCCCGTGGTGACCGCCCTCTCCCCCCCTCCGTTTCGCACGGCGCTGTTAATATCTTTCCAGAAACATAAATATAAACGAATTATATACTTTCCAAACATACCTGGATTTTAAAAATGCTTGAAGGAATTCGAAAGATTTTAAAAAATGATCTTTTATATCCATCTTTTTCGTAATTTTCTTCTCTGAAGAGGATTTAATATCCATAGCGAAACGCACAATAAAGGAAACCTTAGCACTACAGCGACTAACAACAGAATGAAATAAAACGCGTAATACTCAGCTACGTAATCTCCTTTGTGAAACATTGATTCATTAAAATCTTGTACACGGAATCGAAAAAAAAAAGCGAAAAAGATTCCGCTTTAGACAGGATCCTTATGTTATTGCATCCTTAAATTCTTCTATGCCTCGGCATAATCCAGACAGGGCAATTTTAACAATACTCTGTTAAATATAGATGTGAGAAACATAGACATATAAAATCTTCATTTCGCGCCCTGGGCAGCGGAAACAATAATGTATTATCTTTCTAATAAAAAATAAAATATTTTCAGTTTAATACTACAAGAATAGACTTTTCTTAAAAATAAATCATAAAGATAAATTTCAAAAAATGCCGATAGAGGGGCGCTTTAGACTTTGGAGTGACGTAAACTATATTTTACTGTTATTTTTTTCATCTCATTAAATTTTTTAGAAGCTTATACATAAACTTAAATATTGAGCTCAAAATCTGAATCGTTTTAAGCGGTTAAGTAACGTAAACTGAACTGTGTTCAGTGGGGATGGGGAAGGGAGGTCCAAATTTCAAATAATTATAAAAAATGGTCGATTCGTTTGCGATTGTTCTTTATGTCAGTATTTCCTTGAAAATTTTAAAGATAAATTTTTAAAAATTCCGTTAGAGGGCGCCTTAAACTTTAGAGTAAACAACAACTATTTTTAACCGTTATTTTTTGTATCTAATTAAATGCTTGCAAAAGCTTAGACTTAAATTTTGAGCTCAAATTCTGAATTGTTGGGAGGGGTTAAGAAGCGCAAATTGAACTGTGTTCAGGAGTTGAAATGTTACCATTCCCACACCTCGAACACACTTCAATTTTGCGCTACTCAATTACTCACAAATATTCAGATTTTGAGCTCAAAATTTAAGTCTAAGCTTTTACAAGCATTTAATTAGATACAAAAAATAACGGTTAAAATTAGTTGTTGGTTACTCTAAAGTTTAAGGCTCCCTCTAATGGATTTTTTTTTAAATTTATTTTCAAGGAAATACTGACATAAACAATAGTTTTAGCGAAAACCGCAAATGAATCGACCAATTTTTCCGTTTTTTATAATCATTTCAAATTTGATCCTCCCTACCCCCATTGAACACAGTTCAATGGGGGTAGAGCTGTGAGCTGTGAACACAGTTCACAGCTCAAAATTTAAGTTTATATCTAAGCTTCTAAAAAAATTTTATGAGATGCAAAAAATTACGGTAAAAAATAGTTGTACGTTACTCCAAAGTGTAAAGCGCCCTATATCTGCATTTTTTGAAATTTATCTTTATAATTTATTTTCAAGGAAATACTGTCATAAAGAATAGTTTTAGCGAAAACCGCAAATCAATTGACCAATTTTCCCGTTTTTTATAATCATTTGAAATTTGAACCTCCCCACCCCCATTAAATACAGCTCAGTTTGCTCTACTTAACCACTCCCAACGATTTAGATTTTGAGCTCAAAATTTAAGTTTATATCTAAGTTTCTAAAAAAATTCAATAAGATGCAAAAAATAATGGTAAAAAATAGTTGTTCGTTACTTCAAATTCTAAAGCGCCCTCTATTGGCATTTTTTGAAATTTATCTTTATAATTTATTTTCAAGACAGTACTGACATTAAGAATAGTTTTAGTAAAAATCGCAAACGAATCGACTAATTTTTCCGTTTTTTATAATCATTTGAAATTTTGGACCCTAAACTTTAATGGCGCCTATCTCCTTCGGAAGACGTTTGGGACACTTAGTTTCCTATTTAATATTGTTTGTCTTGATGTGTATTATCACCCTTTAAAGTTTTGACCAAGAGTTTAGATACACCCTGTATATATACATAATTCAACAAAGCGGAAACCAAAATGTCACTCTTTTAATTCAAATGGGAAATCAATTTAGGAATTTATCGGCCCGAAAAACAAGTCAATTTTGGGATTTTTTTTTTTTTCTCATTGGAAGAATAAAGTAATTCAAAAGTGGAATTTATCCGCTTATTATTAATATATACACATATATTTTTATCTTCGAAAAATATTTTTACTGTACAATCTGTCTGTATAAAAATCATCGTTGGTTTCTTTATACAAATCTACAACTTTTGACCGATTTGCACGAAATTTTATGTACATACGTTTTAGAACAAAAGTAAAATTACTACCAATTAAAAAATTATATCAGACTACTCTTCTTTACTAGCGTTCCCAGATCTAGTATTGCCAAAAGCCGGTCAGAGAAAGAAACAAAATCAGGATAAGCGCTTGAGATTTGTATGTATCTAACCTATTTTAAAATCAGTGGTTCCCAATTCTTTTTTTTTATGACGCCCCACTTAAGCCTCTCTAAAATCATCAAGCTCCCTTTTCCTTTCTATATCATATCCTGTTTTATAAAAAAATGATTTTCAATTTTCCTAGAAGGATACAAAAACACCATTAACACTTATAAGTGATTTCGCATTCTTTAATTTATCAAAATAATATTTTTTAATTACGAGTATGCTTTTAACTAAACTCTATGAATGCATGCTATGAGACCACATGTATCCTCGCACTTAACATTTACAAAATTTTTATTGTTTTTGACTAGTTATTTCAAATTTAAAGAGACACAGTACCTTCAAAATCATTTCTTCAATTTTGAATAATATTATAATGTATGGGGTGACACAATACTCAGCACTAAAAATTTAATGAAATAAAAAAAAATGTTTAAACAACCTGTTTTACTAAAATTTAATTTTTAAAAAAAATAAACTTTTTAGAAATCCCTACTACTTTTATAAATATGAATATTTTGGCTTCGATTTTTCCCCCATATTCATTATAATATATTACATAAAACTGTGTTCGTGTATACGAAAAAATGAAGAAAATTCAACAATCTCTCAATTTAAATATTTTTTTTATAAAATAACTATAAACTTGAATGTTAAATCCATACACAAAAATATTAAATACCCCATGTTAAAAAAAAAAACCTTTATTTTATTTAGGAAAAAAAAAAAAAAAAAAAAAAAAAACCTTAGTTTTTATCGAACAAGCAAGTAATAAAAATATGAACACAATGAAAAATCAGTTTAAAGTTTTCATTTGTATGGATAATTGCGCTGTATCTATTAACAAAATTTATAATATATATATTTTTAAATATTGTAATTTTTTTACAATATTATTCTTTTAAAAATAAATAAGTAAAAAGATAGAAAGAGGTGTGTTTTACTAAAATTGTATTAAAACTGGAAAAATTAAAATGATTCTTTAGTATGCAAAAGTAATTAAAATATTTAAACAAAAATCAAATAATTATTCAGGTATCAGTGGATTTTAAACTTTTAAATGAGAATGTTTCGAAAATTAATTTTTATTCCATTATTTTTAAATTTTTTCATCTATATAATATTTTCTCATCTTTCTATTGCTATTTTTAGACTACGACCTCACTTTCATTAGGAACAAAGAAAAGAAAATGGCTGAAAATTCGTTAAGGGTGTTCTTAAATCAAAAAGGGCAACTTTGTGAACCATGCTTCAATTTATTTTTGTTTCGAAATGCATGAAAATAGCTGGTTTTGTTATTCAGAAACTGTCTAATTGCACTCAATTTTCAGTTTTTTAAAAAATACAATAGATCTTTCATAACAAGCCTTCAAAGTTGACGTTTTTGAGCACATTTCCCGACGAAAGCAGAAAAACCGGTCGAAAAGCAGGAGAAAAACGGATGATTGGATGATCATGTGATCGAAATAGCTTAGAACTGAATGGGTAATTTAATTATCAAAAAATGGAAAACTAAGTTCTATTCAAAATCGCTTCCATAGTCAGGCATTCCAATTTTATATCTCTGTTAAAAAATGAATTTCTAAATGTGTCAAAACGTTTTGCGCTTGTTGAGCGGAGCAGTTAAAAACACCCTTAACCTTTAATAAAAAATCTGAAATTGCTCCCTGTGGGGCATACACCCTACATTCAGAACCACTTTTTAAACGCTTTGAGAATGGTTTTAATCTCGACACCACCCTACTTCTTCGCGTCGCCAGGGCTTAGATGATTTTTCTTAATTTTTGGGATAATATTGGCAAATAAAGGCAGAAATTCCGTGTTTTAATGAAAATGAAAAAAAAAAAAAAAAAAAAAAAAAAAAAAAAAGCAGTGCTGGATTTTTTTTTTTTCCAAGTCACAAATTTTTCAGAGGATGTCCAACGCATGCAACAGGTGGCAGTGGTGGATTTTTTTTTTCCAAGTCACAAATTTTTCAGAGGATGTCCAACGCATACAACGTAATCCTATAATATCTGATAAAAAACAAAATTTACATTTAAGATTGAAAATTACTATATATTGGCAAGTGAAATGAAGTTTTTTGGAAAATGCATTATTTTAGTATTGGTTCAATCATAAATCACAGTCTTGATGATGTTTTTAAAAATATCTCTAAATTCATGCTTCGTTCAAAACAGACAAAGTATAAATACTTTGTTAATTAAAAGTGTTCAGTTTAATAATAGAGCCAAATTTAAATTTTCAAATGTGTCGGTATTCCAATTCACACGAATTTTTAAACTGCTGCCGATTGTTATTACCAGCTCTGTCTTGTGCTACAACCAACCCGAACACAACAGAACCCGATTTTTTTTTTTTTTTTGTCTGATTTTGCAACCTCATCCTATTTTTATTTTATTTATTTATTTATTTTTTTTAAGAAAAATTCAAATTTTAATTTAAAGCAATTATAGGAAAATATCTTATAATCTTATCTCTAAAATGAATTTTATATTTCTTGAAGAAAATGAATGTATACTTGCATATACATATTCGTTTATATGCAAATATATATACACTATTGTTTGAAATAATATTCTGAACTATTAATATGCTTTGGAAAAAATGAGCATATCCAAACCCGATTTGCAAGAAACAACACTCTAATTTGAGATTATCCGAAAATAGTAACACTAATCAACTCGAATCAACTCGATATACAGCGAAATTAGAATTTAGTCATCAAACCCGATGCAGGATTTTAGTTATTGCTATATATACATGTGGTGAAACGTGCACTTCTCTATATGAAGTTATTGGCTAAAAATAAAAATAAAAATTGTCTAGGAGTCATTATTCAGATTAATTACCAAAAACTTTAATCTTGATTAAAGATTATAACATGTATGAAAATATGGACAGATTATTTACACATAAATGTAATGAATAATTGAACATTTTTACTCAGGCCGCCTGCTTATTAAGTTAGCTGGCCCGCTTGGCCATATTTCGCACCGAGATGTTCGGGCGGCATTTTTAGACCGTCTGTCTGCAGCCGATATCAGATTGCATCTGACTCAATTCTCATAAAAAATCATTTAATTCATCAATATTTCTGTTGTTCGCGGGTTTGATCCAATTTTCCAGAGCCTCATTATAGAATGTGATTATTTTGCAGTGCAGAGTACAATCTTTGTTCCTAGTCATCTTTGTCGATAGATCCCACAACTCGGCCTACCTGACCGGTCTGGGTCGTCCTAGTCATTATCTACTCTTGAAACCAGACTGGTACTGGACGACTTTTCAAGGAACGTATAATATACACAAACAACAACAACAACAAAATACACACACACAAACAAAATAATAGTAAAATCAATCACTAAATACTGCTGACTAAAAGTTTTCAGTCCTCACATAATATTTTTAGAGTTCGCAACATAATAATGTTTTTTTTTCTTTGTTTGTCACTTGGACGCAGTTCTTTTCTCAGTTTATTCACAATAGTTAAAAAAAATTCTATAGGTCATAATAATCCTTACTAATATTATAAATCGGAAAGTGAGTTTGTTTGTTTGTTTGTTTGTTCCGCTTTACCGCCGTAACTACTGAACCGATTGCTTTGAAATTTTGCAGACGTAAAGTTAGAAGTCCGGATTAAATAATAGGGTAATTTTTATTTATTTTATTCAAATATTTTCCTTAATAATTCAAAATTTAATTATTTTTCATACAAAATCAATAGGCATTTTTCAGATAAAATTTAACCATTTTCCTTTCCTGTTGCCAAGAAAATAAAAAATTGGAATAATAATTTTTCAGCGGCAATGAATTTTTAATAGAAAACTTCCACGCGAAAAACTATAATAAAATAATTTAAAAGAAAATAAATATGACGTCATGTTTGAAATAAAAATAAAAGGTGTATTTTTTATAATACATTTAACAAGGATATTTGTTTAGTTAATGGGAATTTTTGTGTAAAATATGGTGACATAAATTAAAAGTAAAAAGAATGAAAAAGAATTATATTTTTAATAAAATGGTTCACTTATGAAAATGTGACGTCGTAGTTGAAATAAAACAGGTACTTTATAGCAGTCGTTAAAAATACAAGGGGTATGAATATCAGTAGCTAATGGAGCGAGATAAATAATGACGTCATATTTAAAATAAATCAGAAATATTTTTTACTTATACTAAGTAATAAGTTATAAGTTACATACAAATGAATATTTTTATTCAAAACTCATAATTATCAATGGAAGAAATTTTTTGTGGGGAAAAGGTGGAAAATAAAATCACTGATTAATATATTTTTGGCTGGATTTTTTAACACTTTCGAACAAAGTTGAAAAGTTATTATGCTTTCGGTTTGTCTGTCTGTCTGGTCGCTTTCTAACTTTCGTAAATATACTCCGATTTCCATGAAATTTTTGGACGTTCTTAACGTTTACCTAGCACGAATACCTATTGAAAATAAAGTTTCTACCATGATTAGTTTATTTACAGGGATAGTCAAAAAATTTCCTTATATTACGGCATTATGGGGAAAAATCGTTTTAATTAAATTTAACGATGTTACAGCCTGTAGAACATATTCAAATTTATATGCATTTACAAAGTGCACTAAAATATGCATTTTGTAAAGTATGTAGTGAAAAGGGCACTTACTATTCATTTACAGGGTTAGACAGAAGAATTCCATTGCATAGGAATAAAGGGAGGAACAGTTTCCGACATATTTTAATTATGGTAAACGATTTCATGTATAATCAAATTGATATATGTTGCTGAGGCTTAATGTAAGTTATTTCATGCATAATACGAAGTGCATAGCATTTACAGGGACACACAAAAGATTTCAAATATTATATATTCTATCCGAAGTACTGTATATCATGGATGATGACTGTTGCATGGATGAAATGAATTTTGAATTATGATATGTGCTTTTAAGTTTCGCTAAATGTATGCATATTAAATGGAGAGTATAAATGGTAATAGTATAAATAGTTAAATTTTGATATACAGGGTTACACAAAAGATCTCGGAAAGGTTACTGAATATGAGCGTAATTTACTTAAAGGTGGTTTTTAAATAAAATATGCATTTTTATTTTGAACTGCATTTAGTAAACTAAGAAATGTTTGTAGTATATATATAAAATGATAAACAGGGTCCCGCAAAGAACTGGATACAAGGTTGTCTTCGGATGATAATTTCTGAAAATGTAATTTAGGTAGTAATAAGAAATATTTTTGTTTGAAATAAATTTTAGAAAGATACTTTCGTGTATTAAAGGCACTTGGAAAACTACAGGGCTAAACAAAAGAATTCAAGAATGTTTCTATCTATTAGTATTAATTGCTGAAAGGAAAATTTTGACCAGCAAACAAATTAGCAAATAGGGATTATCAAAAGTTTTTTTACCATAAATTCGCGATAAAAAGTTAATTACACATGCTTTTCATCATCGAAATTTTTTGCTTGATTGATCAATTATTTCTTCTTTAAATGTTATGTGAACGAAGTCACGGGTAACTGCTAGTAATAAAATAAAACACACACACACAAAATTACGCAAAAGCACAGTTGCTTTGCTTTAGATAGTAGAAGTCCTAAACTTCATATGATCTGCAGCACTGGAGGTCACATTTGGAACCCCATGATCTCCAATTTTTTTCACATTGAAACGATCGTTTCTTTTTACTGTGGTGATCTCATAGGGACCAAGAAACTTAGGCTTTAGATTAGTACCTGTCCCAAGCTGTGTTTTTTGAATGGCCACCAAATCATTGAGTTTATAGGTGTTGGCCTTTTTCGCTTTTTGTTATACGTTTTCATGTTTTCTTGTTGTATTTTTAATATGTTTTGCTTGGCTATTTCTCTATTTGAATTTTTTTCCGATATGAATGAATTAACTCCTCATCTCCTCATTTTGTAAAATATTTCTACATTTTAGTTTTCAGAGTGCGGTTAAAACTTTCCATCACACAAGCTTTCGTATTATTAAAAGTTCTAAAAAATCGAACACCTTGTTGCTTCAAATATTCTGTAAACGGGAATTTAAATAATCTTTGCCTGCATCAGTATTCAAATACTTTGGTTTCCTTATTCTAAAAATGGATTCAAACACTGCTAACTATATCTTCAGCACGTTTCGATTTCAAAGGATGTCCATGCATACTTAGATAAAATGTCGGTGCAAGTTGAAATGTACACTGTAAAAAAAAAAAAAATTCCGTTAAATAACGGAAATAGTTCTTGTAATCTAGACGCCAGTACTATTTCCGTTATTTAACGGAAAAAAATTTTCGTTTTTTTCGAGCAAGATTTCCGTTTTTTTACAAAATGTTTCCGTTTTCATATTTTTTTATATAAAAATTTTCGCTTGAAACCCAAAAAAGAATTTTCAAGGACAAACTGGCTTTTTTATCCTTTAGACAAAGACACATCAGATTAGAACACATACATTTAATTTAAACAACTTTGAATAAACGTCACTTACCCTCGATGGGGATCGAACCAAGCACCTGTACCATGGCAGCTTGTAGTAGTGTAATACCATTACGCCATAGTTACGCATACAGTGCTTGCAAATATCTTTACTTATTTCGAATGATTTTATAAAGCAAAGGCCTTATGTTGAACGCGGCATTAATTTTTATTGAGAATTATTTTCTATATGAGTGTATAGTTCTAAATGTTTAACAGATTTTTATTTCCATAATTTCGAATATTTAGTTTTTAATTTCAGTACTATAAAAAAAAAAAAATTAGACTTTAAAATATTACATGTATTAAGAGTTGAATGCATTAAAAAGTTTTTTTTTTTTTCATTTTAAGGAGATTTTTAAAGTTTATTGTAATATTATTCATATTTATTTTTGAAAGGATATTTTTAAAGTAATATTAAAATATATTAAAATTAAAATTATTTTATTAATATTTTATTATTACTTTTATTAAAATGTATTAAAATTAAAAGTCGAACGTTTTTCCATTATCCTACGCATATTTTAAAAAATATGCTATAAATGTGGTAAACATTATTTAAAAATGATAATGGAAATAAACTAACTGAAAATAAACTAACTAATCTCAAACTTAAAAGGGATTAATAAAATTTTATAATTTTTATTATTTTTTTAATAATGTAAAAATATGTTAGCTTTATATTATTAAAACAGAAAGAAATAAAGAAAATTATTATACAAAGTTGTTCATGAAACAACTTTATAATGTTTTTGTATTCCAGATATAGATGGCAACACTGGTGTTATTTATGGAATTTATGCTGTTTTAATACGGAACTCCTCTGTTTTCAGAAAATTTTACGGAAAAGTTACTGTTTTTATAATCTCAAAATATCAATAACGGAATTTCTGCTGTTTTTTCGGAAAAACGGAACTATTCCGTAGAATTTTAGGGAACAATTTCTGTATATTAACGGACAGGGTTGGCACGGTTTAAACCAAATGGTTTTAACCATGGTTTAAACCACGGTTTAAACCAAATGGTTTTTTTCTCAAAAAAACCAATTGGTTTTTTTAGAAGAAAATCTAATGACATTTTCTTTTTTTCCTTTATAATTTACGTGTTTCAAATTATTGGACATAAATAATTTCTACTTTTAACACTTTATTTCAGTAATAAGTATTATATATAGTGGGTTCAGGTCTTTTTTTATGCATAGGATTAAACCAATTGGTTTTTTCTATAAAAAAAGCAATTCTTTTTTAGAAGAAATCCAATGACATATTCTTGTTTCTTTATAATTTACGAGTTTCAGATTATTAGATATAAATAATTTCAATTGTTTTTTAGGAGAAATCTAATAACATTTTCTTTTTTTCTTTATAATTTACGGGTTTCAGGTTATTGGATACAAATAATTTCTACTTTTAACACTTTATTTCAGCAATAAGCATTAGATATATTGGTTTTATGTCATTTTTTATGCATAGGATTAAAATCAGTACATATTGGTGAACATATCTATTGCTTTAAAGAAAAACTTCAAACGTGAATTGGTCAAAGATAAAATAGATTCAATATTTAGTATAAAATATTTTAATTTTTTTAATAATGCAGATTATTTAATGCAATTAATAATGTAACACAATGATCTTTTAAGATTTTGCACAAGCTGTGAAAGAAATTTTTCTTTTGGGAAATTATCTTGAAGAATTAAAAGCAAAGACTGGTTGCTAGTTATAGCATTTTAATAATAATTTTTCCCCTCTATTATCTGTTGAATCTAACGACTAAAAATGTTAACTTCAAATTGTCACTCAGAAAGAAAAAATCCTAAGAAGTATTTGTAATTTATTATTTGAATAATTTTGGAAAAGAATATTTATCAAACTATATCCAAATGTTTATTATTAGTAATCAAAAGATTGTTTATAAAAATTTACAGGGCTTCAATGGTTCACTGTGTAGAACAGTTAAAACTTTCAACATAAGACTGCTAAAACTGTTTAAATTGAAAAATGATTTTTTTCAATTTTCAGCATAAATTCACTATAATTATTAAATTTAAATTATTTTAAATGAAGTTACACTGCTTATAAACCAATAATGTCTGTTTTTATCAGTAAATATGCATGTATATGTAATAATAAAGGATGTTTTAAAAAAACCCGGTTTAAACCAAAAAACCTGGTTTAAACCAAAAAAACCGGTTTTTTTGGTTTTTTTTGAAAAAACCTGGTTTTTTTCCAACCCTGTTAACGGATATTTTTTACAGTGTATTGAAACCCGCCATTAAATTTCTGTAAAGAAGTTAAATCTACTAAATCCGCGAATACGATCACTCGATTTGTTTGAAATTTTCTACGTGCAGGCTTATGAAGAGTGTAAGCATCAATTCCTTCTAACCAAAATCTAATCTTTTTTCTTAGATACCTTGCCACGAGCTGCTCGATGAAGAGCGTCCACTTAGAGATCTGCACGGGCCGGGTTCGGGCCGATTTCCATTAACGGCATTCGGGCCGGGCCGGGCTCGGGCTTTGCTTCTGAAGACTCGGGCCGGGCCGGACGAGCCTAGTCATTAATCTTTTCGGGCCGGGATCGGGCCTTAATTTTTTTTCCTGGAGTATAGGGCAGGGCCGAGCTTAACTCTTTTTTTCCGTACGAAGCCGAGATTGATTTTGTTCTTCCTAGTCTTCACGGACCAAAATAATCAGTTCCTGTTGAATCTTCCCGTATGAAAATCCTTTTCTCGACCAATGGCGGATTTAAGGGGGGGGGGGGAGAGCGATAGGGCGACCCCCCCCATGAGCCCAATAAAGGATCTGCAGAACGACATAAGATGCCTCCACGGAAAAGTTGTTGGTCCTAAACTCGAGACCGGCGTGACCCGACCCGGGTCGCGCCAACTTTAATTTATTATACTGGGACTGGGTCAGGTCTTAGCACTTTCAGAACCGGGTCGAGTCTTATTTTTCTCTGCAGAGCTGGATCGAGTCACACTGTTTTTTCCAGCTCGGGTCTGGCGTAGACTTCCTTTCTACTAGAGGTATACACGGGCCAAAATTTTCAAGCCGAGGCTCCGTCCTGTTTAAAGGCTAAACGCTCGATCTGGGATCGACACTGCCCGTATGCTGTGGCGATTCTAAAGGTCGGGGGGAGGGGCAGTGGCGCAGCCAGAATTCGGTTCTAGGTGGGGTTTTGAGTTTCTGATAAAGGTGTTTGCGGTTATTTGAATCGCCAATTAATAGGATCAATACTAATTAGAATATTCATTGTATATTGTATAATACTTAAACTGAAGAGCATATCTGTGTGGCAGGAAATCGTTATTCTTTTAATGCGTCTCAGAAAAATGATTTAGTTCAAATAACCAATTTTTATTTAACTAGTCCCTGTAGTATGTACTTTCACACTTTTAAGTAGAATTTTTGGCATTTAATTGAATCATTTTATTAAATGAAATCTGATTCAATAAAGCAGTGGATTCCGAAATGCGCCAAAACGTTTAAATATTAAGTTTGGTTTTGATTTGTATAAGCGGCAATCACAGCTATCTTTTTCAGCTCTAGGAGGGGCTTTAACCCCAAAATTACCCCCTTGGCTGCGCCACTGGGGAGGGGCGAAGTCCCCCCCCCTGGTCTAATGAAGGGTTTACAAAGTGACATTATGCATCCTCACGAGAAATAACTTGGGGTGAAACTCGAGCCCGTCACGGCCTGGTATGGGTCGCACCAGTGTAAGTCCACGAGACTTGGACTGGGTAAGGTTTTCTTTGAATTTAAATCGGGTCGTGTTTTAATCTTGCTTTTTTGGAGATTCGGGTGGGGATAGGCTTCTTTTTCTTCCAAACCGAGCCTGGTCTCGATTTCATTTTTCCTAGAAGTTTACATTGGACAAAATTTCAAGGTCGTTGCTCGGCCCGGAATAAAAGCGATTTGGTCCGTCTCTGATCTAGATAGTATGTAAACATTATTGGTCCGACCGCGATTCGTGCAGCTAAACGTTCGGTACGTCTCTGATCTGAATTTCTTCGAAGGATCATGTTCACGGATAAAAGCGAATTTCGTTAAAGGATCGCGGAAAAACGCAAATTTCGTGAAAGGATCGCGATCAAATTTGTGTCATTCATTCTCGCAAGAATAAAAACCGAATCTGTAACTGACTCAAATCCGAAATGTATGACAATCTGCCCCAATGGGCTAAGCGCAGCTAAAAAGTGGAAGTCAACCCGATCAATGGTAAAATATAGTTGTTAACCGGACCCTGACCAGACCCGAAGCAAGAAATCAGAAATTTACTTGACCACAGCAAACAATAGAAGTTAACTGGATCCAAACGCGACCCACAACAAAAAGTAAAAATTTATCCGACCAGCAGCAAAAAATAGAAGCGAACCGGACATCAAATTTTGTGAAATGATCGCGGAGAAAACACGAATTTCTTCAAAGGATCGTGAAACAGACGCTCATTTCGAACAAAAAATGCGAAAAAGAACGAAAATTTTATCAAAGGAATCACCCCAATCAATTCGCGTCAACTCGAACCCTTCTCGCAAAACTAAAAACCAAATCCTAAACTGCCCCGAATCAGAATTGTACGAAAAACTGCCCCAAATGCGCTAAGCACCGCTAAAAAGTAAAAGTTAACCCGACCAACAATAAAATGTTGTAGTCAATCGGACCCAAGCCCGACCCAAATGCAAAAAATCAGAAATTAACTCGAACCGCAGCAAAGAGTAGAAGTCAACCGGACCCAAACACGACCCAAGTAGAAATTAACCCGACCAGGAGCAAAAAATTGAAGCCAACCGGATCCAAACCCGAGACACAGCAAAAAAGTACTAGACGAAACACGACCCACATTAAAAAAATGAGCTCCGACCCGTGCATCAGACTGGAGTTTCCAAATTTCTAAAATCGCCCCCCCCCCCCCCCCCTTGAGTACTCTCCCGATCCGCTCTTGTTCTCGACGTGGCCAAGTCTGTTCATAAATCAGTAAAATTTGGCTTGGTCAAAAATTTTTGCAAAAAAGGCATGTACTTGTAAGTCGTCATTATTCTACAATTAAACATTATAATTTATTATTTTTAAAGAATCGTAGATCACTAGGCTTCTTAAAATAGAATTAAACACATAAAAAAAAAAAAAAAAAAAAAAAAAAAAACATGATTATGCCGGAATTTTCGTTTAAACTGAAAATTG
Source organism: Maratus speculifer (assembly GCA_964019185.1). Classification (NCBI taxonomy): domain Eukaryota; kingdom Metazoa; phylum Arthropoda; class Arachnida; order Araneae; family Salticidae; genus Maratus; species Maratus speculifer. Next base: position 207,410,881 of record OZ025294.1, read on the forward strand.
CAAATTTCTTTTAAATTGTTCATTCATGCAAAATGAATACACAATACGCGAGAAAAAAAAAATATTAAACATTTAAATCTGCTAAGAAAGAAACGTATTTTTTTCCTTCCAATGTCTTAGAAGATTTTACTTTTACCATATACCTTTTTTGTTTTATTTTATTTTATTTTATTTTTATTATTTTTTATTTTTATTTTATTTATTTATTTATTTATTTATTTATTTATTTATTTTTATTTTTATTTTTTTTTTTTTTGTCTCCGTTACATGGAATATGGATTAATAATACTAATAATAACTGAAACATTTACATACAACACACAAAGATTCATTTAAAAGCATAAATATCGCAGCCTATGGCACTTCTGCATAAATGGAGATTATAAACATATATATATATATATAAAAAAAAAAGACTAAGACAAGTTTTTTTTGGTCTGAACTCTTCCGTCAGAGTAAAGATCATTGTTCTGTTGAAATTCACTCAAGCAGGGCCCCGGGTTCGGGCCGAATTTTTAACTTTTCTCCGGGCCGGGCCGAAATTTTAACTTTCGGGACGGGATCGGGCCTGGAAATTTCGGCCCGCGCAGACCTTTAGTCTCCACTCCTCCAAAACTAGCCATTTGACTTGGGTCCTGATAACTTTTTCCATAATATGATATTAATGGGGAAAATTCTCTGTATCGTTCAAAATTTAAAATAAAATCTACTGCTAGTCTATCAACTTTAGTAAAAATATAATCAAGTGAAAAAACAATGTACATCAATATGTAAACACATAAAGCACTAAGCACTTAGATGTTTAGCACCCTTTTAAAGATAACTTCGAAAAACATTTATATAGTTTATATAGTTTTAGAAATGGTCGTTTACTGGGGTAATGACCGTTTCAGGGAGGGAATGGTCGTTTCGGGGAGGAAATGTCTGTTAAAGAGAGGTATGACCGTGTTTAGGGGTGATTAATAATATTTCAATAGAGGATCGTTCACCTGTATGTTGTAGTCGAAAATTATTTTTTCGAGCTAAGGGGCGATGCTGTGCTGACGAAGGGGGCACTGGAGGTGGGGGGGGGGGGCGAAGGCGGTGGTGGAGCTGTCGGCGGGACGGTCCCGCCGCCTCCTGTATTTGGATTGTCATTTCTATAAACGTCTTCCAACCAGTGTTCTTGCTGACACTTGACCAACGTTAGTAATTTGGCTAGTTAAAAATAAAAAGCATTCGCCAAATGAAAAAAGTATTAGCAAAATAAATTTGCCATGTAGCGCAAAAAAAAAAAAAAAAAAAAAAAAAAAAAAAGAATATATATATATATATTTAATGTACCCCCCCTTTTTTTATTTTCTAAAATAACCAAAATTTTATAACTGCGACAACGATTGTTATTAATCTAATGTCAACTATCCGCTACAAATATATTAAGCATATGTACATATTAAAATTATGTGTACATGCATATGTATGAAAAACAAAAAAAGAAAAGAAAGAAAAAGCAAAAATTGAGCACTAGCAATTTGGCGAATCTAATCGCTTGTTTACTCGTCAAATGAAGAATTTAGTCGCAATTTGGCGCAATGGCGAGCGACAGCGAGAACCCTGCTTCCAACCCTTCCTCGTGCAGGAAAGTTCGCCTCTTTATTATGGGTATTAATGTTGTTTCATGGGTTTATTGTTTGTTTTATAGGACGGGAAATTGGCTGCCGTTTTCACTTTCAGACCTTTGAAATTGTACTTAATTTTAATCATTTTGCTATTAAAAAAATTTATAAAAACGTGCGAAATTATTTCCATCAATCCTTTTCCAGTTTTTATCTTTAGAATTACCCATAGATTGGTCACTATATCTTGCCTGTCGTTGTTTCTGTACTTTTCACGGGAAATTTGCACCTTCAAAATAAATCTAAAAGCATTTTTGCGTCCCCAAAAAATATAAAAATATTGCTGTTTACCATTTTATTTTAATAACTGACGAGATTTAATTTCATAGTATTTCTTACAAAAAAAAAAAAAAAAAAAAAAAATGGGCCAGTTCCTTGCAGAAAAATCTATAATTCTAAATTTACAACTATTTACAATTATTTTGAAGGGCTATATTACACGATATCCAAGAAATTATTCTTTGTGCAAAGTGAAAAATTGATACTTATAAGTACAGTAAGTTTTAAGTCTCTCTTAATAGTTTATCGACATATTGATACTTTTCAGGTTCCACTAAGCATGGCCTTCGTGTGATTTTATGTATGTGTACGAGTAGTATAAATTGGAAAATGCCTACTGATAAAGTCGAAACAACTCTAGTATTTTTAATTTAGCTTATTTTATTTATATTGCTAAACTGGAAATCATTTTATCAAACGTCTTTCGTATTTCCCACCTAGAAAATTAGAAAAAAAAAAAAAAAAAAAAAAAACCTAATTCATATTTTGAATTTAAACATCTACAACCTAAGTAAAATTCTTTTGCAGTTTTATATCCTTATAGTATATACAGGGTGTTTATAGAGTCCCGGACTTATTTTGATGTTTAATAACACATAAAATAGAAAAGATAGATTAAAATTAATAACATAAATGGTTAGATCGACTAAAAAAGTTTCATGGCACTTGTCAATGAACTTGCCTCCTTCGTCGCACGGAGAATATCAAGTCTATAGTCAATTTCACGCCAGGTAGCGGCAAGCATGTCGACATCCACAGAGGCTATTGCGGTTGTAATTTTGGCTTTTAAGTCATCAATGTTCGACACTCTCCTCCTGTAAACATTGTCCTTTACAAATCCCCAAAAGAAAAAGTCGAGCCGCGTTATATCACTAGGTCTAGCGACAGCAGGATTCCTAATGGTAGGACTTAGAATAAAATCTGGAAATCTTGAACTTTCAGATTTATCCCTAAAGAGGGATATTTTCCTCTTTTAGACTGTTGTATTGTGCTGCCATCTATTAATAAAAAATTAAAGCCTTTGTACTTACAGTTATTTAAGATTACTACATTGAATACTGTGACAGACAAAACTGAAATAAATTACCAATGGAGTTTAAGTTAATATTGGTCTTAATTCAACTATTTCTTGAATTTATGTAATAATTATATTTTAATATTTACAAATCACATCCATACTTTCATGTATGATAAGCTAAACAAAAACATGCTAATTTATTATTTCATATTTATCATATAAATTACAATTTAAATTAAAATAATTTAAAAATATAATTCCCCCCCCCCCCCAAAAAAAAAAAAAAAAAAAAAATTACAACATCTTAAGATAGTAATCAGACATTCCCAGAAACGGTTTTCTTAAGGACTGATGAAAACTCTTACTTTAAGTTTTGGCATTTAAATTATTTATAGAGCTTATATTGTTCTCTATTAAAGCGATTCTTGAATTTATGTGGTAATTACATTGCGGAGTTTTCAAAATATAGCTACAGTTTTATAACAACATAAACTAAGCATGCTAATTTATTATTATATATTTTATGATATATATTGAATTGAAATAATTGGCATAAGTTATTTACCCCCCCCCCCCCCCACACACACACACACACGAAAAAAAAACTTTCATTACAGTTTATTTTAAGAGTGTAAACAAGCAAATATTCCCAGAAATTCTTTTCGTAGCAAATCTTTAAAATTCTTCGACCTTCTAATCAGTGTCAATAAATATTAAGTAACAGATTTCATTTCAAAAGCAATCTTAAAGATAATAAAAAAAACGAAAAGCTGGTTATCGTTGGTTATGATAGAAAACCCTTGATTATCGCATTTTCAATAACCCGCATTATCAGATCGCTATCGATAATTTCCCTAAGCATTTGAGGAAAGACCGGAAAATATACCTTTTTAGGGATAAATCCCAAGTTTCAAGCTTTGCAGATTTTATTCTTAGTCCTACCATTAGGAATCCTGCTGTCGCTAGACGCTAGTCGTTATATCAAGTGATCTAGGTGGCCAAGGAATGGGACTTCCTCGCCCAATCCATCTTCCTGGAAAATGGTCATTCAAAGAAGTACGAGCGATGGTACCCCAATGAGATAGTGCACCATCTTGTTGCAAAAAGACACGTGGCTGAAGCTCTTCTAGTTGTGGAAATACACTAGCGTCTCAATATAGAGAGAGCTCCCGCAGTAGGGTTACTGTATTTGGCTGTTTATCGCTTGCTTGGCTAACTGAATATGGTACTTGTTCACTTTTTAAGCATCAGGTAGAGAGGGCTCCGGCTGAATATGAAAAGAGAAAGTTATTGGATGAATTGGATTACTGAGAAATAAAAATTCTATTTGAGAAAATATGTAGTTATATATGTTACGTTTCGATGTAAAAATCTTAGTTGGTGTTGTATTAATGCAAAAATTAAAATTAATTATGATATTATTAAAATTGAATGTTTGCGTGTTTTTAAAATTTAACCAGAAATTTGCAAAATTTATATACATATGTCTTTTTGAAACTTACAAGAAGGCAAAAATAGGGCTTATATAATTTAGGAAACATAATAGTTTTTTAGTAATTTTTTGTTTTTTAAAAATTATTTTAAGATCTCGTTTTTTCTCTTGTTATGTTATAATTTATAAGAGAATGGTGAGGGAAAAAAAAAAAAAAAAAAAAAAAAAAAACTAAGCATGATAACAGTTTAGGAATTATAATAATTTTAAAATATTCCTGGTGTTGAATTAAGATAAATTTGAAACTCAGAAAAAAAAGTGCTTGGGGGTGGAGGCAAAGCATTTGAATAGTTACAAGACAAATTTCACTTTAAAATAATTAATTAATAAGAATAAAATTCCAATTCCCTCTCGGGAGGTGTTGTATATCCCGTAACAAAGACTGCAAAAAAAAAAAAAAAAAAAAAAAAAAAATTGTCATTGAGAATTATTGATTAGAAAGATTTATAAAAGGGTATCAGTTACACCAAACAAAATTTTATGTGCTACAAAGAAAAAATAAGGTTCTAAAGAAAACTGTTGAAAGTTAGATTGTTGTAGTGTGTTATCGTGGGAGTGGTGTTTGTAGAGAAGACTTTCAATTTGTAATTTTTATTTGACATTAGTCATGGCTGCTCGTGCCCCACCAGTGACCGAGAGGTTCTGACGTCTCAATTGGTAAACGGCAGGTGCTGAGTTCGAACCCAATCGCGGCCGTCGACCTCACCGTTCGGAGTTTTCGTGGTTTTCTTCGAGCCTTGCGTAACTAAGGGTTAGGTTACCTTATAAAGACCCCCACGAAAGGCACTCCCCCCTGGGCTTATATATCTCGAGTAGATAATCGGCCGACACAAAATAAAACCAAACCAAACCAAACCATGGTTGCTCGTCAAAAATTATAATTTAAAGCAGTTTTTTTACCTGGCATGTTTTATGTCACTACAAGAGTTAAGTTAAGAAACTGATTAAAAAGAATTTAAAAAAATAGCAATAAGAAACTGATTAAAAAGAATTAAAAAAAAATAGCAGTAAGTTTCGAGATGTAAGACGAGTATTATAAGTCTTTTTGATCATTATTGTAATTATTAAAGGCATACTATTTCCATTAATTGAATTTATTTTTAAGTATATTTTTTATAAGTGTCCTGATTTTAGATTTCAGAAATGTAACAAAGCATAATATTTATTTATTTCACCATTTTAAAAGTAAAAATTAAAAATAGTAAATTATTTTTTTAGATAATTCTATTGATGTTTCCAGGAACTTCAAAATTTCCTGACAAAATTGATGTTTAAAACCAATTTTTAAGATGCACCAACATTTAATAAACTATTACACTCTCTATATATGCATCCCCCCCCCCCAAATAAATGATTAAATAACACTTGTTTGAATCACGATAAATTTTGTTACTAAAAAATATTCATAATATATCATGCAAACAAAAAAACTTTTAATTGTATTTTATCACATAAAATTACCATTCAAATTTCTTATTTCATCTTCAAAAATGGAGTGGAACAGATTGAAAATATCCAGTATTAGATAAAGAGAATACGTTTTATTTGCTTTAAGGATAATTATTTTGAAAGAATTAAGTTTAAAATAATAAGAATAAATAAACAAAACAAAAACGAAAATGGGTATTGAAGCTAGAAACCGTAGAAAAATATTTAAATTTTTTATAACTTAAACAATAAAAAAAGGCTTATGAACACATAATATTCACAATATATTAGATAAAAGTGCTAAGAAATTTTTCCTTTAAAAGAAATATACCGTTACAAATAATTACTTACTGTATTTAAAATCTTAATTTACGATTATTATAAATTAATTAACAATAATTAGTAATGTACAATAATTTTCAAACCTTATATTATAAAATTAAATTAAGTATTTTTAAATATACTACACTGATACAAATTGATGAAATAAATAAAATATTATATTAAATAACATGATTAACGATGATTAAAAGGAATCAAATTACATAATAAAAATTGATTATGTCCCCGCCCCCGCTTCTTTTTATAACATAATACAAATTGATTCAAATTAATTTACCGTTTGAATGAATGAACTTTTTTATCATAAAATTAAAAGAATTATTTTTATATAAATAGCACTGATACAGACGGACAAAATAAAACATTATGCTAACTAACTATATGACTAATGTTGATTGAAAAGTTTGCATGAATCAAACGACATAATAAAAATTAAATCCAATTTTTCCCCACTTTTTTTTTTTTTTTTTTTTTTTTTTTTTTCACAACATAAACACTGATTCTCACCCCCCCCCCTCTCTTTTTCTTCACGAAATTATAAACCGACCCCCCCCCCCCCCCACACACACACACACACATATTTTTAGAATTGATGTGTTTACATCAGCATAGAGAAAACCCCCGCTCATTTCATTTTCAGCGCGTTGGCGAGGAGTTGCCGCTGAACGCCAAACGAAGAGGGAGCCGACAACAGGCGCATGCGCTGTCCAAGCTCTCCTTAAGAGCCGTCTCTATATTGAGCTTATACTTGGAAATACGTTTTCTAGCAGATGCTTAGACTGGAAAATGAAATAATCTGAAATTAACCACACACGCAGACGATATTTACAAAAGTAAAAATATTCAAACCTGAAAAGGAAAATATATGAGTTATTCCATCAATAAATACCATAAATTTGTTTATATCTTCATTATTTTATGAATTATTACATATCAAAATGGGTCCGGGACTTTATACACATCCTGTGTTATAAATGTGAATGTGTGTCCGAAAGTTTGAATGAAGTTGGCATCAAAACGAATGAATTAATGTATTTATTAGTCTTGAATGAACATAGGCTAATTTTTATTTATTTTATTCAAATATTTTTCTTAATAATTCAAAATTTCATTATTTTTCATAAAGAATTAATTGGCAATTCTTCCCTAATATTTAATCAGATTTAATCCATGGAGGAAGAAGATAGGTGGAGGTGAACTAAGCTTTAAAAAAGGTTTGTAATGTGAATCCATTTATCGCTCAAATTTTAGTGTACCAAACAAAAGCACGTGGAAAATTGGAAAGCTTCCAAAAAAGGAAGGGATTTTGAATTAATAAGACGAATTGAAAGAAATGAATTACAGCTGGAGCATTTTTTAAGAAGAAATAAGAAATTTTTAAAATGGTCTTTGTTCTATTATTATTTATTAAAAGAAATGTTTACTTTTAAAATAATTGAAATTGGGAAATTATTATTATTATTATTATTAAATGTCATTATTATTATTATTGAATTTCAAATTAAAATTAAAAAAGAAATTGAAAACGTTTGATACGAACTAAAAATTGTATTATTAAAAGTTTTCTTATTACAGTAACTTTTATTAACACTTTTCAACAAAATTGAAAAATGTTTATGCATTCGTTTTGTCTGTCCGTCTGTCCGCGCTCTAACTCTCGTAAATATACTTGGAATGCAAAAAAATTTTACCATGTTATTGAAGTTTACACAAGCACAAACCCTATTAAAAATGAAGTTTCTACCACGATTAGTTCATTTACAGGGACAGTCAAAAGTTTTCGATTATATTAGGGCCAATGGGGAAAAATCGTTTCAAATTAATTTTAAAGATGTTGCGGCCGGACAAACGTATTCACATTTATTTGCATCTACGAAAAGCACACTAAAATATGCAGCTAAAAGAATGGATATTCATTTACAGGGCCACACAAAATAATTCTAATACATGATAATAAAGGAGGAAATTGTTTGCGACATATTTTAACGATGGTAAACGGTATCATGTGTAATCAAATTGATATACGTCGCTGAGACTTAATATGAGTTATTTCACGCATAATACGAAGTGCATAGCATTTACAGGGACACACAAAAGACTTCAAAAAACATATTCTATTCGAAGTACTGTATATTACGCATGGTAACTGTTCCATGGATGAAAGGCATTTTTAATTATGATATGCGCTTTTAAGTGTCACTAAATTATGCACATTATATGGTGTGCATAAATGCTATAATAGTTACACAATTAAGATATACAGGGTTACTTAAAAGAACTCGGAAAAGTTACTGAATGTGAGTGTAATTTACTTAAAGGTTTGTTTTTAAAAAAGTTTTGCATTTTTACGTCGATTCGCATTTCGTTTATCGTGAAATGTTTGTAGAATATAGATTAAATGATATACAGGGTCACGCAAAGAACTGGATACAGGTTTGTTTAAGGATGATAATTTCTGGAAATATGATTTTAATAGTTTAAAGAGTATTGTTGTTTGATTAACATTTTTTATTTATTTTTTTATATAATTAATTTTAGCAAAATACTTTAGTGTAATAAAGGTACTAGGTAAACTGCAGGGCTGAACAAAAGTATTGAAATAGTTTTACATCTATTCGTATAAACTGCCAAAAGAAAAATTTCATCCAGCTAGGCATTTTTTTGCTAAACTAAATTTCTCCATGATATAGTATATATATCAACCGACAAATCAAATACAGAGCCATTCAGAAGTATTGGAATACATATTTGGTTATGGGCAGTAACACCTATTTCCCTGAATAACGAAGTTCTGTTAAAGAATTAAGGAAATTTGGATAGTGTTTTATAATCTATGCTTAACGCGGGATTTTTTTTTTTTTTTTTTTTTTTTACTGGTTAATACTTTGTAACGTAGATGAAAAATGTTTATGACTCCGGTTTGTGTGGCCGAGTTCTAACTCTTGTAAATAAACACTGATGCTCGTAGCATTTTTTATATGTTATTGACGTGTACTACACCGTGATCACTATTGAAAAGGAAATGTGTAGAATTTATAGTTCATTTGTATAGACAGTCTAAAGTATTCTGTTACATTATGGTCAATGGGAAAAATCGTTTCAAGTTCATTTCAATGACGTTAGACCATTTAAAACATAAAGAAATTGATATGCATTTCTTTATGTTTTAAATAAAGGAACGGCAGTATAACAAGCATTTTGTAGAATATGGGGTTTGTTAAACATTTATTATTTATTTAAAGAACCACACAAAAGAATTCCGTTTATGGGGATAATGGTATATGGTTGGGAGCTTTTAGCGGCCAAAATATGTTACTAAAGTATAGTGAAATAGACATAAATTATTCACTGATTCTTCTCCACGCTACATTTCCGCACCCACATTCCTTTACAAATCTGCTCATTAATGTTGCCGCTAATTGCCTTTACATTTCTGATGCATAACTTTGAAACACCCTGTATAGGCATATTCAAAATGTGAAGAGTGTAGCTCAATATAGTTTAAAACCGGGCTTTTTCAATATTTTTCGTGATGATATAAAATTTCACGCAAAGGAAAGTAAGAGTGTTTAAAATGATATAATGTTGCTTAAACTGTAATGTTGAAAAAATTATAATATTGCAACATTATAAAAAAAGTGATATTATAATTTTGCTTATTTGCTCAACGCTTAAAGCTGCACAAATAAAAATGTATGTTAAATTTGCAGCGAGACTAGATCCTTGAATGGGTCGGGTTGTGTATTTTACCTGAACACGAAAATTCTATTCAAATCGGAATCCAACATAAATGTTTTTTTATCGATCTGAACCGCTAATATTTGAATTCGAATCCGACACATAAACAGTATTCCGCCTGAAACAGAGCTAATTTTAATACTTACAACGTTATTAAAAAATTCCAAAACATGTTTTAAAACAAATATTGTTAGCATATAGTCATAATTTACATTAATAAGAACAATTTTTGACAAATATAAAAATTTTACTTCTTCAAAATAACAGCATTATCAATAAAAAATTTTGAGAAACAATTAATAAACAAGTTGGAAATTACACGTGAAGCGTAACAAATGAGGTGCGTTCGTACGATAACGAAGTTTTTAAAATATTCAGATCTTGCTGATATAGTAGACAGTACTTCGGTTATATTATAGTAGTAGAAATCTTTGTGTTCCTGTAAATAAACAGGAAGTAATTTTTATTACACCTCAGGAACGTATATCATATTCATAAAATGCTAAATAGTTTAATGTAATTAAAACACGCCCCACAAACAATGTCTCTCCGTTTAGCTTTATGTAATGAAATACTTTTGTGTGCTGTGTAATTTAAAAACAAATATTCTTTGCATCACAGATTGTACAGAATGTATATTTTAGTATATATATACTTCATAGGTTCATGTCAGTTTTATTGTGTTTGAATTAGTTTAACACCATTAAAATGCATTTGAAACTTTTTTTCCCACTGACCGTAATGTCATGAAATATTTTTTATTGTTCCTGTAATTGATTTATGCATCCAATTTCTATAAAATTTAAAATGACACGACAAAATTATGTAATAATTATTTGTTTTAAATTTCAAATGATTAAAATGCATTTGAAACCCCCCTTGACCTTAATGTAACGGGATACTTTTGATTGTCCCTGTAATTCATCTATGCATAATTGATCTATCTTAAATTTGAAATAACTTGACAAAATTATGTATTAATTATGTTTTTTAAACTTCAAACGATTCGGTTGGGTAGTTTTTGCGTTGTTATATGCGAATGGACAGACAGACGGATGGATTGAACGACAACTATAGGTGCTACGTATTTACATAATTACGAAAGCACCTAAAAACAACAGATATAAAGCATAATAAAATTTGAGAGCTGTAAAATAAATGAGCTGATTTTCACGCAGTAAAAATTTCGATTCTTATCATGTTTTTAAAATTATTAGAAAATAAATTACACATATTTTAAGATTAATCGCATTTAAATGCGAAAAATGAAGCATAAATACAGGGTTTCGATATTACAAATAGATTTATTCAAATAAATAATTCAGGGATAAAAAAAAATCAAGATGAATATATAAAAAGAAATTTGTTTTGTTACATATTAATAATTGCATTTAAATAATATTTAAAATATAATAATGAAAACATTCTTTTAAAATCATGTATGAAAACATAAGTAATATTATTTAATCTAAAATACAGATTTCTGATTGCAAACGATTTTCAGATATTAGCAAAATAATATTATCTTTTCAAGAAAAATGTTAAAAGATTTTCTATTTTGATATTTAAAACACATCTAATTAAATAATCAAAGAAAATTTTACCTGTGAAGCGCTGTCTAATAAAAAATTCGACGATAAAAAACAAGAGCAATCAAATACGAGTTTTAACCGGTTTGAATTCATAGGCGAATCAAAGCACGTGGTTTTGTTTGGACTTAATGTGACTTAATGTAGGGTTACATTTTTGGCATCACCCAAATCATTATAGTTCACCTCCAGTATATTCTTCCTCCATGGATTTAATCATCTTTTTTTTTCATTGCCAAAAAATAAAAAAACCGGAATAATAATTTCTCTTCGGTAATTAATTTTCTATTGACGATTTTCACGTGATAAAATAAAATGAAACAAATAAATTAAGAATTTTAAAATTATCATTCTGACGTCATATTGGAACCAAAACATAAGTTTTCAATTATTCATTTCTAGTAACATAAGATCAATGAATTTTGAGTAAGTGTTAAAAGGAGTCGAATGTGACGTCAGTTATGGAAAATAAAATGGATATATGCTTTGATGTTGAAATAAAATGAGATTAAGTTATGATATCAAATGTTATTATTTATAGAAATTATGTTTATCGTCTGAGCACAGTCAATATAAATATTTCATTTTAAAATTAAATAAGTTTTTTTTTTTTAAAAAAAGGTTAAGATATAATGAATAGAAAATGTCAATAATTTATACCGCAAATATATCCATGTCGTAAATGACGTAATGATCAATGAAAAATGCTTTTTTTTTTATCATTTAAAAAAAATAAAAAGTTCAAAAAATCGGGCAAAAAAAAAAAAAAAAAAAAAAAAAAAAAACGAAAAAAGTTTTTTGACAAGTGTTGATTTTTAAAACTGTTCAGTTCAGAAAATATTAATAAAAATTGCTTGAAAAATTCACTTTTGGGCTTAAAACCTAAATATTTAATATGATTGCATGAAAATATTATCATTTTACTCAGCCAATATCGCAATTAAGCTTCGGGAGCTCGAAGTGTAGTGGAAACAAGTTTGTAAATGGTGATTTGCAACCGGAATTTAATTCCACGTTTCTTTTAACTCTTAAACAGAAAAAATATGTTGTCACTTTAAAAAATATTTTTTTTTATAATAAATTTCTATAAAGTTTTATAGAATGCAAAGCATACATATACAAATTTTATAAAAATTTCATCTAAAACACAGTTTTGATGTAGGATTTTTCTAATATTCTTTTTTCATTTTATGAAGATAAATTCATCGATTTACTAGACTCTCCTTTTTGACACTTTCTAACATGGTCGAAAAGTGTTTACGATTTCGACTTATCTGTGTGCAGGATGTCGTGTGCCAGCGGTCTGCCGTCTGTTTATCCGTGCTTTAACTCGAGTAAATATAGTGGGAGTCACACGAAAATAATATGTTATTGAGCTTTGCCATAGCATGTTTGGCATTGAAAATGAAGCATGTAGCAATCATAGCTCAATCACTTGAGCATTCAAAAGGAGACAGTCCATTATGGTCTAAGAGAAAAAATCACTTGCGGTGTATTTTAATAGTGTTACGTAATTTTAAAAGTAATGAAATTTACATACGTTTTTAAAGTGCTCAAGAACATGGTTACTATCGAATATGTTAAGTGTAGTACTTATACACTACCTGGCCATTGATTATCGTTCACTTGCGATTTTACACATTTTGTTAAATATCTAGAAAAATACATGAAGAATTATCCTGAAACTCGCAGTGTATAAATATAATAGTACAGGTCATACATTTCCGTAAAGATTTTTTCCCGAAACTTTATAGGGGACCGTCAATAAATTAAAAAAGAATGAATATCTTTTGGATAACCCTGTCAAAACTAAAGTAGCAAAAGCGCTCAAACTTTAAATTATAATTAAGTGGCTTATTTTAATAAACTGTGTTCATTTTTATGTCGATAGCATGTATACTCGTAGGAAAATTAAGATTTTTATAAAAACAGTCCCAAATTTTTCCAAGATTTTTGCTTATAATTTGCAGAGTTCTTGATATAAAATAATATTCTTTTCTGATGTGACAAACAACATCGCACATAATACCCTGTAATCAGAATAAAAAAAAAAATAATAATTGTATGAAAAATGAGTAGGTTTACTAAATAATTTTTCACTGCGCATGCGTCAACGATATCAAAATTTCATTTGCATATTATGTTAGCTAAATGTATAGAGCAACTTTTGTGAAGGCTCAAAATCATAGCTTTAAAATTCTGAAAGTAATCGTCTATAGAATAAACATAAAATCCGTTGTTCCCAAAATGAAGCAAAAAAATGAGGGATTTTATCCAAATGCAGTAGTACGTCTCATATTGTGTATATTCTATATTGACACTAATGAATGAATATATGGATACAACCCCCCTTGTTTTTGCTTCATTTTAGGAATAACGGATTTTCAACTTATTCTTTAGACGATTATTTTAAGAATTTTAAGGCTATGATTTTGAGATTTTTACAAAAGTTGCTCTATACATTTAGCTAATATAATATGCAAATGAAATTTTGATATCGTTGACGCATGCGCAGTGAAAAATTATTTAGTAAACCTACTCATTTTTCATACAATTTTTATTATTTTTTAATTCTGATTACAGGGTATTTATTATGTGCGATGTTGTTTGTCACATTTTCAGAAAAGAATATTATTTTATATTAAGAACTCTGCAAATTATAAGCAAAAATCTTGGAAAAATTTGGGACTGTTTTTATAAAAATCTTAATTTTTCTACGAGTATACATGCTATCGACATAAAAATGGACACAGTTTATTACAATAAGCCACTTAATCATAATTTAAAGTTTGAGCGCTTTTGCTGCATTAGTTTTGACAGGGTTATTCAAAAGATATTCATTCTTTTTTAATTTATTGACGGTCCTCTATAAAGTTTCGGGAAAAAAATCTTCACGGAAATGTATGACATGCACTATTATGTTTATACACTGCGAGTTTCAGGATAATTCCTCATGTATTTTTCTAGATATTTAACAAAATGTGTAAAATCGCAAGTGAACGATAATCAATGGCCAGGTAGTGTAGTATGCGTACAGGAACTCAAAAGTATTTCATTGTATTATAGTCTATGAAGAAAAATCATTTCTAGCGCATTTTGATGATGTTACTGTTACAAAAATAATGAAATTGATATCAAATTCTGAAATGCACTAATACAAGAGATCTGTCAAAAATGGGGGTGCAAAGCATTTAGCATTCATTCACATGATCATTAAAAGAATGTCGGTAATATAATAAACTACAGGAAAAAATGTTCCCATCGTATTGTAATTGTGTTCCACTGTTTCAAACAAGATGAAATCGTTATACATTACTGAGATTTACTACAATATGCTTGCAATTGAGTATGATTTGCATCACATTTATTGTTCATTTATAGGGGTACATAAAAGATTTCTGATACAGTGCTGTATCCGAAGTATGGTCTATTAAGAATGATTGCTGAAGAGCGTTTTCAGTTATGGAATGCATTTTAAAGTTAACAAATTTTTTGCATAATATTATGTCGTGAGCGTAAATCATATATTACGGACTACACAAAGGAATCCGTAAGCAGTCTTCTCAGAATAAGCGTAAATTGATTAACTTGTTTTTATTTTAAATTATGCATTTTCAAGTTCAGCCCATTTATTGTAAGTGATGTTTGAAGAATTTAAAATCATATACTGGACTATACAAAAAATTAGATACATGATCACCTGTGCATTAGAAATGTCCGGAAATGTGAATTCAATAGTTTTAATCGGGTTTTTGCTTGAATAACTTAAGCTAAATAAACGGAACGTATAAAAATTTGCAAGTAACAGGGTTGCAAAAAAGCCGGCCAAAATTTAAAAAAGCCAGGCCGGTTGGCTTTTTTTGGTTTTAGCCGGCTTTTTTTGGCCAAAATTGGCCTTTTTTGGCCATAATTGGCTTTTATACAGTGAAGCATTTTAATTATAAGCTACACATTTTTAAGTGTCTTTTAACTAATTTTAATGATGTTTAATTTACTTTGAGTTTAATAAATTTATTTAATAAAATGAAAAATTAAGATTTTAATTATGATTCATCATGAGAAATTGGGTTATAACCCAGTTTTTCAATAATGAAGGCATTAATACTAGAATAACACATTGATGGAGTTGTTAGTGGTTTACAGTCAGGATTGCAAATATGCCAGCTAAATTATAAAATGGCCATATCAAGTGTTTTTTCTGATTTACATAGATCTTTAATCCTACTTTTGTTTTTCCATTTTTACTGCTTTATAAAATTAAAGAGGACTATGGTTACTTTGTTACATGTTTTATAACTTAATTAATTTTAAGAGTTATTAAAATGTCATGTTTTATTCCCTATAAACATTTAAAATCATACATAAAAAAAAAATTACTATTGAATATAGTATTTTGAACTATGCATATTTCATAATATATTATATTTCACAATTTATTCCAGTATTTTCAATTAGCATATGCATATGAATATGAATGAATATGAATGATATGAATGAATATATGAATATATTCATTCATGCAAGTGGGCCTATATGCACTTTTAAATAACAAAGAGCTAATCAAAATTTTAATTCAACAAATTTTATTAGAACATTTTTTGTTGTTTCATTTTATATAATTATGTATTAAACTCTCCTCAAATACCGAATCCTTCCTAATTTCTCTTTCAACATTGAAGAATAGAATGTTTCCATGAATGCTTTGATGTGTTACATTTTGTCATAATTCAATTAAATATAATTCTTAAGAATGTGTAACATAAGTAGAACTATGAAATATACAAGTTTAAAACACATTTTATTTATATTTTCTTTATTCCAAGATTTATATTTTTAAGACATAATGCCTTCACAGTTGACTTCTAGCAATTATGACTTATTTATTTGAAAAATTAAATAGAAATTTATAATTTTTTTAGATGTAAATAATTAAAAATAAATCAATCCAAATTTAATATGGATTCAATTCAAATTATCACTTAAAAAATAAAAGCCGGCTTTTTTCAATATTAGCCGGCTTATTTTAAATGGATAAAACCAAAAAAAAAAAAAAAGCCAGCCGGCTTTTTTTGGCCCGGCTAAAAGCCGGCAACCCTGGCAAGTAATATACCAGGGATGTATAAAAGAATTCAAGTACGTTTCTATCTATTATTAGAAATTGCTAAAGGTGTATTTTAATCTTCGTTATACTTTTTCTAACCAAACTAAGTTTGAACGTTGTACTTAGAATATTTACAAACATATAGGTCATATACATGGCTGTATAAAAGAATGGGCCAGCGAAATTTTGTTTACGTATTTTGAAAGTATTGGACTTTTTTTTTATTAGGTTTAACGCATGATTTTTCTTTCTTTGATATGAACTACAACATGATTTTTGTAGAACATGAGGTGCGTTACAGTGATCGCATTTCATTTTCACGATTGTTCATATTATCTGGCACAACACTTCCCTTTTATTTGCCTGAGTTTTGTCAAGTTCCCAAGAAATAAGAACTATATTGCCTCCTATAAAGTGTGATAAAATGTGTGTTCATTATATATGTGTTAAATTATTATTAATCAAACATTTTGCTTAGTTAATGCGTTTATTTTTTTTAATGCTACGTGAACGACGTCGCGGGTAACAGCTAGTAAGAAATAAAAATCAAACACTTAAACAACACATATATATTTGATTAGCATTTGGGAATATGAAAATTTTGCAATTGGTATCATTTTTAGCCTGAATAAAAATTCCTTTTAGCCTTGTAAATTTTGCCAAAAAACAAACAAAATTATGATTAACCATGATGTTTGAACTAGAGTTCAATATTCGCAGTTGATTATAATAGACAAAGAGCACGTGGCTAGAAAAATCCACGAAACAAATGTATTCATTCAAACAAGTGGGTGAGATCTTTGTATGATTTAGACGAGGGGCCTCTTATGGGTTGCTCTTGCTTATCTTGTAACACTTGCGACCTTGATCCAATTCGGACCTTTTTATCATTTACATTATTATTTATTGCTGCGGCTTCCTCACACGTGGATGACAGAGAGGGGGGCGTTGACCGACTATGTCTCATTTTCCAACTCATTATGATTTTGAGGACGCGTGTTATGTTTGAAATTTATACTGGGTATCTATCTGAATATTTGTTTTAACCTCCTCTGATAAGCCTGTAGAGTTGAGCGATTTTTTCTTCGATGTCTAGCGGGAGAAAATCAGATTCAGGAGGTAGATTTTTTTCTTTTGTTAATACTTTCCGGCACAATGTGCTTATTCCATCCATAATTTTAATTCCGAACTTGTAAATTGCACCAAGAATATTTTATTAAAATTTTACTTTTAAAATTAAAACTTGAATTAAGACTTTTTTTAATGTCTAAAAAAGTTGTTTGTGAATTCCAGTCAATAATTTCTTATTTTACGAACAGAATTTGACCGTGCTGGAAAGGGTTAATACTAAACATTACTTTCATCAATGTTAGTCAGCAGATCAAAACTTTATTGGTGATATTTAGTCCATAGGGATGTGTTAGTTAGTTTTCTTCGGTAATGCGTGTTTCACTTATAGGGAAGATTTTCTATTTCTATAAATAATGCTGACTTGAGAGTTTCCAGCAATTAATATACGAATGAAAAAGGAATAATTTATAACGGCATTTGCATGAAGGTCCTTGCCTAAAACCGGCCTCGAGTTTATCTATAACTCGTAACTTAGAATTCCCGTATGTAACGCTAAAATGCTCTTTGATAACAAATGGAAGCATTTGGGTAGCATATAAATGGAAAATAGTGCCACTTATGTGAATCAAAATTTTAAATTTAAATCATTACAGTGTTCAGGCAATTTATAAGTTTTTCCTCAATTAACATAAAAGTAATTTAATTTATATGAGAAACAGTAATTTCTAACATATTAAATTTTTAGTATTCTTCATATGGTGATTTTTGCGCATTGAATAATTTTGGGATTGTCCTATATATCTTTCTTATTTTTAACTATCTTAATTATTCATTTGTCTGTGCAACCAGGTCTCCAAATATACTAGAACGATATTTCGGTTCGTCATAATCTGACAAATATTGTTCTGGTTCGTGCAATTATTAAGACATATTGTTACAGTTCTTGAAAAACATTAATATTTATGAATAATTCTTGAAAATACACTTTAGTTTATATAAAATAAAATTTCAAAGACTAAATAAATATGGTAGGTCACAAATCCAAACTTTTTAATCTTTCAACCCTTTGCGTCGCAGGACAAATTCATTGCTTAAATGTTGAAATTAATGACTGACATCGGAATTTCAAAACAACTTTATTTGTAAATAAGAAAAAGCTGTATTTCACGCATTCAATAAACCGTAATTTTTTTAACCAAAATTCCGGTGCCAATGTGGCGTTTGGGAATTAAAATTAAATGGTTTCATAGAAATACCACCGCGTCGTAAGGGGTTAATGTAACGAAGATGGAAGCAGGTAGAATTCAGGCTATATCGGAGACACAGTTTACATAATTTTCCGCCAGGTTAACTTAGTGTTAGGTAGCTTTCATTGCAAAAAGTAAAAAGCTATCTATTGTAGCCGTCCGAAGTAAAGCACTTCCAAAAAATTTTGGTAAATTCGTGCTCGACGATTGGAAATTTTCAGTCCAATTTCTAACACAGCTTATCTTAAAATCATTTTGGCGGCAGGATCTCTCGTCTGTTTAATAAAAATATCAGTAACATTTGGCCTGTCCCAACTTTTTTAAAATGCACATATTTTTATATCGCTATTATTCCACAATTAAAATTTATACATTTATTATATTTATTATTATTTTTTTAAAGATGAGTACATGCATTTTTAGGTAATAAAATTAAAGTACGGTAAAATCTGAGGAAAATAACCTGCCTATGAAGGAATCCCGTGTTTAACGACAATAATATATAAAAAAAAAATGTTGGTCTATGTAAAATGAGGATATTAGAACTTGTAAAAAAGAATATAATGCATTTACAACAGACGATGAATCTTCTTATAAGGGAATCTGTCTATAACATATTTTTCTCCTTTGCTATGCAATTCCGTCATAGAAGATTTTGTTGTGTAAAATTCTTAAAATTTTCAAATCACCAAGACAAAAATGAGGATCAACGATATTAAAGATTCTATTATGAACTATATTGATTTTTTAATGAATCTCTATTTGTATGTAAATATCTGAATGACTACTAAATCATTATTTTTTCTTACATGGCTTGGAAACTTCAAAATCTGAAAGAAAAAATGTATTAAAAAAACTTCTAAGACAGAAACATGTAGTATAGAGAAAAATTTTTGTTCTAGTTAAGTAGCTTTTTTAGCAGATTCGTCCCCTCTCGCAAATGTATTAATGTTTTTTTCACATGCATTATTATATCAAATTGCACCGATTAAAAAATTATTTCCGTTTAAAATAGGATTTCGTCTTGCACGGACTCTTTTAACAGGTTTTACAGTACTGTATTTCTGTATGTACTATTCTTTAAAAAGAATTTTAATTGTAGAATAATGGTATCTTAAAAATACATGTATTTTAGGTCAAACTGGGATCGGGAGTACGGCGGATTTTTGAAAATGCCAGATTTATGAAAGAATATCAAATGTATTTATGATATTCTTAATGGTTCATTTATTCATAATTAATTCAAAGTCAATTGATATTTATGTGAGAAAAAAATATACAGTGAAACCTCCAAATAAGGGACACTCCGAATAAGGGACACCTCTATTTAAGGGACAAAACTTCCGGTCCCAGTCCCTTGATATAGGACGTGTAATGTGTTTACCTCTGAATAAGGGACACTCGAAACTGAGATTAAAAGGACTGGTTTTTGCATTTCAGATAATAAAGTAGTTTGTGATGAAAATGAAAATACAGATTATTGTGAACTTATCAAACAGACAGCTAGTCATGTAGATACAGAGACACACGACACAATTAATGAGCTTTTGTTCACCCCACAATTCTGATTTGACATCAGTGCATTTATCCCCATTGAAATAAATGCTGAAAATTATGAGAATGATTCTGAAATTGGAGAATAAAAGAAAATTGTGAAATAAAGAACTTCACAGATGCTTTTAGGCTGTTCTCAAATGAAAAAAAGGCAACTTAGACATGAATTTTCATTTATTTTTATTCGGAAATACCTGAAACTGGCAGATGTTGTTGTTCAGAAAATATGAAACCGAGCTGTCTTATCTATTTTTGCAAATGCAATATATCTTTCAAAAAATATTATCAAAGTGGGTGTTTTGAACCGATTTTTCACGCAAAATGAGAATAACTACTCAAAAGGGTAAATAACGTCTATGTCACGTAATCAAAATGGCTTATAACTCAATAGCTAATTTTTCATCGAAAAATTGAAAACGAGTTCAATTTAAAATCGCTTCCATAGTCCAGCGTTCTAATTTTATACCTTTCCATTAAAAAATGAATTTGTAATCGTGACAAAATATATTCTGCTTTTTGAGCAGAGCAATTGAGAGATTTGCTCCCTTAAAATACTCAAAGTAATTCAATACTCTCTTTTCTTTTTGTAAATGCTGCTGTTAATGAAGAACTAAAATTTATAAGTATATGGTACATGAATACTTGAAAAGTTTGTAGTGAAAAATTTGAAATTTGCAAAACAATCATTTTTGATTGATTACTCAAAGCAAAATTCTTTTAAACGTTTTTATACTTTTTGCATGTACACTGTTTGCATAAAAAATACAAATCAATAATTCTACAAATCATTTAATGATTTTGTAATCAATTGAAAAATTTAATTAATTAATTAATTCGGTTTTCTTCCTTTTGTGTCTGATTATCATAATTTATACACTTCGGATATATTTAAATTTCACCTTTAACGCTTTGTTATTTTTCATATTCTTCTGAACGATAAATTAAAAATAACATAAAAAACTCCGAATAAGGGACACCTCTATTTAAGTGACAAAAGTTTCGGTTCCATAGGTGTCCCTTATTCAGAGGTTTCACTGTATTTGTTTTTTTTTTGTTTTTTTCCCCTCACATAAATATATCACTTAGTTTTGAATTAATTTTGAATAAATGCGCCATCAAAAAATATCAGAAGTACATTTGATATTCTTTTAGAAATCTACAATTTTCAAAAACCATTTTTTATTTTTAAATTTGGATAATATATTTGTCATAGATACGTAAAAATCCACAAAGTAGGGGCAAATGGAACATGTAAGTTTTATACCATTAATCTCCAGCAGTGTCCCTTTATATATTTTCATTCAAGAGAAAAAAAGTAATAAAAGTTCGCACCTACCTCTCAGGAGCAGGTTGCTGTGTATCCGTTATGTAATTGCAGAATTAAAAGAACTAGACAACGCGATGGAAAGACACCGACACGAATTTCACTTTCTTGAGTAATTTAATCACGGCACACATCTAAAAATAAACTTAAACAAAAATTGGGTTAGTTGAGATATATTAAAGAAGACATATTCGTGAAGCTCTTTAGCTTTCACGGTTAGGAAGATTAAAATATTTTAGCCAGCCTCAACAATTGGCTTGGCATCATAAAAACTGCTCGCAAAAAACGTAACAGACGAAGAGAGTCTAACATACAAAAGAAAATTGATGATTATACAGTTTTATTGTCTCTGGGTTATAATAATATGATGTCCGGCGTGCACACAATACTAGCCTGTGTGGTGCTGTCACCTGTTGACTGATTTGAGAAGTAATCTAAGCGGATTACCGCATCTTTGTCGCTTCACAGTCATATTTTGGACTTGACACACAGATTTATATATGATAAATAAACACGAAAAAAAACAGATGAATTGCGTTGCATGCCTCACTTGAAATTAAAATATAATTTATTCTAGTCATAGTAGTTTCACACAAAACAGGGATTTCCATTTGTCTAACATGAAATTCTGTGCAGGAAATCTAACACCCCTACTTTTTGTGTGAAATTGATGACTCAGACAACTGCAATTCTTTACGCAAGTGTTCGAAATGAGGTTTTGGAAGGGGCTTAGTCATAATATCTGCTAACATCAACTTCGACGGACAGTACGTTAATTTAATTACACCAGTTTCGCGCAAATGCTTGATGTGGTGATATTTCACTTCAATGTGTTTCGTACGCGATTGAGATTTTTCATTTTCTGTGAGCTTGATCGCTGATATATTGTCCTCGTAAACAGTTATCGGTAGTTGTTGTTCAAGTTCTAGGTCTTTAAGTAAGTCTAGCAACCACTTGAGCTCCTGAGCGGCGTTAGAAATGGATATATATTCCGATTCCGCAGTTGAAAGCGCTACACATGATTGTTTTCGAGAAAGCCAGGTTAAAATATTTTTACCAAGTCTAAAAATGTTTCCAGTGGTGGACTTTCTGTCCATCCTATCGCTTGCGAAGTCCGCATCGCTGTATACAGTCAATATTGGAGGTTTAGATTTATCTATGATAAATTTCAGATCTTTAGTGGTGAGAAGATATCTTATCAGTTTCTCTATGGCTTCCCAGTCAACTTCTCTCGGTGACTCGTTCCTCCTCCCCAGTATATTTACTATGGAAGCAATGTCGGGTCTGGTTAGAGTAGCAATGTACAGTAGCCCCCCTACTGCCTTTCTGTATCTCGTGTTATCCTCCATAGGTTTCCCGTTTGGGTCTAAGCTGAAATACTTTGTGTTCATTGGGGTGTATGTTGGCTTACTGTCGATCAGATTAAATTTTTCTGCAATTTCTATTATTTTATGTGTTTGATCTAGCTCCAAACTACCGTTTTCGGTTTCTCTTACATTTATTCCCAAATACTGCGTCACTTTTCCCAAGTTTTTAATTTCATATTCGCGGGAAAGTTCAGTGTAAACTTCGTGTGTAATTTCCTCATCCCCTGCTACAAGAATGTCATCGACATACACCATTATAAACGCGATCCGATTGTTTTCGATTCTCTTATACATGCACTGGTCTGATACGCATTGTTCAAATTCCAAATTTTTTAGTGATTTACTTATTTTTAGATTCCAAGCTCTAGCGGCTTGTTTGAGACCGTAAATAGCCTTGTTAAGCAAGCATACTTTGTCTTCCTGACCTTTCTCTACGTATCCCTCCGGCTGGGACATATAAACCTCTTCCTCTAAGTAGCCATGCAGGAAGGCGGTTTTTACGTCAAGGTGAGTAATTCTTAAATTTTTGTATACTGCGGCGTTTAGGAACGCTCTCAATGTTGTGTGTGATACGACCGGTGCGTAGGTCTCATCGTAATCACTTCCGTATTTTTGTGAGAATCCTTTGGCTACTAGCCTAGCCTTAAATCTTTCTATGGTTCCGTCCACGTTTCGTTTCGCTTTAAATGTCCATTTATTGCCTATTACGCGTTTCCCGGAAGGAGGTTTGACTAATTTCCATGTTTTGTTTTGCTTTAAGGATTCAATCTCTTCTTTAGCGGCCTCAATCCATTTATTTTTAATTTGGACATCTTCAATGTTTTGTAATTCATCCCACGTCTTGGGTTCTTGTACGCGACACATGTTCGCACTTATCCCAAATCTATCGGGCGGTACACCTCTATTATTTCTCTGAGATCTGCGAGGTTCGTCAGGAATGTTTTCCGGAATCTTAATTTTGTTTTCATCATCATCGCTTAAATCCACTCCAACTGTTTCGGTGGGAGTTTGCTCATCGTTTAGGTTTTCGCTAATATTGTTCGTTCCGTTCTCAATAAATTTCACTGTTCGCGATATTAGAACATTATTTCCGCCGGTATATATCCTGTAACCCTTGCCACGATTGTCGTAACCTAATAAAATTCCTTCTATCGCCTTTTCATCAAATTTGGATCGTTTCTGTTTATCCACATACGCATATGCTTTGCATCCAAACGTCCTAATATTCGATAAGTTTGGTTTCCTACCGTTCCACAGTTCGAAAGGGGTCCTACAATTTTCGTTTGCCTTTGTGGGTAAGCGGTTAATTAGGTAGTTCGCGGTTAGTACGGCTTCACCCCAAAAATGTTTTGGCAAATTCGCATCCGATAGCATCGTACGTGCCATTTCAACTATAGTCCTATTTTTGCGCTCCGCCACGCCATTTTGCTGGCTGGAATATGGGACGCTTAATTGGCGTTCTATCCCGTTTTCTATCAGAAAATTTTCAAAATTGTCTCCAAGATATTCTTGGGCGTTATCGGATCTGATTGCCTTAATCATTTTCCCGAATTTATTTTTAGTTAGTGCTATGTATTCGGTTAGTTTTGTTATAGCTTCAGATTTGTGCGATATCAAATAGATCATTGTGAATCGGCTATAGTCGTCAGTAAAAGTTATAAAATACCTTTTTCCACTGAGTGTTTGTGTGTTCATAGGCCCACATATGTCTGTGTGTATTAGGTTTAACACCTCTTTGGATCTGTTTGTGACTATTTTGGGGTAAGGCGCACTCGCCAGTTTGCCCTGTATACATTTGGTGCAAGTGGTTTCGTGCTTGCAATCATTTATTTCTATACCCTCGACAAGCGCATTTTTGATAAGTGATCTGATTGCATCGTAATTTTTATGGCCTAACCTGTTATGCCACATGGATATGCAATTTTTATTGTTACAATTAATTTGTGTTTGGGTTCGAGTGCTATATCCAT
The DNA here is from genome assembly GCA_964019185.1 of Maratus speculifer. Lineage (NCBI taxonomy): Eukaryota > Metazoa > Arthropoda > Arachnida > Araneae > Salticidae > Maratus > Maratus speculifer. Next base: position 207,436,056 of record OZ025294.1, read on the forward strand.
AGTCGTCTTTGGGTCCTAACTCGTACAAATTATCATTTAATTTGGCGGTCAAGATAATATTATCATCTTTGACAAACATGCATGATTGTTTTTCAAAAATTACTTTAATATTATTTTCTGTAGCCTTTTTGACCGATAGTAAGTTGCTTTGCAGCTCGGGGCAGTATAAAACATCCTTAAGTGTGATGCTGTGTTGTGCGTCCGTTTTTAAATTTACGTCGCCCACGCCCTGAGAATTTAATCTTTTCCCGTTGGCTATAGTTATATTCCCGAAATTTCCTGGTGTGAATGTTATAAAATTTTCTCTTACAGATGACACATGTCTCGTGCATCCTGAATCAACAATATAAGTGTAGGGGTCTGTTGTCTGTGTTCTGTTGACTAGTGTTGTGTCGGTTTCAGGCTCGTTTTCCACTGGGGGAGGAGAAACGTTGCAATTATTCGTTCTGCTTTCAAAGCAGTAATTTGAAGTGTCGTGTTTTTCGTCACTTTTGTTTTTGTGGTTATTATTTTGGCTTTTGAAGTTCTGGCCATTATTATAGTTTTTGGATCTGTTATTATCATTTTTATAATTATTTGTCTTCTGTTTATTTTTCAACAGAAAACAATCGCGCATTACATGGTTGTCGCGATGGCAATGCGAACGGTACTTTTTGTACTTGTTCGTCTTATTTGTCGCTTTGTACGCGACATTTGAATTTTTGTTATGCGTTCTGTGCGTGTATTCATCAATTAATTTATTTTTAACAAGCTCAAGGTTTAATGTAGCTTCATCTCTCGCCTCAAGGCTTGTAATAAGAGGCGAATAGGATGGGGGCAGTGAGCAAAGCATGATCGCAACGATATGCGATTCATTAATATTCTCTCCTATTGCGGAGAGATTTGACTTAATAGTCAATATGTTGTTTATATGCTCAATTAAATTGCCCCCTTCGCCTAATTTTTGCGAATATAGCTGCCTGAGCAGAAATAATTTTGAACTTAAGTTATTTCGCTGATGAGTGCTCTTGAGCTTGTCCCAAATTTGCTTGGGTGTTTGTAAGTCTTTCACATAAACAATTTGTGAATCATCTATACAAAGATTAATGATGGCCTTAGCCTTGCTGCTGTTTTTTAGGTACGCAGCATCTGCGTCCGTGGGGGGGGGGGGGGGGGGTCTTCAAGCACATAGCTAAACAAGCCATCTTTTGTTAGTAAATTTTCCAATTTAAAGCTCCAGTTATAACAGTTTCCATTGTTGAGCTTTTCTATATTTAAAAGATCTTTTGACATAGCCATGGTGGCTTTTATTATATGTATATATATTTTCTTTTTCTTAATAAACGTATCAGTTATTTTTCAAAACATACTATGTTACTATGTTAGTATTGTAATTCTTTATATATTTATATTACATTTCACAATTTTATAATTTATCAAATATATCAATTATAAACATTTATTTCTTTTTCTTTTCTTTTCTTTTCGTAAAGCAAAATATAAACAATGGGATACTATTGTGCTGGTTTTATTTTTCTAGCACATCAGGGATCATAATCTGTAAGTTTTATACCATTAATCTCCAGCAGTGTCCCTTTATATATTTTCATTCAAGAGAAAAAAAGTAATAAAAGTTCGCACCTACCTCTCAGGAGCAGGTTGCTGTGTATCCGTTATGTAATTGCAGAATTAAAAGAACTAGACAACGCGATGGAAAGACACCGACACGAATTTCACTTTCTTGAGTAATTTAATCACGGCACACATCTAAAAATAAACTTAAACAAAAATTGGGTTAGTTGAGATATATTAAAGAAGACATATTCGTGAAGCTCTTTAGCTTTCACGGTTAGGAAGATTAAAATATTTTAGCCAGCCTCAACAATTGGCTTGGCATCATAAAAACTGCTCGCAAAAAACGTAACAGACGAAGAGAGTCTAACATACAAAAGAAAATTGATGATTATACAGTTTTATTGTCTCTGGGTTATAATAATATGATGTCCGGCGTGCACACAATACTAGCCTGTGTGGTGCTGTCACCTGTTGACTGATTTGAGAAGTAATCTAAGCGGATTACCGCATCTTTGTCGCTTCACAGTCATATTTTGGACTTGACACACAGATTTATATATGATAAATAAACACGAAAAAAAACAGATGAATTGCGTTGCATGCCTCACTTGAAATTAAAATATAATTTATTCTAGTCATAGTAGTTTCACACAAAACAGGGATTTCCATTTGTCTAACATGAAATTCTGTGCAGGAAATCTAACACCCCTACTTTTTGTGTGAAATTGATGACTCAGACAACTGCAATTCTTTACGCAAGTGTTCGAAATGAGGTTTTGGAAGGGGCTTAGTCATAATATCTGCTAACATCAACTTCGACGGACAGTACGTTAATTTAATTACACCAGTTTCGCGCAAATGCTTGATGTGGTGATATTTCACTTCAATGTGTTTCGTACGCGATTGAGATTTTTCATTTTCTGTGAGCTTGATCGCTGATATATTGTCCTCGTAAACAGTTATCGGTAGTTGTTGTTCAAGTTCTAGGTCTTTAAGTAAGTCTAGCAACCACTTGAGCTCCTGAGCGGCGTTAGAAATGGATATATATTCCGATTCCGCAGTTGAAAGCGCTACACATGATTGTTTTCGAGAAAGCCAGGTTAAAATATTTTTACCAAGTCTAAAAATGTTTCCAGTGGTGGACTTTCTGTCCATCCTATCGCTTGCGAAGTCCGCATCGCTGTATACAGTCAATATTGGAGGTTTAGATTTATCTATGATAAATTTCAGATCTTTAGTGGTGAGAAGATATCTTATCAGTTTCTCTATGGCTTCCCAGTCAACTTCTCTCGGTGACTCGTTCCTCCTCCCCAGTATATTTACTATGGAAGCAATGTCGGGTCTGGTTAGAGTAGCAATGTACAGTAGCCCCCCTACTGCCTTTCTGTATCTCGTGTTATCCTCCATAGGTTTCCCGTTTGGGTCTAAGCTGAAATACTTTGTGTTCATTGGGGTGTATGTTGGCTTACTGTCGATCAGATTAAATTTTTCTGCAATTTCTATTATTTTATGTGTTTGATCTAGCTCCAAACTACCGTTTTCGGTTTCTCTTACATTTATTCCCAAATACTGCGTCACTTTTCCCAAGTTTTTAATTTCATATTCGCGGGAAAGTTCAGTGTAAACTTCGTGTGTAATTTCCTCATCCCCTGCTACAAGAATGTCATCGACATACACCATTATAAACGCGATCCGATTGTTTTCGATTCTCTTATACATGCACTGGTCTGATACGCATTGTTCAAATTCCAAATTTTTTAGTGATTTACTTATTTTTAGATTCCAAGCTCTAGCGGCTTGTTTGAGACCGTAAATAGCCTTGTTAAGCAAGCATACTTTGTCTTCCTGACCTTTCTCTACGTATCCCTCCGGCTGGGACATATAAACCTCTTCCTCTAAGTAGCCATGCAGGAAGGCGGTTTTTACGTCAAGGTGAGTAATTCTTAAATTTTTGTATACTGCGGCGTTTAGGAACGCTCTCAATGTTGTGTGTGATACGACCGGTGCGTAGGTCTCATCGTAATCACTTCCGTATTTTTGTGAGAATCCTTTGGCTACTAGCCTAGCCTTAAATCTTTCTATGGTTCCGTCCACGTTTCGTTTCGCTTTAAATGTCCATTTATTGCCTATTACGCGTTTCCCGGAAGGAGGTTTGACTAATTTCCATGTTTTGTTTTGCTTTAAGGATTCAATCTCTTCTTTAGCGGCCTCAATCCATTTATTTTTAATTTGGACATCTTCAATGTTTTGTAATTCATCCCACGTCTTGGGTTCTTGTACGCGACACATGTTCGCACTTATCCCAAATCTATCGGGCGGTACACCTCTATTATTTCTCTGAGATCTGCGAGGTTCGTCAGGAATGTTTTCCGGAATCTTAATTTTGTTTTCATCATCATCGCTTAAATCCACTCCAACTGTTTCGGTGGGAGTTTGCTCATCGTTTAGGTTTTCGCTAATATTGTTCGTTCCGTTCTCAATAAATTTCACTGTTCGCGATATTAGAACATTATTTCCGCCGGTATATATCCTGTAACCCTTGCCACGATTGTCGTAACCTAATAAAATTCCTTCTATCGCCTTTTCATCAAATTTGGATCGTTTCTGTTTATCCACATACGCATATGCTTTGCATCCAAACGTCCTAATATTCGATAAGTTTGGTTTCCTACCGTTCCACAGTTCGAAAGGGGTCCTACAATTTTCGTTTGCCTTTGTGGGTAAGCGGTTAATTAGGTAGTTCGCGGTTAGTACGGCTTCACCCCAAAAATGTTTTGGCAAATTCGCATCCGATAGCATCGTACGTGCCATTTCAACTATAGTCCTATTTTTGCGCTCCGCCACGCCATTTTGCTGGCTGGAATATGGGACGCTTAATTGGCGTTCTATCCCGTTTTCTATCAGAAAATTTTCAAAATTGTCTCCAAGATATTCTTGGGCGTTATCGGATCTGATTGCCTTAATCATTTTCCCGAATTTATTTTTAGTTAGTGCTATGTATTCGGTTAGTTTTGTTATAGCTTCAGATTTGTGCGATATCAAATAGATCATTGTGAATCGGCTATAGTCGTCAGTAAAAGTTATAAAATACCTTTTTCCACTGAGTGTTTGTGTGTTCATAGGCCCACATATGTCTGTGTGTATTAGGTTTAACACCTCTTTGGATCTGTTTGTGACTATTTTGGGGTAAGGCGCACTCGCCAGTTTGCCCTGTATACATTTGGTGCAAGTGGTTTCGTGCTTGCAATCATTTATTTCTATACCCTCGACAAGCGCATTTTTGATAAGTGATCTGATTGCATCGTAATTTTTATGGCCTAACCTGTTATGCCACATGGATATGCAATTTTTATTGTTACAATTAATTTGTGTTTGGGTTCGAGTGCTATATCCATAGTCGTCTTTGGGTCCTAACTCGTACAAATTATCATTTAATTTGGCGGTCAAGATAATATTATCATCTTTGACAAACATGCATGATTGTTTTTCAAAAATTACTTTAATATTATTTTCTGTAGCCTTTTTGACCGATAGTAAGTTGCTTTGCAGCTCGGGGCAGTATAAAACATCCTTAAGTGTGATGCTGTGTTGTGCGTCCGTTTTTAAATTTACGTCGCCCACGCCCTGAGAATTTAATCTTTTCCCGTTGGCTATAGTTATATTCCCGAAATTTCCTGGTGTGAATGTTATAAAATTTTCTCTTACAGATGACACATGTCTCGTGCATCCTGAATCAACAATATAAGTGTAGGGGTCTGTTGTCTGTGTTCTGTTGACTAGTGTTGTGTCGGTTTCAGGCTCGTTTTCCACTGGGGGAGGAGAAACGTTGCAATTATTCGTTCTGCTTTCAAAGCAGTAATTTGAAGTGTCGTGTTTTTCGTCACTTTTGTTTTTGTGGTTATTATTTTGGCTTTTGAAGTTCTGGCCATTATTATAGTTTTTGGATCTGTTATTATCATTTTTATAATTATTTGTCTTCTGTTTATTTTTCAACAGAAAACAATCGCGCATTACATGGTTGTCGCGATGGCAATGCGAACGGTACTTTTTGTACTTGTTCGTCTTATTTGTCGCTTTGTACGCGACATTTGAATTTTTGTTATGCGTTCTGTGCGTGTATTCATCAATTAATTTATTTTTAACAAGCTCAAGGTTTAATGTAGCTTCATCTCTCGCCTCAAGGCTTGTAATAAGAGGCGAATAGGATGGGGGCAGTGAGCAAAGCATGATCGCAACGATATGCGATTCATTAATATTCTCTCCTATTGCGGAGAGATTTGACTTAATAGTCAATATGTTGTTTATATGCTCAATTAAATTGCCCCCTTCGCCTAATTTTTGCGAATATAGCTGCCTGAGCAGAAATAATTTTGAACTTAAGTTATTTCGCTGATGAGTGCTCTTGAGCTTGTCCCAAATTTGCTTGGGTGTTTGTAAGTCTTTCACATAAACAATTTGTGAATCATCTATACAAAGATTAATGATGGCCTTAGCCTTGCTGCTGTTTTTTAGGTACGCAGCATCTGCGTCCGTGGGGGGGGGGGGGGGTCTTCAAGCACATAGCTAAACAAGCCATCTTTTGTTAGTAAATTTTCCAATTTAAAGCTCCAGTTATAACAGTTTCCATTGTTGAGCTTTTCTATATTTAAAAGATCTTTTGACATAGCCATGGTGGCTTTTATTATATGTATATATATTTTCTTTTTCTTAATAAACGTATCAGTTATTTTTCAAAACATACTATGTTACTATGTTAGTATTGTAATTCTTTATATATTTATATTACATTTCACAATTTTATAATTTATCAAATATATCAATTATAAACATTTATTTCTTTTTCTTTTCTTTTCTTTTCGTAAAGCAAAATATAAACAATGGGATACTATTGTGCTGGTTTTATTTTTCTAGCACATCAGGGATCATAATCTGTAAGTTTTATACCATTAATCTCCAGCAGTGTCCCTTTATATATTTTCATTCAAGAGAAAAAAAGTAATAAAAGTTCGCACCTACCTCTCAGGAGCAGGTTGCTGTGTATCCGTTATGTAATTGCAGAATTAAAAGAACTAGACAACGCGATGGAAAGACACCGACACGAATTTCACTTTCTTGAGTAATTTAATCACGGCACACATCTAAAAATAAACTTAAACAAAAATTGGGTTAGTTGAGATATATTAAAGAAGACATATTCGTGAAGCTCTTTAGCTTTCACGGTTAGGAAGATTAAAATATTTTAGCCAGCCTCAACAATTGGCTTGGCATCATAAAAACTGCTCGCAAAAAACGTAACAGACGAAGAGAGTCTAACATACAAAAGAAAATTGATGATTATACAGTTTTATTGTCTCTGGGTTATAATAATATGATGTCCGGCGTGCACACAATACTAGCCTGTGTGGTGCTGTCACCTGTTGACTGATTTGAGAAATAATCTAAGCGGATTACCGCATCTTTGTCGCTTCACAGTCATATTTTGGACTTGACACACAGATTTATATATGATAAATAAACACGAAAAAAAACAGATGAATTGCGTTGCATGCCTCACTTGAAATTAAAATATAATTTATTCTAGTCATAGTAGTTTCACACAAAACAGGGATTTCCATTTGTCTAACATGAAATTCTGTGCAGGAAATCTAACAGAACAATTGCATTTCTCAAATTTAGTTAAGCCAGTTGTAAAAAAAAAAAAAAAAAAAAAAAAAAAAAAAAACACCCCCCCCCCCTTTTTCGCCTCAAAAACGCGAAACGTTGTGACAAATTTTCTGACTCCTTTTTAACCCTTTCCGGCACGGAGAAAATCTGTTCGTAAAATGTGAAATTTTTGACTGATGTCGGAATTTATAAACGATTTTTATAGAAGTTAAGATCTCCTTAATTTAAGCTTTCATTGAAAAAGCAAAATTTTATAAAAATATTGTTGGCGCCGTTTGCAAGTTTGGAATTAACATTAAGTGTGCCCGAAGTGGGATTACCGTGCCGGAAAGGATTAGATATCAAATCATGAAACTTGCAGACATGATTATTGAAGTGATTGTAATTGGATAGTTTAAAAAAAATTTCTATAAATGAATTATAAATGATTATCCTATGATGGTAGACTTTTTCCTTTCTTTTCCATCGCGTTCGGAAATTCGGTCCAAAGCGCAACACTGAATGTATTTTCTGAAAAATTTTCTGTTTTTTGTAAAAACAAAAACAAAACAGATAAAAAAAGAAAAAGAAAAAACAGATCGATTATATAGTTTTAAATTCATGACTAAAACTGCTGCTGAATCATACTTTTAATAAAGATAATGTATTTTAAAATTTAAAAAACTTCAATATTTAATTTTTATGTTTTGTGAATTTTTCAAAAATTGAGTTTTATTTTGCTAATTATTATTATTATTGTAATAAATACTGCTCTTTGTTTTGAAATTAAAATTTGTCCAAAAACTAAATACCAAGTAAAAAAAAAAAAAAAAAAAAAAAAAAAAAAAATCTTTATCATTTGTATTTGTAGAAATTTATGCTATTTTTAAAATGTGCTTTTCTACAATACAAACTCTTCAATAAAATCTGCATTCTCTTTGTTTGTATGAAGTATTATGAAAATAAAATGCAAGTGAAAATTCCGTAATTTTTGACGGTGTTATATACTAGTTTAAAATATAAAATCGCAATATTTTGTATTCAGTACATTTTTAAAGGCTCCTTAAAAAAGCTGAACATTTTTTTAAAATTCTTTAATATATTCTTTTAACACATTCATAAAGCCCTTTTTATAAGTGCATGGAATTTACAGGCATGTTGAATATTCAAGCACTTTAGAATGAAGCAGTGTTTTTTCTTTTTTCAATAACAATTTATACATTTTGAGTTGTAATGTAACATTCTCTGACAAAGTCATTTTCTTGCCAGTTGAATCTCTTCTAAGGTAAGTTTAATTACTAATTATGACAACATTTTCTAAAAGATCCTTAACTTTTATAGGAAATACAGATGTACTGTAACTTTTAGTATCCAAAGAACTGTACATTTTGTGTCATTACGAATGAAAATGGCTTCATAAATGTGTCAGAAAATAAGCGTAAATGAATTTAATAATATTAATAATAAATGAAAAAAGAAATTTTTATTTTGAATTTATTTGTTAAAATATCTTACAATATTCGGCTGACCGAGTGTTCGGTAAAAGGGCCGAATACCGAATAGTGGCCGAATATTCGCCCCATCTCTAGTTTCTTTAGAATGTACCATTCGTAGAGATCAGGGCTTCAGGGGTCGACTAAAGCTATAAGGGGCCCTGGGGCAAGCATCAATCTGAAGGGGGGGGGGGCGGTCCTTACTATCTGTCTATAGAATTTTTTTGAGTGGGGAGAGAGGGGTATGTGAAGCAGTTGTCCCGCCTGCCCGTGCCTAAGTCGGGCCCTGGTAGAGACGCTGAATAAAATTTTGTCCAGGGCATTATAACTATAAAGGCATCTGCCACTTCTGTATCGATGTTATGTAGCTATTTTTTCCAGTCAAATTTTACGACTCAAATTAAAATTTGTATACGAAAAAAAGATAGCTTGTTGCAAAATAAAAAAGCGTGAGAAGATGACAGGATAAATTTTGGTTTTCACATTTACAATGACTAGAATTTTTAATCTTCAGCCAACAACCACCACGAACTTTTTTTCCCCTTAAGTGTTGTGGAATTTGATCATATTTTCGTCACCAGATGGCACTAGCTATTCCGTTGCATTCGGACATGAAGTGTGATATTTTGTCTATCTTTAATTAGCCTGAAATTAGAGTCTTGCGTGGGTCGGATTGTACCAAATCCCAACCCAAACTGAACCCCCCCCCCCCCCCCCACAAAAAAAAAACAAAAAAAAAAACTTCCTTTTGCAATTTAACAAAACAATTTTTGGTGACCTGCATCCACAACCAAAACCAAAATGAATGCAAATGTAAAACTACAGTTTTTTCTTTTTTTTTTTTGGTCGGATTGACTTATTTTCTGTTTTGGGGGTCGGAGTAGCAGCGGCTCTGGTTTATTTTTTGCGTGTCGGATTAATCCAGGGTCGTACTGGCCCACCGGGCAATGTGGCAAATGCCCGGTGCGCCCCTAGTCGAGTTTTTTTTTTTTTTTTTTTTTTTTTTTTAAATGCATATTTAAAATAAAGTTTTCTGAGCAGCAAGAGAAAAAAAAGACATTTTCAAAACATTTCAACGATATGCTTTCTAAGAAAAGTATTGAAAACTATTAATTGTTTTTTATGCGTTATCTTTATCATGTGTTCTGCATTTAAGTACTTGCGACTCGAATTGTTGCCCGCTATTTGGTCGACATGCGCCCTCGGACAGATTTTTTTTTTTTTTTTAAGCTATATCAGTAGGTGGCTTTGGTTTTCTTAGCGCCCTAGGACCAGCACCGAACGAAAGGGGCAGTTGCCAAGAGCGCGGAAACTTAGAGGGCGCAAATTTTATATTATAAGGTCATTTTTGGCCTATTACAAGAAACATTTGCATGACGGGGGTGCCAAATTTGAACTTTGCCCCGGGCGCAGTGTTCTCTTCGCGTGCCTCTGCCTCGGACGGAATTCTTTTTTTTTTTTTTTTTTTTCGGCGCCTCAACGAGTGATGCCTTCTAAAAACTTATATTGCGAATTATTGATTTATTTTCTTTCTTTAAGTGTTTGCCGCCTTCTATGGTTGCCCGGTATTTTGGAATTTCTACCTATTGAGTCGATGGGAGTGATAAAACAGGATTGAATACCTTAAAAATCATTTTATTCTACATATTGACATAGGCGTCTGTGGGCGTCATGGCGCCCTCAAACAGATTTTTTTTCTTCTTTTAAGCGCCCTTACAAATGAAGTCTTCTAAAAAACTGATATTAAGAATTATTCATGTATTTAGAATATTTTCTTCCTTTAAAAATTGGGCTCTTCGTAGGGTTGCCCGGTATTTTGGAATTTCTACTTATTGAGCTAATGGAAGTAATAAAACAGAATTGAATAAATTAAAAATCATTTTTTTCTACATATTGACATAGGCGTCTGTGGGCGTCATGGCGCCCTCAGACAGATTTCTTTTCTTCTTTTAAGCGCCCTTACAAATGAAGTCTTCTAAAAAACTGATATTAAGAATTATTCATGTATTTAGAATATTTTCTTCCTTTAAAAATTGGGCGCTTCGTAGGTTTGCCCGGTATTTTGGAATTTCTACTTATTGAGCTAATGGAAGTGATAAAACAGGATTGAATGCCTGATCACCCATCCGAGGCACCAACCAAAATATGGCATAGGTGTGTTACCCCTCGGAGGAAAACAACCCCTGTCAGCACCAGACAAATCAATACAAAGACAAAAGACTCGAACTACTGGCCCTAAAAAAAAATACAAAATAGAATAAAAGAGAAAAACGTGCCCTAGCACGAAGTAATAATTATAAGCAACTTAGAAAATCTAATAAACAATCTTTTTTTTTTTTTTTTTTTTTTTCCTTTTCCTTACTCTTTTTTTTCCTTTTCTCTGTCTCTCTCTCTCTCTCTCTCTCTTTTTTTTTTTTTTTTTTTTTTTTTTTTTTTTTTTAAGGCATTTTACATACATAAAGGTCTATAAATTTGATTTTTGTATATACAGAGAACACATTGTAAATTCAGATATGTTACAAAATACAATAATCTGGCAGCTAAATGAAATGAAAAAAAAAAAAAATGATGCACACAGTGCGAAAACAAACATGAAATTACATAAGCGAGCGAAAAGTACTGTGCATGTATATATATAAAACTTTAAAAATAATTAAAGTGTCCACAATTAAATCTGAAAAATGTACAATCAAAGCTGAAAACTGTCCTAATAACTAAAAGGATGTCTGAAAAAGTTAAATAAATGTCCAAGTCGATCAGGCTCTGTAGAAGGTAATAGTTCGGGGTAGTTTTATACCATGCTATATATTAAAATAACATCAGAGCAAAAACAGAAACAGTCCATGAAATTTTACTCAAAAAGTGTATTTAATAAACGAATAGTTCCTGTTAAGTTCATTGTAAATGTCACACAAATTTCGGTAATTCGAACGAGACATTACTACATTTCTGATGCTCCATTCAAGAGAACGATTTTTAATGTAAGTAAAAGAAAATAGCACAACTTGGCATCTATCAAAGAGAAAGTGTCGAACATCTCCACGAATACCGCAGATATACATTTATCAGAACTCCGTTTACCAATTTTATGTAAATGAGCTGGAAAAGCACCATGCGTCGAGATAAAATAAGCGCAAACTTGGGAATAACATAAAAAATCCTTATTGACTTGTTTAAAAATGCCATAGGTATCTCTACCCTTCGTACTGTTAGTCCATTGATATTGCCAGTCCTGCATACATTTATTCTTGAAGTGATATTTTAATTTACTGATTGGAATAGGTATGTCCACTATTTTGTCATAGATATTTTCCTCTATTACGGATTTAGCCAAATAATCAGCACGCTCGTTACCTTTAATCCCAACATGTGCCTCGACCCAGCCTAGATGTACTGTCTTATTTTGTAAAAGTCGCAATTTCGTAAAAATGTCAAACAAAAGGTAATTGTCGGGAAACAGACATTTAATCGAAGAAACTGAAGAAAGACTATCCGTATAAATATAATAATGATTAAAGTTACTTTGTTGACACCAATGCAATGCTTCAGAAATTGCCACAAGCTCAGCTTGATATATATAGAGTTTAAAATATTTAATTTGATTCTAAGCTCATAAATTATCTCATTTCTTTGAAACACAGTAAATGCCGCTCCCACACCTCCAGGCATCTTGGAGCCATCTGTAAATATAATTGGATGTTTATTAGCTGGCACTGAACGAATTATTGGATTAATAAAATTTATATGGTGATTCTCATAAAAATTCGGATTATAATAGGATGGAATTTTCTTCATTACTGTACTAGACGTATAGCCACCATTGGATTGAATGCCTTAAAAATCATTTTATTCTACATATTGACATAGGCGTCTGTGGGCGTCATGGCGCCCTCAGACAGATTTCTTTTCTTCTTTTAAGCGCCCTTACAAATGAAGTCTTCTAAAAAACTGATATTAAGAATTATTCATGTATTTAGAATATTTTCTTCCTTTAAAAATTGGGCTCTTCGTAGGGTTGCCCGGTATTTTGGAATTTCTACTTATTGAGCTAATGGAAGTGATAAAACAGAATTGCATGCCTTAAAAATCATTTTATTCTACATATTGACATAGGCGTCTGTGGGCGTCATGGCGCCCTCAGACAGATTTCTTTTCTTCTTTTAAGCGCCCTTACAAATGAAGTCTTCTAAAAAACTGATATTAAGAATTATTCATGTATTTAGAATATTTTCTTCCTTTAAAAATTGAGCTCTTCGTAGGGTTGCCCGGTATTTTGGAATTTCTACTTATTGAGCTAATGGAAGTGATAAAACAGGATTGAATGCCTTAAAAATCATTTTATTCTAGCTATTGATATATGCGGCTTTGGCCGTCATGGCGCCCTGAGATAGATTTTTTCTTCTTTTAAGCGCCCTTACAAATGAAGTCTTCTAAAAAACTGATATTAAGATTTATTCTCGTATATAGAGTATTTTCTTCCTTTAAAAATTGGGCGTTTCGTATGGTTGCGAAGTATTTTGGAATTTCTACTTATTGAGATAATGGAAGCGATAAAACAGGATTAAATGCCTTAAAAATCATTTAATTCGACCTACTGACAGATGCGGCTTTGACAGTCATGGCGCCCTTGCCTTGTTAACTTACTCATCATACGTAGAAATGGTAAATCTTTGAATCGTTTTGAAAATCGGGAAAAAAACGGATTTACACGTTTTAGATACTGGAGATTCCCCCCCCCCTCCAAAAAAAAAAAAAAAAAGATATTTTTAGAAAAAAAAAATTGCTGTCCGTCCGTCTGTGTGTCTGCTATTTCCGAATAGTAATATTAGCCTTATTTAAGCTGTCATTTGGTAAGCCAAATATTACTATTCAAAAATAGCTATATAATTTTTTTAATAAAAAAAGTCAACACTGGATTTAACAGATTTTAACAGGCAATGGATTTAACAGGCAATGTTTTTCATGGAATGGTTTTTAGAATCGAAATTTCTTATGGCTTTTATTTATACAACGTCGAAGTTTATAAATTTTGATGAAAAAACAACAATATATTATATAATTTAACCGTACATTTAAATGTTATTTAACGCTTCTTTCGCTTATTGAATGTTATATATACCTTTAAAAATATTGGTTTTATGTATTTTGCACTAAAATAGAATCGTTTTCTTACTGTTGTCATTTTTAAAAATGTATTGTCTATATTTTTAAATCATGATTTAAAAGATGTCATGAAATTCGTCCACTTTCTTTTTAATTACAAGAGTTATGCGAAGGGATGCAGACTTTCCTAATTTATTAAATGCTTAAAACAACAATATATTAATAAATTCAATTTTTGAAAGTAAGGCAGTAAATTTTAAACCTACTTTAGTTTTTTTTTTTCAAACAAATTGAAAAGAATTACACAAAAAAAAGTTATGTGTACTTTCTGTTTCATTCCCAGTAATGAGATACAAAGGTACTTCTTCAAAAGCTTATAGTATTTTTACTTGGAATTTTCTAAACGAAAACTATCACACAATCAGCTTTTAAACCGACCTCTTTGTATACTGTACCACAGTATACAAAGTAGTACCACATGGATGGTTTTCCTCAAACGACAATTAACAACAGCTGTTTAGCATTTGCGATTAAAAGGAGTCCGTTTTTGAACACATTATGGACCATCAATCGACACTCACATACCTGTTGGCTGCCAGTAATCGTTTTAGAGACTATCCCTCGGAATGTCGGAATATCCCCCGCTTCCTCTAAGATCTTCTTTCATCATTCACACTGTCAATTATACCCTGATTAGTTCCCAAAAAATTATCTCTTTTTGGCAAAAGGGGAAAAAAGAAAGAAAAAGAAACGTCAAGTGTTAGACTGATTTCGGACAAGGCTCTTTTCTGAATTCTGATTCTTCGTTTTTCGAATACTAAAATAACAAAATATAAACAGACAGGGAGCCTGGAAAGACCTGGAATATTTTAAAATCTTTACCAAACACAATCACACAGATAGTAAATTATTTATTTCAATTGGAAATAATATGTTCGATTCAAGAGAAATGTAAGTAATTTTAAAAGATTAAGTTTTTACTAATAATATGATGTTAATTATATGATATGTTTATGTTATGTCTTAAACTTTTCATAAGTGTTATATATCTTACAAGTATCAATATGCTTCTGATTTATTTTGTAGAAAGGGATAAAACATGGGCGTCCACAATAGGGTAGGGAGAGACAGAAAAGAGCAATTACCTCTCTTTGAATTTTCGAATTGAATTAATTTTCTCGTCGGTGATTTTGGAAAAACAATAAAGATTGTTCCATTCAAATTATTTATAATAAATAAACATTAAAAAAAAAGAAAAAAAAAAGGATAAATCATCTGTCCCCCTGTAATCCCTTTAAAAATTATTTTCAGCTCTGATTTTTATTTACATTTGTGCATTCAAAATTATCTAAAACTGTGGTCTGAAAAAGTAAATAAACTGGGGGGAAAAGAATAATAAATTATTTCTGGTTTTTTATGCATCTTATTTTTTACATTTTTTTTTTTTTTTTTTTTTTTTTTTTTTTTTTTTTTTTTAAATATTGGTATTTTTTGAAATTGTCTTATGCAAGATTCTTGCCAAAGAAAAGTTTTGGTAATGTATTACAAGCACATATTTGTTCCTCTTCATGGATTTTGCTGTGTATGTGCCCATGGGATGAAAACAAATTTATAAATTTTTTTGAAATATCTAAAATATTTCTCTCCCCCTCCCGCAAAGTTAAGATCATATTTTACTAAATATTGGCAATATTGTTCAAATGTGGGTGTAATCTTTATAAAATTTTGCACCAATAATAAAAAAATTTAAAATTTAAAATACAACATTTTGACACTTTCCTATATAGTTGAAAAGTGTATGACTTCGATTAGTCTGTCCATCAAATACAAATAAATTCCGATTACCATGTCACTTAAATATATGGTTTACTATAGAAGGTTTCTTAATCCATTTATCGAAGAGAAATGAAACAAAAGAAACATGCAATATTTTTTATTATGGTATTAAAGATAAGGCAAACAATGATATAAGAACAAAAAATATGAAAAAAGCCAGTAAGTTTTTTAAGCAAGATAAAACTAAGTGATAAATCTTAGTATTCAATATTTTATGCACTAATTTTAACTCATATTGTCAATTATAATATACTTGGATAAAAAAAAAAAAAGAAAGAAAGAAAAAAAAACACTACTTTTTTACATAGATTTTAAAAAACGATAATGTACTTACTTCCACGATTTGTTCATAAGTAGTTTACAACTGACACTAAATCACAAGAAAATATGACTACCCACATTTTTATTAATTTAAAAATACTAGTACACCCTCATCGAAAATAAAAGAATCTTAGAAAGATTTTATTTCGAATTGCTTTTGTAGGGTGCCCCCCCCCCCCCTCCAAAAAAAAAAAAAAAAAAAAAAAAAAAATACTGTACTTAAATGAGCGCGGCGGCCTTAAATGTATTAAGAAATTACTTCAGTCAAGCCAAACGAAAAGATCCGTTCATTAATGCTAAATCTTGTGGAAGAAATTTATGAAAATATCTTGGTTGCATTTCAATAGTTTAAAATGATTTTTTTTTTCTTTTTTCTATTTTACAAGAAAAATGTATTGGATTAGAGAAAATTTCCGTTTTCGACAGAGTTATACGTTTTAAGGATTAACTATCGAAAAACATATTTTTACAAAAGTCTGTCTGTGGGCCCTCTGACTCTGTCTGTATGTATGTGACAAAAATACTGTGTGCGCTCTATCTCAAGAACTTATGCGCAGAATTTAATAAAAAATTATATTCAGGTGGTTTCAGATGTAAATTAGGGCTGATTAGTTTTTGGTGTAAATCGCCCTACGAGTGGCGCTGCTATACTGCATTTTTCAGAATTTCTGCTATAGCTCGATCTCAAGAGCTAATGCACAGATTTTCATCAAACGCCCAATTCAGTTAGTCCTTCATATGAATTGCTGCTGATTATGCTTTGGTGTATATCTTTCTACAGGTGATGCTGTTATGCTGGATTTTTCCCCGATTTTCGCAATAGCTCAATCTTAAAGACTAATGCATGGATTTTTACCAAACTTCAAATTCAGTGACACATTGTTTCTAATTAGGTTTTGGTATAAATTATCCAATAGGTAAGCTATTATGGTGCATTTTATTGGATTTACACGATTTCTTTGATAGTCATATCTCAAGAACTAATACACGGAATTCCTTAAAGGACACTTTCATTTTTGGAACCGGTTGAAATGCAACCGAGATATCTTTATAAATTTCTTCTTTAGAAATAGTATTAGAAAGCTGACTGAAGTAGCTTATTAATGAAAATGGAGTGTCTATAGTACTCACAGTTCGTTTACAGGAATACACAAAAATAATCCGTTAGAATATTTCATATGAGAAAAAATGTTTGTAGTGTATTTTAATGTGTTTCCTTTTTAACCGACTTCAAAGAGGAGGTTATGATTTCGACCTGTATGTATTTGTTGTCCACGCATAACTTTTGCAAATATGAACCGATTTTCATAATTCTTCGTTTGTTTGAAAGCGTATGAGCAGAGCCGTCCTTAGGGGTGTGCGACAGGTGCGGTCGCACAGGGCCTCGCGCCTAGAAAGGCCTCGCGCTCAGGTAAAAAAGTAAAAAAATCAATTCAATTTTAAAAATATCCAAGCATTTTTTTAATTGTTGCAAGTTATTTATTTCACGATTAAATTTAGATATTTAAAATGGTTATTTATATAATGTAAAACTTTTATCAATGAAAAGTTAGACGCGGATAATCGACAGCAAAAAAAAAAAAAAAAAAAAAAAAATTATAACCCGTAGTCGTCGTCTCCATAGTTTATCTTTAGTTTTGTGAACATGATGCGATATTGTAGCAGAATATGTGGAATAAAACTGTTGTAACAGAAAAACAAAACAAGCCTCAATTAGGTAGCAGTTCTAAGCTTCCCCTCATGGATGATCATGGATGATCCCCTCGTGAAATATCATGGATGTTGTTATTTCACGAATTATCTAGATTCTTCAATTATTACTGAAAATTGTGAGATATTTGTTAGATTCCTTTTAACATAAATAATCGTATTTAGAAAGGTAGAAATGTCATACTTTTACATCTAACATGATTAATATGAAAATTATAAACATCAACCACATTAAATAATTAATCGCTCCATATTTCGTCATAAGAATTCAGATAATGTATATAAATCAAAGTTGAATTCAGGGAAAGAACAGGGGGGGAGACAATTTCATCCCGCAGCAATGAGATGTCCTTCAGAATATAAGAAATCCTTTCTGAAGAAAAAAGCCTGGCTTTAAACTGCGACCGAAGAGAGCTGGAAGCTACTACGACCAAGTCGTCGTTCTTAAATAACGCTTAAAATAGTGAATTTATTTAGAATTCAAACATTAATTGCCTAATTTAAGCATAAATAAATAAAAATAATAAATTAAATTTAAATTGCTGAAAATTCTCAAAAATTTAGTGGATTTTAAAGCAAAATTTCAAATTTTTTTAAAGTAAAACAATTTATTAAACCGAAATTTAAATTTCAAAAATTTAACTTTTTTTTAACAGAAATTTTTTTGTAATTGCGAAACTGCTTTAATTAAATAAGGTAAACTTTGCAATTAAAAATAACTGGTGAAAATAACGAAAGAATCTGAACAGCTTAATTTGAACGTATACACCGGTCGCTCGTCCCCTAGGGGTCAACATTTAGCAAAAGTTTGATCGAAATTTAAATTTTCACAATTTTTCAAAAAAAAAAGGATTTTTTTAATTAAAAAGAATACAATATAGCAGCGGTTTCCAAACTTTCTTGGTACGCGACCCATCTTTCAGTGAAAAAAATTGTCACGACCCACCTTTCAGTAGAAAAAAATCGCTACACATCCAAGATAAAGTTGCATATCAGTATAGCAGTTTTTGTGCGATCTCTATATGCTTGACTATCTTATCCTAAGAAAAAACGCAAATTTTCGTACAGAAGATACATTATCAACAAAAACAAGAATCGGTAATCTCAATGTGTGTGTGTGTAAGTGAATAGCCATTAAAACAATGCACAAACCACAAAGATAGTTAAAAATGCGTTTAATTAATATGAAAACATAATTTTATAATCAATGAGATTTCTGGTACTGGTATTTACCAATGTGGGAACATATATTAAAAAGCAGTTTGTCTCATTACTTTTGTCTTTCTCATTACATTGTCTTTCAAAAGCAGCAAAGTAGAAAAAGCATGTTCTCATAAGCACGAAATGTTGAATTTCATCAAGAACCTCTAAGTTGATTTATATATTGGATATTCTGTTGATTTATATATTTATATATTTCTGGATATTCTGTTCGAATATTAATCTAGAAGGAAATTAAAGATTTTCCGTTGAAATATTATTTCCTGTCGAAGTCGTCAGATTCAGCCACGTGGGGAAGCCTACCAATTGAATTGAGCTCAACTAAACAGATGATGTAAAAGGTATGTATTTTGTAGACTCGATTGTTTCGCGGCCCACCAGTGGGTTGCGACCCATAGATTGGGAACCGCTGCAATATAGCACTAATTATCGGAACAAGTTGGGACGAACCCCAGTTCCGATAAACAGAAGGGGAAAAAACAGGCAATTTAAGGCATTTTCTTGGCTATACTAAAAAGTAAAAACTTATACGTTATCCTAACTTAGGACTGATAACACCAGTTACTTTTGGCGTGCTTAAAAATTGTTTCGTCTTTTTAATGTTTTTAATTTATATTTTTATCATTATTTTTTTCTCTCTCTTTTTATCATTTTCTGAACTCTAGAGATTATAATTTAAGTAAAGAAGCTTTTGATTGCTGCTCGCTTCAAAGAAGTTCTTTTCAATACTGCCACATCTCTAATTCTTCTTAAATACGTTAGTTGAATAGCATCAACGATCTTCTGCCATTCGAGCCATTCCATAGCTGTTTCCAAACGTTCGAAGACTTCGTTATGTGATAGATCTGGATTGATTTCAGAGCATTTGTTTTCCTTTTCTTCAAATTCTTTTTCATCATAATTTTCATTCTCAATCTCATCATCATTTAAAATCTAATATCGAGAATCATGAACTTCATTATTTAACCACTCGTTAGTTTCCTTTTCTTCATAGCTTAGGATTCTTCCCATTTCTGTTGTTTTACATTCCTCATTTTCTGATTCATTATCACTACCAGTTATTTTTTTCTATTTTTTAAAATTCTATTCCAAGTCAATGTATAATTGGGAGTTCGGTTAAAATTTCATTTTCTGAGAAGTAGGCTGTTCGGAAAGCTGGAAGTTCGGTTAACAATTTTATTTTTTGAGAGAAATAGGCTGTTAGAATAATTGGAATATTCCGATAATAGTCTCTGTACTATTAATTACTACTAATTGCTAAAATATTTTTCATCAAATTTTGAGCTCAAAATGACAAAGAATCTATTAGAATAAATCTATTCTGGGGGAAATTTTTCAAACTTCCATGCCCAGCTTTGAACCAGGAACTTTTTGAATAGTTAGCAAATGTGCTACCGCTAAACCACCAAATCTGAAAAAAACTAAGGTTATGTTTTAAAATCTAAGTTGCGGAAATGGTTGGATGAGATTAAATTAATCCATTTAATTAAGATTATGTAAGAGGTTTTCAAAATTTTATGATTTGCATGTCATTGGAGGTATTCAGCTATAAGTATGCAAAATGTCAAGTCTCTTACTTACACTGTTCCCGAGAAAAAATTCCGGGAGACAAACAGAGGAGTGATGCTAATAGAGTTTGATGATCAGATGAACGAAACCGTAAAAATGAATGTCAACCTGTACCGATTCAATACAAGGATGTAGCCAAAAGTACAAATAGGGGGGGGGGGTAATGTAAGGGGAAGGGCTCATATTTTCTCTCTCTCTCCCTCTGACAAACGCACGCACAAACACGTTTTAGGCTGTATGTTTCTTATTAAATTGTTTGTAATAACTTCATTTTATGTTAAGAGAAGAATAGAATGCAGAATGGAAAAATTCGAGGGCATAATTAGTACAAAATTATACATCCCATTAGCTTCATATGTACAAATAGGATGTGCAAGTATTGAAACATTTATTTGCATTTTTTGTACAAATGCTACAATTTTGTACTTCTGCAAAACGTGGGCCTCAAAACTAAATTTGATCTTTTAACAGAATTTTATTTGCATTTTCGGAACATAAATTCCTTTAATAACTTTTGAATATTTTCCAAGGGAGGCTCAAAATGTTTTAGGGGGGGGGGGGTTAATCCACACCCACCCTGTTACCTCCCTAGTTATGGCCCTGATTCGATATGAAGGAAAAGGCCTCGCAAAAATTCTCGCACCCGGCCTCGCCTTTGCAAAGAACGGCTCTGCGTATGAGGCCCATGTGGTCCCATTCGAATTTCATAAAAATCTGATAATTAGAACTTTTTTAAAAATAAAAACTTTAAATTTCAAATTCATTTTGAAGCAATCGACCAATTAGAAATGTTCCTTTTGCATACTTTTATGTTACACTTACATAGACACACGATCTTTTCACTGTTAAAAGTTTGAAGTTTTTGCTGCATCATCACTCCACCGCTTTTATGGAATATCTCTATTTTGACCAATGAGAATTCACCATAGTACAATGAAGTAATCATTTTCTGTAAAAGCGATGGATAGACGATAAAGTAAAAGTTTCAAATTTTTAATAGTGTTCAAAGTGCAAAATCCTAGCTGGACGAGGGCCAGGATTCACATAAATTTTGCGCTGTTTGCGAAACGACATTTATTAACAAGAAAATTTATTTAAAACATTGAAAAATTTGCTAAAATTCAGGCTTCTGATTCGTTAATCTGGTTTCGCTAACAGCGCAAATTCTACCTGGATCCCGGACAAGTTCTCTTATGCAAGAAACCGGAAATATAGTGTAACGTCTTGATGACTCCTCTTTGAAATGCAACACATGGCCACTCAAACATTTCATAGACAGTATTTACTAATTGGCCACCTCGGTTGAAATCGAACTTATCCACTGAAAGACTCCAGATGGCTATAACTCTGTTAAATAAAATACTAAATTTCAGAGAGAAGTGCCAGGACTGACATTTCGGTAAATATGAACTAATGAGGGCTAAGATGGTCATGTGACCAAAGTTTTGGAGTTGAACGCAGCCAGAAGGGCAGATGCTCGAGAAAGGCGATGGAAAGCGGTCGCGTAGTCCATTTCCTACTTGGTTAACTATACTCCCTTTTATTTTCAGTGTGTGTTCTGTCATTATCAGGCCCGTAGCCAGGATTTGACTTCGGGAGGGGCTCAATTTTGGATTTTTTTCTGATCTTACAAAAGTATTTTGTATAAATAACAACAAAAAATTTAAAAATAACCAAGGCAAGGAACACTAAAGTGTGTTCGTGCATAGAATACTTGATGACACTGTCAAACATTGTTACATAGTACTTAATTTGTTCAATTTCTATTGCAATTTTTGACTTTCAAGGGCATTTTCAATTTCCAAACCGGTTCAGACACCGAAAGAGTTTTTAGGAAAAAAAACTTTCGTGAAACTTAAAAAGCACAAACTAACAATATTTGAGATGACAGAGTAATTTATTCCATTTGGAAAAATTCCAAATGGAATAAATTACTCTGTTATAATTGATTTACCGATTGAATAATTGTGTTTAAAAATTAATCTAATGTAATATTTGAGATGACCTTCATGAGTCATGAGAAAAGGTTAAAAAATATTGAAAGGCAGACAAATAATGTAATTTGACTTAAAACCCCGGATTAATATTAGAATGCGAGAGTCTGACATTACGAATGCAAGGTTTTGAAACTATTGATCCATAAATGAAATTAACTACATGCATTATTTTTTCAAAGAAGAATTAATGGCTACAGTCATATGTAATCATAAAAATTATATTTTTATTTCACATTCTCTGTTTATAATATTTTTAAAAGCAATACTCTTGGCACAATAAATTTACTAGTGCAACAGAAGCAATCATCGTAATTTCTTATTGGTTTATGATGCTGACTATTTTATCAAGATATACTGTGCCACTGAATGGAAATCATTACAAAGCAACTCAGTCTCTCATTTTCCATAACACTTCGAGGCGAAGATTTAGTTATTTTCCTTGTCGAAAGAGATTATTTCAGCACTGACTGTTGTTACTGGGCTTTCAACCAAGAATGTCAGTAAAAGTTTAATATTATTGTAATACGTCACATTACAGTACTTAAACTTTTAGGCCGTATCTAATTTTTGGATAGTCTGAAGAATTCTAGAATTGACCTCTCTAACATGACCAGGCTTATTGGCTGCTTCATCATACGCCTATACGACGCATTTATACACGTCAAGGTATAGTTCATCACAAAGTTGTAACATTACTTTTCTTGAATTTTTGGTAAAAAAGACATTTATTGGTATAAAAACTAAAAAAAAAAAAAAATCGAATTATTGGGATTAGTGATTTTTTTAATAATCCACATATCTAGCACAAAGGGCAAGTTATTTTGCACGTGATATGTTCATAGTTTCACCAGCAATTAAGCTAAAACAGATTGCGTTATTTATTTTGATAATTAGTACTTCAGTAACTGTACCCGAGGATATTTGAATTATTCTAAATGTCTGGAATGAAGTAAATAGCATTTATACGGATATTTATAATTTCTCGTTTTAATTCATTCTCTCCAGAGTCCAGACATTGCTGGAACCTAAAAGATCTCTTAGCTAACAGTCTTTTTTATATCCATTTCTCCAACGTTAGAGGATCGTAATTGTGGTCACCTCTAAGTGATGTGTTTTGCTCTACAAAATTGCTCTACAAATAAAATTATTTCGAATATTGATCTAAGAACTGCTTTGATTTCTTCTTTTCCTGAAGCTCTTTGAAAACTCAACAATGAAAGAATAACTTTTTATTTCCTGAAGAAATTTCAAATGTGTTTGCTAAAATAACATACGGTTTATGAAAATCTAATTGCATATGCTTTAAGAAAATACATTTAACCTTTTTCCAATCTCTGAAACACTTAGAAACTAGTCTTCCTGATTTTTTGTGATCGCTCTTTACCTATTCTTTCGTGAAAAAACAAAAAACAAAGTTTATACAATAAATGCGTTTTAGAATATGTAAGAAAAGGAAATACTATTTCTGTATCTTTTATCCATTTCTCTTATTTTTGTTTTCACCCTACAATTATTAGAAGATTGTGTGGCTCTTTGGGAAGTAAAAGAAACCAAAGTGTTTCTCTTCGCGGTAACATCTAAGTCATCACTAGTTATATAGCAATATATCAAATTGAGTTACTTGCCGTAATGTAGGTTCATATCGAGTTCTTGACGAACCTTCGTCTGAGTCATATTGTTCTGAACATCAAAACAATACTCAATTTTAATTTCAAAACAAGACTTGCTACGAGAAAAAATTGATATTATGGGAACTGGTTTTACGCCCGTCAGTTCAAGATTTAGTGCACCCATGGTGCTGTTTTGTAATTTTGCAAAAGTAAAAAAAGAAAAAGAAGAAAAAACACATTTGTAAAATAATTTTTGTCATTTCATATCATATTTTCCAATTACTTTAAAGATTCCATTAACTTTTTCTTTAATTTTATCTAGCCAATTGACAAAATACTATATTTTCTGTCGCTTAATTCGCGGCTCGAAAAACTTTTTTAGGTCCAAAAATTGTTTTTGACAAAATTTGCTTTTTTGAGATCAGAATACACTTTACGTCAATTACTAGATTAAATTTCTGGCTGTAAACTGAGCCAGTGTTGTTTATTTTTTATTTATTTATTTATTTATATTTGTCGCGGCACAACTTAAAATGTCCCTATATTCACTATAAAAATAGCGCTTCCAGCCGTCAGCGCGCTCGCTCACATCTGTAGATTGGCTTCACAATATAATAAGGAAAGGGCATGTTTACAAACAAACATTTCTGTCAACCAATCTACCGCTACATTTTTGTCATAGCGATCATTGTAGGAATCATCTTGACGACGTAGCCCAATCATAGCAAGCAGACAACCATCATAAAATTTGTAGACCAATCAGAATGCCTCAATTTCATATGTAGAGTCGGTGCTATAACGAAGCATGGGCGAAAACAGCTTGCCCACACTAATAAGAGCCAACAGTGACGTCAGCTGCCCTTTCCTTATAGGGGTAAATTTTACCCAAATATGTGTGCTGATGGGCTAGAAACTTCTTTGGTTGCGCTATGAAAAACTGCCAAAAATCCCCACCAATGACCTATAATACCTACGTAGACACCAAAATGGCAACCTTTTCGTAGGCCGACATGTCTGCCTTCCGTCACGTGACGGAGGGCAGATTTAGCACGCAAACCGGTTTTTCCCCCGTCAAAACTCATATATCTCTGTTTGTCTTGAATTGGACCGCACTTCTTCTTTTCTCTTTGTGTAATCTGAAAGTTGCCAATAAAGCGATCACCGCCAAAAAACAGCATCTTTTCGCCAAAGATGTTGGATTCGAAACCATGCAGAGATAACAATGTGATTTGGCGTCTACGTATATGAGAAAGTCAATGATCCCCACATAGAGGGTATCCATCCCTATGCAAACAATTCGCAGAAAAGTTTTTCAGTGAAAAGATTGGGAGATGCCGCTATGGCGTCTTTAAAAATTTCTCGATACCATATCGTTTTTCCTCGTACCATTACTTTTCAAAAATGCATTCTAATAGTTTTTTTTAAATTTTTTTTTTCACATTACTAGGGGGGCTCCACCCCCCCTGCTCGCTACGCTCGCCAACCCCCCGCCTAATCGCTTCGCGATTCCAAGTTGTAGATTACCCCTGCTTGCTGCGCTCGCCAATACCCCATGGTATGAATAAGCAGTTGCAGACCTTTCAAATGATGTGTCACACGACTGGTGTTGTAAAAAAATTAAAAATGTGCTCCCCCTGGGGGGCAGAGGGGGGTGACACACAAGACATCCATAATATGAATAAGCAGTTGCAGATCGTTTAAATGATGTGTCACACGACTGGTGTTGTAAAGAAATAAAAAATGTGCCCCCCCCTGGGGGAAGCAGAGTGTGGGGGTGACACAGAGGACATCCATAATACGAATAAGCAGTTGCAGACCTTTCAAATCATGTGTCACACGACTGGTGTTGTAAAGAAATTGAAAATTTGGCGAAATATTACAGTTATCGCCAAGTTGGCGTCACTTTTGACGATTAATTTTGGTCGCCAAATTTGGCGATATATCGCCAAGTTGGCGACAAACTTGGCGATTGTTGGCGATGGTAACCTTTCCCTCTTTATGGTAACCCATACGGTGATGCATAGACGGAGCCCTTTCCTGATTGGTCTATTCGACTCATGGAAGGAGTGGTCCGCCCGGATTCGTTATTTCCGGAAATCTTACACATCAGCATCATTCTAGGAGTCATTCCTTTTAAGGCTAGTTTTTTTTTACTATAGAAGGATTTTACATTGTACAGACGGCTAGTAAAGTTCCTTTCTCTGTAAAATATTTTAACACTGAATGCTTTAAATTTCCTTTATATGCGGGAAAATATAGAAAAATAAAGAAGATCATAACATTACAAGTAAATGTTTTATATTTGTCTCCCAAAGTTAATATGTCATATGTGTAATATACTTAATTTTTATTAGCCAAATTAATGATACAAAATTACTCTTGATCGAATTTTACAGCACATACAGATAGTTAAAATGACGTATGAAAAAAATTTATATTTTGAGTGGTAATTATCTATTAAAAAACAATATATCCAAATAACCGATATAAGGAAGGATTTCTGTAACTGTAATTGAATAACAGAATATTTTTGCAGCTGAAAATGCAATTGATTTTTATGTCATGGAAGTTGAAAACAAACCAAACTTATTTTATTCAGGCATAAGATTGCAAAAAGTAAAAAAAAAAAAAAAAAAAAAAGAGGAAAAGCGCGTGAATTGGGAAATGAGAAATTATTTTAAATAGCGCGAGTGTAAGATAATTAAGTAGCTTATTTTATTCACAACAAAATTGTCAATACTTTTGTTTAAATCACGTTTTATTTTATTTATTTATTTACTTTACTTTTTGGGGAGGAGTGGAGGGGGGAAGAGAAGATGGTCAGAGTGAATCCATTTAAGCAAATATTATAGCTGAGTAGTAGTTCTGAAATTAAAGTTTCTATTTTAAGTTCATACTTCTGAAGCAATGCACAACAATCTTAGCTAGTCGTCCAATTTAAATTTTAACATGTTTTTTCTTAAAACATCAGTTAACAAACACGCAAGCTAATGTTTAATATGCCACTAAATCGCAAAAAAGTTGTTGAAAACATTACAGCAAATTTTCTGCAATTCTATCACAAAATTCGTATTTTTTCCGCAATTCTTTTAAAAAAATTGCATTTTTCAGCGATCTTTTGAAAAAAATCGCGGTTTTCTTGCGATCTTATGTCGAAAATCGAGATTTTTCGCAATCTTTTGACGAAAATCGCGGTTTTCTCGCGATCTTTTGACGGAAATCATGGTTTTTTTACGATCTTTTGACGAAACCTGCATTTTTCTCGCGATCCTTTGACGGAATCCGCGTTTTTCTTGTAATCTTATGACAATCCGCGTTTTTCTTGCGATATTTTGACGAAAACCGCGTTTTTTCTCGCGATATTACGACGAAAACCGTGTTTTTTCGTGATATTTTGACGAAAATAGCATTCTTTCGCGATCTTTCGACGAAAATGGCTTTTTTCCGCGATCTTTCGGTGAAAAAAATTCGTGTTTTTCTCTCGATCTTTCGACGGAATCGCGTTTTGCTAGCAATGTCTTGTCGAAAACCGCATTTTTCTCGTGACTTTTGACAAAAATCGCGTTTTGCTAGCAATGTCTTGTCGAAAACCGCATTTTTCTCGTGACTTTTGACGAAAATCGTGTTTGTCTCGCGATATTTTGACGAAAATAGCTATTTTTGCGACCTTTCGGCCAAAATCGCCTTTTTATTACGCAATATTTTGACGAAAATCGCTTTTTTCGTGATATTTTGTGAAAAATCTCGTTTTTTTCCCGCGATCCTTGAAGTTATAAAAAATGTAAAACGCGGAAAATGACAAAAAAGCGGAAAATCGCGGATCCTCGGAAGAATCCCATGCCTTATTATCATAAAGATAATTTTGTTAAGACTTTTCAGACTTTCGGGAGGGGCTTCAGCCCCCTTAGCCCCCTCCCTGGCTACGTGCCTGGTCATTATATGTCTGTGTTTTTTACGTAACGTGATTGTTGTTAATAAAAAGTAAAAAGACCAAGTTTGCAGTAGGGTCTTATTTAAATCCGTTACAGGATTGGTCGTCAGAAGTTGGGATTATAGACAGACAGACAGACACACACGGGCCTGATTTTTTTTAATTGAACATTGTTTCGAGAAACAAATCGCGCCATGCGATTGGACTATTTATTAAGGAAATAAAAAGGGACACCATGAAAACTGCTATGCTGATTCCTGTTTAAGAATTGGAAAGGTTAGAAAAGATTGTTTCGTCGACGAATTGAATCTCGTCGGAAGGGTCGCTGATGTGAAAAGCGCAAAGATTCTCCGGCTGCTGTGAGACGGAAATTTCCTACGGAACTGAGGGGTCGTTGGCCTTGGCTCCCTGATAGGAATTACCTGTGAACTGGAAGAAAGTGATTTCGCGTTTGTGGGCTGTTAGCCGAAAAAAGTGATTTCGCGTTTGTGGGCTATTAGCCGAAGAAAGTTTTCGCGTTTTGTGGAAATTAGCCGAAGAAGATGTATTGGATTATAAAAAACCACAAGTCGTCAAATGGGGTAAGTCAAAATCTTGATTGATTTAGGAGTTAATATAAATGTGAAAAAAAAATATATATAGTAAGAGATATTTTTTTGTTTTGGTAATAAAAAAAAAAAAAAGTCTTTTTTAGGAATAAAATTTAAGAAATTTTATGGAAATTGTTGGGAGTGAGTCAGTAATATACAATTTTTGTTGTTGTTTACTTTTGTTTGTTTGATTGTGTATTGTGTATACCATTAAATAAGAGGTTTTTTATTGTTTAATAATAATAATAATAACAATATCAAAATCAAAATGTCATTTTTGGGTAAGGGTTTAAAAGAAAATTTAATGCAATTGGTAGATGAGTTAGAAATAGAACGCCGTGGAAATGAAAAGAGGGCGGAATTAAAAAAGCTAATTGTAGAATCAGAGGACTACTACGAGAGATGGAAGCATTCGCAGTTCCTTATCTAGATGACGTTGCGGTATTTTCGGACACCTGGGAGGACCACTTAAAACATCTTACTGTAGTTTTGGATAAAATCAACAAGGCAAATCTGAAAATAAAACCGTCAAAATGCAAATTTGCCCAAAACAACGTTCAGTATTTAGGTCACGTTGTAGGAAATGGGTCTCGGTCACCAGCAGAAGCCAAGGTAGAGTGCGTAAAAAAATTCCCCACTCCCCAAACGAAAACACAGGTCCGAGCTTTTCTCGGCCTCGCAGGCTACTATCAGCGGTACATAAAAAATTTCTCCGTAATCGCTGCTCCTCTCAGCGATGCACTAAAAGGGAAAAGGACGCGCGAAAAGATTGAATGGACGTCCGCGTGTGAGACCGCTTTTTGCACTCTCAAAAGAAAACTTATGGAAAAACCTGTCTTGCATGCACCGAACTTCCAGCGGGAATTTATTGTTCAGGTAGACGCCTCGGCCTGTGGTGTTGGAGTAGTGTTAAGCCAAAAAAACGAAACAGGGGACGAGCATCCGATTTTATACTTAAGCCGAAAGTTCTCTCCGGTGGAAAGGCGCTACAGCACCACCGAACGAGAATGTGCCGGTATTGTTTTTGCCGTAAAAAGGTTGCACTACTACTTAGACGGTCGAAAATTTAGAATCATAACAGATCACAATCCTTTGCGGTTTTTACAAACTCATGCGAGTTCGAATTCAAGACTGATGCGATGGAGCCTTGCTTTACAACCGTACGATTTTGAGATCGAACATCGTGCAGGAAAAAAACATAAAAATGCTGACAGTCTCAGCAGAGCGGCTTTTGACCAGTAACATTGTATCATTAAAATATAACTTAAGGGTATTTGTTTTAATACTATATATATTAGAGGATACTTATTGTTGTTGTTTTGTGGTGTAACTAAAAGTGTCATATAAGGAATAAGATTTATATCCGAGTAGATATTTCTCGCATTTTTAGAAAAATGAATGAGAATAAGCAATTTAGGTTTACAGTAAAAGGGTTGCATTATTATTAAGAATAGTTACGCGTCTTTGTTTAGTATTGTATAAGTATATATAATTGTTTCTGATTTAAACTATCCTTAGAAGATATTTATTGTTTTAAAAACATGATAACAGGAAAGATAGATTTATTGTGTAAAGTACCTGTTATTTTTTTTTTCATTTTGTTTATGCTAAAGGTAAAGCCTTGAACGAAGGTACAGTTTTTTATGTTATTGGTGTGAATATCATTATTATTATTCTTCTTGTATAACTAGTGTTCAATTGTATTGTGATAATAGTATATTGCTGAATCCCTCCCACCATAATAATAGAAATAATTAAAGGAATCTCATAATAATAAATAATAATAATAATAAAAAAATATATATATATTCACATAAATCTTTTGCTTTGATTTTAAAAAAATAAAATTTGTTAGAGTAGATTGCTTTTATTTTGTATTACGGTTAACTCCTGTATTAATAGTGATTTTGCACCTGTGTGTTTAAGAAAAATTTTTTCTTGAGAAAAAAATTTTAAAATTTGGTAGGGAGGAGCTGTAACGTCTTGATGACTCCTCTTTGAAATGCAACACATGGCCACTCAAACATTTCATAGACAGTATTTACTATAATTGGCCACCTCGGTTGAAATCGAACTTATCCACTGAAAGACTCCAGATGGCTATAACTCTGTTAAATAAAATACTAAATTTCAGAGAGAAGTGCCAGGACTGACATTTCGGTAAATATGAACTAATGAGGGCTAAGATGGTCATGTGACCAAAGTTTTGGAGTTGAACGCAGCCAGAAGGGCAGATGCTCGAGAAAGGCGATGGAAAGCGGTCGCGTAGGCCATTTCCTACTTGGTTAACTATACTCCCTTTTATTTTCAGTGTGTGTTCTGTCATTATATGTCTGTGTTTTTTACGTAACGTGATTGTTGTTAATAAAAAGTAAAAAGACCAAGTTTGCAGTAGGGTCTTATTTAAATCCGTTACAATAGCATCTAGGGGATATAGTGTGGAAATCGGCTATCTCAGGGCGTGTTCAGAGCAACTTACAAAAGTAACCAATGTTACCGACCGATTGTAGGGCAGTACGAAAGCAAATTTTGGCATCAATGAAAACTATTCTGTTGAATTGTAGCTGACGTCACACTTCGCTTTGATTTTCATTTCGTACTTGTCTACAATCGGTAAGTGGTCGGTAAGTAACCGGTAAGTTGTGCTGAACACGCCCTCTGTAACACTTAAAAAAAGCGCTAAAATGTTCTATTTTTCAAATGTGCAACAATGCTAATGAAATTTAAAGATAGAAGCAACATCTGCTGGACATTTTCTAAAAATGCAAGAATTATTGCTAGTCTAGATAATGTATCACGAAAATGCCGCAGATGTCGCTGTGATCGACACTTTGGAATTCAGTAGCATCGTTGCACATTTAAAGGATACAAATTTTTAGCACTGCTTGCATTGCAAAAATTTGAACCCTTTGCTGCATCGTCACTCCATCGCTTTTATAGGAGACGATTACTTCGCTCTATTATGGAGCATTCTCATTGGTCAAAACAAAGAAATTCTATAAAAGCGATGGAGTAACGATGCAGCAAAAGGGTCAAATTTTTTACAGTGTCGATAGCAGATTTTCACTCCATGTATTCCAGACTCTCTCCTTCGAACAATGAAAAGTTCTAAAAAATGAAGGCTTATGATTGGTCAATCTTGTTTCGCTTAACAGCGATTAATCCTTCTGGTTCCTAACCACTGTTGCAGAGATGCTAGTTTTTTTTTCAAAGTACGAAATCTTAGCTGGAACAATTCTCGTATCCACCAAAGTATAAGATCCACATCGATCCAGACATGAAAATTCGATATCGAAAAACTGAAAATCCATCTCTAAACAGCCTTACACGTTAAAGCAAGAGTGTCTGTGCATCAGGGTGCTTGTTATGCCGGATTCACAAAGTGATTAAAGTACATTGCTATGTGCTAGATTTACATTTGGACAAATATAGATGACGAAAAATTTTGATAAGCTTACCATTAAAGTTCAGCTAGTTAACTTCTTTCACCCATAAAACAAACTCGTTCAGGCGACTAACGCCAAGTTCTGGAATAAAAATTCTTAAATTTTCTATACTTTGGAAAACCGCGTTTATCAAAGAACATTCTTAACTTCAAATATTACTATTTTCATATAGACGCATGTTGAATCATGGTGTGATTTTAATAATATCTTTCTTTTTAGTTTTTATGACTGAAAAGGGTATTTTAATACATACGAATATTTAGAATTACTTTGCTATGCACTGTTAAAAATCTGCTGCATTTTGCTGCAACGCACTCCCCTGCTTGTATAGAAAACGGTTACTTGGCCGTGAAATGGCGCTTTCTCATTGGTTGGAATAGAGATATTATATACAAGTGGTGGAGGGCGTTGCAGCAAAATGCAGCAGATTTTTAACAGTGTGCAGGGCCGTGCTTAAGGGGGGGCGAGCCGGACATTTGCCCAGGGCCGCCAAAATTTGGGGCCGCAAAAAAGTTAGTGTTGCTTTTACATTTTACCAGTTTTTATGAAGAGTCTATTTGACTTATCAGGCGCAATCCGAGCCTGACAAGTTGGTTACAACTTATTTAAACTAAAACATTCGTAAAACTACTGAAAACACATTCTCAGAAATTATTATTCATAGGCGTCCATATATTCAATTCTTTGCGTGGCCCTGTATATCATTTTATCCATATTCTAAAACTATTCCTTAGTAAACTGAATGCAGTTTAGCAAAAAAATGCATAACTTATTTAAAAATCACCTTTAAGTAATTTGCGCTCATATTCAGTAATGTTTACGATCTCTTTGGTATAGCCTTGTATATCAACTGTAGAATTTATACACTCTATATAATATGCATAGATTTAGAGAAACTTAAAAGCACATATCATAATTAAAATGCATTTTATCCATCCATCAGCCATCATCGGATACATATACAGTGCGTCGTAAAGAATATACTATTCGAAATCTTTTGTGTGTCCCTGTAAATGCTGTGCACTTCGTATTATATATAGTTATATCGTATAACTAATGTTAAGTCTCAACGACGTATATCAATTTTAGTATGTATAAAATAATTTAATACAATTAAAATATGTCGCACACAATTCCCCTCTTTAGTCTTTACCACTATGTAATGCAATTCTTTTGCGTGGCCTTGTAAATGAATACCAGAAATTTTTTTTCACCGCGTATTTTACAGAAAGCATATTTTAGAGCGCGTCGTAAATGCATATAATTTGTAATGTATTTGACAGGTTGTAAAATCTTTAAAATTCATTTGAAACGATTTTTCTCCTTAGGCTATAACGTAACTTCGACTGTCCCTGTAAATATACTAATCATGCTAGAACCTTCATTTGACATAAAGTTCTGCTAGGGTAAACGTCAATAACGTCGAAAAATTTCAGGGCAATCCAAGTTATTTACGGAAGCTAGAGCGCGAACAGAGAACAGGTAAACCGAAATCATAAGTATTTTGGAACTTTGTTGGAAAGTATTAAAAAAGATACTTTTTCGTAATCATTTTAAATATAACATTTTAAATATGCCGTAATGTTCGTCTTTAAATGTGTTTCGCACGTATTATTAGGTTTAATGTTTTCTTTCTATTTTAATGTCAACTTGTAAATATATTTTTAAGAAGGACTTCTTCCCTCAAAGGGATTCATCGACTTAATTTGTGACAAGTGGCGACACAGTTTTCTGACATAACTTCTTACAAATGCAGAAAATGAGCTACTTTTTAATTAATAAAATTAATATACAAATTCAACTAGTCGTTGAAGGACAACGTAATACTTACCCATCATGCATATGCATAGCACAATATATGAAAACATAACACATGTAAACAATTTATAAAATGCATTACAATTCCAAAACAAAATATAAACGTATATTTAAGTATTTTTAACACATAATCATGCTCTATTAATGAATTTCTGATGACTTAATTTCGCTAAATTGTATGAAACGCCAAACTATTCAAGTAGCACTGAATTGCGTAATAGAAACATCCTTATAACTCCAAAAATAATAATCATATTCACTAACAATTTCTTGCATCGAATTAAGTATCTCATTTCCAATTAAAATATATCTTTGAATTGAAATTTGAATGAAATACAGGGTCATGAAAAATCAAAGAATGTGGAAAGTAGGATTAGAAATATCTCAACAACTAATTATCCGATTGATTTCTTTTTTTATGCAAAATTTGTGTTATTTTATTGCCTTTTACGTCCACTCCTTAAAATAAAAGAATTCGAAAATTTTTATATACCTTTCATCAGAACGAATTTTTCGAGAGTCGGAAAAAAATAGTTCCGGATAATCGAGGTTGCTGATATTAAATAGGCTACGTCCCATTCTTACATACTAAGCACATACAAAATTTCAAATCTCTATCTCAATTTGTTCGATAGATAGAGCGGTTACAGACAGACAGACAGACACACAGACGGACGGACGGACGGACGGCAAATTTTTTTTTCTAAAAATATGTTTTTCGGAATCTCCAGTGTCCGAAACGTGTAAATCCGTCAAAAAAAATTTTTCGACTTTCAAAACGATTGCAAGACTTACCCTATACTACGTATGATGGGTAAGTAAAAAAGGAAAATGAGCAAAATAAAAATATTAGAATTCAAAGTAGTACATATCAATTCATACATTTTTAGCTATTATGATAATTCTTTCAGTAATCCTTGTGCAGTGTTAATATATATGAAACATATTTAGACGCTGTTGACCATCAATATAATTAAAAGAAATTTGCTGAGATTTTTTCTGTATAAAACATTTTTACTATTCCTTTAAAAAATGGTAAAATTAAACACAAGATTCAAGGCATGAAGTCTTTAATCTTTTTCTCTCTACTGAGCCCAACATAAAACAAACCTAATATAACCCCTGGTTTATAGTTTTTGAATTAACTTATTACACTTTATTTATTTGACCTTTTAACAATTTAGAAAGATAGACATTTTGAATATTTTTTGCTACTGAAACCCTCTGTTGATAGCATCCCGAACATAAAATATAGCTTATGTTTGTTATTTTTTAACAGGCTCCATCGCCACAAATTTACTTTTGGAATCGGTTTGATACTTGTTGAGATTGTTTACAAATCGCCATTTAGAACGTTTTTAGGACGCTTTTCGCTCATTTTCCCCTCTTTTAAATTTCGAATTGTTTAGGAAATGTTTTTGGGGACCATATTTATGTTATAAGTAACTACCATTCAAAATTTCATGCTTCTAAGCCCTTCAGTAACACACAAATCGCATTTTTAGAGCGTTTGTTTGCTCCTGCACCCCTTTTGGGGTAACGACATCGACATAAGATATAGCTTTTGTTAAAGAAAGGACTGTCACCATCATTTTGACATCATTATTTTTTAAATCAGTTCGTTACTTCCCGAGATTGCTTTAAAAATTCAATTTAGAAAGTTTTTATATCGCATCTCGCGCATTTTTTACCCTTTTTAAATTTTATATTTTTTAGAAACAGTTCTTGAAAATCATTTATATTTTATAAGTAATTAACGTCCCAAAATATATGTTTCTAGATCCGTCAGTAACGCAAAAGTGACATTTTTTAGAACTATTTTTGGAAAACGCTCTTTGAGATCATTTATATCTTATAAATAACAAACAAGCCAAACGTTATGTTTCTATGTCCTTCAGTAATACATCAGTTGCATCTTTAGAAAGTTTTTTGCTTCCTATGGGGTAATGACGCCAACATAAAATATAGTCAATGTTGAACCAAGGACTGTCACAATCATCTTAAATCATTATTTTCTAATCGGTTCGTTACTTCTCAAGATTGTTTAAAAATCGCTATTTTGCGCCTGTACTCCCTGGGTTAGTGGCATCGACATAAGATATAGCCTATGTTTGAACAGGGAAGAACACCATCATTTTGGCACCATTACTTTTGAAATCGGTTCGTAGTTCCAGAGATTAGTCCCTACATATAAACAAACTTTACCTCTTTATAATATAGGTATAGATTACGTGCTATTTATGATGCTAAAACCTACAAATTAAAATGAACTGTAATTTATCATGAAAAGCCAAAAAATGGTAAGCTAAAAGGATTATTATACATACTGATGTGCAAGTGAAATTTGATTCTTTTGGTAATAATTCTTATGATGCCTTTTTTTTTTTTCTTCAATTTTTTGTGTTAAAAAGATCATACTAATTTCACTCTTGTGGTACATTTTGTACAGCTTATGACATTTTATATCCGTTTAAAAAATTTCGCAAAAAAGGCCGCCAAAATATATTTCGCCCAGGGCCGCCAAAGTCCTAAGCACGGCCCTGACAGTGTGCATTGAATCATAGAAGCAACTTGACGCGTTCTGATTGTGTACGCGTACTTTAAACTGTTAAAAATCTGACCCTTTTGCTGCATCGTCACTACCCCGCTTTTATAGAATATCTCACTTTTGATCCATGAGAGGCTGAAGTAATCGTTTTCTATATTAGCGGTGGAGGGACGATGCAGCAAAAGGGTCAAATTTTTAACAGTGTACCTTGTTTAAAATATCTTGAAAAATTACCTCTGTTTTTAAAGACTATCTATGCTCTGGTTTCTCTTCATAATACGAGTTACTAAAGACTATCTATTTTCTGTCCAGTGAAAACGCTCCATAGACGTTTTTAGATCGCTCTCATTAGTCAGAAAATAGATAGTCTTTAAAAACAAAGGTAATTTTTCACAATAATTTTAACGTATACTGATGGATTGTCAGCTTTTCAATGCCCATTTACGAAGTCTGTAGATTTCAATGTGGACCTTAAGGCACTACACTAGTCTCAGAAAAAGACCCGGATGTTAGTGTAAAGACTATGGGTGTGTTCTTTTCAAATATCTCGCTCAAATTTTAATATATTTACATGATTTTTTTGCATAGGATAGCCGAGGATATTCTACAACCGGCCTAGTTTTTACTTCTTCGATTTTGCTTATGTATGTTTTATATAATGATAGTTTCAATTTCAGAACCGTTTAAACCGGTTTTGAAATTTAAAATAATTTAAAAAAAAAAATCTGAAACCAAAATTGAAAAAGTAAAAACTAGGTCGGTTGTGGAATATCCTCAGCTATCCTATGCAGAAAAAAATCACGTAAAAATTTTAAAATTTGAGCGAGATATTTGAAAAGAACGCCCCCATAGACTTCACGTTATCATTCGGGTCTTTTTCTGTGCCTAGTGTAGAGCCTTAAAGTTTGCTGAATGCGATAAATTTCCGAAATGTTAAAGCTTAAATGGACAAGTTCTCGCATCCACTAAAGCGGAAATGGACATCGATACCAATCGACATCCTTAGGTTGTTGAAAAAGATGAAAATCCTTTCGTATATATTTTGCTCCGGAGGAAAAAATTATCTCTACATATCAATGCAAAATAAAGTGCATAGATATGTGTAGAGAAATTATCTTTAGATTCAGATTTGGTTACCGGATTAGACACCAGAATTATTTCAGATTTTATTCATGTAGGATTCCTCGATGTGAAAATGACGACACATGGAGCACAGTATACGATTGATTGAAAAGATTCTGGACAAAAATGAGTCATCAAGGGGGTCTTTGTGGCCGAGTGGTTAAGACACCACGCTGCTAATCTCTTGAGAGCGTAAGAGATTGTGGGTTCGAATCCCACTGGCTCCGTTGCACACACTCTTTATGTGTAGCTCCCGGTTGTACTTTTCTTGTGTCGTAATATTTCCTTGTGTTATCTTGTCCTTGTATGTCCACGAATTTGTAAAATAATATGGATTATGTATTTATGTCTGTGTAGAAATAAAGGATTATTCGGCGTACAATCGAATTCTACCAGGAAATCATCATCAAATTTTATAATAGAAAATGCCTAGCATTGCGATACATTGTTAAAAATTTAACTTTTGCTGCATCGTCACTCCATCCCTCTTATGGAATATCTCATACATACACTGTAAAAAAATTTACCCTTTTGCTGCATTGTCACTTCCCCGCTTTTATAAAATATTTGTCTTTTGACCCATGAGAATGCTCCATGATAGGCTGAAATAATCGTTTTCCATAAAAGCGGTGGAGTGAGTTTCAAATTTTTAAGAGTTTAGATGGGACAAAAGCGTCCGTGAAAAAAGTATTTGGGCATCGAATGCTGTCACTCTCTTATAGATGCAGCCAAGTACAGGTTATGATTTTCGGATTCCTCGTCGAAACATCACCGCTCATTTCCGATGTTTTTACTGCATTTATAGGAATTAGATTGTTGTTGTTTATCTATTGAATCATAGAGCGATTTTTGTTAAAATCTTTCTTTTTGAGTTTTCTGACTGAAGGGGGAGTACTTTTGACTACACTAGAAAAGCATTTTACTACAATACATGCGGAGACATTTTGCTGTTTACTCATATATGGAAGCGCTTTGCCGCGCGCTTATGTGTAAGGACACTTTACTTGAGGCATTGTCACCTTTCGATAACCACTTCCGATGTCCGTACGATTAGATGTTAACTTTAAGATTTCATGAATGCGGTAGCTTTTCGTCGTGCCAGATCTGAAGAAGTTACCACATCCAGAAAACCTAAAGATTCACAACGATACTAACCGATATTGTAAGTGTCTTTTGAAAAGTTGACAATCAAACGGTGACAAGTAAAGCGAATACATCAGAACTCAGCAAAGTGCGTTCATTAGTAATGCGTTGCAAAGAGCCATCATATGCCAGTACACATAATAATGTATTACGGTATAAATAACTAAAAAGTAGGAAATAAATTTAACTTTTTCAAAAAAATGTAAAACCGACTCCAAAAAAAAGCGCTAAAAAGAATTAAATAATTCTATAAAATTCTCTAATGATAAATCGTTATCCAATAACCACACATTGACTATCATGTACCGGTATAAAACGGTTAAATTTAATATATAGAATTTAATATCCACCAAACATAGGTTTTCCAGAGAATATTTTTTACAAGAGATTAATTTACATATTTTTGATTTAATTTTTGAATATAAACATATAAAAAGTAAGGAATTACTTTTTGAAGTTGGTGCCAAACTATTTTAAGTATAGTAAGAATTGTGGATATATTATGTCTAGTACCATAAATAAAATGGGGAAATCATTATCGATTATGATTGTTTTTTTAGATCTTTATGATTGTTTTTCAAACTATTTTAAGTATAGTAAGAATTGTGGATATATTATGTCTAGTACCATAAATAAAATGGGGAAATCATTATCGATTATGATTGTTTGGCAAAAACTTCAAAAAGTAATTCCTTACTTTTTATATGTATATATTCAAAAATTAAATCAAAAATATGTAAATTAATCTCTTGTAAAAAATATTCTCTGGAAAACCTATGTTTGGTGGATATTAAATTCTATATATTAAATTTAACCGTTTTATACCGGTACATGATAGTCAATGTGTGGTTATTGGATAACGATTTATCATTAGAAAATTTTATAGAATTATTTAATTCTTTTTAGCGCTTTTTTTTTGGAGTCGGTTTTACATTTTTTTGAAAAAGTTAAATTTATTTCAAATACAATTAAATCGATATATATTACTGTGATACACTACAAAGAATACGAATTGAAAATTTTTTATTGTTTATTTACAGGGATACACTAAAGGATCTAATTGTATTATTATTCTCAGTATAGAGTAATTGTTTGAAATCGCTTTTTAAATTGATGCAATGGATTTTTGTGAAAAAAAATTTCCCCACAATTACACCATTGTGTATATTCATATATTTATGTATTTAAAAAAAAAAAAAAAAAAAAAAAAAAAAAAAAAAAACCTCGAAAACAAGTACATTGTTTATTTTAAACCCTTGAAAAGATAGTTTGA
Source organism: Maratus speculifer (assembly GCA_964019185.1). Classification (NCBI taxonomy): domain Eukaryota; kingdom Metazoa; phylum Arthropoda; class Arachnida; order Araneae; family Salticidae; genus Maratus; species Maratus speculifer. The sequence goes on from OZ025294.1 coordinate 207,475,984, forward strand.
TTTCAAACTCCTTTTTTCCAGGAATGAGAGGCGTTCTATCTTTGTAAATGGCCCTGTTTCAGTTTTCATGTGTTTCTGTCTCACGCTTTCTTTTTCTTTAAATTGCATTATAGGCTTTAATTTTCGTAAAAATTGAGAGTGACTAATCTTCATAAAATTTTAATATGCTGTTAATGCTTAAAAACATTATTTTCGCAATTGAATTTTATTTGCCTTCGAGTTTCGGAATATGGTTTCTGATACTCAGTGACGTAACATTTATCGGACGACTTTTTTTTTCTTTTTTTTCTGTGGAGTTTAATTAATATCAGATCCAATTATTTAAAAAAGCAAAATTCAGATTCAGATGCATTAAGACCTGCATTGGACTATCCTCATTAAAATTTTCAGATCTTTCATGCTGCAAATTTTCTTAGCCATTTTTCCCCTCGCATACATACATTGAGAGAGATTAACTCTTTTTCTGTTATTAATACAGATATTTTTCAAAAAAAAAAACTTTTTTCTGGCAGAGTTATGCTATACATATGGCTATTAGTACAAAGTTGTATTTGGCGGATTATAAAAATTAAATATATCTCTTAAAAGGAAGTTTATTGCCAAACTACTTCGGACGCAAATTAGAGAAGATAAGAAGGTAAAGGGCGTTTCAGAAAAACACATGACAATTTCTGGCAATTTCATAAATCCCAGTCTGTTTAAGTTGGATTTATTTACAATCCATTAAAATAAAGGACAAATAAAAAGGACAAATTTACAAATAAAGGACACATCATTAAATAAAACAAATTATTTCACTCAAGATAAGTCTCTAGCCGTTATGTCAACCCTTTAAAAAAAAAAGGGTTTAAAATATTTTAAAATAGTAATTGGCGCCCTTTTGATTAGAAGTTGGCGCCCTGTTAATATAAGTTGCCACCGCCCTTTTTGTCATGCCAGTACGCCCCTGGATTAATCCCATATAATTTTTGAGGATTAGATTTAGGATTTAGGTTTGTTGTAGGTTGGTTACCATCGGACAAAAGTCCGGAAGGAACAGGGATGTAGTGGAAAGTATACGGGGGTACACGCCGTATCCTTCTGGAATTTTTAAAACAGCTCCTCTGTTTCTCAAGAAAGCTATATTATACACACTCTTCTACTGTGCCCTTTGCTTATAGCGTATATCCTCTGTTATTGTTACGACTACACCACTGTGAAGGAAAGTACGAGGGGGAGGGGATCCTGAAAGAGCACCCCCTTCGAACTTAGAACTGCCCTGACGGACACTCCAGAAAAGACAATACTTGTATTAAATGCAAATTGTTAGTAGTGATATTTTTCCCACTCCGAGCGAAGGAAAAAATGGTTCCTAACTGTTCCGCAAAAAAAGAATAATTTCTTTACACTGAGTGCGGTACTCTAAAAGGCTACCGAAACTAGTCTGTACACAGTTTACCTATTCTGGCGTTTTTAACGTTGCTTTAAAATTTATTTAGTGTGGAGTTCTTTAATACATAATTGTAGAATTTTTCCTATGCGATCCTTTAACATTTTAAATAATCGTTTTTTATTTATTTTTTATTATTATTTTTTTTTTTTTTACCAGTGGCGTAGCTACAAGGGGGGGGGGGGGGCAAGGGGGGCGTCTGCCCCGGGCGCCGAAGTTGAGGGGCGCCAAACAGAGAGGTTTAAACCGAAATTATCTTACATATTCTAACAATAAACAAAAAATGTTAACTTTTATTATTATTATTATTTGTGTGTGTGTGTGGTTAATGTTTTCTTCAGTAAAATATTTTGTTATATCCAAATAATAAATTAAGGAAATATAAAAATTCGGTAAATATTTTTATAGTCCAAGAGCCGACAGCACAAAAACCTATGTTATCGAGCACAAGAATAAAACCTTTATTTTATGGAAGAGCATTAATAAGGGAATCTAATGATCCATGTCTGCCGGAAGTAAAGTGGTGCATAAGCCAAAAATTAATAGCAATAGTGGTTCACTCGTAGGTCTATCACTGTTTTCCCGCTGTCAGTTTCCCATGATTTCATACCTTTGATGTACCATGTTTTTATACTTTTTTTGGCTTATGCACCACTTCGCATCCGGCAGACATGGATCATAAGATTCTTCTACTACTACTCTTCCATAAAATAAAGATTTTTTTTTTTTTTTTTTTTTTTTTTTTTTGTGCTAGATTACATAGGTTTTTATGTTGTCGACTCTTGGAGTACTAGGAATGGCTCAACACAATAGGTACTGAAGATAATTATGTTTCTGAAATGAGGCGCAAAATGATTAAATAGGGGCGCTAAATTCAGAGGAGCTTTAAACTGAAATTATTTGATATATTTTGAAAATAAATAAGAATTGTTGACTTTTCTGTTATGTGTGTGTGTGTGAAAGTTTTGAAGAAATTCGGTGAAGGTGAGAAAAATGGTGAGATTTATAAATGTCAATCGCTGATGGAAGTTTTTAACTGTCTAGCCTGAAGTAAATAAATCAAAAAAGCCTATTGGCGACTTAAAATTACATCACGTATATTTTTTACTTGTATCTAGCTGACCTGTCCGTCGATTTTTCCAAATCAGCCATGAATTATTAAAACCTCTATTCAAATTAAAAGAAAAAATCTTTCAAAATGACCCTCTGGTGTGGGTTCCCGGTGTATTCAGCAGCGTACAATGGGTGTGCTACGTACGCATCTCTAACTATTAAAAACATGCATTCAAATTCATCTCTTTCAAAACGAATATCCGGAATGGATCTGCGCTACCTATGTCAACGTGTAGAAGGCGTGCTGCGCACATGCAAAAACTTCTAGTGATAATCGTAAAATGAGTTAAAGGCTGAAATAGGTCCCATGAAATTTCAGATAAAAATACCCCTGGTGGTGGAAGATAGAATTAAAATCTGTAAGAAGTCGAAAACCAAGTTGAATGAGGAAAACCCAGTGGAAATTGGGTATATAGAACCCGAAATAAGAATACGCCATCTACGCATGAAGATGGAGCTAAAAACATCAAGAAAATCATTAGCTAATTTTCATGAATCAATGCCTGTTGAAATCCAGTCCGTAGAATCCGACAAAAAAGGAGCTTAAAAGTTCAATAATGGTGGTAAAAGTATATATTTTTAAGATCGCACTTTAAAATGTAAATAAAAGGGAAAGACTCTAGTGGACGAACTCCTAACTCATATCACTTCACTCTGTCCACAGAACACGCTAGCAATAATTAATTTGATAAAATACTTTTAAATTATGATTTTAGTATTCGATAGCGTTTAATAATTAAGTCGATTGTCTGCACGTTATATAATATTTGATCAATTGATTTTCGAAAAATTAGTGGAGTGTTTGGACGGCAAAAAGTATCTTTTTAGTTCCGTTTTTAATGGATGTTCGTTCCTGATGTTTCTTTCGTATGGAGGGCTTCCACAAACGATTATTACTTACCCATCATACGTAGTATAGGGTAAGTCTTGCAATCGTTTTGAAAATCGAAATTTTTTTTGACGGATTTACACGTTTTAGATAGTGGAGATTCCGAAAAACATTTTTAGAAAAAAAAATTGCCGTCCGTCTGTCTGCCTGTCTGTCTTTAAACGCTCTATCTCCTGAACAAATTGAGATAGAGACTTGAAATTTTGTATGTAGTTAGTATGTAAGAATGTGACAAAGCCTATTTAATATCAGCAACCTCGATTATCCGGAACTATTTTTTTCGGACTTTCGAAAAATTCGTTCTGATCAAAGGTATATAAAAATTTTCGATTTTTTTTTGTTCTAAGGAATGGACGTAAAAGGCAATAAAATGACGCACATTTTGCATATAGAACGAATTCGATCGGATTATTAGTTGCCGAGATATTTGTAATACTGTTTTCCACATTCTTTAATTTTTCATGGCCCTGTATTTCATTCAAATTTCAATTCAGAGGTATATTTTCATTGGAAATGAGACGCTTAATCCGACGCAGTTAATTGTTAGTTAATAGAATTATTTTTGGAGTTATAAGGATATTTCTTTTACGCAGTTCGGTACTACTTGAGTAGTTTGGCATTTTATATAATTTGTCGAAATTGGTACATCAGCAGTTCTTTAATATAGCATTACTATGTATATTAACAATATTTAAATTTTGTCTATGAATTGCAATGCATTGTATAAATAGTTTTCACATGTTTTATTTTCATATACATATCCATGATGGGTAAGTATTACGGTGGCCCATAACGACTAGCTTTTTAATTCTAACTGGCACCATTTTCACAAAACAGAAATCCTTAACTCACACTTTAATAGCATTTGCAACAGAAATAAACATCGAAATTCATATTATAAAAATACTGTTGTGAACAGAATACAAAAGTAGTCGAATGTGGCAGTTTTTTGCGCATGAGGGGGGGGGGGGGTCTCTCTCTTTTGTACATTGTCGCCGTCAGTTAAAAAAAATACCGACCGATTTTCAAAATTTTTATAATTTTTTTTTACATGAGCTCTGAAATTTTTCAAATCGAAATATTAATTAGTTTTGTTTTCTTTTTTCAGTGATTAGTGAAAATTTTTAATTTCTTTCGATTGGGGAATCAGGTTCAGATGAGCGTGCGATTTTTGTGGAAAAAAACCCGCATTTTTATGAGTTTTTAATTGATATTTTCGACTATAAGAAAAAAAGAAAATAAGAATTCAGAGTCTTAAATGCGTTAGGATCTGCCTTGTACTACTTTAACCCAAAATTTCAGAGTTGGTAGATATTTCTAGTCCTCTCCATCACACACATATGGACACACATAGATTGTTTTTGACGCTGATTTTTGTGTTCTTAGCATTCCATATAAATATTTAAAAGTGAGAATGCTAACTAACTAATTGAACTAATGCAAAAAGTATTTAGCTGGAAGAACAAGAAAAGATATTTCCTTCCTTATTGCAAATTCGATTTTTTCGTCAAATTGTCATTGAGGAAACCAAATAATAAAATGTAGGCGGCCTATACCCCAAATTTTCCCTACAAATCGCATTAAAAAACAAAGTAGAACTTTTTAGTCTTTTTAGTTCGGCCAGTACAAACGATTGTTTTCGTCTTTTTAAAAGCTAAACTTACTTTACATATACTTAAATTCAGCGCACATGCAAGAGAAAGCTACATATATGTACGTAAAGTATAACTGGGAGATTAATGGGATAAAATAATTTGACTAATATTTTGACCTCTTTTAGTCCAAGAGCCGACCCTATGTCATCGAGCAAAAGAAAAAATCCTTTATTTTATGGAAGAATAGTAATAGAGGAATCTAATGATCCATGTCTGCTGGAAACCAAGTGGTGCATAAGCCAAAAATTGATACTACTAGTGGTTGACTCGTAGGATTAACATTGTGTTTTCCTGCACCCAATTTTCCATGTTTTCCTACTTTTGATTGTACAGCAAACTCAATGCTAAACCTACGAGTCAACCACTAGTGGTATTAACTTTTGGCTTATGCACCGCTTCACTTCCGGCAGATACGGATCATTAGATTCCTCTATTACTAATCTTCCATAAAACAAAGGAATTTTTCTTATGCTCGATGACTTAGGGTTTTGTGCGGTCAGCTCTTGGACTATTTGGACCGAGCTCGTGTATTTCGTCTTTGCATCTTACAATCATCTCCGTGAATTCAATTGGAGATCTTACGATTTATTTACGCAAATGTTGGTACCTACATGGTCGTAGTTCATGCACGCTTATTAGAATGGCAAAATCTAAACTTTTTCGTTCCAGTTCTTGTGAATATACTGAGGCTTGTAATATTTTCCTGTAGAGGTGAAGATGTTAATTTCCGAGAACAAACAAAATAAGTTTTTAAAATTCTCATTCAAATCTAGTACTGATGAAAACTAGAAATATTCTGTAATTCATTTCTATGCATTTGAGTTTCGTACGTTTGAGTAAAATTAGTAGAATTCTTAAAAGCAAGAAAAAGTGAAGATGCTTTTTCCTTCCGATAAAATCCAAGAAGGGCTTTTTGGTTTTTTTGTTTCTACTTTTAAAAAATCTTTTTTTTTTTTTTTTTTTTTTTTTTTTTTTTTATTACGGATTTTAATTTACGGCGAGGGGGGGGGGGGCGCAAAATTTTTTCTTGCCCCGGGCGCCAAAAAACGTAGCTACGCCACTGTTTTTTACAATACTTTTTAACAGAAAAGCATTTAAATTTATGAATTGGATTTATCCGTCCGTGCTCTAATTTACATAAATTGGGTTTCATTGCCATGAAATTGATAGATGTTATTGGGTATGGCATGTTCGGTGCTGAGGATGAAGTGTATGGCATTAGTTCATTTACAAAGTCACTTAAAAGAATTCCGCCGTATTACGGTCTACGAGAAACAATCCTTTGCGGTGCATTTTACTGATATTACAGTATTTTTAACATACATAAATTTATATGTATCACTCTTTGTAAAAATTTTATATGAGTTTAGAAAAACCTCTTACTTTAAGATATAGAATGATTTCAAATAAAATAATAAGGTAAGGAAATATTTCTTTTGCCTTTTCCACGATCGAATCCACCGGAAGCTTCGAGGAGAAGACTCTTCACTGTTGCATGTTGGTTTTAATTTATGCGAAATTCTTAAAAAATGAATATGATTAGGTGTTGATTTAATTTTGATGTGTTGTTCCAGATTATTGTTAGAGGATGCGGTCAATCAGCCCATTCACAAATATTTATTTATTTCTCGATTAAATATAAGGACCTCAGAAGCCAACGGGTACAAGTGGCAAAAATTCCATTTGGAGTAAACTGAGTTTAAAGATAAATGATGTTAAATTTGATTTGAACATCAATAGTAATTAACTGAATTGAAATTGGAAACAGCCGCTTGTTTCATTATGATCTTTTATTTCTTATTTCAATAACTGTGAAAAAAAAAAAAAAAAGTAGAGTACAATTTTCATTAAATTTATAATTAATCAGTATTTATTATTATTCAGCAAAAATGGTTTATCTCTAGAACGCAGCACATCATAACTAGAAAATCACATATATTTCTTTACCTGAAAATAAAAAAATAAGCATATTTCCAGGCCGTCTGTGAACTAAGTTCATTTTTTTTTTCAATTTTGTCACTTTTACCCCTTGGCTTCTGGGCTCCTCTTACCTAGTTTGAATTAAAAACGGGATTGAGATACAGTCGACATAAAATTCTAACAGCAACTAACTACTATGCCACAGAGGGAAAAATAAGTGGGTCGCACAGAGAGTTTCTTTCAAAACAACTTATCTTTTAATTAATAAATCCAAATTGCTAATTTATAATTATCAAAGTCTTACATAGATAATAGCACCAATAAATTTAATTTTAAAATAATTAAAAAAAAGTCTTTTATTTTAATCAAATAAAAATGTTCAAATCAAGTAATCTATATTATAAAGGCCAAACGTATCTGTGCGTAACGCATACGTCATTTTGTGAATGGCAACTCTTTTGCATGCAATTCGGTTTTGCAATTTTCGGTACTACAAATTTTATACTTCTAAATATAGCACATTTTCAATTTTTATATCGTCGCATTGAGAAAAAAGTATACTTTTAAATGCAATTTGTTTGAAAGCTGTACCTCAATTTATTTATGAGTTATTAATTTTTTATTGTTTTAGTACGAATTTTATAATTGTGGCAACAGAAATACGCAATTTCTTCTCTTAAAATTGATAAATTTTAAAATAAAAATATCATGTCAAAAAAAAAAGTTTGATTTAAAATCCGATAAATTTTGATTTATTGCGTTTTTATTCATCAATTAAATGCTTTTTTAGTTTATTGCAAACTTAATTTACAAAAGATACAACACATTTTCTTTATAAAAATGTATTTTAAACAATATTTGAGTGACTTTGCCTCATTTACTCAGTTCGTATCGGAAAGCTAAAATAGAGCAATTTTATTTATCCGTGTGTATGTAATAATATTTTTCAAATTTTGAAAAAAAAAAAAAAAAAAAAAAAAAGAAAAAGAATTACAAGTGAATGATTTCTGATAAAACATGGAGCTATCCTCTATAATAATAGCCGTTGTGACTCTCTCTTTCTCTCTGTCTGTCCCTGTATGTAGAACGATTCCGGGGTTGTACTCATCCGCTAAAGAAGAAATTCTGACGGCCATGTTTTAGAAATTTTGGTGTTTTTTTTTTAATTGCACTAACCTAAATGTTATGTCATTAGAAAGAGCTTTCAAAAATAAACGATTTTTTTGCTTACGATTTTTCCCTAATTGTAATATCTTCTGAGATATAAAGTCATTTTTTTCCGGCGTTCGAGCGCTGGATATATGTTGTGATGCCTCTAGTAGATTTTGGTAGCGAAAAGCGATGAGGCTACTTCCGAGGCTTGTGATCATGAACTACTCTGCTTTAGCAATCAAATTGTAATTTATTTACATTTCAAGTACATCTGTAAACAGATTATTCAATCATAGTATTTTAATCATAACTTAAAGTTCATTAGTCCAGTTTGGGAATTAATCAAGAGGTGGCAGCCAGCTTAACCTGATTCATACAGCCTGTGCATTCTCCGCAGACTTTTCAAAGTCTCGCATCTTCCGAGCACCACCCAACCCTGTGCTCTACGCTCTTCTCTCCAAGGCAACAAGTCAAGTCCCTCTGTCACTCTTCTCCCTCTTTTATCCTCCTCCTGAGAGCACCTGTGCATTCCACTCTTCTTTGCGCACTGCACCCCTCTTTCTTCGTTCGTGGGAAGATCTTACCTCTGTCGGTACTTGAAAGCTGTGCTCCGGGTGGTCGAACTATAGTCACATTTGACACTCCGTTATCCCAAAGAGATGCGCTAATTGATACATATATTTCGATGGGTGGTCGAGCTATCATCACATTTGACACGCCGTTGTATCAAAGGGATGCGCTAATTGCTATATATTTCGATTGCCACTTAATAATGACAGTGCCACCTTCGGTGTTGCTTTCAGTTCTCTCTGTGTGAGGCGGGAAGTGTTACAACTACCCCCCCCCCTTCCTCAAGTGAATATTTTGGCTGCAAGACGAAATATTCATGACAATAAGGTAGCTCAAAATCTAATGAATGGCTCACACACGGAAAAAAAATCAAAAAGAAAATCATTACTTACTATTCTACTCCTTTTTTTTTCACTTATTAGTTTACAACGATATCTGTATATATACACATTTTTTTCTGGTATAAGACATCCATTTAGTTCGCTACTCTCTAACAAACATATTACTAGGAATATAAAGAAAAATATATACATTTTAATACTTTTTTTTTCAAGGCGTTATTTCGCCCTACACCTAACATTTGCTTGTTTGATATCTTTTCCAGGTTTAGTAGTAATAGCATTCTGGTAAGGCTGCACGGTTAATGTCTATCTTCGCAACCTACCTCAACCACCTTTTATTTTTAAACCTTTTATTTTTATTATTATTATCATAGCCTTTTGTACCTATCATTCTAGGCACATTGAGAATTTACACTTTATAAAAATAAATCACATACTAAATCCAGTACTTTAATATTTACACAAAAAACAAAATAGGAATTAATATATTATACCTAGCTTATTCTAGAGCTTAGCTTGCTCAAATTTTACAACAATTTTACTTTGACAAGTGTATTTATACCTGAATTACCACATTTGTGATTCACTCTGTCATGCTGTTTTTCTTTGATTTCTTCAGGGGATTTGAAATTATTTTTAATGTGATTATGGGAACTTTCGGTTCTCCCCGCTAGTTTTTTCGAGTCATTTGTTACAGTACTTATGGCATTAACTCTTTTCCGCATCGTATTATTCTCCTCTTGGTCGTATGACTTACCCTCCTTTAAACCTAACCTTTTGTCCCCCGTCGATGCATCCCTTTTGTTAACGTATCTGTTAAATCCCATGTTTCTGTCGCTTTTAGCCTGATCACTTTTTGCTGGCATCTTTCCAAATTTTCCCTGTCTACTGGCTTTGTATTCGGTGTTTTCCGATTCCTTCTGTTTATTTTGCGGCTTTTGCCTGACTTTACCGTTTGAGTAGCCCGAATTATGATTTTTAAAACGTTCTTTAAACCATTGTCTGGTCTGGTCTGCTTTTTTTTTCTTTTATTTCCTTCCGGAACAAAGATTTTTCTAATCCGAAATTCACGTATTTATTTTCTTGCGTCCTTTTTACACCCCTTCCCTTCGAATTCACATCTGAAATCTTTCCTGTCATATTTGACTGGGAGCTATTCTCTTTTTCTCCTCTTCTCTCAGCAAAAGAGCATTTTAGTTCTGGTTTTGTTCTGAATCTATTATGGGAGGTGTTTCTTTTAATTTTATCTATTTCTTTTTGAGTGTCGTTACCCAAAATATAATATGACAAGTCTGTGCTTTTATCCGCCACTATAGCTTTCGTCTTTAAGCTTCCTAGCCCTTCGATATTTAATGTAATGTCTGCCGTAGGTAACCTTCTTACATCGTTTATTAGCGGTTGTTTTACGTAAATTTCCCTACCATCTAATTGATTGGGTTTAATTAATCTTTCGGGAATCACGTCATACTGGCTTCCCGTGTCTCTTAGCGTCGTGCATTTTTTTCCATTTATATGCGCCTGACCTAGATAAGGTTTAAAATTCTCTTTGAAATTTGTCCCCTCCTGAATGTGATGAACATTCGCAATGTTTGTTATATTTCTCTTATTTTCTGGGCAATTTCGCTTCCAGTGGCTCGGATCTCCACAAACGAAACAAGTGTTTTTCGTCGTTTTTTCGAAAGTTCTCTGCCTGTCCTCTTTATCATTTTTTTCTCGCCAATTTGGTTTTATTTCCTGATTTTTTCCGGTTCTTTTTCCTCATCTCTCGACCTTTCGAAATTTTTTCCGCCGAATACCTATCTTTCCATGTCCGTTTTTGCACGCTTTTTATTTCTTCGTAGCCGTCCAGATCTTTCACTAGAGTTTCCGGATTTTTATACGACGCCCACGAATCTATGAAGTGTTCTTTTATTTCCGCCGGCACACGCCTTTTAATCTGTTCCGTTATTAATAAATCCTTTAGCTCTTCGAATTTTGTGATACCTATACCATTTAACCAACCGTTTTGATAGCTATTTAATTCGAAAATTAGATCTTTCCAAGGGCCGTTTGGATTTTTCGCATGTTTGTTTAGTTTTTGACGATACGCTTCTGGGCTAAGTCTGTATCTTGCCAATAAAACTGATTTTACATGCTCAAAGTTGTCCACAAGTTCTTTTTGTTCGCGTAATATTAATTCTGCGATCTCTATGGGCAGTAATGCCAACAAGTGTGTCACAAGATCGTCGCTTTCTATCCCGGATCTCTCGGCTTGTCTTTCAAATAAGTTAAGAAATAAAGTGATATCGGGCTTTTCTGGTTCAAAATTTTGCATAATTCCCTTTAATGAAATTTTAGGCGCTCTTTCTGATCTATTACTCGAAATGGAGCTTCTTCTGTCCGCGTTTTGCGTTAACCTAATTTGTTCTAACTGAAACTCTCTTTCTTTTTGCTCTTTTTCCTGCGCCAGCTGATCCTCTCTATCCTTTATTATGAACCCGACTTGCGTAAGCGCAAATTGTTCATCATAATTATCCGAACTTTGTATTTTCTCGATAATTATCGCTATTTTGTCATGTTCTGCAATTTTTACGTCTAGCACGTCTGCTAAATGTACCAGATCAATTCTTCTGCAGTACTTCAGTGAAGTAACCTTTGCCATATTTACTTATTTTAACTCCTCCCCAAATAATTTAAATAATACACAAAAACTAATACTTTTGTCAGCTGATATCTAATTTTAAATTTTACTTCGTTTCCTAAAATATTTTAATTTTAAAGTACTTTAATATGCAAATTTTGGAACACTATCCGATTAAATAAGGTTACATATAAAATAAATAAATCTTAGGTAAATACATAAATTAGCAATAACATATAGACACTCTTTTTTTTTTTCACTCTTTATGAAAATTATCACTCTTATGTAAAAATTTCACTCCGATTTTAATGCCCTATACACATATATGCACAGTGAAAAAATTTAATTTCATACGTAGTACCTCATCACTACCTATACTTATGTTTTTATTTTTAAACTTCCCTCAAACATTGAGCGCTCTTTGCATCCTTATCAAATGTCTATATTATTTTGGTCCAGACTATATTTTTCAAGAAAAAAATTTTTCTTTTATACTAATTCTAAGTATTTTTCAATACCAAATATCTTGCAGGTATTACACTCTTTGCCCAGCATCAACTGCTGACTGTATCTTTTTGTTTAAAAAGAACAAAGAACAAAAACACAAAAAAAAACGCTATACAATTATGCAAATATTTCAGGTATAGTCCCTGTACACAAAGTCAATACTGTATGTAGTATATTTTTTTCACAATTATACATATACATCGGCATACCTTTCTGTATGTCTTGATTTTGGGCCTTTTTTTTTTTTCGCAAGCCTTATCCAGTGCTGCAACTATTTAAACCATAACCTTTCAGAGGATATATAGATGTTTATTTATCTAATCTTTAGGTTAATTTCAATCTTTTAGGTTAAAACATTTATCTTTTAGAATTAACCTCCTTATAATATGACAGAAAAGAACGAAAAGATTCTTTTTTCTATTTGACCCAAAGACTGCAATTTTCTTTGCAAAACCTTCTATCCTTATTTTTTTTTAAGCAATTTTTTCCGCTTTATTTACATATATTCTCCTCAAATATACCCCAGATTTTAATCTGATCACAAATTTATGCTTCCGAAAAAAAATTCCTTTTTAGTCCTACTCGGCGCGATGCCTTTATGTTTATCTTTATTTTCTACTTAGAATAACACTCGGGAACACTAAATTTTTAGATCTTAGTTTAACAATAAAATTTCCTACTGAGAGCCATTCAAAAAATTAATGAGCTTACCTTTGTTTTTGTGGTGTCTCATCGCGTAGAACTCGACGGTGATCTGCTGTCACTAGGCCTGTCAGCTGCTCCCTTTGAAGCCTTGTCGGGGGAATTCTCCTCTGACGCTGTGCTCTTTCGCTCCCGGTGTTTTCCGGAACAGTTTCTGCGGGGTGGTCTATTCCTCTTTGGCGATTCTTTTGTTGGGGGAACTGTCGTCCAAAGATCTGCTCCTCTGTTTCCGCAGGCTGGTCTGTCACTCTCCAGCGAGGTCTGTCTTGAAGGAACTGTCGTCCGGCCCTCTGCTGCTCGGTCCTCGGCTTATTTTCTACCGTCCTTCCTTCGCCTGTTGTCTCACTGCTGTTGACTCTTTTCCCACTGGGTTCGTTTCTTGCGCTGCCACCAGTTGTGAAGCCTCTAGTAGATTTTGGTAGCGAAAAGCGATGAGGCTACTTCCGAGGCTTGTGATCATGAACTACTCTGCTTTAGCAATCAAATTGTAATTTATTTACATTTCAAGTACATCTGTAAACAGATTATTCAATCATAGTATTTTAATCATAACTTAAAGTTCATTAGTCCAGTTTGGGAATTAATCAAGAGGTGGCAGCCAGCTTAACCTGATTCATACAGCCTGTGCATTCTCCGCAGACTTTTCAAAGTCTCGCATCTTCCGAGCACCACCCAACCCTGTGCTCTACGCTCTTCTCTCCAAGGCAACAAGTCAAGTCCCTCTGTCACTCTTCTCCCTCTTTTATCCTCCTCCTGAGAGCACCTGTGCATTCCACTCTTCTTTGCGCACTGCACCCCTCTTTCTTCGTTCGTGGGAAGATCTTACCTCTGTCGGTACTTGAAAGCTGTGCTCCGGGTGGTCGAACTATAGTCACATTTGACACTCCGTTATCCCAAAGGGATGCGCTAATTGATACATATATTTCGATGGCTGGTCGAGCTATCATCACATTTGACACGCCGTTGTATCAAAGGGATGCGCTAATTGCTATATATTTCGATTGCCACTTAGTAATGACAGTGCCACCTTCGGTGTTGCTTTCAGTTCTCTCTGTGTGAGGCGGGAAGTGTTACAATGTAAACAAAGGCCGGATTTGATTCATTCACATGACGAGTTTTCTATGCACCATGGAGGATATTCGGAGAGATTGAATTTCATATATCCAAACCAGTAATGAAACGTAATAATATATATATATATATATATATATATATATATATATATATATATATATATATATATATATATATATATATATATATATATATATAAGTCATTTCTTTTCGGCGTTCGAGCGCTGGATAGGATATTCGGAGCGATTGAATTTCATATATCCATACCAGTAATGAAACGTAACAATTTTTTTTTTTTTTTTTTTTTTTTTTTTTTTTTTGCAAAGGAATTTGATGCAATTTGTTCGCTTTTGATTTTTCGAACATCGATTTTTTTGTTACGTTAATAGGTTTGTAGTAAGTTCTACACGTCGTATGGGATTGATTTTCATTTAGCAATTTGGCAACAGTGATTTCTTGCACTTTTAAGCTGTGTGAGAAAGTTGTCGCTGTGAAAGCTTTTGATTTTAAGCTGTGACAGAATGTTAATAAACATTATTATTTTTTTTTCAGATGACTGTGTTTTTTTTAAATTCAAACCTTTTTTTCTTTTAGCCAAAATTTATCTCTACCATTTCATTTAACTGAAGTTCTTTTTGTTTTAATATACTGTATATAATTTTCTTTACGGATTGAAAAATATTTTTAATGAAATTAATTTTGTTTTGATTTCACAGCTTTAGACAAAATTTGTCTCTACACTTAATATTTGTTTGTATTCTTTTTTTTATTATTATTGACGTTTCATTAACGAGTTTATTTAATATCTTATGTAAAGTTAACTTTTGTTACAGGTAAAAGGTTTAGGCAAAATTTGTCTCTACGTTTCATTTCATTTAACTGAAGTTCTTTTTGTTTTAATATGATGTATATAATTTTGTTTACGGATTGAGGAATATTTTTAATGAAATTAATTTTGTTTTTATTTCAGAGCTTTAGGCAAAATTTGTCTCTACATTTAATATTTTTTTGTATTCTTTTTTTGTTATTGCTGATTAATTAACGAGTTTATTTAATACCTTACATTACTTTGTGTGAGTTGTGCCCGTTTTGCACCCTAATTAAACTTGCAATGGAACAATCAAGTGAAACACCAATTGAAAAGAGACGACGTTTGGCAAATGAACGTAAGAGACGATGGTTGCAACGGCAAAGCCAGGAGTCATTGAACTGTATAAGGGAACTTAACAGAGCATCTCAAAGAGTACGTATTGATCAAGAAACTGACTCTGAAGCAGAACTGCGTAGGCGAGCTAATGCCGACTGCTACAGAAGCCGAATTCAGGAAGAAACGGAATCTGAAGCCCAAGTTCGAAGACAAGCTGATGCCGAACGCCACAGAAGACGTATTGAAGAAGAAAATGAATCTGAAGCGCAAGTGCGAAGACAAGCCGATGCCGAACGCCACAGAAGACGTATTGAAGAAGAAAATGAATCTGAAGCGCAAGTGCGAAGACAAGCCGATGCCGAACGCCACAGAAGACGTATTGAAGAAGAAAATGAATCTGAAGCGCAAGTGCGAAGACAAGCCGATGCCGAATGCCACAGAAGACGTATTGAAGAAGAAAATGAATCTGAAGCGCAAGTGCGAAGACAAGCCGATGCCGAACGCCACAGAAGACGTATTGAAGAAGAAAATGAATCTGAAGCGCAAGTGCGAAGACAAGAACATGCTGAAACTCAGAGGCTAAGTCGACGGAACGAAATAAATAATATTAGACTGGGAGAACAGGAAAGTGAAGTTCATTTACATTACTGTGGCCCTATGAACTATTTATGTGAATTCTGTGCTTCCAAGAATTTTGCCGGTAAACGACCTCCAGACGGAAAATTCAATAACTGCTGTAGGAAAGGGAAAGTTTGTTTGACGAAACCAATGGATTCTCAGGGAAATGATTTAATTTATCCACGTGTTCTTCAGGATTTGCTCATAAATCCTGAGAATCCTGATCGCAAAAATTTCAGAAAACACATACGGTCTTACAACAGTGCGTTATCTTTCGCCTCCATGGGAGCAAAAGTTGTCAACTGTAGTGGAAGAGGACCATATGTCTTTAAAGTACATGGGCAAATCTGCCACAGGGCGAGTCATCTACAACCACCTGATGAAGACCAACGACAATTTGCACAATTATATGTTGTAGACAGCACTCAGGCAACAGAAAATCGAATTCGCCATCAAGCAAACAGAGAATGTGTTCCCCATGTTCTGGACCAGTTGGACAGGCTTATGCGATGGATAAATCGTCTTTGCGACACTTACCGCATGTTGAGGGATGTTGAGGCTCAAGCTGTCCAGGAGGCTAATGAAGCCGGACCAGATACTCCAATTGTGAATCTGGTTTTCAGAAGAGATCGACATTCTGATCAGAGACGATTTAATGCACCTGCTGCAAATGGAGCACCAGGAATTCCAGTCATTCTTCCGTCATCCTTTGAAGGATCCCCCAGAAACATGCGGGAGAGATGTTCTGATGCGATGTCCATCTTTGCGAAATTTGGTCCTCCGGATCTTTTTGTTACTTTCACAGCAAACCCCAAGTGGCAAGAAATTATAGAAAATTTAAGAATTGGTGAGGAGGCAAGTGACCGGCCTGATTTGGTTGCAAGAGTGTTTCACTTGAAGCTGAAATCCATCCTTAAAGATCTAACAGTTCATGGTGTTTTAGGTGTTTCAACGGCTCATGTCTACACAATTGAATTTCAGAAAAGAGGACTTCCACATGCTCACATTTTAATTGTTCTAAGGACTGAAGACAAGTTTTCTTCAGTTGAACGTATTGATCGTTTTGTTAATGCTGAGATTCCTGATGCTGTCGCTAACCCCCATCTGCATGAAATAGTGACACGTTGTATGATTCATGGTCCTTGTGGGTCAAGCAATCCTCGAGCACCTTGCATGGAAAACGGGAAGTGTTCAAAAAATTTCCCCAAGGACTTTCAGACAGAAACTGTTTTGAGTACTAAAGGGTACCCAAAGTACAGACGTCGCATGGGTCCTACATTTGATGTTCGTGGAGCCACAGTAGACAACAGATTTGTCGTTCCGTATAATGCCCATCTGCTGCTGAAATACGATGCACACATAAATGTTGAGGTTTGCACCTCTTTGAAAGCAGTGAAATATATTTACAAGTACATCTACAAAGGCTTTGACTGTGCCAATATGGTTCTCAGTACTGGAGATGTCGAGACCAATGAAATAAGCAGCTTCATCGATGCAAGGTATGTCAGTGCACCTGAGGCAATGTGGCGCTTGCTGCAGTGTAAAATGCACGATCGGTCACACGCTGTTATCAGATTGCCCGTTCATCTTCCAAATCAACAGCGCATTGTCTTTCGAGAAGGTCAAGAAGAAGAAGCGTTACATGCTGCACGGACAGGAATAACTAAACTTGGGGCTTGGTTCCAATTGAACCAGACCGATCCGGACGCCCATACTTTGTTATACACAGACTTTCCTTATTCATATGTGTATGTTCGTAACACATGGAAAAAGAGACAAAGAGGTGGAAGCAAGATAGTACCCAGAATGTACATAGTCAGTGTTAAAGAAGAAGAAAGATTCTACTTGAGAATGTTACTATTACACGTACGCGGAGCAACGAGTTTTGAATTTTTGAGGACTGCTGATAACACCGTTTACAGCACATTCATAGAAGCAGCATTTGAGCGACATTTGATGGATTCCGATGAAGAATGGGATCGCTGTTTGAGAGAGGCTGCCGTTTGCGAGATGCCGAAGCAAATGAGACAGACTTTTGTCTTCATCATGGTCTTCTGCAATCCGAATAATGTTCTTCAACTGTGGAACACTTACTCTTCTGATATGTCTGTAGATTTTCCGCGGCACAACGATGAATGAACTTCTCTCAATCTCGCTCTACATGAAATAAATTCAACACTGAAACAACACAGGATGACATGTGCGTCTTTTGGACTACCTATGCCGACAGCCAATCCCATTCAATTGCAGGTGTACAACTGTAACGAACAGAAGGAGCTGGCAGAGACCCAGATAGCATCTTTGAATCCAGAACAACTTGAAGCCTTTCAGAAAATTGTGCAGGCTACTGAAAACATAAATGAAACACATAGATATTTCTTCATAGACGGTCCTGGCGGTTCAGGGAAAACTTATTTGTACTCAACGCTTTTGAATTTCATTAGGGGAAAGGGACAAGTCGCATTACCTTTTGCAACTACCGATATTGCTGCAACGCTTCTTGATGGTGGTCGAACTGTTCACAGTGGTTTTAAATTGCCAGTGCCAATTCTTGAGACTTCTGTTTCTTCTTTACGATCAAACACTCCAGAAGCCGACACTCTCCGTGATGCTGAACTAATCATTATTGATGAAATTTCTATGTTAACTAAAGATGGTCTTCGTTGCATCGATTGTCTTTTAAAAGAAATCATGAGGAACAACAGTCCTTTTGGTGGAAAAGTTTTGGTAGTTGGAGGTGATTTTAGGCAGACACTTCCAGTTGTTCCAAGAGGTTCTAGAACACATATTATTGAAACTTGCATCAAGTCTAGCCCCTTATGGAGATATTTCACAAAACTCTCACTTAGCAGAAACATGAGAAGTGCAGGCCAAGAAGAACACAACAATTGGCTCCTGACTGTCGGTGAAGGAACTCTTCCAACTGTACCTGGTTCACCCCCCGATTCTATTGAAATACCTCAGGAGATGGTTCAGGAAAATATAATTCAAGCCATTTTTGGTGAAGACTTTGCCACCATGCAGATTGAAGATTTAGCGATTAGAGTCATTTTAGCTCCTACAAATAAGACAACTCTGGATATAAACATGCAAATAATTTCAAAACTCCAAGGAGAGCCTCAAACTTATTACAGTGTAGATTCTGTTGTTTCGGAAGATCCAAATGACATTCTGAATTATCCAGTGGAATTTTTACATGAACGTACTCCGTCGGGCATGCCACCTCATAAATTAACATTAAAAACAAGTTCGATAGTTATGTTACTGAGGAATCTCAGTCCAAATGAAGGTCTTTGCAATGGAACTCGCTTATCTGTTCAAGAACTGCATGACAATTTCCTTACTTGCAAAATTTTATCACAGTCTCATCGTGGTGAAACAGTTTTTATCCCAAGAGTTAACCTGTTTCCAAGTGACGTAACTCTTCCATTTACACTTAAGCGTCGGCAATTCCCACTCCTACCTGCTTATGCTATGACAATAAACAAATCGCAAGGTCAAACATTTGAACATGTCGGCATTCTTCTTGATGAGCCCGTTTTTGCTCACGGACAACTTTATGTTGCTTTATCACGTTGCAGGAATCAAAACAATATAAAAATTCACATACCACCAAGGAATAATCAAGGACAGATTGCTAACAGCAGAAATTTTTTTACAACTAATGTTGTTTTCAGGGAAGTTCTCTAAGTTTCTACATTGCATTGATGGTTTTTTTTATTAACGCGTATTTTCATTTATATATTCCCTTTCCATTTCCATGTTTTTTCTTTATGTGCATTTCTTACAATGTATTTTTCTTTTCTCAACTTTTTTAGTATCAAATTTATATTTTAGTACATTCAATTTATATTATTCTTTTTTTGTATTGTTACATATGTTTTTTTAATTTCCCAACTATTTTTGTATTCAATTTATATTACTGTAAGATACTGCCATGCTTTTTGTAAATGATGATGAAGCTGTTTATTTGGTTTCAGCTGATGTAAAAAAAAAAAAAAAAAAAAAAAAAAAAAAAAAAAAAACTTTTTACATTCAGCTGTTTATTTGGTTTCAGCTGTGTCAAATCAAAAATACCTTTCAGATTCAGCTGTTTATATGGTTTCAACTGATGTCAATTAAAAAAAACCCTTTAACATTCAGCTTTTTATTTGGTTTCAGCTGACGTCAATTAAAAAAAACTTCTCACATTCAGCTGTTTATATGGTTCCAGCTGAGGTCAATTTAAAAAAAATATCTTTCACGTTAAGCTTTTTATACAGCTTCAATTGTAGACTTAAAAAAAACCCTTCTTAAAATCGTCACGTGCACATTATTTTTCTTTTTATTAACGCGTATTTTCATTTATATATCCCCTTTCCATTTTCATGTTTTTTCTTGATGTGCATTTCTTACATATGTATTTTTTTCTCAACTTTTTTAGTATAAAATTTATATTTTAGTATTCAATTTATGTTATTATTTTTTTGTATTGTTACATATTGTTTTTTTAATTGCCCAACTTTTTTACTGTTACATTTATATTAGTGTAAGAGGTTTTCCACATGTTTTTTCAACTGCTTTCATTAAGTTTGCTAATTAGCGTTTTTTAAACAGAGACCAGTCCCTAATTTCTTCCGCTTCAATGTACCCTCTTCTTTCTAGATTCGCACGCTTTCTTTTCTTTTTTTTTCTTTTTTAAATGACTTTCTTCACATTCTGCATCTTTTTTCACATTCACCGAATCTGGCAAAATTCAGACTGTAGTGCAGTGTCCTCATTTCCTTATCATGAATAAATTTTGCCTTAAAATCCTAGCCACTGTATAATAGTAAAAATTTTGGCTGAAAATCCCACAAAAGAGAGTAAATTTTCCTTTTAATGTGTTTCAGGATTAAGGCAAAATTTGTACTGATTTTTTTTTTTTTTTTTTTTTTTTTTTTTTTTCATTATGCCATTCGAATAACCCCGTCTTAGGACGGGTATACATCTAATTTTTTATATAAAAAATCAAGTGATTTTAAAATGATCAAATTTAAATACTATGAAAAGTGCGTATGTAAATTTTGAGACGATGAAAATAATGACGGGTTTAGATTTCACTTGGGAATTCTATGATCGTGTCCATTAGGAATATTTTTTTCATTCGCTTTATACCAGGGTTGGCAAGTTTTTGACAGTGTACGGTTTTATCCGGTTAAAACCGTGGTTTAAACCGTCATGGCTAAAACCTCTTGTCAAAAACCTCGTCAGAAACCTCAAATACTACACTGATCTGTAAAATTTCACATTAAACATCCGTCACAAATATACAATATTAGATGTAATATTAAAAATTCACCTTTACTGTATTGTATATTATCATTTCCGGAAGAAAAAAAAATTGTCATAAATCTGAAAATTTGGCCTGCCTCCAAACTTGCTCAACTAGCAATGCTTCTGCTATCAAGCCCTGCTAGCTCAGCACCAATTGAGAGAGTATTTTGTAACTTTGGCTTCATACATTCTAAACTCTAAACCATTTGGGTGTAAATAAATATGCTAAATTGGTTAAGTGGTATAGGATGCTGTGGGGTAAAATTGATCCAGATTATTAACTGTACAAAATCATTTTCTTCTGTTTGAATATTCTAAAAACAATGTTTTATTACAATTAAAAGGTAATTTAATTTTTTTGTGATTATTAAATTACAGTATAATTAATTTTAAACAAAAAATTACTCAATGTTTTGCTCCTGTTCTTAAAATGTTTAAAGAGCATTACACATTTTTGACGGTTTAAGCCAGTTTTTGACGGTTTAAACCAGTTTTTGACGGTTTAAACCAGTTTTTGACGCTTGTCATGTCAAAAACCAGTTTCTGACATCAGAAACCCAACCCTGCTTTATACCAAACATAAGAGCCTCAACTGATAATTTCATCATAATAACTGATCTTTGTTATACTCTACACTCTACTAATTACATATGCGATTTAATTTTAATTTTAATAATTTGGACAACTGAGTTTTATTGAAACATTTTTTTTCTTTTTGTTTGTTTAGCTTAAAATAACATTTGTTTGAGAGTTAGATTGATCAATCTAAGATGCATGTTTTACTGTACCTAATTTTGTGGGTTTATTATAAATCAATGAAACAGTTCCTTCCTAAACATTTTCTTTCGTCGGAATTCGACGGGTTCCACCTAGTTTAAATAAAATCTAAAATTACAAATTTTTTGAAAGTCCAAAATTAAAAATTTTAGCGGAGATGTAAATAAAATATTTAATTTCTAAAAACGAAAAAAAAAAAAAAAAAAAAAAAAAAAAAGAAAGAAAGAAAGAAATGTTTAAGCGAAATTTAAAATGCTGAATCATTAAAAAACGTAATAGTTCTTAAAAAAGAAAGAAAATTGAATTTCAAAAAACATTATAAATGTAAGTGATAAAAAAGATTATAAACCCTTAAATAGGCAAACAATGCGAAATTTCTTTTAATTAAACGCATCTTAGCATGAAAATCTCAAGAACCGGGGTTCGAACTAATAACCTTCTCTTTGCTAGCGATATGTATTACCTTCAAGCCATGATGTTTATATGAAAAAGTTAAAATTAAGGCTCTGTTTTAAAATTTAAATCACAAAAAGATGAACGGATGACATTCATAAAATTGATTTAATTAAAATGATAGACCTTTTTCAAAATGTCATGATTTGCCGTGTGACAAGAGTATTCAGCTATAAGTACACAAAATTTGAAACCTGTGACTTATACAGTTTTTGTGTATGGACTCTGTGACGGACAGACAGACTGAGACAAATAAGATTTCGCCAGATGAACGAAACCCTAAAAAGAGAGGCATAAACATTCCTTTACATTGAAACCACAGCTAAAAGTCAATTCTCATTGACCGTGCATTATTGCAGTTGCATAGAATTTCACATGTTAGAAATTTTTTTATTCAGTATCTTAATCGTATAAAAGGTTTTTTAGGTTGTAATTTTTTTGTTTTTGTTTCGGGGGGTTTGTACTGTCCAACATCTCTGAGGTGAGCTACATGGCGCTTAGAATATAGAGTGCATAGCATATATCATCTATTTACAGAGACTCACAAAAGAATTTGGCTACAGAAGAAATTGAACTACTGAAACCTATGAACAGTAATTGCTGGAAATGCATTTTCAGTTGTGATACGCATTTTTAAACTGAACTATTTTTTTAAAAAAATAATATTTGGTGTGAATAAATTCCATAGATCCTATACAGGATTGAGTAAAATTTGTCACGTTTATGTAGTACCATTTATTTACGGGAATTTCTAAATGGAAATTTTCAGCTGTGCTATTCGTTTCAATGAACAAACTTGTAGCATACCCAGGCCCAGGGTTGCCATGCTGCGCTCGCCATTGCGCCAAATCATGACATAAGACTACATTTGACGAGTACAAAAAGGTTGAGATTCCAAATTTCGATTGCTCAATTTCTGTTCTTTTTGTATTATGTGTGTGCCAATACAATCGAGATTTTTATCATAGTTGCCAACGCCTCTTAATTATTCTGGAGTCTGATCAAAGACAAAGATATTTTCAACCAGAAATTTAATCAGAATTTTAAAAGTAAAATCTATTAACCCTTTCCGGCACACTGTGCCCGGTTTGGGATACCTAATTTTAATTCCAAACTTGCAAACGGCAAAATAATATTTTAATAAAATTTTGCTTTTATAATAATAGCTTAAATTAAGGAATTCAAAGTATCTAAAAAATTCGTTTGTGAATTCCGTTGTCAATCGATAATTTCTCATTTTACTACAGATTTTGCCTGTGCCGGAAAGGGTTAAATACCTTACAGAATAAAGACATATTTTCTTATATGGACTCTCTGGTTTTAAATATGTTTGTTGGTGATCAGATTTCGGAATAATTGATGAGAGGTGTTGGCACCTATCTTCTTATTCGCGATGCTGAACCATTGATAATTTACATGTTCATTTGCATCGAGCCCTTTACATTGCTCAGTTTACTGAGATACTAACTCAACACTTATTCAGATTATCAACGGTCAAGCCAAAGCACGGATAGGATTATTGCGAAAGGTACATTGAACCCCGTTATAACGAACTTCAGGGGACCAAATATTTTATTCGCTACATACGATGGTTCATTATATCCGAACCGAGTTTATAAAATGCTCATTAGTTTCTATGTGTATTTAATAAGGATGTATTAAAAAGATAAAATCTATTACAAATTATCATTATTGAATTATTAATAAGATCTTTAATGAATTGACTAAAATCGATCACATTTAACTGACACAATACTAAATGAATTAACTATAAATGAAGACAAATGAAAATAAATTCATTTTACCTTTAATTGTTGCTCACTGTTTTGATACAGAAATAAGCGGTAACTTTCTGTTGACGTGATGCCGATTCGAAAAATATGTAATGAATTCCTTTGTCCATAGATTAAATGACTCCAACTCTCTTTCTTCAATTGTTTGGGCAGAGAAAAAATTATTAATTACATGAATAGTTCCTATAACATCTGGGATACTGAGGATTTAGTCATTTATATGTTCCTCTACATCAGCATCATATCACGATCTTTCTATTTTCAAATGATTCCTTTTAATTTCCTTTTAATTTTATTTTCATTTACCAAAATAATTTTTCTTATTAAATTCGAGTCGAAGTCCTGTTTTCATAACTTCAGAAATAATAATTAGGATGAGCGAAGCGAATCCTTTACTAGGCCACTCAAGTTACATTTTGTCGTACACTTTATAAAAAAAATATTCAGTATTTTGACTTGAAATTAAACATAAGAATAAAGTATGATTTGTAGATTTGCATAATGTTATTTTTTTACAGAATAACCTTTAAAAAATATTATTTTAATAATTAATTTATTCTACATGTTTTTCTATTATGGACGCATTTTTGCAAATAAAAAATTGAAGGCGTATCTTTTTATTTTCAAAAGGAAAATAAACCATGGGGTTAGTAATTATAAATAGAATCATGATTAATTAATTAAATAAAATATATTTTCATTATTCCGCCAAAATCGTTTGCAAATAAAAAATTGAACCCGTATATATTTATTTTAAGAAGGAAAATAAACCATGGGGTTAGTAATTATAGAAAAGAATCATGATTAATATCAAGGCCACCTTATCATAATATCAAGGTCTAGCATTCAGGAGAAAATCTATTGTTGAAATTGTCCCTATAATTGCCAACTTATTATATGACTTTGTCTCATAAGTAACGCCACCTGGTGCATACTACTGCTAATAATCCGTGCACAAATTCATCGGAAAAAATGGAAAATATTTCAGTTTCTCACATTAGATGGCGCTATCAACGGGAAAATCATGTGGTTTCTGGTTTCTGACCACGTGTACTGCGGTCAAAGGAAACTTGGCGAATGACAAGCCTGTTATTATGATAAGGTAGCCTTGATTAATATATTAAATAAAATATATTTCCATTATTCTGCCAAAATTATTTACGCAGTTTATACTTACGGATTTTAAAAGAATTATATTATGATTTATTTATTTAGGTATTTACTTTGGTAAAGTGGCAACAAAAGAATTGTAAACAAGTAAAATTAATTCTTATATTTGGTATTTAAAGTGAATATTTTGTTAAGTTAAGTTTCTTAAGCTTGGTATTCGAAATGAAAGATTGAAGAATAATTGAGATTGAAGAATAATTTAAGAATATTTTAATTGATTGAAAAATAATTTAACTGAACCAAATTAAATATATTAACTATAATATTTTATAAATATTTTATAAATAATTTATAAATCTTTATATATATAAATCTTCTGTGCGTGTGTATGTCACTGAACTCCTCCTAAACGACTGAACCGATTTTAATGACATTTTTTGTGCGTGTTCCAGTAGATTCGAGAATGGTTTAGATTCACATTTCATCGAAATTGATTCAGTAATTTTTTTAGTAATTAGGCAAAAACTAATAGTTAGTGATTTTTCGCTAGTTAAAAGTGTTGAATAGAGTGCGGACAGAATGGCCAAGCGGTCTAAGACGCCAGATTTAAGTATGGGTTCACGAAGAAAGAGACCGTGTGTTCGAGCTCCACTCCTGGCATACGTGTATGATTTGCAGTAAATTTTCCTGTATTATAATTTTAATTAACCGACTTCAGAAAATCGTTAACTTTTAACTAAAAATAGTAAAATAAACTTTTCTATCAAAAATTGAATCGACTTCAAAAACTACTGCAAAGTGAAAATAATTTCCTTGCATAATTGTAATAATAAATTAAATTAAGAGCGTAGTATTTATCATGCGTATTATTATATTTATGTACATTTATTTGATTTTTTTAAGTCGGTGCCAGGACAACGTCTGTCGGGTCCGCTAGTATAATATAATTTTATAAATATTTTATAAATAATGTTATAATTTATAACAATTTATTTATAAATAATTTATAAATAATATCTGAAATTTATTAGTAATTTAAAAATGCCGAGTTAAAGAACACTTACTGAACAGAACGAACGCGAACATGAATTATCTTCAAGGCAAGAGGCTAGAAATCAGCATAAAAATCGACGATATGATGAACCTCTTTTTGACAGATAATGCATATGCTAGGAAATAAGATTTAAATTTCGAAGCTGCCCAAAAAAATTTAAAATCATATTTTTGTAAAATTTGCCATCGTCGTTGGCACATTTCTTCTTACCCCCCTCCCACCCCCTTGTTACAAATTGTCACAATTTCATAGCTGATATTGACTGAACAAACAATTCACTGTTGAAACTAGCGTAAAAACAATTGCGTCCTAAAACCATGAAAACGGGCGTTCTACAAAATTTTGTTACATAAACCATTGCTATTTTCTTTAATACGTGAAATATTTTAATGTGTAGATACTATATTGGCCAATATGTGGGGCTTAAGAAGCCGAAATGTAGTGCGGGTCTAAATAGATATCAATTTGCATCTAATTGGGACCGGATCCGATTTTAGTTTCACTTATACACAGACGAAGATGTTTTAAAAATTAGAATTTTAAAGAAATGGACACTATTGATAAAGGTATCCCATTTAAAAAAATGTTTCAGTAACAAAGTTTCAGCAAATTATATTGATAATTATTTATTTCTGTACTTGAAGTGTTTATTTAATTAAGTGATGGTATTTATTTTTTTAACCAAAATTGACAAGTTACTTTAGCTTTTTTGCATTTTTAGGTGGATTTCGTATGAAATACTATTTATTGCATTCTCTCCCATGTTGGAATTTCTGAAAACTTTTTGCAGATCTACACCGATCATGACTCCTAGACCCCAAAACTACCATCAGTAAAAAAGTTTATCCATCTATCTATCTATCTATCTATCTATCTATCTATCTACACTGCTCAAAAGAATTAAAGGATATTGCAGTTTTAGGTGGATTTTGTATCTGGGAAACTTTTTAGCTGATTGATACATGGTCGACAGACATAGTAGGTTATATGAGAATAAATTACACATGTTTGGCAGAAAAAAATGCATTTTTTGCGCATTTGTGTACAAAAGGAAAAAAACACAATTTGTGCATATGAGAAAAAAAGAATAAGAAAAGGTGTTTTCTTCAAAGAAAATCATTTTCAGTAGGGGTATAGTTTTCACGGGCGGCCAGCAACGTTGAACACCTTTGAGGCATGGCCTCAATGAGGATATTAATGACGAGTTGGGGTATTCTGCCCCACTCTTCCAGAAGAGCTTTTTCCAGTTCTTGGAGAGTTTGTGGGGGTTGTTGGCGGCCAGAAACTCGTCTTTCTAGAGCGTCCCAAACGTGCTCGATTGGATTCATGTCTGGAGAACACGCTGGCCATTCCATTCGAACGATTCCTTCCTCGAAAAGGAAATCCTCCACCAGGTTTGCACGATGTGGCCTGCAGTTATCGTCCATTAAAATAAAGTTATATCCGATTGCTGCAGCGTAAGGGACTACAATAGGTCTGAGGATCTCATCCCTATATCGGCAACCAGTCAGAGCTCCATCTCGAATGATGTAGAGGTCAGTGCGCCCGTCAATGGAGATGCCACCATACACCAACACTCCTCCACCGCCAAATCTGACACTTTCGTGCACGACGCAGGATTATTCCTACTGCCACGCTCCCTCCATATGAAAATACGCCTATTATCCGGATGCAGAGAAAAACGGGACTCGTCAGAAAACAGAATATTGCTCCATTCATTTCTCCTCCAGTTGACATGCTCGGTTGCCCACTCCCTGCGGTCGCAACGATGCCTTGATGTTAACCTAACGCATACCATCGGACGGCGAGCATACAGACCTACAGCATGGAGCCGGTTTCGGACAGTCTGAGTTGAAATCGTGGTGCCTGTAGCCGAGCGAAGGTGTTGTTGGGGAAGAGTAGCGTTCATGTTTCGGTGTGTCCGAGCTGTTAACGCTAAATACCGATCTTCATTGGGCGTTGTTGCCCGTCTACGACCTTTCCCTGGTCTTCGGCCTGCACATCCACTCTCCAAAAAAACGGTTCCAGATCCTGGAAATGACACTTTGTGACACTCCAATGGCTTGCGCTACTTCGGCTTGAGTTTGGCCCCCTTCTTTCTAACCTACCAACAATTCTCCAAGCTTCTGAATCTGTCAAATGACTTCGCTGAGACATCGTACTCATCGAAACAAAGCAATCATTGAATGCCGATCATCCTTGTCTTCATTCTCTTTTATACAGTTGAAAGTCAAATTTCATTCGCTGCCGCTGAAGCGACGTTTTCGACGTCGAACTCAAAATTTGCGTACTCCACAGTTTGAAAACCAGAAAAATTTGCATTTGTGATTCTCTTCTTCTATTTTGGGCCAAAAAATTTTCGTTTATATCTTTATTTTATATAAAACTTCAAACATCCTTTAATTGTTTTGAGCAGTGTATTTATCTATCTATCTATCTATCGGTGTATATCACTTTCTTCTGGACACGATAACTTCCATAATTATGCTCAGATCTTCTTCAAACTTTTACATAAAATCAATGAGCATAAAATCTCGATTGAATTCGTTAATGGGCAAAATCGGACCAAAGGGGTGGAAATAAGGGGTTTTGTGAAAACCGAAAAAACGCGATAACTTTTTAAATAAAATAGTTATCGAATCAGTTTAAACTTTATATTACTTCTCAAAAATGGGCTAAAAGTTTATGCGTGACAGATTTTTGGTAAAAATAAAAATGGGCTCAAGGGGCGAAAAAAACAGGGTTTTTGGGAGGAAAAAAAACCATAACTTCGCCAATTCTCAAGATGTCAAATCCAACTAAATTTTTTATAAATGTACTTAACATTATCTAAAACTTTTGTATTTACAAGTTTTTGATAGTACCAACTTTTACCGATGAAAAAAAAGTAAAAACGAAAAGAAAAAGGGGGGAAGAAAAAGAAAAAACCCATAACTTACTCAATTCTTAAGCAATCAAATGTAATTAAATTTATTTTACATTTTTTCAATAATATCTACAACTTTTATATTAACAAGTTTTTCATAGGACCAGTTCTTCTAGCAAAAATAAATTAAACAAAAATAGGAACTGGAGAAAAAAACCTCAAATCGAAACTGCTTATATTCTGACTCATTTCAAATTCATTTTTGATTTTAAACGCATCCAAAATGGCAGATCCTGTTATTTACGAACTATATAATGTGAAGTATAGGCCAGTGTTTTGATAAAGGGCTACATTAAAAAAAAAAAAATGCTGCCAAAAAGAGTATTTTTAACAGAATTTTCCAAAGTAATAGTGATTGAAAAATTGAGGAAGTATAACTAATTGCGTTTTTTCTGAGTCATTTTTAAATCCATTTTTGTTCTCAAACGCATCCAATTTACAGGTCCTCTTATTTAGGAACTATATAGTGGGACGGATTGGCCAATTTTTTGATAAAGGCCGAATGTATTTAAAAAAAGGCTACCAAAATGGGCACTTCGCACAAAATTTCCCAAAGCGATCATGATGATGCGAATTGAGGATGTATTCAAATAACAAATTGGCTATTTTATGACTCCTTTTTAAATCCAATTTGGCTCTCAAACGCATTTAATTGACAGTTTTTTGTTATTTAGGAACTATATAATGTGCGTATTCATCAATTTTTTGATAAAGGCTAAATATGTTTTTTTAAAAAGCTGGCAAAATGGGCACTTAAAAAAAAAAAAAAAAAAAAAAAAAAAAAATCCCAAAGTGATCATGATTAAAGAATTGAGGATGTATTCAAATAACAAATTGGTTATTTTATGATTCATTTTTAAATTCAATTTTGCTCTCAAACGCATTCAATTGACAGTTATTTGTTATTTAGGAACTGTGTAATGGGCTCTATTGGTCAGTTTGTTTGATAAAGGCTAAATATACAGGATGTCCACTCTCAACGGTGGCCAATGGCTAATTTCTAAACCGTTAGTCATAGACATATAGTTCCAATTGCAAAAATGCTTTAAAAAAGGTAAAGAATTGTTTTTCAAGCGATTTAGGTCAAAAAACTTTTTTAGTAAAAAATTACGGAAATTAAATTTTTATACGGTCCCCCGGTCCTATAAGTGATATTTAGTAAAATTTTCCCACTACTCTAACAAGTAAGAGAAAAAAGGTCCCAGTCTTCTAACATTAAAATTGACCGAGCTATGAAACTTTAAATTTTATGACTTAAACCACTTTTCTGTAGCTGAATATGGATGAATTGGACAGAGCTTTAAGGGAACGTACACTAAGTGCTTAAAGTATTATAAAGGGCGTCTGTTTCCAATGCTGTCTAAGAGCTAATTCCTAAACCATTTGCCACAGGCATATAGTTCCAATTACAAAAATGTTTTAAATGAGATAAATAAATATTTTTAAAGCAATTTAACTGAAGGTGCTACCACCGTATAAGTTTTACGGTAGTGTTAATTTTTATTAATTAACTTCTAGATTGGTTAAAATAGTTAAAGACGTGAGTTTTAAAATTCACTTTATCGAGAAAATCAAATTTTGGGAAATCGCGATTTTATTTTAAAAGGTGTGTTATTTTGATAAGCTTTTATTTTGTTTAAAACGTTCGTACATATGTTTCCCTAGCTCAAAATTTCTATTCAGATGTTAACTCACATCCAAATATCCGATCGAAGTACACTTTGCACATTTATTTATATCCAATGACAATGCAAAATTATTACAATTTTAGGTGCATACCATTTATTTATTTTACAGGACTTCACCAAACTCTGTTAGGTTAAGTAATCTAATAGAATTTTAAATATGTGTCATTTTGTCACGATTTGTGACTGTTACTTTTCATAATTTAAATTAACAAACTTTCTGGGGTTTTTTTACTTATATTTTTAAAAGAAATTTTGCTTTAATGTGCAATCATCAACATAAATTTAAAAATAATATTGTAAAAATTATTTTACTCTCAATGTTTAATGTTAAATTTTATATCTTGCGTTTATTTTTATTTCCAGTAAATTTGTGACTGACCCCTAATTTGCAGCAAAAAAGATGCTTCAACTTTAAACAACTATTACTCGGTCAGTTTTAATCGCAGAGGAATGGAACTTTTTTCGTATTACTTGTTAGAGTAGTGGTAAAAAGTTACTAAATATCACTTATAGAACCGGAAGACCGTATAAAAATTTAATTTTCGTAATTTTTTACAAAAAATTGTTTTTGACCTAAATCGCTCGATAAACAATTCTTTACCTTTTTTAAAGCATTCTTGCAATTGGAACTATATGTATATGACTAACGGTTTAGAAATTAGCCATTGGCCACCGTTGAGAGTGGACACCCTGTATATTAAAAAATGCTGTGCTAAATGGGCACTTCGCACAAAATTTCCCAAAGCGATTTTGATGAAATAAGTGAGGATGTATTCAAATAACAAATTGGTTATTTTATGACTCATTTTTAAATCCAATTTTACCCTCAAACGCATTCAGTTGACAGTTCTTTGTTATTTAGAAACTATATAATGTACGTATTCATCAATTTTTTAATAAAGGCTAAATATATATTTAAAAAAAGCTGTCAAAGTGGGTACTTCGCAAAAAAAAATTGTCAAAGCGATCATGATTAAATAATTGTGGATGTATTCAAATAACAAATTGGTTATTTCATGACTCATTTTTAAATTCAATTTTGCTCTCAAACGCATTTAATTGACCATTTTTTTGTTACTTAGGAATTATATAATAAAGTTATATAATAATTAGGATTTTTTAATAAAGTCAGAATATATTTCAAAATATGTTTTCAAAATGGGCATTTGAGCCGAATTTCGTTTAAGATGATTTTGATAAAATCAGTTCTTACAGAAAAATGAAATATTTTTTTTTTTCAAAAGTGGCCAAATAAAATAGTTAAACTGGGTTTATCACTAATAATATTTTATTTTTTGTTGTTCAAATGAAAACTCTTCGAAATCTACTTCCGCCTATAGGCCAAGTCGACAGGGATTTTATTTATTCATTTCTGAGTCTTGAATCTGATGGCTTTTATATTCTGAAACATCAAATTCCTTGGTAAAGATAACCCCGTTCCTCTTGTTTTCTCTAAATGGCACATCTGTTAAAAAGTATAGATAAATAGCATTTTGATTTTACTTTTTAATTATATGCATGAAAACGACTGATTATATTAACTAGTAATTCGCATAAGTAGTTATGCTGCAATATTATTTTTATGTAAGAGTTTGGAATTTTAATGATGTTGATAGATAATGTTTGTTAATTTTTACCATGCGCAAGTCAAAAGATATCCTGAACTCACTGATCGATGTTGTATTATTTTTGCTCTTAAATTTTTCTTACGAAATCGTCCATGGTCGTCTTTTATTAAATGGAATTTTGTGAAAGGTACTTAAATAGGGCCAAATTTTTGCCTGGATCAACCTCTGTTTATCATAAATTTTATTTGTTATGATATAAAATAATTATAGCTGTACTTATTCGCATTGAAATATATAACCACTTTCGTTTAAAACAATATTCTGGACTTAAATCGGGTATGCTACCAACTCTTGAACAAAAAATTAAAGACAATGGCGAAAAAAGATTAAAATGTCTTGTCACTTATCTAAAAAATATAAATATATCCGGACCAATCCGACCCAGTTTGAGTTAAATCGGATTAGACTATGTAGCCAATTTTCTACAGTACGATTCCCCCCCCCCTTTCATCATGAGTTATTAATTTTAGTAATCTATTCAGCATGAAATCGCAGTGTGTCAATGGGTCAA
This sequence comes from Maratus speculifer, assembly GCA_964019185.1. Lineage (NCBI taxonomy): Eukaryota > Metazoa > Arthropoda > Arachnida > Araneae > Salticidae > Maratus > Maratus speculifer. Next base: position 207,508,956 of record OZ025294.1, read on the forward strand.
ACCGCAAAATATCGCCCACAGAAAGTAAAATAATGAATGCACCTCGTCTCTCTAGAAATACTGTTTTATAGTATAGAAAATAATTTAGTGCAAAGTAGATCTGCAAGGATTTATCACGATTCCGTGTTACCATTTTCCCAATCTTCGGAGCTGTTTCATGCATATTTCACAGATACATTAACATTAGCACGCATTATATATGACAGAAGTATTTGCGAGGGAGGTCCACTGGAGGTTGGCCAGGGTTTTTCTGAAAATATTGTTGTTTCATTGTTATAAGCCTGCAATTATTTGTGCAAACTTTTTTATGGGGTAGATGTGCCAGTAATGGACCACCTTCCAGTAATGGGCCACCTCGCAGTTTTTAGTTTATAAAAAATAATAATAATAATAATAAATGACAGTTAAGTTTTTATTAATTTTTTCTTAGCTCCTCCTTGCATGCTTTATAATCTGGATTATTTTTTTACACCTTTTTATCAAAGCAATAAGAAAGCAGAAAATAAAGTTTCTCAGTTTTACTGAAAATCTTAATGAACATGCTAAGAGCTGACTTTACTTACTTAATTTATATCTTCTTTATTTTCTTGTAAAAATGGAATGTTTTTGTTTGAATAGTATTATAAAACTCTGAAGTTCATATATCAATCGTCGTTTACAAAATTTTATTTATTTTTAAGATTTTAGAAGGGGTGGCCCATTACTGGATTACTTATTTCGTGATTTTCCAGTAATGGACCACCCAAGTGACCAATACTAAAAGCGTAATTTCAATACAGATAAAATATTTTGATTTAACTGAAAAGCTAAATAATCAAATTTAATACTTAAATTTTACCTACAAGAATTTAATAAAGACAATTTCTTTATAATTAGTTGTTTTTAAGAAGCCATCCAAAAATGGTACAAAAAACAAGCGGAACATCTGACAAAATCTAGATGTGCCTTTATAAAAGAAGTTGTTTTAAGTTGGTTCAGAAATGTAGAATCATATTTGGAAGAAGATATTACTAATATCTTCTTCCAAATTCTAAAGCATACAGAGAGAATTTTCAATGTAGTTAAAACTGGTTTTCATTTGTGCTCTTAAAACAGGGAAAATTTTGGGACCAAAATCAGTTAAAGATGTGTATTATGTAGTACCGAATAACGAAAAAGAACAAATCACTGTTATGAGATGTTTTTCAGCAAATAATGAGATTGTTCTATTGATGATAATATATCCATATAAGCATCTCTCAAGGGAAATTGTAGAATCAATCTGTGCCAAATTGATGGGCTATATGATTATCTGAAAATGGTTGGATAGTGCAAGAACATTTATCATTTTAAATGCATTCTAAAATTCCGTATTGAATAGTTTGGACTATTGGAAAGTGATGATAAAATTGAAGATTTGTTATTTATATGTCATATTTGCACAGCACATAATTTAGATAATGATATGAAGATAGGAGACTTTTTTTATTGTCTTATTTTATCTAAACTTGATATCGGTAAAACATTGTCTTTATTTTATAAATCCTTTAAATTTAAATATTTTGTTTTATACCTTTACAATATAAACCCTTTAATATAATAAACTTTTAATAATATAATTAATATTTTGTTTTATATCCACATTATAAATCCTTGATTATAATAAATTCATAACTTAAATTTAAATATTTTGTTTTATATCCACATTATAAATCCTTGATTATAATAAATTCATAACTTAAATTTAAATATTTTATAAGTTTTTTCATTATAAATCCTTTAATATAATGAATTTCTAACTTAAATTTTAATATTTTGTTTTATCAGTATGCTTTCATTAGGTTCTGGAGCAAAATACAATTGAAAAAACAATTATCTGTTATTTTTTGTAGGGTGGCCCCTTACTGGAACGTAGGGTGTCCATTACTGGAACACAGGCGGTCCATTACTGGGCTTTTGGGTGTTTAGACGTATTTCTATTATTTAAAATTAAATTTTTATTTCTGTTGGGAAATGTAACAATGGGATTAGTTAAATATTGTTGAAAGATTAATATAATACGAAAAAAATTGGAATATAATAATTTTAACCATCAATAAAAAATTATTTTTAAAAGAAATTCCTTAAGGGGGGTCCATTACTGGCACATCTACCCTATGTTTTCTTTAAATTATACTGATATTTCATGTAAATAAGAAAAAAAACATAGTATTGGGTTTCAATTAAATGGGAATGCTAGTAAAATTATTTAAAGGGTAATTACCAATGTCGCATATTCCGGTGTACAATGCAAACTTTTGAATTACGAGAATCGATCAATATTTGCGTGTTAGCCTTATACACCAGATATAAAAATGAAAGATTCAGTATTAAGAAAATATATACATAATAATGTCATTTGACATGTAATTGCCTCGAATGATCCATAATAATACACACAGAAACAACCACAAACCAATACATTTTTTTTTCCTTTACACATATCCATCACTATAAATGGACAGAACAACATCCATGTCTTACCCGGATTTGAACCAGGACCCCTCGTGGCGGTAGCTGCCGCTACTGATCACGCCACTGGAGCGACACATATTAATGTAAATTTCTTTATTAATGAGTACAAACAACGACACGATTAATTGAATGAATCTGTGAACGATTCCAAATGCTTTGTAGGAAAATTCAGGTTTAAGGCATCTGTCCTCGCTCGAGGAAACGCTCGCGAGCTAATGCTATTCCTATGGGGAAGCATTTTTCTAATAACTCTTTCGCTTTTTGACATTTTTGAATAATTTTTTTTTTGCATTGGATAGCTGAGGTGCATGCCGACAGCGCACCTTTTTTACTTTTTCCATTTTGGTTCCAGATATTTTTTTTAAAAGCACTTTCTGTTTCGAAACCGGTTTTGAAAGTGAAACTAACTTTATAAAAAATATCTGCAATCAAACTCGAAAAAGTAAAAAAGGTGCGCTGTCGGCATGCACCTCAGCTATCCAATTCAAAAAAAATTATTCAAAAATGTCAAAATGCGAAAGAGTTATTAGAAAAATGCTTCCCCATAGGAATAGCATTAGCTCGTAAGCGTTTCCTCGAGCGAAGACAGGGGCCTTTGTGGATTTGGCTGTATCCTGCGTCTTCACTTTGCTCTCATTTGTTCATATATTTTTACTATCTTCTATTTGTACAAGAAAATATTGGATTCATGAAAAATTTCCGACTTCCTGTTTTTACATTTTAGAACAACCTGAACACGATTCGATTGATTTGAGAAAACGTCTGTCCATGAGTCTGTGTGCATGTTCATCTGTCTGTATGGGACACAAATTTTGTGGACGCTCTAACTCACGAGCTTCTGCGTAATATAATAAAATTTCATGTGAAGGTCTGTTTTTAAATAAACTAGTGTTGATTAGTTTTTGTGCAAAATACCCTAAGAATCGGTACCGCAAATCAATGATTGGTTCGTTTAATATCTCCCATTTATGTTCACAAAATTCAACGGAACATTCAAATGTAAAATCCTCATAACAGATAGATTGTCATTTAATTTTGATTGCGGTCATCTTAAAGGGGTACTCAAGTTCTATGATTTGTTCGAGGTATGCGGTGCTTATATCATGAGTTTGAATGCACATAATTCAACAAAACTTTAAGCTTCTCATATAATTCCGAATATAGGAATACATCTGGTAAAAATTTTGCTTTTTAAATCGATGCATTTTTTTTTCTTTTAGTACTATTTAAATCATTTTATTGTTTTGATTTATGGCCGAAACGTCAGTGAAGGCTTATTTTGGAGACATGAATTTTTTTGGGTTTCGTCTGTCTGGCTGTTCTGCGATAACTGTCGTAAAAATTATCCGATTGACTTGAAATTAAGTGGGTGTGTTTGTGAGGTAACCGGATTTAGCTTTATAGATTTTTGTTACATTTTGTTCATTCGTTCGCGAAATATAGAATATTTTATTTTGCGCAAAAAGGATTTTCTATGGCGATCAGATGGTTTTTCCATTTTTTTTTCTTGAAAGGAAATGGCTCATATCATTGAAGGATTTAAATGGTAAATTATGGATCATGAAATGTCTTAATTAGAATCGTATATTGGAAATCTGCAGATTAGGAGCCTCAACGTCAGCTCTTCAAATAACTGCTTTTTAAAACTGCGTAATATTTAACTTTATACAAACAGCAATTGAAAGATCTCAAATAACATAAATATATAGGAGAATAAACAAGACGGAAATGACACTCTAAGCCTATCAAATGAAGCGCGTTCTTACTATAACGAAATTTTAAAAATTTTCAGATCTTGATGTAAGAGCTGCTGCACTTTTATGCAAAAATGTATGAATGGAAAATTTATAATGATTTTATATTTTAAACTCAGTAATACAGAAACAATATTACTACCTCTTAAATGGGACATAATCACCATGTCAATATAGAATCATTTCCTATTATGGGATATGACTGAATTATTTACGAATGATAGAATTTGATAGATTGGAGAAAACTTTTATTAAGTAATGACTGGATTTTCATAAAATTTGAAATGATTTGCAACGATTTTATATATTTAATTTCAAATCATACAGTTTGGTAGTTTCTGAATGCAATAGAATCCTTTTGAATGTCTCTGTAAATAAACAATAAGCTTTAAACACGTTATTTTCAGTACCGAACATGGCATAGTAAATCTCAATAACATATAAAAATTTTTAGATCAATACAACTATGCTAATGCAAGTTCGAGTTTGGAAAGACAGACGAGCAGATGGACAGACAAACATAATTCACAAACACCTTTTAATTATCTTGAAATGTTTTAAAAAGGTATTACAGATTTAAATTTCATTTTCAACTAATTATACCAACAAATGGAATCATACTTGAATATTCTTATACAATTCTGCATTTTACCTACCATTATTTATTAACACTCTACTAATTGACTGTTATTTAATTATTAGCTGTAATTTATTTAAGACTTACACACGCATAAATGTACTTAAATTTACTCTTCCAGAGATTATCATCTATACAAGGTCTTACATCCAATTCTCTGCGTTGCCTTGTACATTGTTTTATTTATACTGTACTAAGATATCTTAGCGTACTAAGTGTAGTTCAGTATAAAAATGCATAATTAAAAAAAAAATCTTTAGCTAAATTTGTTTATACTCAGTATCTCTTACAAATTCTTATCTGTAATCCTGCATATGATTTTTAACATTTATACATATAATGTAATATGCGAAAATTTTGTATAAATTTCATATCAAAACTAAAGATGAACTCCCAGCAATCATCGCTTATATACAGTACTAAGGATACAGTATCGCATCTGAAATCTTTTGTGTGTCCTTGCAAATACTATGTGCTTTCTGTTGTATAGGAAGTATCATGTAGTAGCGCTCAGCAACATATATCAATTTTGTAAAATGTTAAATAATTCAATATAATTAAAATACACCAAAAACATTGTTTCACCCTAAATCATTATGCAATTACTTTTATGTGGTCTTGTAAATTACGCAGAAATATTCTTCGCACCGCATATTGTACATAATATATATTTTAATGTACGATAGATGCATATCAGTTTCATTAGTTACGAAAAGTATAACATCATTAAAATACACTTGAAGTTATTTTTCTCATTGGCGTAATGTAATGGAATGCTTTTGACTGTCCCTGTAATTAAACTGTCTATTCGATATTCATAAAATTAGAAACGACTCGACAAAATTATGCAACAATATATTTTAAATTTCAAACCATTTGGTTGAGTATTATTTTCATAGTTATGTGCGATAGACTTACAAATGGATAAAAAGATATGCGAACACATCAGAAGACGTCTATAAATGTATTTATATAATTACGTTCGTATTTATATAGTTACGAACGCACCTAAAAATACGTAGAGGATTTCAGAAATTTAATGCGTTAATTTGATCACTTTGTATGTAACGATATTCTAAATCTTTTATAAACTGCATATTATAATAATTTTTTACACACACGATGACAATTTTATGACAATTATGTTAATTTTATGACAACTGTGATAAATTTATGACAATTATGCTATTTTTATGGCACATTTCTTCAGGGTGGGGCTCTACCCCCCCCCCCCCCCTCCAGAACTACCCGTTGACTCATTAAATTTACATTGATATTTTCTATCGATTGTGCAAATAGTTTGAATACACCTTAGATTTCATTTTATACTAAGATTTTCAAGGATAAGCAACCAGTTTGAACAAAACTTTTATATTATTTCGTGCATATGTTGAATTATTGCTTATTTTCTTCTATAATCAAATTCTTTTGTATGTCCGTGTGAATGAATGCTAAGCTTGTTGCGCGCCATGGTCTATAGTAAGAACCTTGTAATAAACCTCAGTGATGTAATCAATTTCAACATGTTTAAAATATTATTAAAATACACATCAAACGATTTTCCCCCGCAGATCGCAATGCAAGGAATTCTTCTGAGTGGCCCTGTAAATGAACAGGAAATGCTTAATCTTCATTTTCAATACAAAATATGTCACAGTAAACCACAATAATGTATATCAATTTCATAACAATTGGACTATATTTTCGCGAGTTAGAAAAAATAGACATACAGACGGACAGACAAATTGAATTCATAAGTATATTTCAATTATATTGGAAAGTGTTAAAAATGTAATGTTATTAACGTAATTTATATTTACCACAAAGTTATATTGTACATTAAAAATTAACTAACCTTTTATTTTCCCCTGACAGGCTTTTTGCTTATTTTTTCGTAATTGGAATTATTTAAAGGATTTATTTTTTTTTATTTTTTTTATCGGCTATGAAATGCATTGCCTAGCAACTGACGAAAGAAAAAAAAAATGTATATCAAGCGAAATACGTAAAATGACAAAATAAAATGTTTTATATTATTGAAAAAAATGCCTAAAGTTCCACGAAAAAATTTACACTTAATTAAAAAAAATCTTTAAATATATTGACAAAATTTTGAAAGGATAGGAATATTTTTCAAATCTTAGTTGGAACTTTAAACATTTATAATTTGACATTTAAATACTTTAATCAAACGCGCCATTTTCATTCAACGGATTGAAATTTGAAAATCCTCTCAATTATTTAAAAAAAAAAAAAAAAAAAAAAAAAAAAAAAAAAAAACATTAGTTATTGTTATTATGTAACAAATAAAAGAAAGAGAAATGATGAAACGTGTACATTTTAAATAAAAAAAAAAATCTAAAACAAAATGTTTTATATTATTGAAACACATGTATAAAAAATCACCAAAATTTACAGAAATAATTAAAAAAAATCCTGACAAAATGTCAAGCTAATAAGAAACTTATTAATTCAAACTCATATTGGAAAATTTCAGTATCGGTAATTTGTCATTTAAATCCATCAATCAAAAGAACCATTTTCTTTCAACAAATGAAAAATTTAATATTGTTTGATTTACTATAAGAAAGCATTATGGTGCAAAATAAAATTTCCTTTATTTTCCGAACGAATGAACCAAACATAACAAGAAATTATAAAGCTAAAATCCGGATACCTCATGAACGTTCTTACTTAATTTCAAGGAAATCGGATGCTTCTTACAACAGTTATCGCGGAGCAGACAGACTGACAGACGTTTTGGTAAATATTCGTGTTTCCAAAGTAAGCCTTCACTGACGTTTCGGCAATTATTCATATTAGTTTGAAATTTTGTCAATACATTTATCTGAATTTTTAAATTTGGTGTAAATTATGGATGGATTTTATATATGTGTTCTAATAATATAAAATATTTCCTTGTAATAAATGTACTTCTTTTGAATGTTCACATTTCATTGTTTTAACTTTCTTCTAATTGTTACCTAGAAACGGAGCTACATCTAAAAATATCGTAAATGTAAAAGTGTAATTTTGTGAAGTCAATTCAACATAAAAAAAATAAAGAATTAATGTTTTTGTGTTTTTACATTTAGATGGATTTAACCCCAGAAATAAAGACAGGCTCTATTCTATTTATTATTATTATTTTCAAATATTTTTCTTAAGGGCCATTTCCGAATTTCGCTTACATATGCTGTCCAAGAGTAAATAGAAGAAAATTCAAACATAAATTAATATTTAAAGTTTGATTTTAGCTATGCATTAACTAAAGAAGACATTTCTAACTTGAAAAATTTTAAAAATCAATAAAAGTTTTTGAGATATAAATCTTTAAAATTGTGATTCTAAGCAAAAATGCCTGTCCCATTCCAAATTTTATGTAATTAACTATTTTTTTTTTTTTAATGTAATTTAACTTTTTTAAATAAAGAGATTTAATTTTTTTAAATATGAACTGTTAGTGTTCTATAAAAATGAAAAAAATTGTTTACAAGAGATATTTTCTTTAAGAAATTAACAGAAATATTTTGTCCCTCACTTTGCGTCAAGTCCGTTACCTTGTGGTTATTTTAGTCAAAATAGGTTTCTAATTCTGCCTAAAGTTAGCAGCAAATATTCGGCGATATAGTTAAACTAATTCACGCAACTATTACTTGCCATTTTTTACTCTTAAATTGTGAAGCAATGTAATAGTGGCAAGAATAAGCTTTCATCAAAGTTGTTTTTTTTTTTTCACTGTCAAGTCTGTTACCGTAAATTTTAATATTAAAATAATGATTTTTGCACTTTTGTAATTAAATATTGTTTACTAAATAGTTTCAGAAGGTATGTGTATTATTATCTAAATTAGAAATTATACAAGCTAGTTAACTTCTAATAGTTTTATTTGAAATGTCAAGTCCGTTACCATGAAATGTGAGCTGCTAAGTAACTTTACTAAATAGTTTTAGAAGGTATGTAAATTATGATCTAAGTTATAAAATATAAGCTAATACATTTTAATAGTTTTATTTGAAATGTCAAGTCCGTTACCATGAAATGTAAGCGAAGAGTGAAAATGGCCCTTAAAAATTAAAAAGTTCATCACTTTCTAAAGGAATAAATTAAATTGACTTTATTATAAATATTTTTTCTATAAAAATTAAGGATAACTGTTTTGCCGTTGCCAAGAAAATGAGATCCCTAATAATAATTTATCGGAAATAGTTAATTTTCATGTGCAAGGGGAAAATGAAATAAAATAATATAAAAATCTTTATATTGGAAATAAAACGAAAAGACGTAAAAAAAGGTACATTTGACCCCATACATTAAAAATAAAGTGAATATGCTTTGTGGTTGAAATAAAAGGGCCTTGTCTTATGATATTAATTCTTGATGTTATAAAAATATGCATTACCATTATTTCACGGTTTACCGTCTGCATTTGGCTAACAGAAATGTCTAATTTTTAATCGAAAATTCCAATAAGAACACAAATAATAGTAAATTTTGAAACACAAATAGGTAGTAAATGTCAAAGTTATGGAGCGCAAAATTATTTCTGCCAAAAATGACGTCATTGCATCGGGAAGTAAATATTTTTTTTTCTTAAAAACGAAACAATAACTATATTGCTTGAAGAAATACTTTTTGACGCGTGTTACTTCTTAATGCCACATCTTTTCAGAAAATACGAATGACAATTATGTTATTCTTAAAAGGAAATTACATTTTCGTTCATAAAACCTATATACTTTTAATATAATTGCGTCAATGAAAGCAAAATAATAAATAATTAAAAAAAAATATTTTCTGTCAGTCGGTGCTAAAAAATAACGCTCTGGAACTCAAATTATATTGTTGACACATTTGTAAATCGTCATTTGGTAACCGAATTTTCACAGTACATTTTCTTTTTATTTTTAAAAGTTTAAAAACTTTGTCATTAAAAAAAAAAAAAAAAAAAAAAAAAAAAAAAAAAAAAAAACTTTTGAAATATTTTTTGTTATGGTGGGTTTTTGTCATATAAGAGGTGTTGAATACTAGTGCTGTAAAACTAACGACTAAATATTATGGTGTGATGGCGTTATTTTAAAACTGACTACCCGTTTAAAAATTATCGTTACTCGTTATTGCTCAGAAACGGGCTAATAACAATCATCGCATGTACTAAAACACTGCAAGAAATCTAGTTACATACGGAACATGAGTGTTTGGAAGAATTCGTATTTTTTACTCTTCACATATTGTTATGTGCTGCCATCTATCCATAAAACATAGATTTAATCAAATTCCTAATTTTTTTTTGACAAACAAAATTAAAATACGATACTTAACTGAGTACAACATGTCTAAATTGTAGAATTTATTACTTATGAAAATAAAGAATAATCGGAGAAAACAATTTAGCAAGAGTATATATATATATATATAACAAAACCAAAAGAAATTCCATAACCCCAAAATACATGGAAGTCTTCATCAGGGAGGCCCCTCCATGTAGGGGTAAATAAAGAGAAGTTTCTGAATAGCCTTTTCCCTCTTAAAAATAGCTTTAAAATTAGAATTACTTATAGTTATGACAGGACATTAAAAAATCTTATTTGTAACTATAATGATTATAGTAAGAATCTTGATTTAATTAAAGGGGATGATTGTTACTGTGATTTAGACTGCTATAAAGATTATATTAATCCAGATTTTGGACATATTGTTTCAGGAGATTTAAATATTGTAAAAGATGTTCAGTTAAGGAATATTATGAGTTTGGGTTCTGGATTTAGATTAAACTTTAATTATAGTAATCTTAAAATTATAGAATTTATGGAAAAGGATTTGGATGCCTTTATTTTAAAAGTTTCATATAAATATAGTTGGCCTTTTGAGGATTTTAGAGAATGGAAATTAAAGTTTATGGTATTATTTAAAAAAGATTTTTTGTTTTTTAGAGACTATTATAATAAGGGTTGTTCTAAAAAAAAAATTTCATTATAATTTCGATTTAAAAACCAGTATAGCTAAATTAAAAGAACAGTTTGTTATTGCTACTGTTGATAAAGCAAGTAGTAACTTTGCCTTAATTTGTAAAGTTTTCTATAGGAATCTTCTTTTGAAAGGAATATACCTGTAATGAATCTTATAAAACGTTAACTGAAAACCCCTCTAAAATAAAAAAACGTATTTTGGATTTTGATAAAAAATTTGGAATTAGTAGGAATTACTTTGTATTTCCTTACCTTTTTGCGACTGTTAAATTTCATAAGAAACCAGTAAAATTTCGCTTCGTTACCTGTGGTACTAATAGTTATAATTGCAAAGCGGGTAAAATTTTGTTTGGTTTGCTGAATTTAATTTTAAAGGAAATAGAAACTTTTGATTGCAATACAATCATTGGCAATAACCTTAAAGTTTTAGATTTTTTGAATGATAACTCATGGAAAATTACTTCTGTAAACACTTTTGACTTTGAGAATCTGTTTGGCAGCATTCCTCACAATTTGATTGTGGGGGTATTTGAAAATATTTATGTTGAATTTGAATATGTTTTAAAAGTAGATAAGAAGTTTTGGATTGATTTAATTAAGTTTTGCTTATTTGAAAATGTTTTATTTAATGGAATTAATTATTTTAAACAAAATAAGGGGGTGCCAATGGGAACAAGTTTTTCAAGTGCGTTCTCTAATCTATTTTTATATTTTTACGAAAAAAATTTCAATAATATTTCCTTCTTTAGGTATGTAGACGATCTTATAGTATTTAACTGCAATAATTTTGAGGAAATAAGCCTTAACATTTACCCTAAAGAGCTTGTCCTGAACCGAACCGATGATGGTGAACAAATTACTTTCTTAGATCTTAAAATTAAGAAAAACAAGGAAAAATGGTTGATTGGACTTTATGATAAAAGGAAAGATTTTAATTTTGAAGTTAATAGCTTCACTTACTGGTTTTCATGTATTAGCAATAAAGTTTTAAAAAATATTATGTATTCACAAGTTAATAGGATCCGCAGGATTTGCAATAACAAAACAGATCTAGAATTGGCTATGAGTGGTTTAAAAAAGATTTTAATGGTTAACTGTTATCCATCTTATATGTTAACTGAAAGTTTCTGAGTCTCAGTGTTTCTTTACTTACGGATGCTTGATTTCAATTTAGGGCGAGATTGAAGCGCTAGTGAATGGCCCCACTAGCTGAAGAGGGTTTTGTATTCCTGGGGGTTTGTATTTTACAATTTTGTTTTTTATATATAGTTTTGTAGGTAATTTTCCTTTTTTGTTTGTGTAATTTTTTTGTTTGTGTAATTTTTGGTCTTGTCCTTTGGTATTTTTAAAAAAAATTTTTGTATATATTTATAATATTTTTGAAGGTTTGAGTTTGATTTCTGAAATCTGAGAAGTTGGGGGCTAAGGATGTAATTTAGCTTATGAGCCTACATCCTTTCAGAAACTTCTCTTTATTTACCCCTACATGGAGGGGCCTCCCTGATGAAGACTTCCATGTATTTTGGGGTTATGGAATTTCTTTTGGTTTTGTTATATACATTTTTTACATTTCCTTTTGTAGCATTTTGCGCATTGGTCTGTAAAAAACTGTTTATTTGTTTTTTCATTTTTTAAAAATTAATTGAATGGTTTTAATAAAATTGTGTATATATATATATATATATATATATATATGCAGGGTGTCCCTAAACAAATAGTATATACGCTAGGAGGTGATAGAACAACCAGGCTCGGACTGGCCCGAGGGCCGGTGCGCCCTCATCCAGAGAAAATTTTGCGCCCCTCAGTGCCTCAGCCGCTCCAATATGTTTTTTCACTCTTTATACACATAGATGCTGATTAATGTACTAAAATCTATGAATTCATTTACGAATTATCCTCAATTAATAGACAGATAGTATAAAAGCGGCATTTTTTGTTATAACAGTGAAATTAAAGATGTATCGTAACAATTTCAGGATTGGAAACGAAAAGGGACATTTTTGGATGCAATTGTAAAAGATAACATGCACCCAACGAGAAGTTTAAAGCCATGACGTCCTGGAATTTTTTTTTTTTTCATCGCTTCATTGAATGATATGTTTAAGATTTTAACCAAGTATTTGCATATTAAGTCTTTCATCCCCGCGTTCTATTCGCTTATAACATTCCTAAATGCACCTATAATCGTGCTGTTTTAAAAGCAACTTGACGAAAATACGACTTGAATGTGCCAATCAGAAAACTTTTTTCTCAGACATCGTAAAGATTTCAAAAAGTAATTAAACGTGTTGAGGCCCCGCACTAGTCACTGAAAAATACCCTGATGATAAGTTTATGGTGGCGTTCTTTTCCAATATCTCGCTCAAATTTTAATATTTATCCATTATTTTTTTACATATTTTTTACGCACATTTTCTATATATATACTTTTTGATGATACAATAATGTAAATAACTCATACATCGCAATTATAGAGCACCCTTCCAGAGATTTTTTTTTTCTAAATTCAGGAGCTGCTGGACTTAGCCAAAAATATGCACAAAAAATTTGGTTCAATTCTATGCATAAATTCATACACTTTTCGATGATACAATATTGAAAATGGCACAAATATTTCTATTATAGCGCCCTCTTCCGGCGGAATATTTTTAGAACGAAGGAGGAGTTGCTTGCCACGACCAGAAATGTACACAAAAAATTTAGTTCAATTCTATGCATTACGCTATACAATTTTGCATGGTATAATGGCGACAGACGGACACATGGACAGATAAGACGTTTTGCATAAGCATATTTTTTGAGGGATCTCTGATTTCTAAAACATATAAATCCCTAGAAAACCAAAAGTTGAAAATTTTCGATTACAATACTGTCTTCTATTGAAGATGGAAGAAAGTAATTAAGCGGATGTAATAATCCCAAAACATAAAATGAATAATGTTTACTTAAAAGGCGATTAAATAATCAATTATAGATGTTAAAAGTTAATTTTATTTAAAAATCTTAGTACTTTCGAACCTTTTCCAAACAGGTTCTTCCTCAGAGAATATTTTCTTTTATAAATACAAATATAAGATTTCGTTTTGGAAAATGAACGAGACAATATTTAAAAATCTTAGTATTTTCAAACCTTTTCCAAACAGGTTCTTCCTCAGAGAATATTTTTTTTTATAAATACAAATATAAGATTTCTTTTTGGAAAAGGTTTGAAAGTACTAAGATTTTTAAATAAAATTAACTTTTAACATCTGTAACTGATTATTTAATTGCATCTTAAGTAAGCATTATTCATTTTATGTTAAAAGCAAGGCGAAAATTTCATTCCGTCATATATTTTATATTTATTTAATCCCAAAACTTTCTTCTATCTCATATATTTTGTATTTTAAAATTCACTATTAGAACGCTGCCACAGCAACTATTTTTATATTCTGTTCGCACCAGTATTATTCTAACAAACACTTTGAACTATATTTCTCTTGCAAGAGTTGTCAAATTGGGTGTTAAGATTTTTTGTTTCGAGAGAATGGTGCCAGCTAGAATTAAAAGATAACTGCCTGCGTCCTCCTTGCCATTTAGAGCTAAAACTAAATGACAATCTATGTGCATAACCATCGAAAAGATCTAACGATATTAGATTCATTGAATTGCAGGGTTGGCAAGTTTCTTCCGCAGTGGAAAAAACCATGGAAAAAATCGGCCGGAAGAAATAGGTTTCTTCCAAGTGGAAGAAATGGAAGAAACTGTTTTTCTTCTAGAATTTACCATATACTTGCAATTTTGTAAGATGTACTAAATATCTTCTTTCTATAATCTTATATGAATTAATTCCATTGGACCAAAACCAATTTAATTAGGTATATATGCTAAATTAATAATTATATCAGCTTTTTAGCCAAGATCACACATAACATTTATCTAGAGATCTTCAGTCATTGGCTAAATGAAAAGAAATTTTATCCAAAATACACAAAATTAATTAAATGTAATCCATTTCAATTTAACAAACATATTTTTTTATTGTTTAAATTTCTGAAACTAATAGTAAATAATAGAGATTCTTTACTAATGGTAGAATGAAACCCATTTAAATAAAAGATTTTAATTTACATCAGTTTTTTAATGTAAGTAATGTATAATAATTGCTGTAATAAAAAGAGATCAACCAAAAATATGGTTTCGTGTTCGGCCCAAAATCAGAGTTTTGCCAAAAGTGTGGGTGAAAATTTGACCAGATCGAACATCAGTGTTCCAAAAATCTTGTTTCTTCCTTCGGAAATTTTCAACATTAGTCATTGATTTGAACTGTATAAGCTCAAATGAATGTATTGCAATGAACTTCACTGATTATAATTATCAGTCATGAATTATCAATCATCACATAGAAAAATTTTAGTTTAAACTGCATTAGATTTCAAATATTCTTTGAGAAAGTTCTAGAATAACAAATGATCATTTACAAAAATCATTATAGATGAAAAATCAAGGTGTGTATACCTAAAACTATTTTTTAGTTATATGAAATTCATATAATTAGAAAATCTTTCTGTGCCATGGATGAATTAATTATGTATTATTGTATATGAAAATAAAGTTTTTGGATTAATAACAGTTGTACATAATTAATAAATACTAAACATATAATTAATTTACATTTATGTATGTATTAATTACTTTAAAACATACAATTTAATTACTTAAAATTATTTTTGGATGTTATTGCTTTCAGCCAAAAAGTAGGAAGGTCACCTAATTGGGTTTTGGCCTTAAAAACCTGTTTCGGTCTATCCTTAGTATTAAAAAAATCATTAAAATTTTTATTTTTTTAGCACAATGCAACATGGTATAACAAAAAAGTTTTTTAGCAGTAGGATGCTGCAATCAATTTCTCAACTTAAATTGGATAAAAGCAAAAAATAAAGATTTTTTTTTTTTTTTTTTTTTTTTTTTTTAAGTTATACACTTCAGGATAGTTTAAATGCATTTTGACATATCCATAGATTTGTTAGAATACTAATCTTTTAAAATCAGCATTGAGATATTCAAGCTATATGAAAAATATAAAAAAAATACAAAATTATTTATTTACTGTGTAGCACAGTTTAAAATAATACACTTCTATATGAAAATAATACATTTTTATATGAAAAATAAACAATTTGCAGGTAGTTTCTTTTTTTATATATATATAAATGGAGCAATTAATAAAAAAATCCAACCCTCTACCTCTAAAGTAGTAAAAATCCATCACCTGCAAATGTCTGCTGAACCTGAAGTTTGTTGATTAAAAAAATATTAATTAAAAAAATAACTTATTTTTGCAAAAATAATATTTTTAATAATAATTAAATTTTCCAATTTAGATTTCATGTAACTATACTTTAATTCTTTTGCATAGTTAATATACTTTAACTTTGAGCATTTGTATCGGTTTCTGGTGGTTTCTTCCATTTCTTCCAGTTTCTTCCGGTTTTTTTTCCAGTTTCTTCCACTGTCCTGGAAGAAATAGGTTTCTTCCGGAAGAAACCCAACCCTGTTGAATTGTGTGCATTTTAAAAGAGGATATCAAGCCTAACACCTTTCAAACAAATTATTGAATTTTGGAACCTTCGTCTTAGATATCTGCAACCAAAATTGTCCATAGAGTATTAAAATCGACACCTGTCGTGCTGTAAATATCCAAACCTAACAAAGAACTATTTATATGAATGTGAAGCAGAATATGAAGTTTTATTGAATTGCATGCATTTGTCTTTGAGATAGAACTATCGCGATAATCGTGAAAAATGCAGCATAGTAACGCTACCTTTTATATAATTTACACGAAAACCTTTTTAACACAAATTTTCGTCAAGGTCCAACAGAATATGAAGTTTGATGAAATTCCGTGCATTAGTTCTTAAGATATGAGATCATTAAGGCGGTTCAGAAGTTCACTGCTCAACAAGCGCGAAAATTTCTGACACATTTACTTATTCATTTTTAAATGTAAAAAAATTGGCAAGGTTGACTATGGAAACGATTTGGAATCGAAATATGTTTTAATATTTTTCGATAAATAAATTACTTATCGAGTGATAAGCAATTTGGGATCGCGAAACAACCTGTTTTTTCTTTTCTCTCTGTGGTTTTTGTGATAAAGAAAAATTTTTTCATTTCATAATTTGAGGGAGCCACGTTCTGAAAATATTCTGTAGGGTTTTCAATGGAACAATGAGTTAATATTGATGGAGGACTACCTAGTTGCGTGGTAACTTAACACCTAGTCTTGAGGTGATTTGTGTTGCAAAGGTGTTAGAAAGCCTTAACAAAAACATTTTTAAACACGGCTGGAAGCCACAGTGAAAAATTTGACAAAAAATAGATACAAAATAGTTTAATATAAGAGAACGTTAATGACATGTTTAAATACGGGAAGTATGACAACATGAATGAGAAAAAAATTGTTAAGTGAGATTAAATAAATTTATAATTCTTGTATAATTTCACTGATAACTAATTGTAAGATCTTCGATTTACTTTCCAAAATTTAAAGATAAACTGTTAATACATTTTGTTTTAAAACTATATTAACCCCTTAATGGTCTCACTAAATTACGGTTTAAAAATTTAAATTCATTATTGCCACCACTTTTTTGAAAAAAAAAAAAAATATTCATCTTATTTAATGACAAGTAAATTGATAACAGAGTAGAACCAATTACGCTATTTTATAAAACTGGTGGGAATCAAACAATTCTGAATAAAAGCCGTGAAGCTTGCAGCCCGTGAATGTCTCGGGCACGACGATTAAGTGGTTAAGATTTTAAAAAAGCATATAAAATATATCTGTTTACTGGTTAGTAAAGAGTTAAAATAGGGAGCAAAAGTAGATGTTACCATTTGAAAAATCAACGAATGTGCTCTCTTTAATATGTGGGTATCCTCTAAAGAAAAATATATGAAAAGCATTTAACAGTAAATATTATTCTAAATCAACTTGTATCTACATTTTTTATATACTGTCACTTCCAAGAAAATTGGTAAGGGTGATAATTTTTTCCCTCCAAGGTATCTATCGAAAAAGAAAATAAGAAAGCCCTGCAGAAATCTACAACAAGGTAATTCTTGTAACTTGCTGAAGTTTTAGATATTACATGATTAGTTATATATATATAAAAAAAAAAATGCGTATTAATATGTAGGTTTGGTGGAACTTTTAAACATGCATGGAGATACATCGTCTTTTAGAATTAGAAATTAGTGATATAATTTAAATCCTTATTATTACTTGGTGCTAGGCGAGTATGTCAAACTTTGCCAAGCCATATATAGCTCAAGGAAGTGAAACTGATTTGACTTCATTAAAATTTTTGCGCCCTCTGAAAATCCAAGGTCTGCGTCCTTTACACTGAGCCAGTCCGACCCTGAGAACAACATCAAGACGAGTAATAGTAAATAGGAAACCAAGGGTCCCAAACGTCTTCCAAAGGAAGTAGCCGCCATTAAAGTTTGGGGTCCAAAATTTCAAATACACATAAAAAACGGAAAAATTGGTCGATTGATTTGCGGTTTTCACTAAAATTATTCTTTATGATGGTATTTTCTTGAAAATAAATTATAAAGATAAATTTCAAAAAATGCCGATAGAGGGCGCTTTAGACTTTGAAGTAACGAAAAACTATTTTTTTGCCGTGTTTTTTTGCATCTCATTAAATGGTTTCGTAAGCTTAGACTTAAATTTTGAGCTCAAAATCTGAATAGTTGGAAGCGGTTAAGTAGCACAAACTTAACTGTGTTCAGAGGGTATAAATTTCAAATGATTATAAAAAACGGAAAAATTGGTCGATTGATTTGCGATTTTCACTAAAACCATTCTTTATGTCGGTATTTTATTGAAAAGGAATTATACAGATAAATTTAAAAAAATGCCGGAAGAGGGCGCTTTAGACTTTGGATTAAGGAAATAATCCATCCTAATACTATTTTTTGCCATTATATTTTGCATCTCATTAAATGGTTTCTTAGGCTTAGATTTAAACTTAAATTTTGAGATTAAAATCTGAATAGTTGGGAGTGGTTAAGTAGCACAAACTGAACTGCGTTCAGAGGGTTCAAATTTCAAATGATAATAAAAAATGGAAAAATTGGTCGATTCGTTTGCGGTTTAAAATAAAACTATTCTTTAAATCAGTGTTTTCTTGAAAATAAATTTTAAATATAAATTTCACAAAATGCCGATAGAGGGCCTTAGACATTGGAGTAGTGTACAACTATTTTTAACCGTTATTTTTTTTAAATCTCATTAAATGCTTTCAAATGCTTAGATTTAAATTTTGAGATCAAATTCTGAGTCGTTGCGAGTGTTTAAGTAGCGCAAAAGTGAACTGTGTTCGAGGGGGGGGGGGATTAAATTTCAACTCCTGAACACACTTCAGTTTGTGCTTCTTAACCCCTCCCAACGATTCAGAATTTGAGTTCAAAATTTAACTTTAAATCCAAGATTTCGAAAACATTTAACAAGTTTTGGAAAGCATTTAATTAGATACACAAAATAACGGTTAAAATTTGTTGTTGGTTACTCTGAAGTTTAAGCACTCTCAAAAACACTTCCGTCTTTTCACAGAAAAAGTACTGGCAGCACTGCTGCCAGAAATTGTCTGTATATTGACGAATATCCGTTTATTTTTTTCTCCGTCAAAAGAGGTAAAATATCCGTCTTTTGAAAAAAGTCTAGAAAAGATTAAAATACACCGGCGGCGGGGATCGAACTCACGTTCCCAGCATTAGAAAGGCTCGGCGCCACGATTGCTCAGAAAAAAAGTGCTTTGAAGTGGAAGCTTTTATTTCTTATGAGTGTGGTTTGGTTTATTTCGTTAAAGAGCTTTTAATTTTGAAGTTAATTTCGGGAAGATTTCATCTTTAATGAAACTGTGGCTGGGGTTTTTTACGTTTATATTAATATAGTATAAAAATGTGAATTTTAATTATATTTACGTAGATTGCTAGAAGAAAAATATGGATGTTCTATGACAAAATTTTTTTTAATAATATCAATTTTTTTTTTTTTTTTTTTTTTTTTTTTTTTTTTTTTTTAATTAAATATATTTCAAATGTGTTCACTTAAAGTATATTTTAAATGGGAATATTTATTATATAAATAACTTAGTAAATTCAACTTATCCAACTTTGAATATGAATAACAAATTGTGAGAATTTTTGAATGAATGAAGAAAGTAATTGTTATTTATTTTTAAATTCGAAAACATTTGTGTCTTTTTAAACTAAATTAGACATTTTAATCTATAGAATATTTTGTTCTTCATTTTAAAAATAAATTCGAATTTATTACTAACAGACCCAATACGCATGCGTGCAAGAAATAAACGGAATCTCTTCCTCATTTTTCGACGTTCGGAATGAATTCACAGATCAAATACGTTTTCTGAGAATACGGTAATTATTTGTGAAAAAATAACGATTACTTAGTGTATCTTGACGAATTTTTCTGACAGTGAGGAGCTCTCCAACAGAATTTTTTGAAATTTATCTTTAACATTCATTTTCAAGAAGATACTGACTTAAAGAATAGTTTTATTTTAAACCGCAAACGAATCGACCAATTTTCCCGTTTTTTATTATCATTTGAAATTTAAACCCTCTGAACACAGTTCAGTTTGTGCTACTTAACCACTCCCAACTAGAGATGGGCAATATCGTTCCTTTTAAGGAACCGTTCCAGCCGGAACCGTTCACCAAAAGGAACGAGTTCTTTGGACTCGTTCCTATTAGAATCGTTCCGAAAAAAGGAACGAGTTCTTTGGACTCGTTCATATTAGAATCGTTCCGAAAAAAGGAACGAGTTCTTTTGACTCGTTCCTTTTGGAATCGTTCCGAAAAAAGGAACGATTTTGAGAAAAAGGAACGATTTCAAGAAAAAAAGGAACGAATCCGTAAAAAAAGGAACGGTTTTGAGAAAAGGGAACGAATTCGAGAAAAAAGGACGATTTCAAGAAAAAAGGAACAAATCCGATAAAAATGGAACGAATCCGCGAAAAAAAGGAACGACTTCGAGATAAAAAGGAAGGAATCCGGTAAAATAGGATGGATTTTTTAAAAAAAGGTTCCAAGGGAAAGAAACGCGTCCGAAACTATTTTACGAAAAAAGGGAACGAATCCGGAAACAGGGATAACAGATCTCGGAGCGACATGCAATCCCTAATATTTATTATTTATAACTAACTTATTTTCTTACGTATTCATTTTTTTTTCATATCATTTCTTATCGTTTGCTTTAATTTTTAAATATTTTGGACAGTTCATTTTGTTTTTAAGAGTTCATTTTATTCATCTGTGTGCGCTATTAATTAGCATAGTTATTTCTAATCCCCATAATACAAGTATTCCCTGACTTTATGATTTATTGTATTAAGCATAATTCCCCTTGAAATTTTGCATTTGGTTGACCTTTCATTTATCACTATAGTTTATCCATGAAATTTTATTGTAGCTTTGGTTTTGGTCATCAGGCTGTTGCGGCGGTCTATTAGATTTTCAATGTAATCATTGCTTTCCCCTCCAAAATCTGTCGTCAAATGACCCTCTATTTATTTTTTTTTTTTTTTTTTTTTTTTTTTTTTGCGTAGGAAATTTCTTTATTGATCTAATATTTGATATCGGGGTCTATGATTTGTTTCCTCTTCAAAATTCACCCTAACGTAATCTTTAACTTATATATCGGCCTTCGTAACCGGCCGTTTTCCAAGTTGGTCCATTTCAGTACGATTCCTCAGGAATTAGGAATTTCGGAGTCTGCCCATTTCGAGAAAATTCCTAGAAGTCCATCTATTTAGGAATTAAGGGTGTATTTGAAAAAAATATTTTTCCACATTCAACAGCTCGAAAATATCCGATAGAGTTTCAGACACATTTTTAACCCTTCCCGGCACACTGTGCCCGGTCTGGGATACCTAATTTTAATTCCAAACTTGCAAACGGCACCAATAACATTTTAGTAAAATTTTGCTTTTGCAACAAAGGTTTAAATTAAAGAATTCAAAATGTCTAAAAAAAATCGTTTGTCAATTCCGGTGTCAGTCAACATTTTCTTATTTTACTAACAGATTTTGCCCGTGCCGGAAAGGGTTAAAGGTAGATACGTGAAACTTGCTGAGATGATTTTTAAAGAGATGTATAAGAAGCCGCGTGATTTCCTTTTTTTTCGCTCAATTCGTTAGAATTTGATTTATAAACAATTATTTTCTCAGTATGACCATTTTTTTCGTTCGCAGATCTCCCTCTTCAGGAAATTCAGTTCAAAACGCCAACTTTGACAACATTTTTTTTGCAATTGTAAAAAAAAAAAAAAAAAAAAAAAAAAAAAAAAAAAAGGACAAAGACGGCGCATTGTGTACTTTCTAAGAAAGAGAATTGCCAGTTTGA
Source organism: Maratus speculifer (assembly GCA_964019185.1). NCBI lineage: Eukaryota > Metazoa > Arthropoda > Arachnida > Araneae > Salticidae > Maratus > Maratus speculifer. The sequence goes on from OZ025294.1 coordinate 207,531,233, forward strand.
AACGTTTGAGAGCAAAAATGAATTTAAGAATAAATCAGACAATAAGCAGTTTGGATTGGAATACACCCTTAACCCCTTCGTGACGGGAGTATTTTATGAAATTTTTAATGTATTGTCATCTTTTTTTAAAAACAGAAATTTGTGCCTTATGAAATCGAGAAAATGCTCCGATTAAATAAAGCTACTTTTGCAGTAAAATTTTACTGGTGGAAATAAACAAGGATTCTTAGGCTTTTTTGTGGCACGTATACGTGTCGCTCGTCCTCAAGGGTTAAGGCTAAATATGAATAAAATCTTTTACATAATCAAATTCAATATTTATCGATTTGGAGAGATATAATTGGTTAAATGGAGTGCATATGACAGCCTTAGTATGTATATAACAGTGTGCTTCCTAACTGAATCATCAATGCGGAGCCGAAACCGAAATGCCTACACCTAAAATTATAAAATTTTAGCTGTTACTACCTACTATAATATAAAAATCCATTAAAGAAATAGTTTCTGAAATTCAAAGCTTAGTGAGCTGAAAATGGGATTGTAAGTTTCTGAAAAAGGATACAAATGAAAATCCAGGATATTTAAATTTAGAAATTGCACATAATTAAAACTGTGGTTTTATGTAGGAAGAAAGGAAATTATAACTATTTAGTTCAATAACGTAGCTAATTTTCTTCAATTATATATTTTAAGACAAATAAGTTTTGAAATACATAAAATAAGTAAAAAAATAAAAACTACAAAATACAATGTTGTTCAAAAGAATTTTATTTCAAAAATGGGAGCACACAAAATTTGCTGATTTAGTGAAATCATAAAATGATACGTTGCAATAAGAGCAAGGCTAAAATGGTAGTACAACAAACAATTCAACATTATTTTTTTTATAGTAAAGAAATTTAACATATATAATATATAGCTGTCATGAATAGTAAATTACTTCTAAAATTTTCATTTATTGACGGTAATTAAAATATTTTAGAAACAACCAAATTTCTTTAATAATTTTTGTTTATGAAGTTAGGTTACATAAGCTAAAACATTTAACAACGTTTAAACACGTAAATATGTACAGTATCATGACATGAAAAAAAAAAAAAAAAAAAAAAAAAAAAATCCCACAATGGCCGTTTCGAGGATTGTGTGGATCCCCTTCCTCAGTGCGTAAAAAATAAGATAAAATAAAAGATTAAAATGGATTCAAAGAGCACCTCGCTTATAGCCCCGAGTAAAACTCTGAAAACCCCTGGTATAATCCCGAAAAACTCAGGATTATAACAGATGTTAGGGGGCTACTTCAGTCAAATGGGTTCACTCAAAGGAAGGTCAAATGGACCCGTTTGCTAATGCTAATCCTGTGCAAGAAATTTATAAAGATATCTCAGCTGTATTTTAATATTTTTATTTTATTTTTTATTTTTTTGCATTGGATAGCTGAGATCGATCTGTATTCAAGTCGTTGTTTGCTTTTTCGATTATATTTACAGATATTTTTTATGCGGGACTTTCATTTTCAGAACCGGTTTAGAAAGGGAAAGCACCCTTATAAAAATATCTGCAATCAAAATTGAAAAAATAAAAAACGGCCTGCATTTTGATCCATCTCAGCTATCCAATGAAAAAAAAAAAATCATTTAAAAATATTGAAATGCAACCGAGTTATCTTTATAAATTTTTTCCATAGGATTAGCATTAGTAAGCGGGTCTTTTCATTTGACAGAAGTAGCCCCTTAACGGGGCTAAAAAACATCGTTCTATTTTAATCCTTTATTTTTTTTTTCCATACTAAACCATACTTTCCATGGAGTTCCAAGAATCCTCTAAATGGACGTGCGTGATTTTTGTATCATGGTATTGTACTTATTTATGCGTTTAAACGTTGCTAAAAATTTTAGCTTGTGTATTGAAATTCACACAAAGTGATTGTTTTATGTGCTTGTTACGCTAAGGTTTTATCTGAGAAATTTGCTATAACCGAAATATTTTTCAAATAACTAGAAATGATCCAAAAAAATTTTGGAAACTTAAACATTTAATAATTTTAATGTTATACAATCATTTTCTGCTCTAATGATTTTGTTAATACATAATAAGTATTATTGAGACATGTGGAGAAAAAATAAGAATGTTAGGAATTATAATACGTAAAAATAAAAATATATGCTAAATTAGCAGACATTTGTAATAATAGAATTTTAATGCAATAGTGGGAAAAAAAACCTAAATTAAAGTAGTTTAAAACACAAAAATAATACAAAATGCAACTACAATAATTTTTTCCCGAAATGTTTTAGAATATGTCAGGGCTTAATTTGCGCCGGAGCTCAGGTACGTCTCTGTTTTTAAAAAATATTTAAGTATTGGTTGGAATTCACCAGATCTCATAAATGTAGGGCTCCGGAGCCCTACATTTATGAGATAGAGGCTTTTTTCAATAGAGCTTTTTTTGTATCATGGATACTGCCCATTTTTTAACTCTGCACATTTCACTTTCTTTTCTGTCATTTTCATTTGCAAGTGGATCTAATTGTCATGTATTATTATTCTGATAGAAAGAAATCGAGCAGTGTTTCCTCTTTTTTTTTAATAAAAGCATCGAATTTTTCCGATAGCGGTGTCAATTTTTTTATTTTGTTTTTTAGTTTTTGGACTCGTTACAAAAGATTGATAAGCGGAAGGAATCTATTATACACTCCTGGACAAATGTATAAACTCAGAAAATTTGTAATTTGTTTAGATCATAATATAAATAAACTTAACTTTAAATTAATGAAATAAAGATGAATATTTTTAATAAGACATCTAAATTTAATATAACTGATAAATAAAATGAAGCGAATAATTTAAATAAGAAAATACATCACTTAAAAAAATAACATTATGCGAAACCTGGACAAAATTATAAACTCAAAGTTATGAATTTCTCTATTCTGGCATATTTGATATAAATAAATGCACTTTATGATAAGAAACTAATAAATGCAGTCATTATGGATCAATACATATCAATACATCAATACATATTTTAATTTTTCTCATATAATAACATTATGTCAAACCTGGACAAAATTATAAACTCAAAGCTGTGAATTTCTATTATAAATAAATGCATTTTGTGATAATAAACTTATAAATAGAGTTATTAGGGATGAATATATTTCAATACATGAATGCATTTTTAAGATTTTCTTTCAAAAAAGATGAGTAATATAGTACAGTCTGAGTATAGTACATGTGTAAACTGAAAACATAAAATTATAGAGTTTAAGAAGTGAACGTACTTTTGAATCCTGGTGAAAAGTATTAACGCATACATTCAAAAATGTGTTTAATCGCCATTCTTCTGAATGACTTCGAATATGCAATTTTCCAACTACTCCATAGAGTACTGGTTCCGGGCTGAAAATATAGCCACTTTTAAATCATTTGTGTTTTGATATCGACGTCCATCGCGTTAGACTTTTCGATCCATTGCATCCCAATAATTTTCAATGAAGTTTAGGTCAGGGTTGCGGGCTGGCCAATTCAAGACATTTACATGCCAGCGCTGCAGCCACTGTTTTGCATTTTTTGTTGTGTGTATTTATAGATTATCTTGCTGAAATACCCAGTTTACTCCAGCGATCAATGGTCCAAATGGCAAAAGATTATCTGCCAGCATTAACTCGCAGTCTTCTGCTATTTGTTTTCCATTAAGAAAAGCCAAAGCAGTTTTACCATTCTGAAAAGAACCAGCTCACACCATTACAGATCTTTAATAAAATCATGGAGAGAATTGAAAATATGAATAAATGTCGTTTGCCTTAATACAAATGTGAAAAATACTTTCATTGAATTAGTTTCTTATCACAGAACACATTTATTTTTTAGATATTAAATAGCAGAGTATAGAAATTCATGCCTTGAGTTTATAATTTTGTCCAGGTCTCACATAATGTTATTTTATGGGAAAAATTAAAACATGTATTGATATATTGAAATGTATTCATCCATAATGACTCCATTTATTTGTTTTTTATCTTACAATGCAGTTATTTATATGAAATGTGCCAGAATATTGAAATTCGTAACTTTGAGTTTATATTTTTGTCCAGGACTCACATAATGTTATTTTTTAAAAGTTATGTATTTTCTTATTTAAATTACTTACTCCATTTTATTTATAAGTTATATTAAATTTAGATGTCTTATTATAAATATTCATCATTATTTTATTAATATAAAGCTAAGCTTATTTATATTATGGTGTAAACAAATTAAAAAATTTCTGAGTTTATAATTTTGACCAGGAGTGTAGTTTAAGATATGCACCTTTTAAAGAAAATTGAAAAATGTTGTTCCATTCTACAGCATATAAATATTAATTTCAGTGAATTTCAAGTATTTTTTATAAAAATGCATAGCTATGTGACTATTTTTGTGTGTGTGTGTGTGTTAATGCTATTTCTGAATCATAAATCTTACCATATTTAATACCAGAATTCTGCGATTAATTACATTAAAATTAGAAAATACTTCTATCGGAAGAAGTAATAAGTAAAAAGTGGAATAGTTGACAAATAAATATATGCTGATAAATATATTTAAAATTTTTATTTTGCTTAAAAAAAAAAATGCTTTTGCAAATAATATATGAAATCTAAATATGCAGATTGGAGTCAATATGGGGAGGGGGGAACGCTACAATTGTTAGTATTGCAGATTATTAGGATTCCGGTAATTTTTACTTTCTCATCATATGTGGTATATGGTAAGTCTTGCAATGGTTTTGAAAATCGAAAAAAGAAATTGACGGATAGTGAAGATTACGAAAAACATAATTTTAGAAAAAAAAAAAACATGCCGTCTGTCTGTAAATCTTCCGAACAAATTGAGATAGATACTTAAATTTGCTATGTACTTAATATGAAGTAACCTCGATTATCCGGAAGTGTTTCTATCGGACTCTCGAAATATTCGTTCACATGACAGATATTATTGAGATATTCGTAATCATATTTTCCAAATTCTACGACTTTTCACGACCCTGTATTTCATTGAAATTTCCATTCAAAGATTTATTTTAATTGGAAATGAAGCACTTAATCCAATGCAGTAAATTGTTAGTATAATTGTTTATTTAATCCGTCTGTCTGTGCGCGTGTCTGTCCGTTTGTCTGTAAATACTCTATCTCTCGAACAAATTGAGATAAATACTTAAAATTTTGTGTGTATTTAATATGTAGTAATGAGAAGAAGCCTATTGAATATCAGTAAACTCCATTATCCGGAACTATTTTTTAGGACTCTTAAAATATTCGTTCTGATGAAAATTTATAGAAATTTTCGAATTTTTTTATCTTAAAGAGTGGGTGAAAAATACAATGAAAACCATAAATTTTGTATAAAGATTAAAGTCACTCGGATAATTATTTGCCGGAATAATTGTATTAATATTTTCCACATTCTTCGATTTTTCATGATCATTCATTTCATTCAAATTTCAATTCAAAGGCATATTTTAATTGAAAATGAATGGATTGAATTGAATGGTTTCATTTCGGAACTAGTCCGAGGAAGCGTTCCTTTTAGGAATGGTTTCATTCCGGATCTAGTCCGAGGAATCGTTCCTTTTCGGAACGAGTCCAATCAATCGTTCCTTTTCGGAATGGTTTCATTTCGGAACTAGTCCGAGGAATCGTTCCTTTTCGGAACGAGTGCGAGGAATCGTCCCTTTTTGGAATGATTTCATTTCGGAACTAGTCCGAGGAATCGTTCCTTTTCGGAATGGTTTCATTTCGGAACTAGTCCGAGGAATCATTCCTTTTCGGAACGAGTCCGATCAATCGTTCCTTTTCGGAAGGGTTTCATTTCAGAACTAGTCCGAAAAATAGTTCCTTTTCGGAACGAGTGCGAGGAATCGTTCCTTTTCGGAATGGTTTCATTTCGGAACTAGTCCGAGGAATCTTTCCTTTTCGGAACGAGTCCGATCAATCGTTCCTTTTCGGAATGGTTTCATTTCGGAACTAGTCCGAGGAACCGTTCCTTTTCGGAACTAGTCCGAGGAACCGTTCCTTTTCGGAACGAGTCCGAGGAACCGTTCCATTTTGAAATCGTTCCGAAAAGGAACGAATCTTTTTTACAGACAGGAACCGTTTGTTCAGTTCCACCACCGGAACCGTTCCTTTGGAATCGTTCCTCAACAAATGACACATCTCTACTCCCAACTATTCAGATTTTGAGCTCAAAATTTAAGTCTGTGCTTACGAAAAGAAAGCAAAAAACAACGAAAAGATGCAAAAAATAACGTAAAAAGTAGTTGTTCGTTACTCCAAAGTTTAAAGCGCTCTCTATCGGCATTTTTTGAAATTTATCTTTATAACTCATTTTCAATAAAATACCGACATAAAGAATAGTTTTAGTGAAAACCGCAAATCACTCGACCAATTTTTCCGTTTTTTATAATCATTTGAAATTTAAACGCTCTGAACACAGTTAAGTTTGTGCTACTTAACCGCTTCCAGCTATTCAGATTTTGAGTTCAAAATTTAAGTTTAAGTCTAAGCTTACGAAACCATTTAATGAGATGCAAAAAAATCACGGCAAAAAATAGTTTTTCATTACTTTAAAGTCTAAAGCGCCCTCTATCGGCATTTTTCGAAATTTATCTTTATAATTTATTTTTAAGAAAATACCAACATAAAGAATAATTTTAGTGAAAACCGCAAATCAATCGACCAATTTTTCCGTTTTTTATGTGCATTTGAAATTTTGGACCCCAAACTTTAATGGCGGCTATTTCCTTTGGAAAACGTTTGGGATCCTTGGTTTACCATTTACTATTATTCGTCTTGATGTGTTCTATAACCCCCTAGCGTATATACCATTTGTTTAGGGACACCCTATATATTTATACAATAAAATTATGAAACGTAATTATACAAACAAAATGCCTTTACAAGCAAATTTTCTCACTAATTTTACACTTTTAAAGTAATTATGTGTAGTGAAAATTTTATTTCTGGAATAATTTAAAAACAATGTGTTTTATTTCTTACTTGATCACCCTATCAAACAACATCTACATTTGTACTTCAATCTATTATTATCTCTGAAAATTTTTATTTATATTTAAAAATACTTTTTGGTACTACTCTCGTCAACCAATTTCGCCAAATTATACAAATCGCCAAACTATTAGCCAAACTATACAGATTGACTAATTTTTTGGTCGACGGGATAACCTAGTAGTATCTACTTTTTTTCTCTTCAGTTATGAAATTTAAAAACAAACAGCAAATATATTTTTTAAATCAATGAAAAAAGAGAAAACAAAAATAAACTTTATCATAAACACATTTTTAAAAGCAATCTAAAAATTTGTCTTTATCATAAAAATGTTTTCAAAATAACATATAAATACGTGTTCAAAGATATTTTATAGAAAAAAATACTTAAAGCAAACCTGTAATTTTTAAAACTTAATTTCTTGAAAATGTTCAGGAAATTTACATTGCTCTCTGCAACACTTTCATCATTATTAAGCTACTGGCTGAATGATGGCGATAACAACGGTTTTGATGGAAACAAACTATCATGTGATAGACGATGCTTTACTAATAAATGTTTTTTTTTCTTTTAATTTATCGTTGAACCCCCTTTAATTGAATACTTCATTTGGCATAAATCACATTTTGCTTTATCACTTGATACTGCGGAAAAATATGTCCACAATTTACTGCTTTTTCTTTCCATAATAAATAAATCAATAAGACCTATGAAATCCAAATCATTTGAGATTTGAGAATAACTGATATATTCAGACAGAACGATACGCATAGACTTATACCGAAAGAACTGAAAGTGGTGCACATTGCCGAGTCCGAGTCCGAACGCAAATTCGCATCTGTTACCGTGTCGACTGTCTGGCTTCTTTCATGAATTGCACAAACGTACGTAAACATCGTTTGAAGTTAGTTTCGTTTTGTTCGTTGGCGTATTGGCAGTAACTAAAAACGAGTGATATTTCAAAGAAACGATTCGGTATTTCGTGTTTTAGAGAATACCCGTTATATGTTAACGAATATGTGCGGTTTGCAACAGCTCTAATGAATACTTATAAAAATTTCACAAATGCTACCTAAAATACATATATATTCTCCCAGTGTTGTTTTACGGTTTACGAATAAAGACTCGTCGATTTTTATATCCTTACTAGGTCCTACTTTTTGTATTGTTTGTACTTTCTTTTTCGCAATTATTTATAATAATTGGCACAAATTTTCCCATTTTTGTGATTGAGGTATGTCAAGGTCATATATATATATGAAATTCTGCATTGTCATCTATAAAGTATGATGAAAATTTGGTTAACTATTTATGTTTTTAATCATGAAGAGTGAAATGATTTGCCTAATTAACGTATTTATCTTTATTTTAATGTTACGGAAACGAAGTCACTGGTAACAGCTTGTAGTCTGTGTAAAAACCATTCAACTATTTCAGATCATGAAAGATAAGGCAGCAAAGCCGGCTGAGGGAAATGAAAGATTATTTAAGCTTTCGTAATTTGATCGGAAACATAGGTTTGCGTTAAATATGAACGGTATTTGAAACACTGACATTTTAAATTGAATTTGGATACTACTGAAAGGCTATCACACAAAGTATTTTATGGCGCCAAATCACGTTTGCTGTTTAATTAATTGACAATGAACATGATATTGAATGATTATTTGTTAGTTTAAAAGTCTTCAAAAATGCCTATTTTTGGATGGTTTTAGCAAATTAATGCTATCGAGGAGATTATTACGTATTTAGATAATATCTTAGATATGAATATTGTAGAACGGCAATTGAAGCTATTTTTAGGAAACAAAAATTTTAAAACATTCGATTTCTAAATCAGACGACTCAGTTTACATTTACTAAAGTTCCTGATATATCAGATGTAAGTGTTTATAGTTGACAGGTAAGTAGAGATATTAGGATAATGTAAAATGTTTGTCCAAACTTGTGCTTATCGTTATAAATTAAAGTGTAAAAAAATCTAAGATTTACTTTAACTATTAACGCAATCAATAGAAATTTACAAATGTAAATTAAATGCGACCACAGGAGGTTCTGGGGGACGGAGTCCCCCTGAATAAATTTATTTTATTATCTTAAATAAAGTTCTGTTTTAGACAACTCGTGTTCGTACATACAATTTTTCTCATATTTTTTCTCGGAATCAGGAAATTTCACTTAAAAGCAAGGTAACTAACTGCGTTGCAGAATTTCTGTCTTCAGTTTTAATGCACACTTGTTTAAGTACTTGCACACTTGCACAATTAAGTTGCACAAGTTTAATTGCACACTCTTACAACATGTAGGTTTTTTAATGTAATTTCACTTCTGTTTAAATAATGTTCGTGTTTGTTTTGAAGATTTTTCTTCCGACATAGAGCTTGAAGAATTATAATTTCATGCATATATTTTTAAAAATATACTTCTTTCGATATAACTAAATGTTTTTTTTAATATACCTTCAGAAATGAAAACATTTTGTTTTTTGAATTGTATTTGACTGGCTTTAAATTTTACATCAAAATAGAAGAAAAAGATAAGGGAAGGTTATGCTGATTCGTGCCATTTTAATTTTGCGAAATAAATTACTGGAAACTTTGATTGCAAAAGTTATATCGCTCTGTGATTCAAAAGATCAATTACACCACGCCCATAAATTAATGTGCAAATTCAAAATGTTAATTTTCGTACACAGAAGTTGATTGTGAGTGGCAAAAAGAAGCTGACGTTAGTGCCACACGTTGAGCAAATAAATGCACCTTAAAAGCACAACCAGGCATCTGGCAAAATCACAAATAGTCAATAGTGCCAGTCACTACTATGTCCAAAATAGGATGTATTCTATTCATCTAATTAGGACACCTATGAACCAGGGGTGTAGACGTAATATATAACAGATGACATAGGCAGACTCTAGCAGAGGGTGTACGCTCAAGGCAGAGGGTATACCCTAGAGTGTGTATACTATAGCTCTTTTGAGAAACAGAGGGTATACGGTGTTTCTTAAAAAAACTCAGAAGGTATACGGAGTATACCTCCGTATACCCTCCACTACATCCCTGCTATGAACTCATGTAGCCATCCTTTGATAACTGCTGTAAAAGAATGAAGTCACAGTGATAATTTCTTTATGACGAGTCATTAATTGACATTACAATGAAATTACCTGGTGATTTTTATATGACACTCACACTGAGAAAAAAATATGGTTCTGACATCTACAATCTAAATTGTGGCTCTAGAAAAAACAGTTCCATGTCATCCTTATAAATTCTAGTTCCCTATGCCAGAGAGTTCTAAAGTTTCCTATTAGAATTCAAGAGCGTTTTCCTACATTCTCGATTTCGGATTTATTTGAAAATCTCTGCAAATAGATGTGAACACAGGAAGTTTGATTTAGTAACTATAATTCTAGATTATAAACCATTCCCGAAATCAAGCGATAATTTCTTGTTACTGAAGCAATTCAGTATCGTTCCGTCATTTAGAAAACAAGAGACTAGAAATGCTAGGTCGTTTCGTCCATTCAGCTTTGTTGTTTAACCAATTCGCATAGTTCGGCCATCTGTAGTTCTAGTTAAGGTATTCAGAAAGTGACTGACTAACTATTCATTCTAGGTGAAATGGATATATTTTTTTCCTCAGTGCATTTGGTGACTTTATCCACTATGAAGTCACCATGACTTGCTTCGAAACGAGTCATCAAGTGATGAAGACACAATGGAGACGGAGGAGTCACCAGTTTAACTTTATCATACCAATAAGTTCGTCATCACAAACCAGTCATGGTGACTTCTGGCAGGCGTCTCAAATGACTGTTACTTGAGAGTCCTAATGTGACGAATAAAAGATATCACACTTTGGTCATTGTAAAAATTTTCCTATTTGTTATCATTTATGACGTCACTTCAGTTATCTGTGCTTGTATGTTAACAATACTTATCTGCTACAAAGTCGTTTATTATAACATTGCGCATGCCCTTTGTTTTATAGACACCCATGCCTAATCAGGTGTCGCAGCATTCTATGTTTTCTGTAACGCTATTTTGAAACTATAGAATTCTATTGCGCTGAGGAATCTACCATGAAGATTATTCTTTGGAAATAAATCTAGAGAAAATATAGGTATTGATATTGTTTGTAGCGATTATCTGCACTCAGAGCCGTCCTTAGGATTGTGCGACAGGTGCGGGCGCACAGGGCCTCGGGTCCAGAGAGGCCTCGTACATGAACATAAAATATTTTTTCTTTAGTAAAAAGAAGAAGGGATAATAGAAAAACTTTAATGTAAATTTATGATTTTAGTTTAGAAAATATAATGGTCTTGACATAAAATATAGCCTATGTTGGAAAAGGGAATTTCGCCATCAATTTGCCACCATTACTTTTGAAATTGGTTCAGTAGTTCCAGAAATTATCTCTGCAGACACACAAACAAATGCTAATAAATAGTCCTAACTCCCCGGATCACAGTATAAAGGTGAAAACCATCTTTTTTTATTGATAATATAGTAAATAAGATTATGTTAAGAGTCTAAAAAAAAAGGCCCCGCAAAACCCTTGCACCGAGCCTTGTTTTAAGTCGCTCTCCATAAGGACGGCTCTGTCTACACGAAGCATATAGGCTGAGAAAGAAAATAGAGGAGCACAAACCGCTGTTTAGTCTTCTGGAAATTCCTGCTTTTGAATTCGTCAATTTGAGGATATAATCTTCGAAAATGTAGCGATAGAAATTTAAAAGAAAATTTTAAAATTGCCTTCAAAACATTAATAGGTCAATCCCCATTCCCCCTTTTGTTCTCTCTCTCTCTCAAAAAAAAAAAAAAAAAAAAAAAAAAAAAAAAAAAAAAGCCCTTGAAATTTTTTTAAAAGTGTGCTAAAAGAAAAAAAGAAAAAGAAAATATCAATATCCGGATTCTAGTTATAATCCTGGAGTCGGGTCTATAGATCTAAACAGCGTATTCTGAAAATCATTGATAAGATTAACTATAGAATGTTTATGGATCAATTGTTTGGAACTGGAATATCATGTTCTCTTGTATGAGATCCTGATCAAATTTACAATAAATATTTATCGTTATTTACTCATTTCCTCTCCCCATTTGAGATATGTTGCTAAATTGATGATAATTTACATATATTCTCATTAACAGTCAGCGATTAAATTGTGGGCGTATCATTTATTTGTAATAGTGTCGATTTTCATTGGTTGTAACTACATTGATATGTTAATGAGCAGTTTTCTCTTTTTATCTCTGCACTCCTAGCCACGCGTAAACAATGCATCTGCTGATAAGATATATAAAAAACCTGCACCCCAATGCAGGGCCTCTTTTGCATCTGTGTTTCGGGGGGAGGGTAGGAATTAGGGAGGATGATGCTGACATGTAAATAGCATTGCGTCACGTCAGCTACGTGACGTACTTGAAGATTTTTTTTTCTTTCTTAATTCGCTATTTTTCTTCTTCGCTTCTTCTTTTCTAAAGCATGTAGACTTAGTAACATTTTGTGTGTTATACGCACGTCTTCCTTTCCAAGTCTTTTTTAGGTTTACATGTGATGTGGATATTAAGTTGACTTCCAAGTGAATTATAGTTCTCTTTTTTTTTTGAACTGTGGATAATTTGATTAGATTCCTCCGTTCGAGATTTGGTTAAAGAGTAAAGGTATTTTTTCGTGATTTTTTTAAATTTTTTTAATTGTGTTGATAAAAAAATATATTTATGATGGGCGTATTTATGGATTTAAATTTAATAATCTGCGATAATAACCTAAAAATTAAAACAAAATTATTTGGATATGAGAAGGAGAATGCCTTATATCTGCCAACGTTTCTAGATGTTATATAACTTTGGAGAAAGTTAGTTAAGTTTTGCGATTTTATGATACGAGTTTCCTCACCCTCATCACCCATGATTTTTCAATTTTACTCTTCTTTACTTTATGAAAATCAGGCTCAAATCTGATCTAATTTAAGATTAATCTGGTTTAAAACTTGAAAATTTTTATTTAATTGTTAGGTTCCATGGCCATCAACACTTATCATTTCTAATATGCCAACTATGAGTTGGGAAAATTAAAAAGGTGTTTCGCATCAGGAGCCGAATAAAGTTGCTGCGGTGCCGTAATCCATGCGATATTTCTTTCGCGTTATATATGTATATAAATCGTAATAAAGAATTATTGAAAATTCCTTTATTTACTTTTTAAAATTAATTTTCATTACGGAAATTTTAAACTGATACTGTGTGCAAGCGATTTTTTAATTTTATTAAAGGGGGGGGGGGGAGAAAAGAAAAAAAAACATGTTGTGATGGTGATATTGATTTTAATATAAACTACAATTCTCTTTTTTCAAATCAAGGATAATATGATGAGTATCTATCGTTTATTTTTATAGAATAAAATATTAATATATATATATATATATATATATATATATATATATATATATATATATATATATATATATATATATATATATATATATATATATATATATATATATATATATATATATATATATATATATATATATTTGTTTGTCTGCGTAATTTTGCATAGGTTTTGAAAAAATTTGTTACATTTTACGAATTTGTGAGCTTAATTTGTTTTTCATTTTTATTCTTTTAAAATTTGCTCTTCTTTATTTTATGAAGAAAAGTAAAGCTAAAAATTTACCAGTCATTAAAAAATAATAAAATAGCGCTTTATTTGTATTTAAAAAATATTTTTACTGCCAAATGTAAAATAATTATGCAATTTTTCAACATTATTTATGGAGGCGTGGTTAGAGGCAGAGAAATGATGTGATATGGATAAGTTGCATACTTGTCAAAATTCTTCCTTTTTTCTTTTTTATAATAATAATAATAATAATAATAATAATAATAATAAAGTGAAATACACCTTTTTGTCCCAGTAAAAAAGTTGGAATTTATGAAGTTGATCTCAAAGAGTATTATGTAAAGTACTTTTTTTTTTTTTTTTTTTTTTTTTCCGAAGCGTGGATAGTGTTATACGATTCCCCCATTTAAAATTTGATTTAAAAGGTAAAATTACCTCTCTCTCTCGCTTTCTTTTATTTATGAGACTTTTTATAATCTGAACATATTTTTCGGGAATTGTAGGTGTCCAGCTTATAGAAATTTCGAATTTTTGCTGACATTCTGATATACAATATAACCATATTTTTGAATTTTTTAAATCTTCTGATAAAAGTGGCGGAAAAAAAGAAAATGCCAATGGGAGAAGGCAAGAAGTAAAAATTTAAATTAACCCCTTCATTATATCTATGAATGTATATCTAGATGCATATTTTTCTTGAAATTTGTTGCATTTTATAATTTTACGCATTTAATGTTTCAAATTTTATTTATAGGTTTTTTCATTTTTTTTTTTTTCAATTTTACTTTTTATTTTTATTTTTGAAAGAAAAGTAGGCATAGAATTTCACACAAATATAAACATTGAAAAAAATTCAGTTAAAGAGCTTTATCTACAATTCAAAATACTTTTCTTTCAATGTCGTATACCAGCACTCAGTGTTATGTGAGATACTCAGTTAATTTTAAAGGGTTTACTTTTTCTGAATCTTGAAAAGCGGTGAGATTTCTCCATTTGTAGACTTGCTCAAGGGGTCTTAGGAGGCTTATTTTTTACCTGGCGGTGCAATTTTGCAACATGTTACATTTAATTTTTTTTTTCTCTGTTTCTATAAAACATAAACATATAAAGTTTTTAATATAGTCAACTTAAGGGTGTATTCCAATCAAAACTGCCTATTTTCTGATTTATTTTTAAATTCATTTTTGCTATCAAACGCATCAAACTGGAAAATTCTCTTATTTAGAAAACACACGATGAGCCATGCTTATCGATTTTTTTTTTTTTTTTTTTTTTTTTTTTTTTAATTTTAGAAAATATTGCAAAAATATGCTGTCAAAGTTGACAATTTGAACCGAATTTTTCGAAACGAGAGATCTGGGAATGAGAAAAAATGGTCATACTGAAAAAGTAATTGTTTATAAAACAAATTGTAATAAATTGACAAAAAAAAAAAAAAAAAAAAAAAAAAAAAAATGAAATCACACGGCATTTTATACATCGCTTCAAAAATCACCTCACCAAGTTTCATGTTTCTACTTTTAAAAATGAGTCTGAAAATAAATCAGAAAATTTCGAGGTGCTGAAAGTGGAAAAGTATTTTTTCGAATACACCCTTAATATTTCGTTTGTTTAAAATATATATTTTTTAATATTCTATACTAAATTTTTATGTTTAATTTTGATGAAAAATTTAAAATGGTTTTTTGACTTGCATCCGTTGCGCACAAGGCTGTAGCAAAACTATTAATTCAAGAACTCTCGAAAATATTGATACAGTCGAACCTCGTTGACATGAACACGCTTAACGTGAATTACTTTTAACAAAAATTGTTTTCACAGTCCCCTATAAAGACGAATACAAAGATATGATATTGATAACATGAATTACTGTTAACATGAACAAAATTTTGATTCCCCTTAAGGTTCATGTTAACGCGGTTCGACTGTAATGGTATAAAACTAACAACTAGTAACTTAAACGTATACCTCATTTGCTTGCAATTTATTTATTTATTTATTTATTCGAAATTTAAATTATAAAATTTTGAAAATAATCCTATTTTTTTCATTGAAAAATTGACAATTTTAAATAAATAAATAAATAAAGTACTCGCAAATAAAGTATACGTTCAAGATACATTAATTTTATATCATTATGAATATTTTGGGGGGCTCTTGAACCAATAGTTCTGCCACATTCTTGGGCGCAGTGGATGCAAACCAAAAAACAATTTTAAAATTCTTTGTGAAAATTAAACATAAAAGAAATTTCAATATCGAATATTGAGAGAATTATTTTAAATAGAAGAGATATTAACTTGACTATATTAAATATTTTATGCATTTATTTTGTATAGAGACTGAGAAAAAGAAAATTAAACGTGGCAATTGCTAAATTGCTACATTCTTGGGCGCAGTGGATGCAAACCAAAAAACAATTTTAAAATTCTTTGTGAAAATTAAACATAAAAGAAATTTCAATATCGAATATTGAAAGAATTATTTTAAATAGAAGAGATATTAACTTGACTATATTAAATATTTTATGCATTTATTTTGTATAGAGACTGAGGAAAAGAAAATTAAACGTGGCAATTGCTAAATTTCAACACCAGGTAAAAAGTCAGACTGCTGAGATTCCCTTAAAGAATAACGATATCTTTTTATAATATTTTTAAAGCAGCATTTTTGTTGTCATCCTTATATATAAAGAACAAATTTATGAATTTAAATCTACTTGTAAAAGTAGAAACACGGATATTTGTAATATACAGAAGATGAAACATGCAAGTAAAATCGACACCTTATATTTGTACTGTCATTTTGTGATATTTCTTGTTCTACCATTTTTTTTGCTACGGATATTCAATTTTACTGTTCGATATTTTACTCTTCTTTACTTTATAGAAGAAAAGTAAAGCCAAAAATCTTATTTATATAATTAAAAAAAAAAAATAATAAATAAATAAATAAATAAAAAAAGTATTTAAAACACTGTTTGGTTCGAACTTTTTAAAAATACTTAATATATATATATATATATATATATATATTACAAATTTAAATTTTTTTTTTCGCCAAAACTAACCTCTATACTATCTTAATTTTCTTATAATAATATTCCGTACTTACTTCAAATTATTAAATTAAAATCTTATTTCTAGATCTAATCTGTTAATCTGTGTGCAGACGATATAAATTCTTAATTTGCCTTAAAAAACATTATTCCAGTATGCGTAAATTTAAAAAGATGGCTCTAAATTAAAAATATTCTTAATTAAAACTTTATTTCTTAATATTCCAAATAAAACTGATTTCTTCTATGTTTTTATCAACCCTTTTTAAGAAAGTCTTATTAAATTTATTCCAAACCCATACCTTTCAAAAAATATCATTATTTTATTTTATCTATTTATTTATTTTTCCGCCGTCAACGATAATGTGCATATTAATAAATTCATTTCTTTTCTTTTTCTCTTAAAATTAATCATGTATAAAAATCGTCTGCCTAAGATATTTAAAATTCGGAGTCAATTATAAATTGGTTAAATAATATTTTTTTTTAAATAAATTTATCGTCTGTTTAAAATAGCCTCGTAACTGGACAAGAATTCTGTTTACAAAAAAGAATGATGGTTTGAGGTTACCGAATGTTCCAGAACTTTCTTTTCAGTTTAAAAGGGGGAAGTCTCGAGATGAAAGGAAGATTCTGAAGATTTCTTGGGTTGCTTCTTCGATGAGGACAGCTCGCTGAAATAATGATGGAATTTTTGCAACAAGGAGCTTTTCCTTCCTCATTATCACGAATTTAATAAATGAATTTACAGCAGCCCATGACTAATTATTGGATCTTCTACATTTATTTATTATTTTTGTTTTTTCCCTCGCTTGCCATGACTGCGTGTTTCTGTTTAACCAGTGGAAATAATTCGAGTTCTCCTGAAATCGTCACAACTAATCGAAAAGTCGGACAGGATAAGTAATGCCTGTGCTAGTGCCTGTTTCGGATTTTGAAATGAATCTACTGAAGAAGTAAAATGCTATGTAAATGAATCGAATGAATCTACTGAAACGAAGTGATGACAAAAATATGGATCGCCGAAAATTTTTCCCGCCATGGTTGAAAGTGTTATTAAGCAAGAATTGCCATTATCTTTTGATTCCTCGAGTGCATGTAACAGAGGAGATTTTAATGTTAAACAGCTTTCTGTGCGAGTGGTTTGAAAGATTTCTTCTAAAAATCTCGTGAATTCCTGAGGCCTGATATTCCACCTTTTTGCTGTTTATGTGTAACTGATGACTCAAGATAATCATGGTCATAATGACAAATTTTTGAAAATTAATATTTTCAAAGTGGTGAGTATGCGAAAGGTATTTGATGAGGAATTTAATGAAGAATGGATTTTATTGAAGATTTTTCGTGAACTGTAAGTTTATTTTATTAAATGTTTTGATTATTATTTCTATTCTATTTATGATTGATGGAAAGTATTTATTATTTATTTATTTATTTATTTATTATTTTATTGATGAGAGTAATTTGAAGTTAATTTATTAATTTACTAATTTATTTATTTATTTGATTATTTATCTGTGAATCTTACTTACTTACCAATTTATGAGCATTATTATTATCATTATTATGTGTTGGAGATTGAAATATTTTTATTCTTAAGGATTTAATTGAGGAGTATGATGTTCTTAAGATATTTACTGTTACTTATTAAGACTATTATGACATTTTTATGCACGATTAAAGGCAATTTTGTAATAATAAGGAATTATATAAAAAACTTAGTAGCTCAAGTTTACTTTTTAAAAGTACATTTTCTATTTTATTGATATTTGTTTGTTAACAAGAACTATTCTCAGAATGCAGTATTTTCATGATAATGTTCCTACAACTAAACATTTGAGCTGAAAATTAAGTTAATATTTATGTTTTTCCTGTTATTTGTTAGAATTTCTGGTTACAGTGAGCTTTGGTTCCCGGATTCTTATAATTTATTTAAATTCAGTAAGAAAGATGGAACTGTGCAAGGCTGTTGCTAGAATTTTGACTGATAAATATGATTAATTTTTTTTTTTGTAAATTTTGTGGTTTTAAGTAAGGAATTACCTATAATTAAAATTTTTGAATCTGTTTATGATTTATAAAATAATAGAATTAAAAAGTTGATCACAAGTTAAGGTATAACTATGATATTTACAATTTCTATTTTTATTAGATAAAATTTCTGGTTAAAGTTAGCAGCTAAATATAGTTATAATTTTCACGATAATTTTGATTCAGATTTTTAAAATGGGGGGTAATGGTTTTGTGTGAGGCAGTTAAAATGTATACAACTCCAGTAGACAAAGCCCTCAAAATTGCGAAAGCGCGAACTCAGGAATTTCACCTTAAAAGTAAAAGACTCTATGATCGACATTTTGTCGAATGCCCATTAAAAATACAAGACTCTGTAATTTATGAAGAATTTAAATACCCTAACACTCGAAAATTAGAACCTACTTTCTCTGGACCATATAAAATTATAAATAAACTTTCTGATGTAACTTATGAAATAGATAAATTTAATTATGAGACAGGACAGAATTCCGTTATTGTGCATGTTTCTAAATTAAGACCCTATTTTTCACCCGAAGATTTTAAACTGTTTCATGAGCAATCCAAAAAACAAACAAAACCTCAGATACAATCACTAGATCAAACTAAAGTCAAGACAATAGATTAAATTTACCATAAACAACCATAAAAAAATACCATAATTTTCAACATCAGTGGGTATGTTCTTGGAGCGCTACAAGAATATTACTTGTTTTTGGGAGTTTTTGGGATTAAATTGGGCTCCTTATGCAGGCATAAGGTGAACACTTTGATTGTAAAAGCTTTCAAATTGATGTTGATAAATTAATTTTAAGGGTGTTTAAGTCTAACTATATTTACTCATTTATTTTACATTAGTATTACTCTATTTATTCAGCAGATATTATATGATAATAGTTATAAAATCTAATGACTCTACTCAAACCTATAACATAATATGTGATTTTCAGTGATTGTGAAAACTAGATATTAAAAGTTTTTCAAAAAAGCACACTTTTTTTATTTCCATTTCTCAATTAAGAATGACACCTTTTATTCCTATTGTATTTTATTATTAAAGTTTATAAACCATGTGTGGATAAAACATTATTCTACATTTGGCATTGAAAACTTATAACCAAATTTGACAATTTTGTAAAAGAGTATCAGAGAGGAATTATTGTAAGGAAATACTGGTTGAGAGTCCATTTTCTAAGTAGTTAGATTTAATTTTATTTGGATTTTGGAATTATTATGATTTTTTTTATTTATACTTTCGGCTAGCAAAAAATACTTTCTTATGCTATTAGAAGATAAGAAAATTATTTAGTTGCTATGTAATTATTTTTATCCTCAACCAATATTTTCCCTATCAATAATAAACAAATAGTGATATTTTCTTTTGATTATACTCTTGTTTTACTATTATTATTATTATTATGATTTCTATGATGAAGTTTAGTATTAATTATACTCTTATTGAAAAATATTAGGATATGGAGTCTTATTATACTATTACTTATTGTTGTTATTGTTATTATTTAAATTTTTCTATATTATTTATTATTGATATTGAGAGTGATGCTATTTATTATTAAAAAAAATTGATATATTATTGAAAGAAAAATTTGATTGATTGTTAAAAGATGTTGGATCCAACATAACATAAAAAACAAAGCTTAAACTAGGTTTGAAGATTTTTAATTAAAGAGACTGTATTCACTGGACATTGAAAAAGACTCTTTTATATATTCTTGAAAGACTTTTTTCATTTAAAGGACTTATTTAAAATAAACTATGCATTAAGTCATTGTAATTATTTAAACTTCCATGAGAACGAATTTTTATTGTTTTTATTATATTTTTATCTCTTGCTTATTAATATTCATAACTTATTTATTGTTATTATATGTATTATCTCCTATGCACTTACAAATGGTAAGTGATGTTGTAACATTATTGTATTTCTTTCAGGGAAATGCTCCTACCTAAATTTAATTCAGAATTATTTTCTCTTAACTATTTTATTTTAATCGCTAATATTTTTTATATTGCGTTAATTTTCTTTTCTTCCATCTCTTGGCTTCCTGAGTTTGACAGTTTTATTCCAAAATTTAACTTTTCTAAATTATTATATTTCTGTTGTCTGAACTTGTAGTTTTATTTAACTATCAATTTCATACAAAGTCTTGGGGAGGGGGGATAATATTACAAATTTAAATTTTTTTTTTTCGCCAAAACTAACCTCTATACTATCTTAATTTTCTTATAATAATATTCCGTACTTACTTCAAATTATTAAATTAAAATCTTATTTCTAGATCTAATCTGTTAATCTGTGTGCAGACGATATAAATTCTTAATTTGCCTTAAAAAACATTATTCCAGTATGCGTAAATTTAAAAAGATGGCTCTAAATTAAAAATATTCTTAATTAAAACTTTATTTCTTAATATTCCAAATAAAACTGATTTCTTCTATGTTTTTATCAACCCTTTTTAAGAAAGTCTTATTAAATTTATTCCAAACCCATACCTTTCAAAAAATATCATTATTTTATTTTATCTATTTATTTATTTTTCCGCCGTCAACGATAATGTGCATATTAATAAATTCATTTCTTTTCTTTTTCTCTTAAAATTAATCATGTATAAAAATCGTCTGCCTAAGATATTTAAAATTCGGAGTCAATTATAAATTGGTTAAATAATATTTTTTTTTAAAATAAATTTATCGTCTGTTTAAAATAGCCTCGTAACTGGACAAGAATTCTGTTTACAAAAAAGAATGATGGTTTGAGGTTACCGAATGTTCCAGAACTTTCTTTTCAGTTTAAAAGGGGGAAGTCTCGAGATGAAAGGAAGATTCTGAAGATTTCTTGGGTTGCTTCTTCGATGAGGACAGCTCGCTGAAATAATGATGGAATTTTTGCAACAAGGAGCTTTTCCTTCCTCATTATCACGAATTTAATAAATGAATTTACAGCAGCCCATGACTAATTATTGGATCTTCTACATTTATTTATTATTTTTGTTTTTTCCCTCGCTTGCCATGACTGCGTGTTTCTGTTTAACCAGTGGAAATAATTCGAGTTCTCCTGAAATCGTCACACACACACACACATATATATATATATATATATATATATATATATATATATATATATATATATATATATATATATATATATATATATATAGGGTGATTCAAAAAAGATGGGAAAATTTTTAAGAGGTGATAATACACATCAAGACAAATAATATTAAATGGAAAACTAAGGGTCCCAAACGTCTTCCGAAGCAGATAGGCGCCATCAATGTTTAGGGCCAAAATTTGAAATGATTATAAAAAACGGAAAAATTGGTCGATTCGTTTGCGGTTTTCACGAAAACTATTCTTTATGTCAGTATTGTCTTGAGTATAAAATTTAAAAATAAATTTCAAAAAATGCCGATAGGGGGCGCTTTCGACTTTGGAGCAACGAACAACTATTTTTTACCGTTATATATATATATATATATATATATATATATATATATATATATATATATATATATTTGTATCTTATTATATTTTTTAGAAGTTTAGACATAAACTTAAATGTTGAGCTCAAAATCTGTGGTTAAGTAGCGCAAACTGAACTGTGTTCAATGAGAGTGGGTAGGTTCAAATTTCAAATGATTATAAAAAACAGAAAAAATGGTCAATTGATTTGCGGTTTTCACTAAAATTATTCTTTATGTCAGTATTGTCTTGAAAATAAATTATACAGATAAATTTTAAAAAATGCCGATAGAGGGCGCTTTAGACTTTGTAGTAACGTACAACTATTTTTTACCGTTATTTTTTGCATCTCATTAAGTTTTTTTAGAAGCTTTGACATAAACTTAAATTTTGAACCCAAAATGGGAATCGTTGAGAGTGGTTAAAAAGCGCAAACTAAACTGTGTTCAATGTAGAGATGGGCATTATTTAACATAACAGGATAAATATTCGTAATATTAACCAAAAACTTATCATTCAATAACATATTACTAAAAAGACCCTGTTAATTTTGGAACGCCTCGTATGATAAGCATTTTAAAAAGAAGAAACAAATAGTAAGGCTGAAAATCCTTTTAGGAATACATATTTATAAATTAATAAAAGTTTAGTTATATATATAAAAAATTCCAACTTATAAATCTGTTTGAATTCTGAGGCAAAGAATTTCTATTACTGCAGAAAACGAAAATCCCCAACTGCATTAAAACGCTTTTGAGATAGAGAGAGAAAAAAAAAATCCGTTCCCCTATGAAACTTTCTTTTTGACGCGTCACTGTCGATCTACGATTCCAAGACATTAAAAATCCCTTTGGTCTAATCAAGCAAGCCAATCATAGGAACCATTTTCCTTTTGCATTGTCCAAGACATTAAAAATCCTTTTGGTCTAGTCAAGGAAGCCAATCATAGGAAACCTTGTCCTTTTGCTATCTCAAAAGTTCACGTGATAAAATCTCTCAAAAGCTATTCGTTGTTGATTATTCTATGAATATTTCAAAACATCTGACTTCGATTCTTCACAGAATATATTTTATCGTTTGAATTTTTTATAACGCTCTCAGTTACAAAGATTAAAGCAATGGAATCAGTTTTTAGAATAACGAAAATAACATTTATTGAAAAAAATAGCTGGAATAATGAAAATTTCTTTTATCAAACAAATAAGTAGAATACTGAAAATGAAATGGGGGGGAAATGTGTTTTTATTCCTAAGTACGTGAAGTTAGTCAGTGACGCTTGCAGATTATTAAAATGCAAGGAGATAATGTCGGCCATCTTTGGTCATATTTTTAATGGGAAGGAATCTGTCTGAAAAAGGGAATTAAAGAGATTTACGGATTTAATTGTTGATAGAAAGCTGTTTTATCGCTCGGGCACGGGCCCTAATCTTTCGTTGATGTAGTTAGATGGCTAAAACGGTGGCAATCTTTGAGTTTGAATATTTAAAAGGGATATTACTATGTACTCATGGTATTTGGGGAAGTGGGGGGGGGGGTATTTTGGCGCTATGATTTTTATTTAATAAAATGTCTATTGCTGTTTTTTTAAATCATTATTATTTTGTCAATATTGCGTCGTTAGAAAATACGAACTTGAAAACATTACTTTTGTAATTGTATTTTACTGGAAAAAAAAAAAAAAAAAAAAAAAAAAACAAGAAGAAAAATAGCCTGGTGAGGACACATCCATTCGAAAAGGGATGGGAAGGGGGAGGCGAAGGGGGGGGCGGCCCCGACGGACGCGGAAATTTATAGGGCGCCAATTTTATACTACCAACGTCATTTTTTGACCTGTCACAAGTTTTTTTTTTTTTTTTTTGGGGGGGGGGATTTTAAATACGCACTTGCACATACGAAATTTGTGGGATGAATGACATTTGATTAAAAATATACATGTAATGTTTCGTGCTCTTGTGGGATAAGCTTTGAATATGCGTTGACAGATATTGATTCGGGGATGTCAAAATTCGAACTTCAAATCAAGGTGCTAACGAATAAAGATCTTTTTTTTTTTTTTTTTTTTTTTTTTTTTTTTTGAACAAACTACTTTTCTACGGCAAAATTTACTGAGTTATGATACTTATAAATTTTCAACGAAGAAAAATGCATTTTTAGTGCAAGAAAACGATAATAATACGTGAAATGTAAAGTATCACAACTAAGTTTTTGTCTTGCAAAAATTAAAATTATAACTCTATGTTGATTTTAAAGGCGCAGGTTTATCTGAACTAAAACAGCGTCTATACTTATGTACCATAATTATTCAAGATACCTTAATTAACGGCCCTATAATTAAAATGTCTTGACAGCATAGTCTCATACTTTACAAAAATAACAGATTGTTGAAACCTGTTACCTGTGAATGTGTGGAATGATGTAACCTGTTAACCAAAAATAACTATATTTCCCATCTCTAGTTCAATGGGGGTGGGAATGTTCAAATTTCAAATTATTATAAAAAAACGGAAAAATTGGTCGATTCGTTTGCGGTTGTCTCTAAAACCATTCTTTATGTCACTATTTCCTTAAAAATAAATTTTAAAAATAATTTAAAAAAAATTCCGTTAGAGAGCGCCTTAAACTTTAGAGTAACCAACAACTATTTTAACCATTACTTTTTTGTATCTAATTAAATGCTTGCAAAAGCTTAGACTTAAATTTTGATCTCAAATTCTGAATCATTGGGAGAGGTTAAGAAGCGCAAACTGAACTGTGTTCAGGAGTTGAAATGCTACCCTGCCCACCCTATGAACACGGTTCAATTTTTCGCTACTTAATTACTCACAACGATTCAGATTTTGAGCTCAAAATTTAAGTCTAAGCTTTTAAAAAATTTATTTAGATAAAAAAATAATAACGGTTAAAAATAGCTGTTGGTTACTCTAAAGTTTAAGGCGCCCTCTAACGGAATTTTTTGAAATTTATTTTTAAAATTTATTTTCAAGGAAATAGTGACATAAAGAATGGTTTTAGAGAAAACCGCAAACGAATCGACCAATTTTTCCGTTTTCTATAATAATTTGAAATTTGAATTCCCCCACCCCCATTGAACACAGTTCAGTTTGCGCTACTTAACCACTCTCAACGATTCAGATTTCGAGCTCAGAATTTAAGTTTATGTCAAAGCTTCTAAAAAAATTTAATAAGATGCAAAAAATAATGGTAAAAAATAGTTGTACGTTACTCCAAAGTCTAAAACGCCCTCTATCGGCATTTTTCGAAATTTATCTGTATAATTTATTTTCAAGACAATTTGACATAAAGAATAATTTTAGTGAAAACCGCAAAACAATTGACCAATTTTTCTGTTTTTTATAATCATTTGGAATTTGAACCTACCCACTCCCATTGAACACAGTACATTTTGCGCTACTTAACCACAGATTTTGAGCTCAAAATTTAAGTTTATGTCTAAACTTCTAAAAAAATTTAATGAGATGCAAAAAATAACGGTAAAAAATAGTTGTTCGTTGCTCCAAAGTCTAAAGCTCCCTCTATCGGCATTTTTTGAAATTTATTTTTAAATTTTATACTCAAGACAATACTGACATAAAGAATAGTTTTCGTGAAAACCGCAAACGAATCGACCAATTTTTTCGTTTTTTATAATGATTTCAAATTTTGGACCCTAAACTTTGATGGCGCCTATCTGCTTCGGAAGACGTTTGGGACCCTTAGTTTCCCATTTAATAATTTGTCTTGATGTGTACTATCACCCCTTAAAATTTTCTCCATCTTTTTTAAATCACCCTGTATATATATATATATATATATATATATATATATATATAATTGGTTGGCTCAAAAATATTGGGTGGGCTCAAAGATATTTGGGTAAAATGTTACAACCAGTTTGTTTTTCTTTGAAGAGTAGACAGATGGTGGAATATGAGACATTTAAGTCAAGCTATCATGTTTTAAGATAGTTGTAATTTTTTAAAAATTATATTCTCATGGGTTTTCTCTTATAAAAACACTATTATTTATTATAATAGTATCATATCATGAACATAACTACAAATTGAAACAGCAAAAGGTTCAACATGTATACATATCAATCATTTTGGATTTATGGATGCCAGTCGGAGAATTAAAACGCTCGGTCACTGGCAAAATAAATTTTGTTGTAGTGAAAAAATGACTAGAACAATGAAAACTGGAAACGCTATGATCCAAAATAATTGTGTGGGCCCATATAAGTTGGCGCCACTGCTTACCCGCAAAAAAAGGACGCATCTCGCAAAAATTCATTTTGCGTTTTATTCCACTAATAGGCATGACATAGGTGTGATTTGCTACACAAGCAGTTTCATAAGTGTAGCTTTATACAGAAAATCACTTCATTATGCTATATGTCAATTTGTGACAACAGAAAAAGGATGGAATGTGCTGGGAGGTAAAATTACTTAATCCTCCAAACCTCATTTTGCGTCTTCATTCTTAAAGGTTTTATACTTTTATGCAAAGTTTTCATTCTTGCATGCCGAGTTAAGTGCTTTGATTTCATGTTACAGTAAATTATGCAAATTTTTCTTCTGCCTCTCCTGCGAAATTTGTTTTTGTCTGGATGTGTCACTTTTCTTGCGAGTGAATGATTTACGAAATCCAAGTACATTGCAGAAGTTCCAATTTGCACAATCGACAGTCGATTCGGAAATAGGAACGATTTTCAATTTGTTGGAAAGTTCCTAAACACATCATTTTATACCAGAATTATATATATTTTCTTCTTCTTTAATACAATTTACAACTTTGACTTTATTGATTGTTTTTTTTTTTTAAATATGTATATAAATATATGTACAGGACGTCCCAAAATTCGACCTACAGATTCGGAAGAGTGATAACAGGCATTAAGAAGCTGAAAAATTACCATTCAAAATGGGATCACTTATTTAATCAAAAATATAGAGATTTTTGCCTCACTAAACTGGGGTATACAGTAATAATAATAAAAAAAACAACAACATTGAAATGAAAATGCAACAATATGTAACTTGTTTTGCGTGTGAAATGTGAAAACATCCCGAAAGGATCTGGAAAACATATTGCTCTAATAATCGATGGTAATGAATGATCTGATAACCATAGTCCAAAATGTGGGACGTGAAGTGCATACTGCTGGCGCGTATATTGCAAACTTTTACCACTTTTATCTGGTACTATCATCTACAGATATTTGAGGCACATCTGAATCCTTGTGATGTCCAGATTTTATTCGTTCTCTGATTAGTCCACGTTTAATGTCACGAAAAGGAATACTTCTGTTGTCATACTGACCAAAAAAAAAAAAAAAAAAAAAAAAAAAAGTATAAAAAACTACAAAAAAATTAATAACTCAGAAACAGTTTGAGATATAGCTTTCAAACAAATTGCATTTAAAAGTACACTTTTCCTTACACGACAGTGTAAAAATTGAAAATGTGCGATGTTTACAAGTTAAAAAATTTACAGTATTGGAAATTGTTAAACTGAAATTCCATTTAAAATTTGTTTATGATTGGTCCAGGAATATTAATGTTTAATCCATGGCGTAATGTATGGCTTCTGTTATTACGGAAGCTCTGTTATTGCGTTTTGATCATCATAAAAAGGATTTTATTATTATTATTATTTTTAAATATAGAATATATTTATAAGTCTAAAATTTTAGTCTTTGAAAATATCATTTTTTAAATGGTCTTTGTAATTTGTTAAATTGCATTTTTTTTATTAATCTCTTATTAATTTATTTATTCTTTCGTTATTTAAAATAAAAAAATACTCAATTTGTATAATTTTGCGAGTAGTTTGGCGATTTATATAATTTGTGGAAATGGGTCGATGGGATAATCAAATAGTGTCTGAAGTTTCGTAATAGAACATTATTGCTATGTGTTAAAAATATTTAAATATACGTTTAAATTTTATTTTGCAATTGCAATACATTTTATAAATAGTTTACACTTTTTTCCCCCACAAATTGTTTTTTCAAATGAGCAGTTATTAGTAGATTAAGCACTCACGCATTGTCTAGTGGCATTTATTTGCACTCATTTTAATGGATGTATGGAATTGCGAATAATAACAAAACAGTTACCTACTTTAAATATTTGCATATTACAATTAAAATCTTTGCACAACCTGAAAATTTCATTTGAAGTCAAACCGTAAAACTACTCGAATCCGAAATGAAAGAAAAGTTAATCATGTTTCAGTACAATTATGAAAAGTAATCTAAAACTAAGCATATAAATATGTAATTGTTAGAAATTGAAAACGTGTTCCCTAAATAAAGGTGTTCATTTTTTGGAGGTGTCTATTGTGGAGGTCTTATTGTATATAGATTTTTAACCGAAAAAAACATCATGGGCATTAGCTTGAATTAAACATCGTCTGTTCAATCGCAATAGTTAAAAACCGACCCAAATCGAATCCGAAACCGAAACAATGGAAGTCAAACAGATCAAAAGAAAAAAAAAAAAAAAAAAAAAAAGAAAAAAAAAAAAAATGGACGTCAAACCGACCCTAGTCCGACCTGCAGCGAAAAAAATATAGCTTCAACCCTTCAACCTTATCGGGTGGGGCCGGATGCCTGGACGCTACACTGAAAAAAAGGAAGTACTCAAAAATGAGTAAAATGTACTCGTATCGAATTGAGTATGTTTGAATCAAAAATGAACACAATGCTTTCTCAATTTTGAAACATCATATGTTATCAAATCCAAATGAGCAATAATTATATATCCTGTATTGGTTTAAAATGATATATTAATGTAAACATTAAATTATGCACAGTATTCTAAAATAAATTTAAAAGTGTTTGCAAATAATTCTCTTGTTTCGATTTGAGTGTTTTGCTAGTAATTTTCGTATTTTTCTTAATAAATAATCAATTAAACGTTTATTGTTAATAATCATGAGCAAGAAACAAATACCAGTATCTTTTTACTTTAATTTGCGGGTTCAGGCTCTGCCTCCTCTACAATGCCTTCTCGCTTGTGACGTAGTGGAGGCGGTTTCCCTGACAACGATCGCGTTCTGAGCTTCGTGGCGATTGTGGAACCAGTAGGGTTAGTGATTTCGCCTCCACTTCATGACGTTTCACGCTTGTCGTCTGCTCAGTGAAAAGGCATTGTAGAGGGGGCAGTGGTTCAGGAGGCAGTTCATAGCGATTCATATTTGAATACAACCATGGAATCAAAAATGAATACTTGTGTTTCTCAGGGATGAGTACATTTGGATCGGAGCTATTTTGAGTATGTGAAGTACTTAAAAGTGAGTACTTTTTACTCATTTTTGAGAACCCATTTTTTTTCAGTGTATGCAGATCTCTAATTTTGATCCCCCAATTTGCAGCATTGTTAGAATCAATGTGTAATTGATTTAAAAGTTTCCTAAGGCCTTTTAATTTAATCTCTTACTCACTTTCCTTTTTTAAATTATCCTAATATCCAAATGCATGTACTTGAAATTCCTTTGCTTTGTCCTCAAATCGCAAAAGCACAGTATTTTCTCCTGTGTGCTGAATCAGTGGTATTTGATGCAATAAACAAAGGAGAATCTTACGTTGGTCTGGGAATATCCCTACCGAATCTGCCAATTCTACTTAAGGGTGTATGTATTCCAATCAAAATTGCCTATTTTCTGATTTATTTTAAAATTCATTTTTGCTATCAAACGCATCAAACTGGCAAATTCTCTTATATAAAAATACACTATGTATCGTGCTTGACGATTTTTTTTAAATTTCAGAAAATACTGCAAAAATATGCTGTCAAAGTTGTCAATTTGTACCGAATTTTTCGAAACGAGAGATCTGGGAATGAGAAAAATGGTCATACTGAAAAAATAATTGTTTATAAATCATTGTAATGAATCGAGCAAAAAATGAAATCACACGGCATCTTATACATCGCTTCAAAAATCACCTCACCAAGTTTCATGTTTCTACTCTTAAAAATGAGTGTAAAAATAAACTAGAAAATTTCGAAGTGCTGAAAGTGGAAAAGTATTTTTTCGGAAACATCCTTAAAATCAGCTCTTAATCCGACCAAAAATAATTCGTTTCCGCCAGCCGGTCCGAGTTCCAAAAAAAAAAAAAAAAAAAAAAAAAACTTATCTTTGCTTCAGTGATCGGAACTTGAAATATTTCAATCCGAAACTCCACTTGTATCCACCTCTCTCCTCCCACACAAAATAACAATAATAATGAAGGTTAATAATGATAACCATAATTCATAATCCTTATAGCCATGGAACCTTTATGTCTTCAAAATCGCAAATTAATGGTCATTAACCTCTTCAGACCTGAGCATTAAATAACTCTACAAATATACATTTATTGCTTTTGCTTAATCGAAATGACACCATAGATGACAGAAAGAGTTATTTTTATGAAATCAGTACTTTAGGGGAGTGGTTATTTAGGTTTACAAACATGGATATAAAAGTACTAATCCCTTTAAAACACCAGTTTAACTATCAGTAATATAAATTTACGCAATAACAAAATTAAGGTGTTTAAACAAGTAAATTATCAGCAAATCCTCAAAATTTTTTATTATAAATCGTGAATATTTCTTACTTTCTTGGCCACTATGTCTTGAAGGTATTTTCGAAACTCGAATGAAAATAATATTTATTTTATGAGGTAATATTCATCAGTGCTGACATTTATTGGCTTTGTTTTAAAGCAAAAAACATTCAGTTGTATAGAAGTAAAAATGCAAAATATAAAGTAAAAATGCAAAAAATTCGAGCAGTTTAGTTTTTATGAGGAAAAGAATGGAGGTACACATTTGTGTACCTCAGGTCTCAAAAGGTTAAGTTAGGGGACACAACATGTTGTGCTTTTAAAATAACGTAATAATAATTATAATTAAGATAGTAATAAATAAATAAATAAATAATTGTAATTTAACAAATTACAACGACTATTTGGAAAATGATATTTTGAAAGACTAAAATTTTAAAGATTTATAAAAAAAATTCTATATTTAAATTAATAATAATTATAAACATAATTTTTATGATGATCATAATGAGTCATATATTACGTCGCTATGCATTAAACGTTAATATTCCAAGACCAATGATAAAAAAAAAAAACAATAGTTTATAGATATACAACTTTAGCTGTTTAAAATGTGCATTTTTATTTGATGGAGTTAATCAGACCGACTTCTGAACGCCTCATTACGTGCGACATAAATTAAATATTAATATTCCTAGACCCACCACAAACAAATTTTAAATGAAATTTCAGTTTTACAATTTTCGGAACTGAAAATTTTTAAACTTCTTAATGTCGCACACAAATCTCTATTACAATTTGTTTTTAAATTATTAATTTTATTAAAAATTTTTATTACTCTTTTTGTCATTGTGCCAACAGACGTATTTCATTTTTGGTTATTAAACATGGACCAATCAGAAAACGAATAAAATAAAAACCAGAAGTATGCAATTTTTAGACATTAAACATGGACCAATCAGAAAACGAATAAAATAAAATAACTTGCGGAATTCAACCAATAAAAAGAGTCAGATATACTTCAGATTTCCCATTTTTTACCGAAAACAACGACTATTTTCCAAACAGTTAAAAAAAAAAGTATTGCCAAACAAAATACAGTAGACTCCCTCAAATCCGCACAGCTTGGGACCAGAGGTTGTGCGGATTTTAGAATTTTGCGGATTTCTGGTCATTGCTTTGTTTACATTTTTTAAACAGCCATTTGAGTGCAATTAATAGTGCAATTGGAACTATAATGAATGCTTACAATATAATAAAATATTAAAATTAGTAATAAACTAAAAAATAAAAAATTGGATAATTTTTAAAATGATTAAAGTACTAATAGCAAAGGTCAAGTTAAAAATCAATAGTGTATGATTACATATACATTATAAAGATTAAATGTATTTTTCCAAAATTATTCAACAAAACTTGCTTCATAAAAGTACATTACTAATTCACATCAAAGTCATAAAATAAGGATTTTTATTTTCAAGTTTAGCCAGGCTAATAACCAAAAAATCTTGATTAATGCATAAATATATTTGATAAAAAGATTGTGATTACCAGTGATATCTGAATTATCTTGAATTTTTTCCAAAAAAATTTATTCTTCCTTTATGAAAGAAACACGAATAGAGTATTATTAAGAAAATTACAAATTAAAAAATATATGGAATTGATACAAAACTAAAAAAATGAAATTTTGCCCGAATATCCAAACTGAAAGTTTCATTGTTTACATCCATAAAATATGTGCGGATTTTAGAGAGTCGCGGATTTCTGGTTTGCGGATTTGAGGGAGTCTACTGTAATAAAACATTTTAATCAGCATAAGCTATATGAAAAATAAACAAGTATAAAGTGTAACAAAACATTGCAAGAAACATTTTCGACGCTAAGTTTGTTTCATCTTTTAAAAACGATAAAAAAAAAATTAATTCGGACTTTAGATTAGGAGTGCACAACCTTTTCAAATGAAGGGCCATTTACAAATATGTCTGGATGGTCGAGGGCCACATCAATAACAAGGAGATAATTCGATTTAAAGGAGGTGATCCGTGGCCTGCTATAATCGGATAAAAAAATATGATTTCAGAGGGAGATGGCGGGGGCGGGAGTGTTACCCCTTTAAGTTTGCTTACCCAGTCAAAATATCCAATTCACATGGTAAGGATATATCAGCAGATTTTAGTTTAAACATAACAGATATAGCAAGGATTATTTTCAAGATGTAAAAATATTCCTTGACTTTTTTCAGGAGAGTACGTTTTGTTTTATTAAAAGTGCTTTAAAAAAGCATAAATTGCTGGTACCGAAAAAAATGTGAACTTTATGAACGAAAGAGAGAGAAGGAGCTGATCAATAAGAATTTTCGTGCCTGATCAACAAAATTCCCGATTTTCTGTGCCTGATCAATGAAATTTGCAATTCTTCCACGCAGGGTTCGATTTAAGCGGTATCGCATCGCAATTTGCGATTCAAATTTAACTAAAATGCGATCCAAGAAATGCATTAAATCGCAATCATTGCGATGCATATTTCCCACACTCTTTGTTATGTTATGTACACTTAAAGTTAAAATTTAAAGATGTTTTTTACACGACATACGCTGTGTTTCACTCTCCCCTAGTGTTTACAGTGGAAGTACAACGACACGCCATTGCTGGGCGCATTTTTCTCAGTAAGCACATGATTTGTTTCCGCCCTGATGCTGTGATTGATTACTGAATCACTGTTACTCGCTAATCACGGCGTTTGCTCATAGAAGTAAATGTAAATTTGTAAGTAATTTGTAGCAAAATTTTTTTGTAAATTTTCAAGATTTAAAACTTACGTTAGCTATTTTTTACTTGCTATACAAAAGTGTCTAACCGCTATTCAAAACTGACTTTGTATAGCAGTTACTGCTATGCAACTTTCTTTTTCTAAATCGACCCCTGCTTCCACGCCTGGTTGAGCAAATTTGCACATTTTACAAAACCAATAGACAAAATTTGCAATTTCTTTGAAGCTGATCGAGAAAATTTGCATCATTTCCTCGCCTGATCAACAAAATTCGCAACTCTTATGAAATCGATCGATAAAATGCAGGATTTTTCTGTACCTGATCAACAAAATTCGCTATTTTTACAAAGCTGATTGACGAAAATAGTGATTTTTTGATACATGATCAACGAAATTCGCGATTTTTTCCTGCACATGATCGACGAGATTCGCGATTTTTCCGAACCTGATCGACAAAATTCCCCATTTTTCCGCACATGATCGACGAAATTCACGATTTTGCGAACCTCGTCGACAAAATTCACGTTGCTTCTGAAGCCGATCGACGAAATTAGCTATTTTTCAGAAACTGGTCGAAAAAATTCACGATTTTTACGAAGCCAATCGACGGAATTCGCGATTTTTACGAAACCGATCGATGAAATTCACGTTTTTTCTTCATATGATCGACAAAATCGCAATTTTCTTTCGCTGAATCGACGAAATTAGCGACTTTTCTTCGCATGATCGGCAAAATTCGCAATTTTTCCGAACGTGATCGACAAAATTCGCAATTTTTACAAGGCCGTTCGAAAAAACTCAGGACCTTTTCGCTCCTGATCAACAAAATTCGAAAATTTTACGAGGCTGATGGAGAAAATTTAGGACTTTTCCTCGCCTGATCAACAAAATTCGTTCTTTACAAAGCTGATCAACGATATTCGCGGTTTTTCAAAGCTGATTGACAAAATTTGCAATTTTTTTCTCGCATGAGCAATGAATTTCACATTTTTTCCCAGTCTAATCAACGAAATTCGTGAATGTCCTGTGCCTGCTCCTGACCGACAAAATTCGCAATTTTTACGCAGACGATCGACGAAATTCGCAAATTTTTCGTTCCAGATCGGTGAAATTCCTGATTTTTCCGAACCTAAATGACGAAATTGATGATTTTTACCAAGCCATTCGACGAAATTAGCGATTTTTCTCGCTTGATCGACAAGTTTCGCGATTTTCCACACCGAACCAGGAAATTCCCGATTTTATTACTTGCCTGATCGACGTAATTAGCGATTTTTCCTCTTCCGATCGAGGAAATTTGAGATTTTATAAAACCTAATCAACGTAATTAGCATTTTTTAAGCGTGTGATCAACAAAATTTGCAGTATTCCCGTCTCCGATCAACGAAATATGCAATTTTTTGGAATCTGATCTATAACACTCGTGATTTTTTAGTGTCCGATCGATGAAATGTGCACTTTTTCACCCTTAATTCACGATATAAGCATTTTCCGCGCCAGATCAATGAAATTCGGTATTTTTGTACCTAACTGACGAAATCTGCATTTTTTTACGCGGTAAGATGAAACTCGCGATTTTTTTTCTCTGGATAAAATGATGAAATTCACGATTGTTTCGCAGCCGATTAACGAAATTTTCATTTTTTTCCTCGCATCATCGATAAATTCGCGATTTTTCCGCTCCTTCAGGGGCGTGCCAGCAGTATTCAGCGCCTGTGTGCAGAACTGCATTTTGCGCCCTATCCCTCCCCCCTCATCCAATTGCCTGTAAAAACAAAAACAAAACTATATCCCTCCCCTCCCCCCCCAAAAAAAAACTATAAATATTTATAAATGTATAGTTGCCATTCTTTTGGAGTTTTTTGAAACAGAAAATTTATTTAATAAAATATGTCTTATTTCTTTACAGTTCGTACTTTATTTCATTAAATAAATAAATTTCTGTTTCTAAACATGCTTAAATTACTTGAAAAATAAAGATGGATGGTAGTTATGTAAATAAAATTCGTAACACAGTAAAACCTGTGTAAATGAAAGCACTCTCTATCAGAATCCTGCATTACGGTAAAATTTCATTATCCCGGAGAAAATAATTTAATGCAATAACAATAGATTGCATCTAAAAGTGGCGATGGCTAAGAAAATCTACCGCACATAGAGATCTCAAAATTTGGATAAGGATCGATGATGGTAGATGCACCGTGCCACCTGACACTCAGTATTTTTTTATTTTTTGTTAATTACCCGAAATATTAATTAAAACCCTTAATGATCATCGCAAAATGGCGATAGTTTATTCCTCAACGAGATCATGCTTGTGTACTTCGCCAAGACGTCCTTCCCACTGACCAAAAGCGTAACGTTTGATTTTTTCTGCATTTTCAAATTGGGATATAGTGAGATCCCGGTAGAATTACAAATAAATAAATAAATAATAATAAAGAAAGAAAGAAAAACGATTTCAATGGTATTTTTAATTACGATTTCACAAAACCTTTTTATTTTGCAGGGATTCGCATCAGTTTTCAAGTTTTCCATTTCTCTGAAGATTCAAACGAAAAAAAAAAAAAAAAAAAAGAAAAAAGCAAACAAACAACAACAAAAACTGTTGATACATTCATAGTATTTTTCAGGTTCTAATAATATATCTGGCGTGAAAATATTAACATTTACTCTTTAAAAAAAATTTTTAAGTCATTTAAAGGATTCGCCAAACATATTTTTTTTTTCTCGGTGCAAATTAACTCAAGATATCGTTTCCCGATTAAGAAAAATGTGATTTGAATATCATTTCGCGTTAATAAATAAAAAAATATATATGTATATGAGGGATTGTGTGCATTTCCATTATTTATTTTATCAAGATTTTTTTTTTTTTTTTTTTTTTTTTTTTTTTTGTCAAAATTGAAAGTTTTATACCTAAATGTCAGAAAATAAGTACAAATTTACGGTTAGCTTGAAAAATCAGACCGGAACATGAATAGCACTGCCAGTATACTCTACTGAAGGCAGTGGGAAATCAACTCGAGCTTCGATTGGACGGATTTTCATTTAAAAAGGAAAAATCATACAAATTCAAGTTTATACACTGCTAACAATATAATGTTCGTTCGAAAATATTTTTATTCAAAATTATAAAGTCAAATCAACATGCTGCCAAATAAAGTCAAATCAACATGAAGAGATTGTCCTCCCCACACCCCATCTCTACATTCGTTTGGAAAAAATAACATTTAATATTTGACTTAGAATATTTAAGGTTATTGTAATTAGCCTAAGTGATCCAAGGCGGTTGGTTAGTAGAACATAAAGTGCACGGGATTTTAAAACACTTTTTTCATAAATCTATATTTTTCCATTCATATTAATAGCCATCTTTGTAGTTTCGAATTTATTTATGTCTAAATTGAACTTTTTTTATTTTATTTTATTTTATTTATTTATTTTTTTTTTTATTTTTTTTTATTTATTTTATTTTATTTATTTTTTTTTGCCATTTTAGTCTCTGTAACTTCTACGGTTATGTGTAATGCTAATAAGTGCTCATATTTCAAAAATTCAATTCTATGTTCGGAAATGAAATGTACAAATCTTACAATCGTTACAATAATTTATGCAGCATTTGAATAGACACGAGTGTACGCAGGGAGTGCAGGGAAAGGCTCCCCCTTCAACCTTCGAAAAAGTTAGAAAATTTGGCCATCTATGGCCAAATTTAGTCTATCTTCATCAACTCTCCCCCTTTTTCGCCATCATGGTAATTGCAGAGTATTAGATATGTAAAAGATAGATAAAAGATATTTATTTCGCTCAGAAATCTATGGTGTGAAAAAAAACCCACTTTTGTTCAATACACAATAGTTTCCACAGAAATGATCATTAGTAGAAGTTCTGAACAAAATTATTGCTTTGGTCGCTTAAAGTAAACTTTACTCTTTAAATGCAAAAACCAGTGTTAAACTTACGACACGGAATGCCAACAGCTTCACAAACGGCTGATGCTTCATTTTCACCAGTTAAAATTTGTCCCATAGCTGATGCCAGTATCTCCAATCAAAAATCTGTACACTGAACAGAACATAGAACACTAACATACAAAAAGTTATACAAATGTAATGAAATTTATCAACTTTTTGGCAATTTCTGGACCCCCGCTACCCCTTACGATATCATACGTTATCATTCCACAATAACATTCTCTTTTAATTATTGGTAAACACAAGTATTATTTCAAACAATCTTTACATCCGTTTTCTTAAACGCAGATTATATATATGCATACACATAAGACAGAAGAATAGGAATACCAAACATTGAGATATTCTACATTTTGAAAATAAATAATTTTATAGTCATTTAAATATTTTAATTTTCATTAATGAGTATTTTCATAAAAATAGTTAACAAACTAATATAGATATATAGATATATTGCAGACTATTTTGATGTAATGAACAAGTTATATATATATATATATATAAATAATTGATAAAAATAAAAAAAATGGAAATGTAAAGAGAAAATTTTGGTTGGATCATTCAAAAATTATAAATATATCAAGACTCTCCACCCCTCACTAGAGATATCTTCAGATATCACATGCCAGATCCCCCCCCCCTTGCCCCTCCCCCCTAAAGTGATAATGTTATGTATGCGTAGCTAGTGCCGTAGCTAGAAGTGAATAATGAGAAAGGGGGGGAGGGGGCTCATATTTTCTCTCTTTCTTTCTGTGACGCAGAAAGATAAATTAGTACGTGTTCACATTGTAGTTACTATGTTTCTCATTAAACTGTTGTAATAGTTTCATTTTACGCTAAGAAAAGAATAGGATGATGAAAAATTCGAGTGTAAAACGAGTAAAATCTTAAACAACTTGTTAGCTTCATATGTGTAAATAGGATGAGCGAGTGTTGAAAGATTTATTTTAGTCACAATTCAATATTTTTGCAAAAGTGTGAAAGGGCCTCAAAAGTAAATTAGATTTTTAAACAGAATTTCTTTTGAATTTTTAGAATAGAAATTAAGTTAGTGACCTTGGAATCTTTTCCAGGGAGGCTCAAAATGTTTTAGGGGAAGCAAGAAAGAAATGCCACTCTTAAATCAAAAGAGTGAATTCCTCAGTCAACAAAGGAGCGAAATCTCTTGGCAGGACAATCATTCCTTCAGAGCGGCAGTTTTATCGAAAAAGAACGCTTTTCGGAAAAAACCGGTCTTTTAAATCATGTTTATAGTAGCGATCTATAAAATGCTCCTTTTTAAATGAAAACCGGAAGTTTTTTGACGTAGTTAAACGGAACTATCTGAGATGAATGTTCATTGGTTGTAATCTAGTCACATGACGTTCGGCTGGTTTGGCGGGATACCTATCTTCTGCTAACGAAGACTGACATGGCGCTTGTTTACGCTAAGGCTTTTGTTACGCTATACCCGAAATTTAATTTCATAATCCAACAGATCCTGATACTGAATAGAATTGCGAATGAGGATACCCCAAAACTATATGGTAAGTACTTGTTTTCGGTCTCTTTAATAACTTTCTTATTCTCAATGTAGTATGTAATCTCACATGTAAGAAAATTACCTTAGATCTACACGGATCGGAAATTTGAGACTGGTTTTTGTCCGACCCTCTTGAAAGACATCTAGATTCTGAAAATCATGTCCTTTTGCCTTTTTATTATTAAAAGACCCGGCCCCACTCACATTATTTTGTGTAATTAATAATATCGATTTGTTTTGTATCAGTTAATGCACTTTTTATGTCATATTAAAAAAAATCATTTTCCAATAATGGACACCCCATGTAGATATTTCCAAAAATGTGATTTCAAAAATGTTTATAGTGCGAAAAATATTTTGACTTATTGAAAATCTAAATATTCAAACTAAATTTTTTAACAAAATGTAATAACACCAACATTTTACAAATAGCTGCTTTTAAATTATTTTAATGTGGTTAATAAAATTTCAATGTTTAATTCATTTTATTATTATTATTATAATAACTGTAACACTGCCTTGTAAATTTTATAATCTGGCAATCAAACCAGTCAGGAAGCCAAAAACATTTATTAAGGGCAAAGCTAAGTAGGGGCTTATAGGGCTTTATTCCTCTCCATTTCAATAAAAACAATTGCAGTATATACTTATAACTAAACCGATTTTTGCATAAGTTGCCCCCCCCCCCTCTCCATTTTCAGCTCTCAAATTTTGTCTGACATTATAGCAGTGTGATTAAAAATGTATTTTCTGTCTTAAATGCTTCCTTATTTAATCTCAGGCAAAATAATAATAATAATGTAATGAAAATCATAATAATTGTGAATCTAGTAAATCTGCATATCAGTAACCTCAAACATCAGTTCTAATTTTATTTTTAGTTTTATTTATTTATCCGTTTTTAAGTATTTAAAATTAGGGTTGGAAAAATACCTGTTTTTTTTAGTTTAAGCCAGATTTTTTTTTTTTTAATTTCTTATCTCAAATACATGCATATTTATTGATGAAAATAGACATTGTTGGATATATAAGTAGCATAACTTCATTTGAAAAAAAAAAATTAATTAAATAATTATTGTCAATTTATGTAAAAAATTGAAAATATTGTTATCTTAATTTAAACAGCATTAGTAATTATTTTATGTTCAAAGAATAAATTGCTCTACAATGTGAAACATTGATTATAACTTTGAAAACCTTTATAAACAAACATTTAATTTCTAATTATAAATATTTGATGATTTTTTTCCCCCCGGAGTTATTCAAAAATAAATTTCACATACTGCTCAAGGTTTTGTTTTTTGAGTGATAATACAAAGTCAAAATTTTTTATCATTAAATTCTGCAAACAACAGAAAAAAAAAAAAAAAAAGATTAGTATTATTAAAATGCTATAACTAGAACCCAATTTTTTAATAGTCTCTTATTCAACTTCATGTTTTGATTTTAATTCTCAAAAGTAATCTCCTTAATCATTATACATATATATATTTAACAGTTTGACTAAAATTTTAAAGATTATCATGTTATGTTATTAATTGTTGTAAATAATTTGCATTTTTGTCAGGGTTGTTATGTTTAAAACAACTGTTTAAAACATTACATTTAAAACAATGTGTAAGACATGATTATTGCTAATAATGTCACAAATTAAAATTTTTGAAATAAAATTATATTAAAAATTTCTAATTAGCTGTATGTACTAAAAGACATTCAAATTTTATTAAAATTATAAATTGGTTATTTAATTTTAATTAAGTATTTAAAGTAAATTTATTTCCTCTAAAATTGAAAATACATAATTTATTTCTTTAAATATTTCAATTATGATTTTATATATAATATCAAAATTCTATAATATATTAATTTTCGAAGATTAAAAGTAAGACTGAGAGAGTATTTTTCGGATATACAATACAACAAGCCTAGTACAGCCTACAGCCTTATCTAGAATGCAACGAAAAGAAAATATTTTGATAAAGCTAACATAATCTTTTCAACATCAAAACATTACTCTTCAGTTATCCGTGAATCCCTCGAAATTTTGCTTAACCGTTTAAACGCCAATGTTCCCAAATGGGAACATTGCATTATTTGTAACACAAAACATATATTTTCCAACATAATAATGATGTCCTTATTTTTCTATAAAATATAAGGTTGATTTAAACTTTTTAAAAGAAAAATATTTATGTTTAAGCATTTATCACAGATATAAGGAATATGTAAATTTATTAATTTGCATAAAACATATATTATTTGCTTTTATCGTTTTCTCTATAGTTCTTACATTTGACCGCTAGAAATCTAAATGTTTTTGGAATTCGAGAAAATATTCACGAATAATATACAATAGCATATAGCGGAAAATAATTTGTTATTATTTGCATATGTTGTCAATCAATAATCATGTTCCAAACTGCGAACACTGAATTTAAAACAGCCAAAAACTACAG
Organism: Maratus speculifer; assembly: GCA_964019185.1. NCBI lineage: Eukaryota > Metazoa > Arthropoda > Arachnida > Araneae > Salticidae > Maratus > Maratus speculifer. The sequence goes on from OZ025294.1 coordinate 207,572,760, forward strand.
AAATACTTTTTTTGTTATTTTCTAAACTTGTATGCATGAATTAAAACATTTGAAGCTGTAGTATAGGAAAAACAAAATTATTATTACATTGCGATATTAATTCGGCGTGTAAACGGTTAACAATGAAACTGTTTGTAATGACGTCATTTCTTATAATATTCGGCACTCTGGTACACCAGGTATCCTTGGTGTTTTGATGAATTCATCGCGACTTTGTACACGCAGACTATTTTTGTTATTATTTTAATGTTTTCCATTTCTAATGAATTATCTTCTTTTATACTCCTTTCAAATTGGATGCGAGGGCATCCGAAAGATCTAAGGTAAATAATAATTAATTTATTTGTATATTTTGAGAGATCTATTTCTCTTTTTTTTCTGAATAAATTTGGTTGGTGCACAGAGAACATAATATTGAGTAAAAAAATGTGGGCTAAATGCCTTCTTAATATACTATAAATAATACATTCTACCATCAATAGGTAATGCTATAATACTTTATAGATATTTATTTAGTAGTTAAAAAAGATTTTTTTTTCTCTTTCTTTATTAAAATTATAATGACTTCAGTTTAAAATATTCATATACCAAAAAAAAAAAAAAAAAAAAAAAAAAAAAAAAAAAAAAATCAGCATTAATTTAAATTTTTTTTAATAGTCTTTCCTTTTTAATAATTCATTAATGAAAATAAACTGAAATGAAAAAAAAAAAACTTATCTACTTTCAGTTCCTTTTAAATTCTAATTGTTTAAATTTGCTTTTCTGTCCTCAGAGTTATAAAAGTATGCTACCTATCAACAGTGTTCTCGCTGTCGCTCGCCATTGCACCAAATTGCTACTAAATTCTTCATTTGGCGAGTAAATAAGCGATTAGATTCGCCAAATTGCTAGTGCTCAGTTTTGCTTTCTCTTTCTTTTTTCTTTTCTTTTTTTTCTTTTTCTTTTTTTTTTTTTGTTTTACATACATATGCATTATGCATATGTATATAAAACATATTTTTAATATATATACTTATTTTTATTATATTTTTAGTGGATAGTTGAAATTAGATTAACAACAATCATTGTCGCATTTATAAAAGTTTTGGTTACATTAGAACATATTGAAAAAAAAATTAAAAGATTAAAGTTTTTTTTTTTTTTTTTTTTTTTCTACACGGCAAATTTTTTTTTTTTTTTTTGCTAATACTTTTCTCATTTGGCGAATGTTTTTTATTTTTAATTAGCCAAATTACTGACATTGGTCAAATGTCAGTGAGAACACTGCCTACCAACCAATCTATCTATTTTAATTTTCAGTTTTGAATGTGTTTTCAGAATAATAATAATTTAATTTAATAATAAAAAATGGACATGTTTAAAAAATATTTATTTCTTAACTAATTTTTTACGTACTTCATATTTTTTTACATATTTCATTACGCTTTAAAGCAGGGTTGCCGGCTTTTAGCCGGGCCAAAAAAAGCCGGCCGGCTTTTTTTGGTTTTATCCACTTAAAAAGAGCAGGCTAAAATTGAAAAAAGACGGCTTTTATTTTTAAAGTGTTAATTTGTATTGAATCCATATTAAATTTAAATTAATTTATTTTTAATATATTTTTAATAATTTACTACTAAAAAAGTTATAAATTTTTATTTAATTTTTCAAATAAATAAGTCTTTATAACTGCTAGGAGTCAACTGTGAAGGCATTATGTCTGAAAAATATAAATCTTCGAAAACAGAAAATATACTCAAAAAATGTGTTTTAAACTTCTACATTTCATAGTTCTACTTATATTACACATTCTTAAGAATTATATTTAATGGAATTATGACAAAATTAGTGTTCTCTATAGATATAAAAAGGGCATGGTGCTATTCATTAAAAAGGGCACTACTGCATCATAAAAGGGCACTTTTGCAAAAAAAAAAAAAAAAAAAAAAAAAAAAATGTTATTGTTTTTAGAAAGGGAAAAAAGAAAGCAGCAAAATACATAATTTTTAAATATAATAAATCAAGTAACATTAATTTCGAATCATTTTATGATATAAAAATTAGAAATACAATTAAATTAAAACATGATTGAATAGTTTCATGTTCTTTTTCTTAAAGAAATGAAAAAAATTATCATTTTTGGGCAGGGTCATTCCATGTCAATTCAACCACACTGGTACACCCATGAACTCCGATTTTGATGAAACTTGGTGTATTCAATAAAAATATGATATCAAATAGCCCCCTAATTTTTTTAATCTCTAATATCAATATATCTTTATTTAGAGTCGTTCAATTTTTTAATTCACACTTTTGCATGCACCGGAAAAGCGCTAAACAAGCTGCACTTGATTGCAAAAAAAAAAAATTATATTGGGCTGCCTAATCTTTTAATTATTTTCAAAATTTACTCACTTACCAACAAAAGTATGATAAACACAGAAAAAAATACTAAAGAACTGAATATATTTATTTTGGACCCCTAAAAAATAATAATTTATTATTAATCAAAAATTTTTTTAAAAGAAACATGATTTTCTAAAAATGCAATATCAAGATGAGGGACAGGTAAAACCTTAGCACATTTTTTTTTTTTTTTTTTTTTTTAAAGCGAGTCTAAATATTTGTTCTAACTTATTCTGGAATAAAATTGTATTTATTATATTTATCAAATTGCATCCAAATGTTTATTATTAGTAATCAAAAGATTGTTATAAATATTTTCAGAGTGTCAATGCTTCATTATGTAGTGCAGTTTATTTTTATTTTTTTTTAAATAATACTTTGCTAATACTGTTTAAATTAAAATATGATTTTTTAAAAATTTTCTACATAAATTCACTGTAATTATTTAACGTAAATTATTTTAAAATGAAGTTACAATACTTATATTCAAGGCTGGCAAGTTTCTGCCAGGGTGGTTAAAACCAGTGGTTATAACCGGTAAAAACCGGCATGGCAGAAACTAGTTTAGAGATAATACTAATAAATGCAATTATTCATAAATAACATATGTATTTAATATGTAGAGAATTTAGTTAAAAAATTAAAATAAGTATTTTGAATGTTATTCAAAGTAGCAAAAATTTTCAAATGGATCATACAAACATATTTTGTTAATATAATAATTTTTTGCCACTTGAAAAACAGAAATTTTCATAATGGTAATACGATTACTGTTTATGGTTGAATTTCTAATTAAATTTTTAAAAAAGAGAAATTTACGAAAAATTCTATAATCTTTTAACATTATAACTTAAAAATTATCTACTACAAAGAGAAATAGTTTTTGTAAAAACATATAAGTAAATAATTGTAGTGCAAAAATAAAAGATAAAAAATGGATTAAATATTTTATACTGTTATTTTAAAATATTGAAAGAACAAATTTGTTTTTCTGGAAAAATTAATATATTAGAACATTCCATATTATAGTATTAATTTTGCTAATTTTTCTTAACCTAGACAGCTTTTTAATTTGTTCTGAATGAAAAAAAAAAAGTTTGAAAATATTCTTTCAAGACCAGCATTACTGGCGGGTAATGTCATTATTGATGATGTAAATTTTGAAAAATTCTCATTTTTACCGTTATTTGTTTCTAGAAGCAGCTACCCATAGAAGGCAAAACATTTTCTAGGTCTTCCTTGGCGAAATATGTTTCTGAAAGAAAAAAAAAAGTATTTTCTTGCCCGTCTTTTAGACTTAAATATCAATTTTTATCCCAAATATTTAGGATGAAGTAAATAAGCTAGCATAAAAGCTAACGATGCAATAAATGTGAATTGAATCTTGCATTTGTAAATTTCCATGATATTTCCATTATTAAATAAGGTTAAGCAAATTTTATGAGCAGCTGCAATAGAACAGTCATGTTTTTTACTTTTATCTAAAGCAATAGCAATAAATTTTAGCATTTGTAACAAATATTTAACTTTTTTATAAATCATGATATTTATTTACAATTTTAACAACTGCAGTGTCCTTAATCTCATTTTCATAATTTTCAATTTTCTGCATATAATATGGTTGATTCTATCTTGAAAGATTCAAAACTATCAAATTTTATTACAAATTCATTTATATTTTAATTTGAACTATTTACAATATTTTATTCGCAATTTATTCTTAATAAAATGTATATAAGCAATTTAATACTACTAAAAAAGTCTCAGATTATGTCATGAAATTAGTTTATGCCATTTGTTGCCAGTTTCTGCCGGTTATAACCACTTTCTACCACTGGCATGGCAGAAACTAATTTCTGCCGGCAAAAACCCAGCCCAGCTGTAATAAGAAAGGATGTTTTAAAAAAACTGGTATAAACCAAAAAAAGTGTCCCCCCCCCCCCCCCCCCCGAAAAAAACCCACGTTTTTTGCCAATCTTTCTAAATAATAATTATTTTAGCTTTGAAAATTGTATGATAATCCATGCTTAACATATTTTCCCCCCTTGTTTTATTACAGATTGATGCTGAATTCAAAAAATTGTATTCAGCAGCTGGGGATTTTCTAGCCATTTTTTCAACACATTATACGCAGCGGATTATGAAATACACCAGACAAAACAGGACTCGGTATTTATGAAAGAATATCTCTCGATGCAGATGGTAAAATGTTTAAAATTGTTCTTTATTTATTTAACAACAACAACTGGGAATAATAAAAGAATTCAGTTACATCAAAGTATCCAATATTTGTCACAGCAAATTTAGATACCATAGTGATTATGTTATTCAATGTATTTAGAAGTCATGAAAAAATTAGAAATCAGAGAGGGGGGGGGGTGGTGGATATTTTGAAGTACTGGAAAAGTCAAGCAATTTTTACAATAACCTAACACAGTCATAAAATATCATTTAAACCTACATAATTTTGATCCAAAATTGTCACATGGTAAAATGTAAAGAAATTATATTGAAGTCGAGGGAAATCAAAAAGTTCATTTGTCATACTATATGGAATTATAAAATCTGTGTTAAATAATAAACTATTGTTAAAATTAAAAATACATATATATAGGGATTTTTTGCATGTTGAATAATAAATCATCTGCATGAGATTTGGCTGCTAATAATTTGGAAATTTCAAATCTATTTTAAAACAAGTTTACAAATAGTGAAAACAAGAAGTGTAAGGTAAATAATAGAATCCATGTACATTAAAATGTGAATAAGATTTCATCACATACTTTTTCTTTATCATATGTTTCTATAACTAACATAATTGTGGAGTATATAGGTTAAAAGATTAACAATTTTTCTAAATCTTTTTTTACACACACACTCACATATATATATATATATATATATATATATATATACCGTATATACTCGCGTATAAGTCGACTTCGCGTATAAGTCGACCCCTTAACTTATGTTGTTAAAAATAAGAAAAAATTCAAAACCTGCGTATAAGTCGACCCTCCTCCAAAAGGGAAAACCAATTGACTTTCCCCGTAAATGATAGATTCCTCGGATTCGTTCATACTCCAATAAGGAGCGATTCTTAGGACTCGTTCTGAAATGAAACGACTCTGAAAAGAATCGATCCCTCGGAATCGTCCGAAAGAGATCGACTCCTCTGAATCATTCCGAAATGAAACGACTCTGAAAAGGAACGATTCCTCGAAATCATTCCAAAATGTATGGTCTGCTTAATGTCATAAATCGCAATCGGAGAATGGCGAAGAAAAATCGGATTCATTCCGTTTTTTCTTGGACTCGTTCCTTTTTTCTCAAATTTGCTCCGTTTTCTCGGATTTGTTCCTTTTTTTCTTGAACCGTTCCTTTTTTCTTGGATATGTTTCATTTTCCTCAGATTCGGCCTTTTATCGGAACGACTTCGAATGACTCGTTCCTTTCGATGAACGATTCTTTAAAATGGACGATTTTGCCCATCTCCATTTTTTAGTATTGAAAATGTGTTCTTGACATAAATCATACACATTTTTTTTGTTTTTTGCAGCAGGGTAGGGTAGATTGTTTTTTTGAAAAATAAACTAAAAATGATCTTAAATACAGAATCGTCGAGGTTGGAACTGTTTTGGATTTTATGATCTACAAACAATGGGTTGCTGCAGCACGATTCTGTAGCAAACTATTTTCCGATATTTTATTTATAGATTTTTTTTTAGGTCTCGCGTATAAGTCGACCCCCCTACTTTGAAGTTCTTTTTTCGTCTAAAATTTCCCGACTTATACGCGAGTATATACGGTATATATATATATATATGTATGTATATATATATATATATATATATATATAATAAAGAAAGGAACTGTCAATTCATTTTTCTAAATAAAATTTAAAATTTAATATCTCAAATGTATATATTGAGGACGTTAATTTCAAAACTTGTCTTATCCAAAAGTTAAAAAAAAAAAAAAAAAAAAAAAAATAAGTTTCTCTATCAATATTTTTTTTTTTTTTTTTTTTTTTAATTTACACTGGAAAAATATATATGTACATAAATTGTGTTTGTGTAAGGGATTGGGGGATTACCTCTATTTTGCATTTTTGGCACTGCAAAATCAAGATTTATAATGAAAACCAATGACCAGAACTAAAGTTTTTTGGCAATTTAAAAATATATATACAGGGTGTATCTAAACTACTGGGCAAAACTTTAAGGGATGATAGTAAACATCAAGACAAATAATATTAAATGGGAAACTAATGATCCCAAACGACTTCTGAAGGAGATAGGCGCCATCAAATTTTAGGGTCCAAAATTTGAAATGATTATAAAAAACGGGAAAATTGATCGATTCCTTTGCAGTTTTCACCAAAACTATTCTTTATGTCAGTATTGTCTTGAAAATAAATTATAAAGAGAAATTTCAAAAAAGGCCGATAGAGAGTGCTTTAGACTTTGGAGTAATGAACAACTATTTTTTACCATTATTTTTTGTATCTCATTAAAATTTTTTAGAAGTCTAGACATAAACTTAAATTTTGAGCTCAAAATCCGTCGTTAAGAAGCGCAAACTGAACTGTGTTCAATGGGAGTGTGTAGGTTCAAATTTCAAATGATTATAAAAAACAGAAAAACTGGTCAATTGATTTGAAGTTTTCATTAAAATTATTCTTTATGTCAGTATTGTCTTGAAAATAAATTATACAAATAAATTTCAAAAAATGTCGATAGAGGACGCTTTAGATTTTGGAGTAACATAACTATATTTTAACGTTATTTCTTGCATCCCACTAAATTTTTTTAGAAGCTTAAACATAAACTTAAATTTTTAGCTGAAAATCTGAATTGTTGAGAGTGGTTAAGTAGCGAAAACTGAACTGTGTTCAATGGGGGTGGGGAGATTCAAATTTCAAATGATTATAAAAACGGAAAAATTGGTCGATTCGTTTGCGTATTTCCCAAATACCATTCTCTATGTCTGTATTTCCTTGAAATTAAATTTTAAAGATAAATTTTAAAAAATTCCGTTAGAGGGCATCTTAAACTATTTTAACCGTTATTTTATTTATTTATTTTTAATTATTATTATTTTTTTTTAATCTAAATAAATGTTTTAAAAGCTTAGACTTAAATTTTGAGCTCAAAATCTGAATCGTTGTGAGTAATTAAGTAGCGAAAAATTTGTCTTCGTAGAGTGGGCAGGGTAACATTTCAACTCCTGAACACAGTTCAGTTTACGTTTTTTAACCCCTCCCAACGATTCAGAATTTGAGCTCAAAATTTAAGTCTAAGTTTTTGCGTTTTTGGAAGTATTTATTTAGATACAAAAAATAACAGTTAAAAATTGTTGTTTGGTACTCTAAAGTTTATGGCGCTCTCTAACGGAATTTTTTGAAATTTATCTTTAAAATTTATTTTCAAGGAAATACTGACATAAAGAATGGTTTTAGAAAAAACCGCAAACAAATCTACCAATTTTTCCTTTTGTATAATCATTTGAAATTTGAACCTTTCCAACCCCATTGAACACAATTCGGTTTGCGCTACTTAACCACTCTGAACGATTCAGATTTTCAGCACAAAATTTAAGTTTATGTCTAAGCTTCTAAAAAAATTTAATGATATGCAAAAAATGACGGTAAAAAATAGTTGTACGCTACTTCAAAGTCTAAAGAGCCCTCTATCGACAATTTTTTAAAGTTATCTTTATAATTTATTTTCAAGACAATACTGACATAAAGAATAGTTTTAGTGAAAACTGCAAATCAATTGACGAATTATTCTGTTTTTTATAATCATTTGAAATTCGAACCTACCCACTCCCACTGAACACAGTTCAGTTTGCGCTACTTAACCACAGATTTTGAGCTCAAAATTTAAGTTTATGTCTAAACTTCTAAAAAAAATTAATGAAATGCAAAAAATAACGGTAAAAAATAGTTGTTCATTACTCCAAAGTCTAAAACGCCCTCTATCGGCATTTTTTGAAATTTATCTTTATAATTTATTTTCAAGACAATACTGACATAAAGAATAGTTTTCGTGAAACCCGCAAACGAATCGACCAATTTTTCCGTTTTTTATAATCATTTCAAATTTTGGACCCTAAACTATGATGGCGTCTATCTCCTTCGGAAGAAGTTTGGGACCCTTACTTTCCCATTTAATATTATTTGTCTTGATGTGTACTATCACCCCTTAAAGTTTTGCCCAGTAGTTTAGATACACCCTGTATATATTTTCTGGATAAAGTGAGTTTTTAAACTCTCATCTTCATAAAAAAAAATGATAATGGATATTACTTGTTAATACCATCCAGGGCCAATTTTTTAAATACACAAAAATCTTCTTCAAGATAATACAAAAATGTTGCATCTTTTATGTCTTATTTGTGTTATGTCATTTATTTATATTTATTCTTTTTCTCTCTTTTTATATTCAATTAGAAAACTTCCGTGCCTTATAAATGTTAGCAGATTTATTACCAATTGCAGGCTTCAGAAAGAAAAGAAAGGTATTTTTTTTTATCTCAAACTGTCAGTAAATTATTCTTTGCATATATATAATCTGATTTGCTGATCAGTCTTTTTAGCCATTGTGAAGGACAAAAATATCAGGGATGAAACAAACAGTTATTTGCTTGAACACTAGTTATTCAGACATATTTTAAACTGTGTATCAACTTTTTTTTCCTTTTTTGTTAAAAAATAATAATAAATTTAAATAATAAAAATATATGGTAGGTATTGCTTTTTTAAAAACAAAATAAAATTATTAAAAGATTGAATAATATAAATCAAGATAGACCTGAATACATTTTTAAAAAATAAATAAAATTTATATACAAAAAATGATAGTACTAGGTTATCCCGTCGACCAAAAAATTATCACCAAACTATAAGATTAAATGCCAATAATGGATGATCGTGAATGTCACATTCAATGACATTCAATGCGATTCACGTGTTTAAAATGTCATTAAGTGATTTTTATTTCGACTTTTTATTAATATTTTTATTAATATTCTACTAATTATTTGTTTTTTTGTAATTAAAAATAAAAATTATGTCAATATGTATAATTTGGCTATTAGTTTGGCGATTTGTATAATTTGGCGAAATTGGTTGACGGGATAACAGAGTAGTACCCAAAAAAATTAAAACACTAAAAAACATTAAAAATACAAAAGTAAACATTTCGCCAAGCTACACGCAATAATACTAGTAATGTTTCCAAAAGACTCTGAGTGAGTTACAGTATGGGAAAACTCCTTGCGGACCTAAAGATTTTTGTAATGCACTTACATATGACTTTACGTTTAACAATTTTCTTCTTGTATTAAAACTGTGATGAAACTTCAAAGAGTTGATGTTTCTGTATTTGCAGGTCCAATTTTATGTATCATTCTGTAGGATTAATTTATTTAACACTACTTGAACCAGAAATACCTTCTTTGCGAAGAGGATTTTCTAAGTAAACTTGTAAACATTTTGAGATTGTAAAAAAAAAAAAAAAAAATAAAACAATGATCATTTGCAGGGCTTAATTTGCACCAGAGCTCAGCTTACGTATTTCTGTTTTTTGTACATATTTAAATATTGGTTGGAATTCACCAGAGCTCATAAATACAGGTCTCCGAAGCCCAGAATAATAGTGATTCAGAAAACTGAAGCCTAATTTACCCTTTCCTTTCCCTGTCATCTCCAGGTTTCTGCATTCTTTTCTATCAAAACATATATATGTGACGTGTGTTGCACACATAAGAAATGACATGTAAGATTTTCTCAGGGGTGATTCTCGTCCGAAAATTCCGAAATTTCCGAAAATTTAAGACATCCTCTTCCGAAAATTTGAAATTGGGTTATCAGTTCCGCATAGTTGCCAACTTGTACGGTTTTGCGCGCGGAAAAAACAATTGCGTAGAAATGCAAATTTCGTGATAGGATCGCCGAAATAGCATACATTTCGTCAATATTTCGTGAAAAAACGACGATTTCGTCAACGTTTTTTGAACGAACTTTGTCAAAAGATCGATGAAAAACGCGAATTTCCCGTGCGGATCGCGAAAAAAACGGCAATTTCACCAAATATCGCAGAGAAAACGCTGATTTCTTCTGAAGACGGCGGGAAAACGCAGATTTCGTCTAAAGGTTGCGGATATAACGACGATTTCGTTAAAAGATCGCGGGAAAAAACGCCGTTTTCGATAAAAGATCGCTTAAAAATATTTTGTCAAAAGAATATTTGAAAAAATACGCCCATTTCATCAAAAGATCACGGAAAAAACGCCGATATCGTCAAAAGATCGCGGGAATAAAACGCCGTTTTCGAGAAAAAATCGCGTTAAAAAGCAAATTTTGCCTAAAGATCGACGAAAAAAAAACGCCGATTTCGTTTAAAAAAAAATGGGAAAACGGCGATTTCGTCAAAAGATCACGGAAAAACCGCCGATTTTGGCAAAAGATCGCAATACATCGCCGATTTCGCTAAAATATTGCTGATTTCGTCTGAAGATAGCGGGAAAACGCCGATTTTGTCCGAAGATCGCTAAAGGGGGGAGGGATTCCCCCCCCCCCCCCCCGCCGATTTCCGAAAATGCAATGCGAATTTCCGAAAAAAGAATTTCATTCAGAATCACCCCTGGATTTTCTGAAAATTTTTCTTATAAATGTTTTTGTTAGTTATACATTCATTATATTATATTATGTATGTATGCATATCTGTAAATAGTCCTTTTTTGTGTGTTGACACTATTTCTGAATCATAATTCCTATCTCATTTAGTTGCACAATTCTGCGACTAACATTAATAGGCAAAGATTTTTATCTGGAAGGAACAAAATACTAAAAAATGGAATATTTTATAGTTAAATGTATACAGATTGATATATTTAAAATTTTTATTTTGCTAAAGTAGAAAAAGATGTTTATAATGTATGCGGATATGAGAGATTGTGTGTGTGTGTGCGGGGGGGGGGGGGATCTAATTATAGACATAAATTAAACTCAGAAATATTGCAATAAATTCTGCATAAACAAAACTGCATATGATTGAAAAGAAATCTGTTTAAGTTAGTCTTCTGTTTTAATAGTATTATATAATATTCCTTATATTAGAAATATTGCATTTTTGTTTAAAAAATAAGTTTGGAAGAAATGGTAAAAAAAATAATTTGACAGTTAAGCTATGAGCTTTTCAAGCATGTAATATGTATAATAAGGTGTAATATTGAACAATTTTAAAATAATTCAATACTATTTCAACCATTTTTACACATGTCAGAAGAATTCCTTTATTTTTTAGAAATGATAAAATGTGTCGAATAAAACAGCAATATTTTTTTTTTTTTGCTGTTGTTCTATAAGCTGTAGGGTAATTGATTAATTAACTCAGCAAAGATTTTATTCCAATAACTTTCGAAACAATGGCTTTACATTTGCAAAATTCATATAAATTTATACAAAATATTTAAAGACTTAAAATTAGACTGAATAATAAGCATTTGTTTTATTAATGAGTGTGCAATAATAAAATGGGACATACAGTATTTGTCTAAAGGGCCAGATGTTTGTTACATATCCAGCTTTTACTATGTACAGTTTTCTTAATGTATGTTTTTCTTGTAACAGTTTTTTAATATGCTTTTCTGGTTTGTTTAATTGATATCTATTTATTGCTAAAAATGTTTTTTTCTACAGATTTCTGGTAATCAAAGCTTGGATACTTTATTTTCTTCTGATGCTCTGGTCAGATTTATTGGAGTATGTTTTCTTTAGTTTATTTTAGTATAATAATTTACATAATTAAAATTCTTGAAAAGTGTCTTAAATAGGTTATAAAATGCAAAATTGCCATTTGATTAAAAAAAAAAAAAAAATGTTTTATATTTTGTTAACTTGTGAGAATCTTGAAGATAGTAAAGTATACCCAAGAGCAGCTTTTCTAACATTCACAAGCTTTATTTTTTACAAAATATACATGCAAGCGAAGCTTAGTTTTCATATTTCCTTTTTAAAAGATTTGATCTTATTTTTTTATTTTTTAAGAAAAAAAAGAAGCTTTGATTTGTTGCATATTTGATCTATCACAAAAATGTATTTCACAGAGCAAAACTAGACATTTTTAAAGCTTTCTGCAAAAAGACCGCAGAACAGGGTAGTCACAAATCTAACATGGAAACATCAGGAAAATATTAGTTAACTTGGAAATTCATTGAAAAATATGTTAATTTCCAATATGATTGCAATAATCTGGGAAGAAAAAAATTATCTCAGCTCTTGGGCTCAGTCCGTGCCTGAAACCAACTTGGACTCTCTCTTTATATCAGCTTTCGGGCTCAGGGGCTCAGACTGATGGTAAAATTTTGTTTATACAAAAATTCAAAAACAAAGATCTCTAATTATGAAACAAGAATGTAGCCTAAGTTTCTTAAGCAAATTAAATTATTATTCTGTTTTTTTAACATATTTTTCGGATGATTCTCAGTGCCAAAGATTCTGTTATAAAGATTTGATATTTTTATATTTATTTTGTACATATTTTCTTACACAAAAGTATTTCACAAATTCAAGAAGGTAATAAAAGGAAGGGTTTTATAAAAATTATTATGAGCAATTATTAATCAATATCTAATATATTTACTGTATGTATTATACTTTGGAATTTTAATGCTTTTATGCTATTGGAAATATAGTAGAAAAAAAAACCTTTTATCTAATAGCAAACATTATCCTGATCAAGAACAGAATAAAAAGCTACATAAGAATATCTAGTTAAAATAAATAAATAAATTTTATGACAAAAGATTTGGTTAAAATCATCATCCAATTTAAATTATGTTTTACAGAATAGTCAAAGTTTTAATCTCTAAACCTGTCTTTAATATCACCAAATTTAATTATAACATGAAAAGTGGCAGATATAGATTCCTTTCATCCAAATTTCAAACTTTAAGTTTGCAGTACAGTTATATCCGCTTGTATCCCAAAACCATTCGTATTAGAATAAATGTTAACGATCACATTATAAATATTATATTAAACCTTGAAATTACAAAAAGAAAAAAAAGTCAAAATTTTCAGCAATTATTCTGGAGGACAAACATCTCTAATGTCATTCAAAGTAGTGATGAAATAATCATCCTTTCTGTAAATTTCTTACCATAAAAACTCAGTTAAACATTACTTAATCTAAGTCCTAACCTTTTATTTGGCGGTATTTCTTATTTCCCAATTTAGCTGACCCCAAAAGTGTTTGATGACTTGTAATCTGTATCTGCAAAATTATATTGATATTTCAAATCCTGCATTATTATTTAATTTAGTCTGTTTTATAAGCCTGCCATGAATCTAAAATAATGATAGTGATATTCTCTGTCTTTTATTTTACCCATCTGTTCTGTCAAGAACTTTTAGTATAAACCATTCATTAGCTTCTTGGAATAATCCTCCAAGCAACCATTTCTGAGAAAGAATTTGACTGGCTTTTTAATTTTTAACCCTTTTAGGTGCAAAGTACTTTTATTACAAATGGCACCAGGATTTACAAACTAATTTATTTGCAAATAAATAAAAGCTTTTTTTTTTTTTTTTTTTTTTTTCCCATGTGATTTATTAAAGCAAGCTTTTATTTTAAAATTTTAATGTGAATGTGGCATTTTAGAATAAACATTAAGTGGGATTCCTTCCCTTTAAGGGTTCAAAAGAAACTTTCACCAATCTTTGCAACTTTTTTTTTCAAGAAGGGGGTGCTCAATCTGTTATAAACTTATAGATAGACAAACTTCTGAGATAATCACTTCAATCAATAACTTTCATTCAATTGTCTTTTCTCTCATTTTACTGATGCTAATTTATCAGACTTGCTATACATGAACATTGCAGTTACAAATGCTAATTTGGAGTCATCCAACCAGTTTTCTTTTTTAATAGATATTCTTTTATCACAATTTTTCGCATTTCTCCACCACTATTTATCAGTTTAAACCTAAAAAAGCCAAGCAGTTTAAAATGAACTGGTTTTCAGAGCCAGCAGTTCTGCGATGAGGTAATAAGCAAATATCAATTATTCTTAACTGAAGTTTGCCCTTATTGTCATTACCATTATTACACAGTAAATTTTCATTCAGCTCCTCACTAGATATCATTTTGTTAACACAGTATTCTTACATTGTACAGTATAACGTATTTTTGATTAGCTATGTAAAAACTTGTGTAAATAATTTTATGTATAAACTTATTAAAAGTTTATGAATATTTTTTAAAAATTGACAACATGTATTTGTTAAAATATATTTATCTATGAAAATTTCATTATTTTAAAGTTAACCTGGAATAATTAGGGAATTTTTAAATACAATATTTGTGACCATCCTGCCAGAAGTACTCCAGGAAAAATAGGTTCACCTGAAAATGGTCTGAAATTGATATATGTGAAAATGCTATGGACTGTAAAATTTGAATTGCTCAGGATATCAAAATTTACAACATTGTTAATTTCAGATATTTTCATCTAAATTTTCTTCCTATAACAGTATCTTAAAAAAGAGAAATGGGGGACATTCTGTATTCACAGCAAAAACACATAAAAATCAGGCAGTTTCACCTAAACCCATCTTTTTATAGGAGTACAGCAAGGTCTTCCTTTACAAAGGAAAAAGAAAAAAAAAACTCTTTTAATATGGTAGATAGATATTTTTATTAAAGTTATCAAAGTCAGTTATTAAAAAAATTAATAGAATAATGTTACTGAAAGTAAGATTTTTCCGATATCTGATTGATTTATAAAGGAATGGTTCAGGTAAAAAGTAGGTCTTTTCTATGAATTAATATTGAAGTATTATATTGAAAAATAACATATAAACTGTTTTACTGTAAAAACTAAGCTAACCAAATTAAAAATATACTTTTATACATGAGATTTCCTGTTATGATGAAGTAATATTTTTCCAATACACCATAGTCAATATTTAAAAAATATTTTATTCTTGTATTTTAATTTTTTGTTAAAATATAAATGATTATTAATTTTATTTTTATATTTGCAGAAGACAAATGGCTCTTTGGAAGAAGCAATTCAAGAAATTGAAGAAAAGCTGCTGTACTTCTTGTGTACGGGTGATGAATGTTTTCCTGATCCTTGATCAAGAATCAGTTGAAGTAGAGAAATGCAGCTTAAAGACTTTTTGACCATTATATATTTACTGTCAAGTTTATCAAGTTGTCGAGTTTTTTAATTTTATGATTTACAAAGTTATTAATGGCCCTGCAGCTCAGTGGAGAATCTGAACATTATTTTGAAAGCCATGGATGCAAGCACTTAAATGTTTTATAATATGTATAGAAAATAAAATACTGTTTTAATTCTTATGTGATTCATTTTAAATATATTTATTGTGCAATAATTTTTTTTTTTTTCTTTTAGTACTGTATATTCAAATGTGTAAGTATAAATTTTTCGATTTGTTTTGCACTGAAAGTTTTAAAGTATTGGCTGTGATGCTTAATACTTTGCCTCCTTGAGATGACTGACTTGCATTTGTCAAATTCGTTAAAAATCATTGAAATAATTGCATGTTTTATGTGTTACACAGTGACTAAGTTAGTAGGATACTAGATCAATGACAATGAACCCGAGTCTCACTAGAACTGCCTAATATAGTACCAATGTGTTAACACACGATAAAATGGTGTGCATAAACTTATGAAATGGACATACAAATGTCAAAAGATAAATATCATAGCACTAGCAGAGTAAAAAGAAGGTTGTAACTAGATGTGAAGTTAATATGAATTTACTTCTATATAGAGAACTTTTTTGAGGTGATGCAACAAGCTTTTTGGATTGATGGAATGTACCAAACTGAAAGACTAATCATACCATGAATAATGGAAGGCAAACACTGAAATATATTTGTTATGGTGAAATGTGTGTTCTGTTAATATGCTGATTTCATTTAAAATTGAAGGTTTTTAATTATTAAAGTAAAATGAATATAAATAAATTTTATTTACGATTTATTTTAAGAAGCACACAGAAGTGCAGTGATTCTTTTGAACACCTAACCTTAGGATGATAGTTTGACAGGAGTTTTTCTCTTGTGTGAAACATCTTCTAACATACTCAATAATTTTTTACAAATTAAACTTGATGAAATATACTATGTTTCTTGTGTTTGACTGTTTGTTATTAAAGACACTAAAAAGAAAAACAAACAAATCAATACTTTAAATCAAACATATCTTTTACTGCATTCTATTATAACCTCTATTGGTAGGCTTGGGTTTCATTTCCGACAACATGTACTTAAGTAATAAATTTTATTTTAGCTAATGTGTGTTCTTTCAATCCTGAGGGTTTATCACATTAATTCTCTCTAAAGGTAAATATTAACAAACATTTCTTCTTCTTTTTTTTTTTTTTTTTTTTTTTTTTTTTCAATTATTGGGGAGGGAAAATGCACTTTTCCATTATTATTTTATCCAATGTTTTCTTGAAAAATTAGAATAAGTTAGTAATTAAAAAGAAAAAAAAAGTCAGCTGTCAACTACATTTAATCATTTTTCTTCAGTTTCTGATATATGTTTTACTAAAGTGCAGTTGCAGTTTTACAAAGATTTATTTTTGTTTACATGTTTAAATACACAGTGCAATGACTTAAAGTAGTAATTAAAAAAAATGCAAAGACAGAATTTTGTTATGGAAAAAAAAAATATATGTCTATACAGTCCTCTCATATGTTTATATGCAATATCATAAACTTACGAGTCTACTTCACTTATGCAAAAACATTCACTTACTCGTGTTTGTCCTATGAGAAAATTCCTTTTAAATATATTGTTTGCATTTCCATATTTTTAAAAACCTTTTTTTTTTTTTTCTTCTTCCAAATTTAAGATAACTGACCTAAATCTCAAATATATATATTTTTTTCAATTTATTTTGTATGAGGATGTTTTCATTTTCAAAATGAGTTTTGAAAATTAAAGTAGCCTCTTAATAAACCTGCAAAAAAAATCGATGAAGTAAAGAATGAACTTTGTAGAGATCAGCCTTAGCTATCCAATATCAAGAAGAAAAAAGTATTTAAAAACATTGAAATGCAAATGGTATTTTAAAAGAAATCCTGTCATTAACATTAGTGAGTTAGTGTTTTGATGCGAATTAAATTAGTCTTTTAATAAACTTCAAACTCTTATCCATTTTGTTTAAAAAACAAATCATTCACTGTAGAACATAACCTTTGCATCATTACAAGCCCCCCCCCCCCCCAAAAAAAAAAAAAAGGTTACAAATAATGATTGATTCTATAATATCAGAGATGAGATGAGATTTTCAGTTTTTTGAATACCATCATAATCTTAAACAAAATTTTGTTGTATTAAATCGCCAAAATGTTCTGATTAAATAAAATAACATTTTCTCTGTGATTATGCAGGTATGTAAAAAGTTGGAAATCCCATCTTGATTTAGAGATTTTAGTCATAATTTATTTATTTTATAAGTTCCTCATCATTGTTGAACTTTACAAATATGTCTTTCCTAACAAATATATTTTAAAGTTACTGATTGGAAGTAGTGGTGTCATATCAATAATAATCTTGGACACAATATCTGAAATTATTAATTGGAATTGCAAATTTCAAACCATGATTAGAATGAATATTGAATCTACAATACCAGCATTGTACTATAAACCTGTTTTTGGAAAATATCAACAACTGCATTTTATGTTACTTCTAAAATAGAGGCATATGTTACATAAATAGTTCATCAACTGTAGAAAGTAAGACATAGAAATTTATTAAATCTCTTATAAAATTTCTCTTTAATTCTGTTATTTATCTGTATTAAAATATAGAACTAAAGTTAATTATAATATTAAATCATAAAAAATTAAATTTTTAAAATTATTTCAGACATAAATAAAAATTACTATTGAAAACAAAGAAAAAAACCCTCTATTACAAACATAATAAACTATAAATATACTAAAAAGCAAAGCAAAAAAGATTCTCAAAGTAAAAGTGAAATCGTCCATTTTGTCTATATATTCAATCAATACAAACAAATTCAATCGAAAAACAAAAAGTGAAAAAAATGGATTTATTAAAAAAGAGTGCAGTCACTCTTTTTACACACTAATTTAGTCAAATTAGGAGTGAAAAAGTAACTTATCAAAAAGGAGTACCATCACTCTTTTTACATACCAATTTAGTCAAAATAGGAGTGAAAAAACTGCTTATCAAAAAGGAGTGCAGTCACTCTTTTTACATACTAATTTAGTCAAAATAGGAGTGAAAAAATAAATTATCAAAAAGGAGTGCAATCACTCTTTTTACATACTAATTTAGTCAAAATAGGAGTGAAAAAACAATTTATCAAAAAGGAGTACCGTCACTCTTTACATATACTAATTTAGTCAAAAAAGGAGTGAAAATTGCTTTTCAGAAAGGAGTGGAAGGGCTTATCAAAAAGGAGTGAAAATATTCACTCCGCACTAAGGATGAAATTCACTCCTATAGGATAAGTGCATCTTCGACACTGGAAAGGAGTGAAAATTCACTCCTTTTGAGCGAAAATCGATGATTTTTTTAAGAGAGTGAATATTTATAAATAATTTGTATAAGGTAAATTTACAAAAGATAATTCAGATGCCAAAAAAATATAATACATTTTAGTATGAATAAGTTAAGGATTTTTTCTTTAATATTTGCTTCTCAAATGAAATCTTTTGGTGCCTTTACTGCTTCGGCGCCTGTGTGTGCCGCACACTTTGCACACTGGGTCGGAACGCCCCTGCGCTCCTTATCAATGAAATTTGCAATTTTTTCGGCCGTGCCCGATCAACGATATTCGGGATTTTTTTTTCTTGCAATAAACCCAGAAAACATGCTTTTTTTTTTTTTTTTTTTTGAAACCGATGAATTTAATTTGCAATTTTTTCGAGTATCATCTACAGAATTGACGATTTTTTTTTTTCCCTGATCAACGAAATGTGCGATTTTTCACGTAAGAGCGACAAAATTCACGATTTTTCTATGCTTGAACGACAAAACTCACAATTTTTCTGCGTCCGATCAGGAAAATTTGCTATTTTTTCTTAACTTCATGAACAAAATTCGCGATTTTTCAATATCTGATGAGTGAAACTTGCGATTTTTGCAAGCCTCATCGACAAAATTCACTTATTTCCGCATTTAATCAATGAAATTCGCGATTTTTCTCTGTCGATTAATGAAATTTGCGATTCAAAAGTGGCGAAGTTTTATATTTTCCTGCAGAAAATTGACGAAATTTACATTTTTTCCTTTCATATATGCACAAAAATTGCAATTTTTTACAGTTGTAAATCGACAGAACTCGCGGGCCTCACGTTAACCCATCGCGGGCCACAGGTTGTGCATCCCTACTTTAGATGATCTTTTCATGGTGCTCGATTTAGTATATTATAGGAGGCAAATTTCTTGAAAATCTTCCCAGTCATTTTCGATATCGTTTACAATCGGAAAAATCGCTTGCTCGTGTAATATATATATATACTAATATTTTATTGTTAAAGTTTCAGACATATGCATACCATTCTGATGAAATTGGACTGCGTGTCAAAAGAATTTTAGAATAAAAAAAATGTTGTTTATGATATCTTAACATTTTTAAATGAATTATAAATAACTATTCTGACTTTGTCTTTTCATAAGCATATGTAAAACAGTAGTAAAAGTGTTAAATAGCTTTTATGCAAATTTCAATTTCTTATAATTATGGATATGTCTGTGTTTTTCAGTCCTCACGTATGGAATAGGTGGGGCGCGGTCGCGTACGATTACAGGTTGAATGTGATTGTAATCGTATTTTAATCTTTTTATTGAAAAATAAACATGTTAACAGTGTTTCGTCAAACTCAAGTGCTTAGTTTTCATCTGAAGCAATATCCTGGACTTTCTTTTCTAAAAATACGTTAACCCGAAACAAGTACGCAAGAATCACAACTCAACCCGACAAGAACCTGAATCCGAAACAATTAGTGCTAACTTAATCCCCCCCCCCCCCCCAAAAAAAAAAAAAAAAAAAAAAAAGAAATTAACGTCCATCTGACACCGTCCCTATAGTCGTTTTGGCTGTGGGTAAAAATGGCCTATCCGACACAATTCAAAAAAATGCAATGTTGAAATTCTTTAATACTCTTTGTGACCACTTAAACTATCAGCAATTTTTCAGTTTTGATTTTTCAATAATGCAGTCTCCTTATTGCTTTGTGGAATTTGCTATTAGAAATAAATTATAACTTTATGTTTAAAACTTCTAAATTTCTGAACTACTGAAAAAAATTTTAATGTAATATTTTTATCACATTACCGTTTTTAATTGATTTTCTGTTTTATTTTGTCTACTGTCCAGTTCTTCAATTTAATCTTTAGCTAAAAACGAATTTAATTTTTTCATTAAAACATCATTACTACAATACGAGTATTTTGGTAATATTTCCAACACATTTTTTGATTTAATCTTTCTTCATTAAATCAGAAGGAGGAGCTATTTTTTCCCAATCTATGTATATTGAGCAGAAGTACTATTTTCGGGAATTTTTTACGATTGTGTTCGAGCGCATCTTCATTCCAGTAAACGATGTCAAATGTTGTGGCAACATTAGCAATTACTTGTATAAATTGCTGTATTTTATCTATAAGTTGCAATATTTATTCTCTATTTTTTCAACTCTGAAATTGCGCCAAAATAACGTAACATGTTTCTTGCGACATAAATTAGAATATTTATTTCAGCAAGCCTTATTTGTGTTGAATACCATTTAATGACAAACTATTTTTATTTATAATTCTCTTCTTACTATTAAACGCGATTTCATTTCCTCATTAATTTCGAGAATATAACTTTTAAAACTCTTCTTATTTTTAATTTTGGATCTCTCGGATATATATATTTTTTTTCAATTTCTATATAACTTTTGAAAAATAAAATTATGCAATTTCTTACTTATTATTTGCAAAATAGCGTAATTAAAAAAGGGAAAGGAAAGAACAAATAACTTTCAAATAATGACAATTATAAATAAGCCATAGTTATAAGTCACTTATTAAAAACCATGTCAATAATTAATCTGAATAAGTTACGTTAACCATAAATCGAAACTTTTCATAAAATGCTTAAATAATGTTCATAGTTGTAGTTTGTCTTTTCACTCTTTAACTGCATAAAAACGGTATAACGTTATTTTCTACATAATTTGGAAGAGATCTATGCGGACCGAAATTAGGCCTGAGCAGAGTCAACCCACACGAAAACCTCATTAACCCGGCTCTGCCCAGTATATCAGCTAGAAGTTCGACCCGTTCCGGACCCATATATATTAAAGCTCAAAAATCAGCTTGATCCATATTTATTATTATTATTATTATTATTACTATTATTATTATTATTATTATTATTATTGGTTGTTTTGGATTTAACTCGACTTGAACAAAAAATACTGAAATAATGGCAGAGTCGATTGTATTTCTAGAAAAATTGCTGATGTTTCGTAACATTATCTCATAATTAAGTTCTGTTAAAAGAATATTGTTACGTATTTGTGTAAAAATTTTAAAGTACGCCGTTTTTCAGATATCATATATGGAATAACAAATATTAATCATCATTTACGCAATTACGTTTATAAATATCCATTAAAAATAATGTAATTAACTAAATTAAATTAAAAAAATAATAAGCTGATTACCTAATGCCTCTGAACTGAAGCAGAATCTACAGCTGTAATAAATTTGTTACTTTATTCTATCTATAATATAAGAAAGTATTGTTATCGAAATTTTTTTTGACGGAGTTTTAGGGGTCAGTGATCTTGTAAAATACGTTTTTATAAAATGCGTGAAGTTATGGATAGGATTGAACCAAGCTTCAGTTTTACACTTTTGACTTTGTCGTCGGGCTCCGATAGAAAATGGGAATATTTCCCCAGAAGGGAGTGAGTGCTGTGATAGCGAATATTCTTTTGTATAAACGGAAAGTGAAGTTATGTAGCGATTTTCCTGACTTTTGGCAGTTTATTTATTTTTTAAGAGCATGATAAAAAAAAAATATGCTTTTTGAAGTATTAGCATGTATGAGATGTAGTTTAGAATAGCGGTGTTATATTAAAATTAACGGGTTATTCTGGTAAACACCGCTCTCTATAATTTTCCATCTTCGTCTTTTTATTTCTTATACTATTGGTGATATTTTAATGTTTTTATTGGATTGTGGTGATTTCCTTCCTCTTAATGTATATCAGTTTAAAAAGTCAATTTCATTTCGACGAATAGGGTATCGTTATCTGACGAGACCCTATTCGTCCTTTAGTCCCTATTCATCTGTCCGTACACAAAAACTGTATATGTCAGAGACACACCACAAATCATAAAATTTTGAAAAGGTCTATTATTTTAATTAAATTATTTTTTCAGTGTCATCCATTTATTTTTAAGATTTACATTTCAAATAGAACCTTAATTTCAGCGTTTTTTGTGCAGACATCACAGTTTGGAGGTAAAGAATCTCACTAGTAAGCAGAAGGTTCTTAGTTCAAACCCCGGTGCTGGAAATTGAAATTTTCATATTAGGATTAATTTAATTAAAAATAATTTTGTAATTTTTTTTTTTTGGCCAATTACAAGGTTTATATATTTTTTTATTATAATTTAAATTACTTTACATTTATAATTATTTACATATCATGATTTTATGACCATTTTCCAACTTTACAAACATTTAATTTACAAAAATTAAAAAAAAAAAAAATATTCTGGACTTTAGATTAGAATGTAAGAAATTTAAAGAAATGTATTAATAAAACACATTTTTGCTTTTTAAATAAATTATTTGTACTATAAATTTATTTATTTTTTATTTTAAACTATTTTTACTTTTATACTTTTTTAATTATATTTCTCAACTAGCTCTAATAATTAAAAGAGTAATCGAAAATATTCTTAATTATTAGCGAAAAAAAATTCTTTAAAATGTGATTTTGATGGATATTATTTCAAAATAAAATATTTTTGACATTTTTTTTGTTGTTGCTGCCATCTATTGAAAAAATATGGCGTCTATTAAACGTAAACATACGTTCTTTAGTTAAATATAAGAGTGCTGTAATTTATGTAAGAATTTATTAATTAAAAATTAGTAGTTTTGATTTATTAATTTAAGGATAAAGTGTTTTAAAAGAGGTATTAAACGAAACCTTCTGTGTGATCTGCGATCATGTCTGATCGCAGATCGCACATTGTTTGTGAAATTTCGCTTGTTTGTAAAATGCATCGTGCGGTGAGAAATAATGCGTAAGTTTTACATATAATAAATACTACTGTTTAACTGTTTGGTTAGGTTTTAAGGAATTTTTTATTGCCACTTATTCGAGGAGAGATTTCACTTTAGAGAACCAAAAGTAGTCTTTCGGATCCAAAACTGGAAAAGGGAACAGATAAACACTTTTTTATTTGCTAAAACTTTTACAGGAATGATCTTGTGAAGAAAAATTAAGTCTTAAACTTATATAGGCACACTATGCATATAAATGTAAACTGTAAGTGTAAGATACATTTTCGAATAAACTAAACATACAATTATTAAAAATTGTGTATTTGTTGGTTACTCGGTACTAACGCGATTCGATAGTTATTCGGTTACTCTTGATTTTATTTATTTATTTTTTACGAATCAGTGATTTGAAATGCATTATCATCTATTGCAGTTTGTAAAATTAGTATTAGTATTTTTTTTTTTTTTTTTTTTTTTTTAATATTGCACTGTGCTTTCTGGGAATATATACATGAGTTTTACATATGATAAACGTTGATTAACTGTTTGGTTAGCCTTTTCTGAATCTTTTGGAACTATACTTCGAAGTGTGATTTCATTTTAAAGAAGAAAAGGTAGTCTGTCTGGACCAATTCTGGAATAAAGAGCTGGATAAATGTATTTTACTTTGCTAAAATCTTTACAAGAATGATCTTGTGAAAAAAAAAGTAAATAAATAAAAATTAAAACTTGTTGATTTCTGTTTATTAAAATCCGTCTTTAAGTTTTGTAGGCGCACTTCATATGTAACTGTAAACTGTAAATGTGTGGCAGTTTTTAAATTTTTTTTTATAGCATCATTATACCCTTTTATGAAAACTTTAAACAATTTTTGAAATATATGTGCCACATCGGAAATGAAGTACTATTAAAATTTGAAAATAGCTTTTGTTTTGCACATATGTATATAATGAAAACAAAAAAACTAAATTTTAAGAAAAAGGTTTGATATACCTTTCATCAAGGTATGAAAGTACCTTGTTGAAAGTACCTTATGTATAAGGTTGCAATCTGGACGTAGATTTACATCAGTACATTTTCAGAAAAAACATCGGCACCTAACATCGGTTACATGCTTCAGTGTGCGTAATTTTTTGTACATGCTGAAGCATCTAATAAGTAGAAATTGAGCTAGATATCTTTGAAAACTGCATTACTTTAATTAACTATTTAGATTAAACGATGTGCTATATACAACAGAGAGGATATCAAATTATGGCATCTTTGCGGACGATGGTAGAATGCATAATCAAGAACAACGTTTCGCTCAATAGTCAGGTCACAGTTGTTTGTACATTTTAATTGAATGACTCCATACAAAAAGGGCTTCAATCAACTAAATC